>CM031963.1:14875212-15182072 GCA_018749465.1 Paracanthobrama guichenoti
AGACTGGCGTTGTAAGCAGCAGTGCGTCAGTCGTTCACTGCCAGCGAGTTGAGATTGTCCACCACGGTTTCTGATTTGAGAAGACGTTATTGTTATTGTTTGCGTGGCTTGCTCTGTAAGCGTGTTGATGAAGCAAAGCGCCACGTCTGTGAACTCGCTTACGTCAGCTGAACTCGCTCGGAGACATGTCCCAATCCACATCGCCCAGAGCTGCCTGTAGCGGTCTCTGAGTGGGGTGACCAGCGCTTAACTTCCCGCCTCACCGGGGTTCCTGGAGGAGCTTTTGTTTGTATTCGGGAGTGAGAAAATGGCGGCATGATCCGATTTGCCAAGCGCTGGAAGTGACCGCGCTTTATAGGCGTTCTTAAGCGGGGTGTAGCAGTGATCCAGTGTGTTTGCTCCTCGTGTGGGAGCAGGAGGCGTGCTGGTGAAAGTTTGGCAGGACTTTCTTTAGGTTTGCTTTGTTAAAATCGCCAGCGACAATGAATGCAGCGTCGGGATGTTGGTTTATGACGCCGCTGGCAACATCATGAAGGCCAGATAAAGCCAGCGCTGTGTCTGCCTGCGGTGGGATGTAAGCGGCGGTCGCGACAACCGCAGAAAACTCCTCGGCAGATAGAATGGGCGGCAGATGATTGTTAAATGTTCCAGATGAGGCGAGCAGGACCGCGAGAGAATGGTGATGTTCCTGAGGGTCGCACCATTTCTTGTTGATCATGAAACACACTCCACCGCTTTTGGATTTACCGGCCTCGGCTGTTCTGTCCATCCGAAAAACAGAGAAGTTCTCCGAGGCGTCACAGCTGTGTCCGGGACTGCGGTGTGAGCCATGTTTCAGACAAACAATAGATGTTACAGTCTCTCATGTCCCGTTGAAAACTTATCCTGGCTCTAAGATCGTCCATCTTATTATCAAGGATTGAACATTTGCTAGAAGAATGCTCGGGAGAGAGGTCTGAATGCCCTTTTCCTCAGTCTGTATTCACGGATACCAGCGCGTTTCCCACGGTGTTTCTTTGTTCTACGCCGCTGGCTCTGGCCATTGTTCAACTCGGCGTTCGAAGAATCTCAGATGGCCACAGAGGATCGGCGAAAGTGTCCTGAAACAGTCCAGTGTAGAGGTAACCAATGTCCAAAAGAGTTTTGCTGTCGTAGTAGATCAATGCAGATGATAAGTTTGTAAAAATTGAGAGTAAAAGAAAGTAAAATAGTAAATAAAAGCACAGTCTTCGCGGAGCGACCTGAACGGTGCGACCAAACACAGCGGCGCCATTTGAGAAAAAAAAAAAAAAGAGAGAGAGACAGAGAGAAAGACAGAGAGAGAGACAGAGAGAGAAACAGAGAGAGAGACAGAGAGAGAGAGAGACAGAGAGAGAGAGAGTGAATATCTTGTAATCCACTCCAAGCAGAGACACTGGTCGCCAGTTTCTTATGTCTGCAAGATCACCCTTCTTGGGTAACAAGGTGATTACTGCTCTCCGTAGACTCAATGGTAAGGTTCCACGATCAACGCACTCTAAAAACACTGAGAACAAGTCTTCACCAAAGACTGGCCAAAACTGTTTATAAAACTCTGTGGTTAAGCCATCCAAACCTGGAACTTTGCCTGAAGACATGTATTTAATAGCAGCAGTCAGTTCCTCCATCAGCAAAGGCTGATCAAGTTTGGAATGATCTCTCTCCGTCAGATGAGGCAGATCCTGGAGAAGTGTTTCTGTTATTTCTCCATCACATGGTTCTGCTCTGTAAAGATTTTCATAGAAACTCAGTGCATGTGCAGTTATTTCATGTTCATCAGTTGTTTCGCCTCCTTCTGGGAGTTTCAGACGACTTAAAGTTTTCCTATTATCAACTTTCTTTTCAAAGTTGAAGAAAAATGATGTTGGAGCATCCATGCAATTAAAAGACGTGAACCTTGAACGAACCAAAGTCTCTTTAGCTCTTTCTTCCAAAAGATTATGGAGAAGAATTTTCCTCGTTTCCAAAACTTCACCAGTGCTTCCATCAGACTCTTCAATGTCCAACTGCAAAATGTCTTGTTCAAGTTGTCTCATTTTGTTTTCAAGGTTATTCTTGTTATGTGCAGAATACTTCTGACAGAAGAGTTTGACTTGGACTTTACCAACGTCCCACCACTGACTCAGGGACTTGTACTGAGGTTTTCTCTCTCTCCATGCCTCCCAAAAGAGTGTGAAAGAGTGTGAAAAGTGTTGATCCTGTAAAAGCTTATTATTAAAACGCCAATACGGGCATGTGAATGTGCTCTGTGCAGAAGTGACATTAACAGATATATAGTGATGATCTGACAAAGAAGTGGGAGTAATGCAACTATTTGAAAACTTTTCACTAGCAGTTCTTTGCACATAAATTCTGTCAAGCCTTGCTGCAGAAATCATATTAGAATTTCCTTTCATCCAATGTGTACTGCTTTACATCAGGAAAAGCTTCTCTCCACACATCTACAAGATCATGGTATATGATTAATTTTCTAAAAACATCTGCTGATGAACAATGAGGCTCTTCATGATTTCGATCTAGTGTGTGATCTAAGGTGCAGTTAAAATCTCCAGCCCTGTGGAGCACTGCTTAATGCTGTATTGAGCTTCTCAAAGAACAGGCCACGTTCTGTCCCAACATTAGGGGCATATACACTCACCTAAAGGATTATTAGGAACACCATACTAATACTGTGTTTGACCCCCTTTCACCTTCAGAACTGCCTTAATTCTACGTGGCATTGATTCAACAAGGTGCTGAAAGCATCCTGCTGAAATGTTGGCCCATATTGATAGGATAGCATCTTGCAGTTGATGGAGATTTGTGGGATGCACATCCAGGGCACGAAGCTCCCATTCCACCACATCCCAAATATGCTCTATTGGGTTGAGATCTGGTGATGTGGGGGCCATTTTAGTACAGTGAACTCATTGTCATGTTCAAGAAACCAATTTGAAATGATTCAAGCTTTGTGACATGGTGCATTATCCTGCTGGAAGTAGCCATCAGAGAATGGGTACATGGTGGTCATAAAGGGATGGACATGGTCAGAAACAATGCTCAGGTAGGCCGTGGCATTTAAACAATGCCCAATTGGCACTAAGGAGCCTAAAGTGTGCCAAGAAATCATCCCCCACACCATTACACCACCACCACCAGCCTGCACAGAGGTAACAAGGCATGATGGATCCATGTTCTCATTCTGTTTACGCCAAATTCTGACTCTACCATCTGAATGTCTCAACAGAAATCGAGACTCAACAGACCAGGCAACATTTTTCCAGTCTTCAACTGTCCAATTTTGGTGAGCTCGTGCAAATTGTAGCCTCTTTTTCCTATTTGTAGTGGAGATGAGTGGTACCCGGTGAGGTCTTCTGCTGTTGTAGCCCATCCGCCTCAAGGTTGTGCGTGTTGTGGCTTCACAAATGCTTTGCTGCATACCTCGTTGTAACGAGTGGTTATTTCAGTCAAAGTTGCTCTTCTATCAGCTTGAATCAGTTGGCCCATTCTCCTCTGACCTTTAGCATCAACAAGGCATTTTCGCCCACAGGACTGCCGCATACTGGATGTTTTTCCCTTTTCACACCATTCTTTGTAAACCCTAGAAATGGTTGTGTGTGAAAATCCCAGTAACTGAACAGATCGTGAAATACTCAGACCGGCCCGTCTGGCACCAACAACCATGCCATGCTCAAAATTGCTTAAATCACCTTTCTTTCCCATTCTGACATTCAGTTTGGAGTTCAGGAGATTGTCTTGACCAGGACCACACCCCTAAATGCATTGAAGCAACTGCCATGTGATTGGTTGATTAGATAATTGCATTAATGAGAAATTGAACAGGTGTTCCTAATAATCCTTTAGGTGAGTGTATATTAAAACATGAGAAATCAATATCATGCAAAGTAACATCCACTCTTTGCATTCTGCCTGGTAAAACATCAAATACCAACACATTCTGATCCTTAAATTCAGATCCAAAGAGAATAGCGACTCCTGCACTATTACTAGAGCCATGGCTTAAAATGGCCTGTCCACACCATTCACTCTGCCACTGGATCTCATTATTCACATCTGTGTGAGTCTCTTGTAAACAAATTACACTACAATTTTTCATAATTATATAATCAAAAAGGGAAACCCTTTTCACAGCGTCACGGCACCCATTGATATTTAAAGAACCAAAACGTAAAGGTGCCATGATGCTAAAGGAAAAACAAAAGAAAAAACAAAAAAGAAAAAGAAATTCTGATAAAACTAGACCACTCATTTTTTACATGATTGCAAAGAAACTCTAACATTGCTCAGGATCTTCTGTTTATCCAGCTCATCAAAAGAAGTTTTTTTCATAGCAATTGTGCCAGATGCCAAGAACAGACTTAAGTCAGGGAAAAAAGTATCAATCTTGGGCTTACGAAGTTCAAAAAATCATTGATTTAAGTGAATAGAGTTTCGGCCTATTACCAGCACCACTGTTCTCATCTGAAATGCTCTCAAAGTCATCGTCATCATTGTCAGAATCATCAGTTTGTATGCATACACTCAACTCCTGGCTATTCTCATCTTCTACACTTTGGCTGTTCATTTCCTCAGCGTTAAGCGTTGTGTTTGTAGACTGTGCCTGCTCTACCTGACTCTGAGGATCATGATCAGTGTCTTTCTGAGCTTCAGCCCTGTTCTCAGAGACGCTTACAGAGGCCACTCTTGAGTTGTCAGACACCACACTCACCTCATGCGAGGGACTCGGGGTGGATCTTTCAACAGCTGACGACTCCGATGATACAGCCGTATTAACATCACTGTTTGCCTGACTCTTTACCTCTTCATTAACAGCGGCAGCAGCAATATTTACATTTGCTCCGTTTTTATTCAGACAGTTCTGCTCTCATGAGAACTCTCATGAGAACGGTTTCTCTCCGGTGTGAATCCTCATGTGTCTCTTAAGGTGTTCTTTACGTGTGAAACTCCTCCCACACTGAGTGCAGGTGAAAGATCCTTTGATTCCAGATTTTCCAGCTCTTGTTTGTGTGAAACTCTTTTCGATCTTTGAAACGACTGTGTTTCCATCTTCATTTATGAAATGAGGTTTTTGCTGTTTGTCTTCATTCACTTCCACCGGGTCTAAAATCAACCCATTCAATTCCCATAATTAAAGAAAAGAAGAACAAATGAGAAACAAAACGAAATATGGTTCTCAATTTAGCACAAATCCCATTTACTGAGTCTAATAAATTAAAAAAGAAACGTCCCTTTTCCAGATACTGTATTTTAAAGATAACTTTGTAAAATCCAAATAAGCTTTACAGATCTTTATTGGACAGTGTTTAAACAATGTTTTTCAAGCTTGTTCAATGAACCATCAACAATTACAGCACATGCTAACCTCATTTCAGTTGTGACATGTCTGTCTACATTACACTACATAATGCTAATACTACTAATAATATATTATTCCTATGACAGTAATAGCCATATATTGTAAAACACATGCAAAGAAAAATATTAGTTTTGTCCCAATGCAATAAACCCGCATGAGCTTTTATTTTTATGTAAACTGCAGTCTTTACAAGTTTACAAATGCATCACATTAGAAATCAGACAATCTCTTGATAAAGACACAAAGGCTTACCGCGCTTTAGATTTTATTTTACTCGACAGCAATGCCTCAAAACACAACATTAAAGACCTTTTATTATGAGAAGTTTAAATATATTTCCGGGCTGCCACAGTCTAGCTAATGAATGGTAATGAAATCTATTTCTGTCGCTCAATGTTGATATTGTGGTGGGTCGTCACAGATAAATCAATGTATGGGCAACACTGTGCACCTGTGGAGCAGTCCTTAAAACACAAACCCCCGGTTTCACAGACAAGGCTTAAGCTAGTCTCAGACTAAAATACATGTCTGAGCTGTTTTAACTGAAAGCAATTTGCATTCTCATACCTTAAAATATGTAACTACCATTGTTTAGTCTCAAGATGAGTTTAGTATCTAGTTGTTTGTTAGTATGACGTCAAATAACAGTCATATGCTTCAGCATGTTACAATAATTATATGGCTTGAGTTAATATAGTCTATTCCCTAATGAATTACAAACCGGATTCCAAAAAAGTTGGGACACTGTACAAATTGTGAATAAAAAAGGAATGCAATAATTTACAAGTCTCATAAACTTTTATTTTATTCACAATAGAATATAGATAACATATCAAATGTTGAAAGTGAGACATTTTGAAAATGTCATGCCAAATATTGGCTCATTTTGGATTTCATGAGAGCTACACATTCCAAAAAAGTTGGGACAGGGAGCAATAAGAGGCCGGAAAAGATAAATGCACATATAAGGAACAGCTGGAGGACCAATCTACAACTTATTAGGTCAAGGCCGGAAAACCATACTGGATGCCCGTGATCTTCGGCCCTTAGACGGGACTGCATCACATACAGGAATGCTACTGTAATGGAAATCACAACATGGGCTCAGGAATACTTCCAGAAAACATTGTCGGTGAACACAATCCACCGTGCCATTTGCCGCTGCCGGCTAAAACTCTACAGGTCAAAAAAGAAGCCATATCTAAACATGATCCAGAAGCGCAGGCGTTTTCTCTGGGCCAAGGCTCATTTAAAATGGACTGTGGCAAAGTGGAAAACTGTTCTGTGGTCAGACCAATCAAAATTTGAAGTTCTTTTTGGAAAACTGGGACGCCATGTCATCCAGACTAAAGAGGACAAGGACAACCCAAGTTGTTCTCAGCGCTCAGTTCAGAAGCCTGCATCTCTGATGGGATGGGGTTCATGAGTGCGTGTGGCATGGGCAGCTTACACATCTGGAAAGGCACCATCAATGCTGAAAGGGATATCCAAGTTCTAGAACAACATATGCTCCCATCCAGACGTCGTCTCTTTCAGGGAAGACCTTGCCTTTTCCAACATGACAATGCCAGACCACATACTGCATCAATTCCAACATCATGGCTGTGTAGAAGAAGGATCCGGGGACTGAAATGGCCAGCCTGCAGTCCAGATCTTTCACCATAGAAAACATTTGAGCATCATAAAGAGGAAGATGCCACAAAGAAGACCTGAGACAGTTGAGCAACTAGAAGCCTGTATTAGACAAGAATGGGACAACATTCCTATTCCTAAACTTGAGCAGCTTGTCTCCTCAGTCGCCAGACGTTTGCAGACTGTTAGAAAAAGAAGAGGGGATGCCACACAGTGGGAAACATGGCCTTGTCCCAACTTTTTTGAAATGTGTTGATGCCATGAAATTTAAAATCAACTTAATTTTCCCTTAAAATTATATTTTCTCAGTTTAAACATTTGATATGTCATCTATGTTGTATTCTGAATAAAATACTGAAATTTGAAACTTCCACATCATAGCATTCTGTGTTTATTCACAATTTGTAGTGTCCCAACTTTTTTGGAATCGGGTTTGTAAACAGTTTGTTATCATACAGACTAAGAGTGTGAAGGGTCTCTCTCGCTCTCTATGTATGTAGCATATACATGCCTGCAAGCAGGGGAGGAGTTGCGATTTTGAATAATAATCAAATAACTCCCAGCGATCATCGAATATTATTTTTGCTTGAAATGCCTATCCCTGGGTTATTTGGCAACCCAGCGTTGGGTAAATATTGGACAGAACACATCCTGGGTTATTTTAACCCAGCTTGTTGGGTTTTATACATTAACCCATTTGCTGGGTTGTTTTTTGAAAGTGCTGGGTCTGTCAATTTGATTATTGAAGGCTTTTCATTTTAAATAATAAAAATGCACTCTAAAAACCTTTGTTGTGTTTACATAGGACAGGAACAGTTCATACACAATATTTTCTATTCAATGGTAAGTCAGTCTTTTACAGTCATAAAATATTCAAAATCATTTAGTAAGTGTTTTAGGACGCGACAGGAGCAGCAAGATCAGCCAATGGGAATCTGGGAAGAAAACTGCTATCAGTAGGCTGTTCCAGTAGGCTGGGTAAACCCAGCCCGATCTGCCGGCAGTTTGATTTCACCCTCCAGCTCAGGCTGGAAACATGTACATTTTCCTATCCTCCTTCGGTTACAAATTTGCAGGGACCAATCACAAACTGGCTTATCCACCTGGCGTGCTATTGGTGGGTTTAACACAATGACGGATAGAGAAGATGGATCGTTGGTCTGATTGGTTGAAAGACTATCCAATTGTGTACACAGTCATTTGAACGATGCCCGTTGATCATGAAAATACAGAGAAGACTCCCCAGACTAATGTTCAATCTTAAACGATTGAGCTTGGTCTGGTGATAGCCAGACAACTGTTCCAGTTCAATAAATGACAATCTTATATATACATTTTTGAAGTTACATAAAAAACAGCTTTACCTTGTGCTATCTCATCTGTCAGGCATTTAAGTTTCAACCCATCAAGCGCATAGCACAACCAAAGCCACGATGCTAGCGCACTATCAACAGCGCTCCTATTATAGTCAGTGGAGCGAACGGAGGCAGGACAACAATGTTGTGTCGTGTTTCAGCCCCGGTCACCCATTCGTTTGACGGAAGGTGAAACTTCCTGATGGCTCTGGTGCGTCGTTCGGCTAGCAGACGTTAGCTTGTGACTTACAAAAAATGTGAGACTACAGACATTTTGCTCTTTGTACAGTAATAATTTAATAGCTGTAATACAAACCTTCTGGAATTTCTCTTCAGGACGTTTCTCCCAGAACAGAACACACAAAATGACCATTGACAAATGTATCCAGTTTTAACCGGTTTGGCAGACTTCCCAATATTGGGTTACATTGACCCAGTGCTAGGTAGGTATGTGATGACCAAGCAGCTGAGTTAAAGAAAAATTACCCAGCACTGGGTAAAAATATTACAAAAAAATAACCAAGCATTTTTTTAGAGTGTAGATAATCCAATGAGACAACAAGGCAGAAAAACACAGGCAAACAAGGCTATTTAAATCCGGGAAACCAGGTTTGTGGTTTATGATTTTTCAATGCAAAAGAAAAAACTCTTCCAATATCTTAATGCATCACGTACAAGTTTGAAAATAGACTATAGTTGCCACATTTACACAAATGCCTCATATATTCTTGACGATTATTTTGACCTTCCCCAAAGTTCCCCTTGTCAAACATTCAAACTTCACTATTAATTTTGACAAATTATCCAGCTTTTGGTTAATCTGAACGGTAAATTTTTTACTTGTAAGTGTATTATTTATGAGTGATGGATCTGAACATGAACATTTGCTCAGACAACTTTGGGCAATGTTTTTTCTTATGAGTCTGTAGACTAGATGATTGGCTGAAACTCTTCCCACATGAAGAGCACTGGTGCGGTTTCTCTCCTGTATGAACTCTCTCATGATTTTTCAAGTATTCTGATCGAGCGAAACCCTTCCCACATGAAGAGCACTGGTGCGGCTTCTCTCCAGTGTGAACTCTCTCATGATCTTTCATGGATGATGAATGAGTGAAACTCTTTCCACAGTGTGAGCACTTGTACGGTTTCTCTCCAGTGTGAATTCTCAAATGATCCTTCAAGGAATCTAACCGAGCTAAACTCTTCCCACAGTGTGAGCACTTGTAAGATTTCTCTCCAGTGTGAACTCTCTCATGATCTTTCAAGTTAGATGAATGAGCGAAACTCTTCCCACAGTGTGAGCACTTGTACGGTTTCTCTCCAGTGTGAACTTTATGGTGTGATTTTAAGTCGTTGGATCTAGTAAAGCTCTTCCCACAGTCAGAACACACATGAGGTCTCACACCAGTATGAACACGCTCATGCTCTTTTAAATACTTCAATTGTGTAAAACTCTTTCCACAAACAGAACAAATGTAAGGCTTCACAGCAGAATGAGTTTTAAAGTGTTGTCTCAAGTAATATTCCACAACAAATGTTTTCTCACACTGATCGCAGCTGAATGATCTCACTCCAGAGTGACGGCGCAGATGAGTGTTGAGAGCACCTTTCTGAGTGAAACCCTGTCCACACTGAGAGCATGTGAACGGTCTTTCTCCAGTGTGAATCCTCATGTGCACAGTTAGGTGTCCTTGACATCTGAAACTCTTTCCACACTGAGAGCAGGTGAAAGATCCTTTGACTCCAGATTTTCCAGCTTGTTTCTGGGTGAAATTCTCTTCCGTCTTTGAAACGACTGCATCTCCAGCTTCATTTTTTAAATGAGGTGGCTTTTGAAACTGATGCTGTTTGTCTTCATTTTTATATGTCAGTTTTCCATCTTCATTCGTGAAATGATGCCATTTGTCTTCATTCACTTCCTTGGAGTCTAAAATCAACATTGTGAGAAACAAAGAAATAAAGTTCATTCTTACTTAAGCACAAATCTGGTTAATTACTGAGTAGTTTAATACTAGTATTTCGTTTTAGATGTATTTTTATATCCTGCTGAGAAATATAAGATTTCTTTGTGAAATTAGTTGATGTCAATACACTGTTAATAAGACACACACAAAAAAAGATATTGCATTCCTTTTTCAGTTAAGAAAATAAAATGACATAAGACATATCTGCAATAACAACGATAATAATTGATCATTTATCAACCAATTTTTAGGTTTCAGACTATTTTTACCCAAACTTTGTATAAAGGTGATTCTCAACTATGTCATGAAAGATATAACAGAATGTATTTGATATACCATTTTCCTTCATTCAATATGCGTGTAAAATTGCCATTAATGGGTAGTCCCATTCTATACAATGCATTTAATTTGCATATTAAATGTTCTTGTTAGAGGTCGAAAAGCCAAACTAATAGTTTTTCCAGGTTGCGTTCGTTGCTGGAGTTGTTGAGAACGGTCCACTGTCATCATACAGTATGAGAGCGGCCTCTAGAGGCAAAATAAAAACTATCACTGATGCTAGGGGTGGGAGAGGGGAAAAAAGATCCATCAATGCATCGCGATTCCAACGATTCTGAGAATTTCATAATCTTAAATACTGAAAGCCCTTTTAGTTTATTGCTTGTAATATGTTTCTTTGTTCTTCTTTATTATTTACTATTTGCTTTTATGTTTTGTAGCTACACTACACCAAAAATATTGGGACACCCCTCCAAATCATTGAATTCAGGTGTTCAATCACTTCCATGGCCACAGGTGTATAAATCAAGCACTAGACATGCAGACGGTTCTACAGACATTTGTGAAAGAATGGGTCGCTCTCAGGAGCTCAGTGAACTCAAGCGTGGTGCCGTGATAGGTTGCCACCTGTGCAATAAGTCCATTTGTGAAATTTGCTCACTCCTAAATATTCCACGGTCAACTATTAGTGGAATTATAACAATGTGGAAGCAATTGGGAACAACAACCACAAAATGGTAGGCCCCATAAAAATCACAGAGCGGGGTCAGCGCATGCTGAGGGTCACAGTGCGCAGAAGTCACCAACTTTCTGCAGAGTCAATAGCTCCAGACCTCCAAACTTCTGTGGTCTTCAGATTAGCTCAAGAACAGTGTGTAGAGAGCTTCATGGAATGGGTTTCCATGGCGGAGCAGCTCATCCAAGCCTTACATCAAGTGCAATGCAAAGCGTGGGATGCAGTGGTGTAAAGCAACGCCGCCACTGGACTCTAGAGCAGTGGAGACGTGTTCTCTGGAGTGACCAATCACGCTTCTGTGTGGCAATCCGATGGATGAGTCCGAGTTTGGTGGTTTCCAGGGGAACGGGACTTGCCTGACTGCATTGTGCCAAGTGTAAAGTTTGGTGGAGGGGGGGTTATGTTGTTGGGTTGTTTTTCAGGGGTTGCGCTTGGCCCCTTAGTTCCAGTGAAAGGAACTCTTTAATGCTTCAGCATAACAAGACATTTTGGACAATTTCATGCTCCCAACTTTGTGGGAACAGTTTTGGGATGGCCCCTTATTGTTCCAACATGACTGCGCACCAGTGCACAAAGTAAGGTTCATAAAAACATGGATGAGCGAGTTTGGTGTGGAGGAACTGGCCTGCACAGAGTGATACAACACCTTTGGGATGAATTAGAGCGGAGACTGTGAGCCAGGCCTTCTCGTCCAACATCAGTGCCTGACCTCACAAATGCACTTCTAGAAGAATGGTCAAAAATTCCCATAAACACACTCCTAAACCTTGTGGAAAGCCTTCCCAGAAGAGTTGAAGCTGTTATAGCTGCAAAGGGTGGGCCAACTCCATATTAAACCCTACGGATTAAGAATGGGATGTCATTAAAATTAATGTGCATGTAAAGGCCTCATGCACTTGAGTCATTTAACACACTGTGTGTTATGGGCATCGCCATCTTTGATACGGTCACTATGGTTATCATGATGCGGTCGTGACTTCAGCTTTTTGGTCATATATGTATTCAAGCAGAAACTAGAACCTGCTAAAGAAAATACAGGACATTTGAGGAAAAATTAGGACATTTTCCCAACGTATGACAACACCGGTAATACTGGTATCACCGGGGGCTTTTAAATCACTAATTCTAAACCGAAAGTAAAATGTGCACAGCCGTTCATGGCATTCATAACTGCGCAGAGCAAAGCAAAGTTGAGCTTCCATAGGAATTAACTGAAAATGCTGGACATGCACCATGAATGACAGTTGAATGACATGAGTGCAGTTGTGAATGAATGATATCATCTATGCCACGGTTCGGTTCATGTCACGGTTCTGTTTGCTGTGGAGTCATGGTTAATGGTGGGCACCAGCAAGAACAACACTAGATTCACTTTTAACTTAACAACATTAATAACTTTATACATTGGCTTCACGTTTTCTTTAGAGCAGTTAGCATACCGGAGTAAACTCAAATGAAATAAATGTCTGCACTGTAGACTAGTCAGAAATAATCTACTAATTTTACCATTTACCATAAAAAAAAGCACATTTAATGAAAATTTATGACACAATGTCCCACTGTAGCCTACTTAAACACATTAATTGTATGAATATCACTAATACTGATGAATAAATAGGCCTATAATATAAAGCTATTAAATAGCAGTTTTTGTTAATACTGTAAAGTAGCCCACACTAATTTAAAAATAAACAAAATAACATAGAGAAAATAAAGTGGCATTTTGGGGTTATGGAATACATCATGAACTGTTAATGAATCGTATAAACTGCTCCTGATGATCAGAATGAACACCTGCAAGAAAATCCTACCCTGCAAACACACGTCGAACCAGTTACGTGATTTATTGGTACTTTACTTTTATTTCCCGACGTACAAATTGACATCGTAAGGTTGCATGCTCGTAGTTTCTCTTGCGCTTATAATATACGGCGTGATACACCCTGCATGCGCGTGTGTAAGTAAAGCGTGTGTACGCTACGAGTGCAGTAAACGGCTTACAGGACAGGAAAGCGGTTTTCTGAGGTGAGAGAGATTTTTTATTTTGTAACAAGCTACGCAAATGACGATGTTGCTGGGACTCAAAGAGAGCCTACCAGGCTAAATGGGGAAACTGGCTCTCTCTGTCCTTCATCCGTGCAACTTGAGTGATCACCCAAATCATGTGACATGCACTTGGAAGACAAATGTTAGTGTACACAAATTATATTATTATATTAATATTTAGTAAAAATGCAGCTCTATTAGCTGTTAAAACTGTACTAATTACCATTTAATCAAATGTCAAGGAATAAATATTTTGTGGCATAAGGTGAAGTGAGAGCTGGGCTGGGGCAGCAGAGGGCGGGGCCGTTCGGTTCGAACCGTGGGTGGTGTATCGTGGTTTTTCGGTTCGGTTTGAATATCGTTACACCCCTAATAAGTATATTGTATCAAATTATTAATTTAATAGTACATAGTAGTTAAAGACAACTAATGAAAAATATATATTTTTTTAAATTAAAGAGTCCTACTCAGTCATTAAAGAGAATGAAGGAAAACACCAACCTATCTGCTCCTCTGTCTCTTCATCTTTTATTCTGCAGGGCTCTTCCTCAAACTCCATCTTTACAATAGTATGTCTGTAGTTTCTCCTGGAGTAACTCCTCCTGCTTGCTGCTGCTTCTCCTGTGGGAAGATGGGAATATTCCCAGCATTTAAACTCTCATGAATTGTGGTCGCTGTTGCTCATTTAGCAGATGATCATCACACTTACAATCACTCTCAATGATCCAGCTTTAAGTGTTTTGATCAAACTACTGTTTAGAAACTATTCAACTCCTCCAGCTGACTTTCACGTTGCTTTATATAAAATGAAAACACAACTCATAATCGTCACAAACTGTAATGTGAAATCCAGTCAGTAACGATTTACGTTTCTCGAGCGTGATGAACAACATCATTCGGTTCATTTCTGAGTGATTCACTAAATGAACCGACTCGTTTGTGTTTATATGTCTCCTAATAACTGATAAATGAATGTACTCACAGTGTGAAAGCATCAGATTTAGAGCAGAATGAACGGCTGTGCTCCACTTCTCATGTTTATGTCCCTTCCCTCGCTCACTTCTCTTCTTCTCTAGACTCGGATGTGTGTCGTCGCTTCGGTCGCTGGAGCGCCTCCACTGGAGGAAAACAATCCCTATTAAACTATCTAACCTTCAATAGAGTAGAATAGATAAGATCTGTCATCTTGGTTGATAATGTACAAACACAGTTTATCTCCCCAAACATGTTTAATTTAGAATAATTATTGATTTAGAAGTAACATCTTATAGGTGATAATTTTGGATAGATTCAAACTTTTGAGCATTTGTATTTACCTCCTGCACTCCTTCAACTGGTGTGTGTTACTGATGTTGTTGACTTTAAAATTAAGTCAAGATATATGTTAAAGCTATAGTACAAGTATTACTTACAGATAAAAATGTGAGTGTTATTAAGAGAATAGGATTTATCCTTAAACACTCCAGAACTCCAGTTCTGTCCGAGCAGCTCAACGCAAGTTTAGATTCAGCTTAGAATTAGATTCAATAAAAATAAAATCACAGTCTGATAAACAGTGACTTAAATCAGTTAAAGGTACACTATGTAGCTTTTGGCACTTGATAAACAAAACGTAATGTGCCGTCTTGCAGAAGAACATTGTAGCCGGAGCTACTTCTCTCTGTTTATGTCTAGACGAGTCACGCAGGTACTCGGTTACTCCGCAGCGGTTGCGTCCCGCTCTGTCTAAATTAGTCTGAATATCAACACTTATTATAGGCGTATCGTAGTGCTTCAGGATAAGACGAAAACATGATTTGGAAGATGATTCATAATGTACTCACTCATTATATAAATATTTGTAAGCAGAGCACCAGTTTCAATAAAAGGATATATTAAAGTATATATAGACATAACCTTTACATTTTACATTTTAGCCGCTGTTCTAAACATTTTTTTCGCCATTACCTTAAGCTACGCAGCTGCTTGAATCCCAGTGCAGGAGCTGAAACCACAGAAACGTGAATGGTTGATTGCTGTCACAACTCGTGACACAGTTGCATTTTATTACTTTTTAAACCAAAATTGTTTGTCATAATACAAAATATAACCACAGTGTAAAAACTAAAATAATATTAAACCTTAACTACTAGATAGATGCTGTAAAACAAGCATGTCACTGCTGATCTGCCACAGTCACTGAACACAAACACTTTTCCTGAGCAATTTCATATAAAAACATCTGGTGCCATTTTAAAGTGAAAAGTGAAAGTGACGAGTCCCATACTCTGGATTTATTCTGATTTATTTATGAAGTATTCACAGCACTTCACTTTTCCCACATTTTGTTGTTACAGCCTTATTCCAGAATGTATTCAATTCCATTATTTTTTTCTACAAACAATACCAAGACAAAGAATCAAGTCTGGGCCACTCAAGGACAATCACAGAGTTGTCCAGTAGCCACTCCTTTGTTATTTGGCTGTGTGCTTAGGGTCGTTGTCCTGTTGGAAGATAAACCTTCATCCCAGTCTGAGGTCCAGAGCGCTCTGGAGCAGGTTTTCATCAGGGATGTCTATGTACATTGCTGCATTAATCTTTCCCTTGATCCTGACTAGTCTACCAGTTCCTGCCGCTGAAAAACACCCCCACAGCATGATGCTGCCGCCACCATGCTTCACTGTAGGGATGGTATTGGCCAGGTGATGAGCGATGCCTGGTTTCCTCCAGACATGACGCTTGCCATTCAGGCCAAAGAGTTCAATCTTTTTTTCATCAGACCAGAGAATTTTGTTTCTCATGGTCTAAGAGTCCTTCAGCTGCCTTTTGGCAAACTCCAGGTGGCCTTTTACTGAGGAGTCGCTTCCGTCAGGCCACTCTACCATACAGGCCTGATTGGTGGAGAGCTGCAGAGATGGTTGTTCTTCTGGAAGGTTCTCCTCTCTCCACATAGAAATGCTGGAGCTCTGTCAGAGGGACCATCAGGTTCTTGGTCACCTCCCTGACTAAGGCCCTTCTCCCCTGATCACTCAGTTTGGCCGGGTGGCCAGCTCTAGGAAGTTCCAAACTTATTCCATTTATGGATGATGGAGACCAATGAGATCATTGGGAAATTTTTCTGTACCCTTCCCCAGATCTGTGCCAGACAATTCAATTCCTTGGACTTTATGGCTTGGTTTGTGCTCTGACATGCACTGTTAACTGTGGGACTTTATATAGACAGGTGTGTGCCTTTCCAAATCATGTCCAATCATCTGAATTTACCACTGAAGTCCAATCAAGATCTCAAGGATGATCAGTGGAAACAGGATGCACCTGAGTTCAATTTTGAGTGTCATGACAAAGGCTGTGAATACTTATGCACGTGTGATTTTTTAATTTTTTAAATTTTTTAATAAATTTGCAAAGACTTCAAACAAACTTCTTTAACATTGTCATTATGGGGTATTGATTGCAGAATGAAGTTAACAAATGAATAAAAATAATTTAATACATTTTTGGAATAAGGCTGTGACAACAAAATGTTGAAAAAGTGAAGAGCTGTGAATACTTTCTGGATGTAAATCTAAATAAATCAAAAGTTTTGTTAATTTTTATTTCAATCCAATAAAGTCAATTTTGACCTTCCCCAAATTTGTCAAACAATCAAACTTCACTACTAATTTTAGATTACATTTCTGTATTAAAGGCAATCCCATGTTTTGCTTAATCTGAGCATCAAATATCCAATTATGAATCCGAACTCACTTTGCAGACACTTTTGGGCAATGCTTTTTCTTATGAACCTGTAGACTAGATAACTGAGTGAAACTCTTCCCACATGAAGAGCACTGGTACGGCTTCTCTCCAGTGTGAACTCTCTCGTGTATTTTCAGGTTTCCTGACCAAGTGAAACTCTTTCCACAGTGTGAGCACTTGTACGGTTTCTCTCCAGTGTGAACTCTCTGGTGTGATTTTAATTTGTCTAATGTAATAAAGCTCTTCCCACATTCAGAGCACATATAACGTCTCACACCAGTATGAATACTCTCATGCACTTTTAAAGAGTTCAGTTGTGAAAAACTCTTTCCACAAAAAGAGCAAACGTGAGGCTTCACAGCAGTATGAACTTTAAGGTGTCTTCTCAAATCTGATGCCACAACAAATGTTTTCTCACACTGATCGCAGCTGAATGGTCTCACTCCAGAGTGACGGCGCAGGTGAACTCTAAGATGGCTGTTGTGAGTGAAACTCTTTCCACACTGAGAGCATGTGGACATTTTTTCTCCAGTGTGAATTCTTGTGTGTCTGTTAAGCTCTGATTTAGTTGTGAAACTCTTTCCACACTGAGAGCACGTAAATGGTTTTTCTCCAGTGTGAATTCTCATGTGATCATTTAGGTTTTGCTTGCAAATTAAACTCTTTCCACACTCTGAGCAGGTGAAAGATCCTTTGACTCCTGATTTTCCAGCTTGTTTCTGTGTGAAATTCTCTTCAGTCTTTGAAACGACTGCATCTCCATCTCCATTTGTGAAATGAGGTGGCTTTTGAAACTGATGCCGTTTGTCTTCATTCACTTCCATCAGGTCTAAAAATCAACATATTCAATAAAAGGATAAATGAGAAACAAAAATAAATATTGTTCAAATTTTGCACAAATCTAGTTTAATACTAGTATAGTTTTAGATGTTGTATTTGTTTTCATCTTAATGTTCATCTTAAAGAGAATGAAGGAAAACACCAACCTATCTGTTCCTCCGTCTCTTCATCTTTTATTCTGCAGGGCTCTTCCTTAAACTCCATCTTTACACTAGTATGTCAGTAGTTTCTCCTGGAGTAACTCCTCCTGCTTGCTGCTGCTTCTCCTGTGGGAAGATGGGAATATTCCCAGCATTTAAACTCTCATGAACGGCTGTGGGAGCGGCTTCACTGACTGAAGGTGTGAATTGTGGTCGCTGTTGCTCATTTAGCAGATCATCACACTTACAATCACTCTCAATTACCAGGTGAAAATATTTGCTCAAATAGATGTTTTAGAACAATTCCCTGATTACTGAATTTACTATGTGCCCCGCATTTCACGCCGTATATGGGCCCCAAAGGAACATGTTTGCTGGGGCCATCTACAGGAAAATTACAGACAAACTGTTATCAAGATTCAAGAGTTTTATTTGTCACATACACAGTTATATACAGAATATACAACCGGCAGTGAAATGTAAACAGGTCCGCTCCATGGACAGTGCAAATTCACAGTTAAAAACACAAGGAGGAAATTATAATAGAAATAGAATAAAAAACTATATATATATATATATATATATATATATATATATATATATATATATATATATATATATATATATATATATATATATATATATATATATATATATATATAAAATATATATAAAAATAAAGAAAAAAAAAAAAAATAAAAATAAAGAAGTGGAATAAAATAAGTGAAGTAAACTGTGCATAACTGTGTAATATGTGGTTAACAAATGTATAAAGAGTATAATGTGCAAACAGGTTTATACCAGAACAGAAAGTGCAGTGCAATGTCAGTGTATCGATGTTTATCCTGAAGTGAAGTCACGTGACGTTAAGTGACTGAGTTCAGGAGTCTGATGGCCTGGGGGAAGAAGCTCCTCCTGAGTCTCTCAGTTTTGGCCATCAGGCTTCGGAAGCGCTTACCAGATGGCAGCAGCGTGAAATGAGGGTTTGCAGGGTGATTAGAGTCCTTGATGATCTTAGTAGCTCTACCTTTGCAGCGTTTGGTGTAGACGTCCTGCAGAGACAGGAGAGCTGACCCTGAGATATGCTCGGATAAGCGCACGAGTCTTTGCAGCGTTTGGTGTAGAAGTGGTCTTGCCAACATTCAGAGAGAAACAGTTGTCCTGGCACCATGATGTTAGATGCTCCACCTCGTCCAAGTATGCCATCTCATTGTTGTTGGAAATGAGGCCCAGGACAACAGTATCATCAGCAAATTTGATGATAGAGGTGGAGCTGTGTGTGGACAAACAGTCATGCATGTAGAGAGAGTAGAGCAGGAGACTCAGGACACAGCCCTGTGGAGCTCCCACACTCAGGGTGATGGAGGAGGAGGTGGACTGGCCTATTCTCACCACCTGAGGCCTGCCAGTGAGGAAGTCCTCAATCCAGTGGCAGAGAGAAGGATTCAGGCCGAGATCCAGGAGTTTGGCGGTTAGCTTGATGGGAACTATGGTGTTAAAGGCTGAGCTATAGTCAATAAATAGCAGCCTTACGTAGTTCCCACTTTTGATGTGAGTGAGGGAGGAGTGGAGGACATGACAGATGGCATCTTCAGTCGATCTATTGGGACGATAGGCAAACTGAAGAGGGTCCAAAGTGTCAGGAATGAAGGAGCAAATGGTGTTTTTAATGAGTCTCTCAAAGACCTTCATGACTATAGACGTGAGAGCCTTTAGGCAAGAGGGTTTACTGTTCTTAGGGACAGGGATGATAGTGGATTTTTTAATGGGACTCATTAAAGATAGATGTAAACAACCCGGCGAGCTGATCAGCACAGGACCGCAGAACACGACCCGAAATACCATCCGGCCCAGCAGCTTTCCTGACGTCCACACGCTTGAGTGCTCTCCGAACTTCATCCTCTGAGACAGAGATCACGTGATTGTTGCTGCTCTGAGTAATTCCCTCTGACGCGTCACTTGGCGGAGTCGCGTTGCGCTGTCGATTTACAGTCAAAGCGAGCGTAGAAAGAGTTTAACTCATTCACAAGCGACGGATCAGCTCGCACCTCTGCAGAGGATTTAGATCCAAAAGAGCAGATGGACCTCAGACCCTGCCACATGCGCCGCGAGTCGTTGAGTTGGAAATGAGACTCCACTCGATCCTTATAACGGAGCTTTGCGGCTTTAACTGCGCGTCGGAGAGCATAGCAGGACGATCTGTATTCAGTCATGTTCCCTGTATTCAGTATTCAGACTGTATTCAGTCATGTTCATAATTTCATTTAGAAACTTGTGCGATTTATTCTGAGAATCAAAATCACGCAAAATCTACTTAAGGTACACTATATTGCCAACAGATTTGAGACACCTGCCTTTACATGCACATGAACTTTAATGACATATACTAAGCATTTCACGATAGTTTCAGGCAAAACACGACAATGGAGAAGCGGTTGCTATATTTATGAAATTTCACACAATAAATGGAACATAACAGATCACTGACTTGTAAGCAAGTTTGATATTTACTAAACTTTATTAAACTATATTTATTTATTAAACTATATTAAATGTGGTCTGACGGACGACACAAGAGCGTCCTCGAGCACATTGTTTTTATGAGTTCAGCTACGACACTTGATTGGAAGATACTCAAAATCCTGCTGCGCCACTCGCATCGGTTTCCATTAAATTACATTATATGTCCAACTTGTTGTTATTGTATTGTACTCATGAATCAACACCACTTTGTTCACAACTTCAGTTTGGTGATTATTCACTGAATGACGCTTTACAGTAATGGAAACAAAAAAAATCTAAACCAAACTGAACCACGTACAAACAGCATTTTTTTTTTAAAGACGGGGAAAACACCCAAGCCTTCCACTATAATCAGTCACTCTTGTGCACAAGATAAAAGCCTGCCATGAAATAATTAGTGATAATTATATAGTATATATTTTGCTAAATAATTAGCAAAACTGCACAGTGGAAGTAATGGGAAAAAAAACTTTGGTGTTGAATGTTTATTTAATTTGATTTAATCAATATACACCGTTTCATGTCATACTTTCACCAGGCTTGTTTTAATTGATTGGTAAAAATGCACATTGGTACTTTCTCAATTAACATGAAATCATCCATCGTGTCTGAGTTCAGCAGATGACTTAAGGGACCCATTTTGATCCCTTCGTTTTTAAGGGCTAAATGGTTGCTAAAGACTTTGTTGCAACGCATAACAGAACTTAAGGTAAAACTTAAGCATTTAAGGAAAATACTCAATGGCAGCCTTAAGTTTCCTTAAGTGAACCCTTAGGGTTTTTTTCTTGCAACCCATGTTTCACTAAGGGTACCCTTAACCTTATAACTAAGGGTTTTCTTAACATAAGGGCTTTCATGCAACCAGTACCTGGCTCGCAGTCTCCACTCTAATTCATCCCAAAGGTGTTCTGTCGGGTTGAGGTCAGGACTCTGTGCAGGCCAGTCAAGTTCTTCCACACCAAACTCGTTCATCCATGTCTTTATGGACCTTGCTTTGTGTACTGGTGTGCAGTCATGTTGGAACAGGAAGGGGCCATCCCCAAAGTTGGGAGCATGAAATTGTCCAAAATGTCTTGGAATGCTAAAGCATTAAGAGTTCCTTTCACTGGAACTAAGGGGCCAAGCCCAACCCCCCCTCCACCAAACTTTACACTTGGCACAATGCAGTCAGGCAAGTCCTGTTCTCCTGGCAACCGCCAAACTCAGACTCGTCCATCGGATTGCCAGACAGAAGCGTGATTGGTCACTCCAGAGAACACGCTGAAATTTAATTATCATTAAAACCGTATTTTATTGCGATTTTGAACACTCACTGTGAATCCTGTCCAGCAAGCATCAGTCTTTTGTTTGTTTTTTGAACGAGAAGAAATGGCAGCGTGTCCGTGAGGCATGGATGTGTGCTGTTATAATGCGTTGCTATTGACAACAGCCATTATAAGGAAGGAAATGCCACAGAATAGAAGCTTTCTTAAGAAGTGCATGGAGCTGCTTGTTTTATTTGTTGTTTGTTGAATTTCAAATATAAAACTTGTTAACGAATGGACTTTCCTATCACAGTACCTCGCTTGAGTCCACTGAGCTCCTGAGAGCGGCCCATTCTTTCAAAAATGTTTGTGGAAGCGTCTGCATGCCTAGTGCTTGTTTTATACACCTGTGGCCATGAAGGGATTGAACACCTGAACTCAGGGATTTGGAGGGGCGGCCCAAGTTCAACCTTTGACTTCTGTCGATTGTACTGTTGATTTACACAATTCACAAAAGTTGTTAATTTGTTAAAATTATGATTCTTACACATTTTGTTCATCATAAACTTTTGTTGGTCACAGAGTTTATTTTCTGCAATAATCCAAAAGCCAGTGGAAAAATCTGGTAAAAATCTGCTAACTTACACTTTAGCCTAAAATACATGATCACTCCAGCACTTTATATGGACCTTCAGCACAGATTTGATTTGTGAACTAGTGTCTATTTAGTTTTTACCTGATCTCAGATCAGTTTTATAAAGTTGTAATGTTTGTAATGACATTTGTATAATTAAAAGACTATAGGTAATTGTCTCTTGGTCAGACTGACTAGACAATTTTCATTTTTGGGGAACTAATACTTTGCACTTTGAATTTGTAACACTGATACATTAAAAATATAAAAGATTCAGGTCAGCGCAGAACTTTTGGCTGAAAAAAAAAAAACTCTGCTTATGACATATTTATTGAGGAATAGAGGAAAACAGAATAGGGAAACAAATAGTTTTCATGTACACTTGTCACACAATAGAATTGGAAATCACTCAAATCAAATTCCCTATTGTCCATATTGCGTAGGAACCATGGAGAAAATCTAACTTTTTACTTATGGATCAAAACATGAATTACGCTCATGCTCTTTTAAATGTTCCACTTGTGAAAAACTCTTTCCACAAAAAGTACAAATGTGAGGCGTCACACCAGCATGAACTTTAAGGTGTGCTTTTAAGTATGACTCCACAACAAATGTTTTCTCACTCGCAGATGAACTTCAATGAAGCTTTTGGGACTGAAACTCTTTCCACATTGAGAGCATGTGAACGGTTTCTCTCCGGTGTGAATCCTCATGTGTCTCTTAAGCTCTGATTTATGTCTGTAACTCTGTCCACACTGAGAGCAGGTGAAAGATCCTTTGACTGCAGTTTTTCCAGCTCACTTTTGGGTGAAATTATTTTTAGTCTGTGAAACGACTGTGTTTCCATCTTCATTTGAAACCGATGCCTTTTGTCTTCATTCACTTCCATCACATAAAAAAAAATAGAAATTGAAACGAAATTCAGGGAGTCCCAAATTATCAGTTTCCATCTTAATGTTCCTCATTAAAGAGAATGAAGGGAAAACACCAACCTATCTGTTCCTCTGTCTCTTCATCTTTTATTCTGCAGGGTTCTTCCTCAAACTCCATCTTTACAATAGTATGTCTGTAGCTTCTCCTGCTGCTTCTTCTTCTCCTGTGGGAAGATGGGAATATTCCCAGCATTTAAACTCTCATGAACGGCTGTGGTCGCTGTTCCTCATTTAGCAGATGATCACACTTACAATCCAAAACCAACCCCTAACCGTAACTCTATAGTAAGTATACATACTCAGTAATTATTTGAGGAAGTACAAAGTAACTGTCACCTTAAAATAAGTTTGATATTTTGGTGGTTATTGTGTCAAAGAGAAAAGCATTCATGTATTTTGAAAGAAGCAGTCATTGAACATAATTTTGTGCCAGAGCAATGATAAATGATCCCCAGTTGAGCCACATAGACTCCTGTTGATCCCTTTGTGCAGTGACCACAGTATTGAGAAATTAGTCCTAGCAGTTCTTTAGAAAACTGTAAGCTCTGCTATCTTGATTGGATGGTACAAGTATTATTAATATAAAAATGCAACACCAGTTCCTAGTCTAATGGAGAAAGCTGAGATCTGGTGTCAAAGTAGAGACAAAGGAAAAGCTCACCAGAGATATGAAGTTTGTTTTCTTCCGAAACAAAGACTTAATTGCTTACAATGTTGCATTTTCGTCTTGTTTTGGTTCGCTTTCACAAGACGACATTTCAAACAAGCGTATTAAAATGTGTTTATGCAAGTCACATGTGAGTAAAACTGTCCTCTTATTGGTCAGAGTTCACCTCGTCCATCTAGAGGTATTGACAAGTTTGATCTGCGAGATTATTGTGACTTCTGTAGCTGTCGTGACACGCAAACACTCGTATAATAAGAGCGGGAATCAAGGATACAGGTACAGAATTCTTGCAAAACAGCAAGAGCAATTATACAACATTTTAAGATGAAGAGGAGCTCTTTGGTTCTTAACCACAAAAACTCACAGAATCAGACACTGCTGCTTTTTATAACACATTTCCCGGTATGAATTATGATACCGCTTGGTTCATTGGGTTGTAATGAAGAGTTACGTTTTTTATAATCGGGCAGAGACCACCGCATTCAGCCGATTATTTTGGTGTGGATCCAAATGTGATTGCCATGTTCATATATGTCTAAACTAACTGAACTAAGGGAGAAAACTAGGGCTGCAACTAACGATTATTTTGATAATCGATTAGTTGGTTGATTATTTCTTCGATTAATTGGATAAAAAGCCTAAATCTCTTTTTTTACATTTCATTGGCAAAACACAATGCTGTCCTTGATGACGTGCCAAATGAATGCTACGAAAACATATATAGTGAATATATCTATAGGCCCATTTCCACCGAAATGACTCGGAACAATTTGTCCCAGGAACTTTTTTCCCTCAGACCTGCTGCGGTCTCTGTTTTTCCATCGTGGTCTAAATTACTGTGAAGATTAGTGCAGTGACGTAGGACTGTGTGCGACTTTCCAGAGCCCACTGGATTTCATCCTCTTACTGCCCCTAACCTGACAGGAGTGCACTAACAGTGTTTGCTCACTTAGCCCAGCTTCCTGAGATGAACACTAGAGTATGAGAAAGCAGGGTTCATTAGAAGTAAAGCAGAAGTCTTTCAACAGGTGTCGCCCATCTGTTGTTAGCTGACCCCAGGGGTTCCGGAAGGGGGTCAAACCATTTGTGACTGCACCGAATCCACAGAATAATTGTTCTTCTTTTCATTATATTTCGTTTACATGATATCTGTATGTTTTGGGAAACTTTTCAAAACCGGAGCTCAATCAACTCCAACACTGGAGAGACTGTGTATCTGTATGTGCGCAGTATTCGGTGTTACAGATCGGTGTTGAAGGTGTACAACGGGCATCCTAGGGAGTGACATGATGCTGTTCTGGACAAGCTGGCGCCTGCTCCAGACCTGGAAGGTCATTACGTTTTTATTAAATTTTTATTTAATTAATTGCACTCCTGACTCTTGGTCTTCATTTTTCACAACTGGTCTTGGGTCTGTGGTGGAAAAATGTAATCATAGAAGAAAATTAATTCTAATCATTACACTTGAGAATACCTATATTACCTATATTCATATATCAAAGAATATTATGCATGTTTTGAGTCCATATATAATTGCGGCTGCTTTGTATAATTGATTAACGGAGTTAAAACCAGCTCATGACTTTAGAGGTCGCTGTCCATCTAAAAGTGGGTCTCATGGCCCTAGGGGTCAGGGTAAAACTAATTCTGAGGGTCCAGGTGTAAAAACCAAACACATATGGCTGTTATTTGTGTACTGTGCTTCCAACACCACGTGTGGAAAATTACAGGAGGAGAGCAGTTCTGACCTTGAGTTAGGGAAACTATTAGAGCCCAACCGATATATCAGCCGATATTAGGCATTTTCCAAACTATCGGTATTGGCATTTATGATGGCCGATAAATGAATATTTAAAAATAATAATAAAAATGGACGAAACACCGCTCAACCACATTATGAGTGCAGCTGATCCAGCCAGTCAAGCTGCGCGCCGCGAACATTCACAACTGAGATCATCTGTGAAGTGCGTGGTAAGTTGGCAACTGTCACGAGACATACATTGCTTGAATAACAATTAAAAGAACATCCCCATCAGTTTGTAACGCTTTACATTGAGACCGGATAGCTGGAGCGAATGCTTGCAGCCAAGTGCAAGCAAAACTCACGGAGGCTATCTGACGTTTCACATGGGGTTTATTATCAGCGCCGTTCCCATGCACACATGGGGCAGTTTGCAACACTTCACTGACAACTGCGTAACTGAACAGAAAAAAATAAACGGCAAAGAGCAACAGAAATATATAATGCACACACGCGACGCTCACAGTTCGCGCTCCATCTACGGACTGCCCACTCATCAGCGTTCCCTCTTAAAGGAGCAGTACCTAATTCTACTTGTTACAGATTCTCTTAACTCAAATAAGCATGGCAAAATTCGTGACTGCCAAGAGTGAAACGGAATTAGCTAGTAATTACGTTAAGTTGTTACAATATAGTTGACTGTCAGTTTAATTCGGACAATGTGACTGAATAAGATGCATTTCTTTAATAGTGTGACAGTTTGACAGCATGAGGCGTATCATCTCTCCCCTGCCCGTTAATTTGAAAAAGTATGTTTTACAATATTTTGCGGTATGACGTTGTCCGTTTCTAAATTATGGCTTATCATAGACTTTAGCTAACCACAAAGCTAGCTAATGCCATGGCTATCAGTGGAAGACCGCTAACATTAATGCGCTTGGAAATCACAACAAACTTATTCTGCCTAAATAAAATGATGATTACTGTATTTATAACTAGTATATTTGTAGTTCCAGTCCCTGCATTGTAAATCATAAGTTAGGCACGTGAGGAGTGAACGAAAGTGCTGATTTCGTTCAGACGCAGCATTAACGAGTCACATGATGGATTTACTGCATCACGTAGGAGTAGATTTAAGAAGGCAGGCAGCAAATGATGAGTGGAAATGGTTTGTTGTAGCTTGATGGATAGAATTAAAAGTGTGCATGTAAAGGGATAAGCAAGTTGACTTTGTAATTATAAGGTAGCTCATAAGGCAATAGGGACTAACAGTTTCTCACACACACACACACACACACACACACAGAAACACAAACATCAGGTGTGACTTTTGTCTTGTTTAATAATAATACAGCTGATTAGAGATCGACTGATATGTGTTTTTCTATAGCTGATGCCGATGGCCGATATGTGCAGCCGATTTTTAAGGCTGAGAAGTGCATAAAGGGACGGCTGCTTTGTGTAATGTGTACCGGCATCTGTTTGTGTCGCCAATGGTGATCAAACAACAAAAGAGAAAATTACTTTTGTAGCTTTAACAATGATAAGATGTATTAATTATATTAGTTATGTTACGTCTGTGGCTGTTCTCGGATGTGTTGTTGTTGTTGTTCTCTCCTCGTGTTCTTTGCTGTCTCTCCTATCCAGCTTCTCATAGGTTGCTCCGCCCCAAATTGGATGTGACGTCAGAGCGCGCTGAGTGGTTACAGCGGTGCGGCGCCCGTTTAAAAGAGGAGCGGAAGCGCGTCGTCGGGAGTGAAAGAGAGAGAGAGAGCCAGAGACTGATCCGTGTTTTCTAGTCCTGTGCCTTTGTGTGAAACAATTGTGAAATTGTGTTAGCGAATTATTGTTGAGTTGAGCCGAGCCATTGGTGTTTTCTTTCGTTGAAGTCACTCCTTAAACTTGTTGTTATTAATTTTGTTACTTTAGTGGCGTGTGTGTGCCGCTGTTATATTTATTATTCGTTATCTATCAACTTTGTAGGGGCTAGGTGCCTTTTTATTTACAAAACTACCTTTTCTCCTGTTTATGTTTAGTTAGGGAGATAGGAAAGACATTGTACCTTTTTTTTTTTTTGTCCTATTTTTCTTTTGACAGGGAATTTAGTTTCTCCTGGGATTATTTAGTTAATGTTTATGTTTGTTATTTTGGCCTGGCCTAGCCCTGAATTTATTCCTGTGTGTTGAGATTTAATTTATATAGGCTAGTGAAGAATCCTATTTTACATTTGATTATTGAATTGTAATTTGTTTTGTTATCATCTATGTAGATTCTCTCCCCTACAAAATCACCCCAATTACTAGAGAACGATTGACTCTTTTCAAATAGAGCTATCCAAATCATCTGCTGAAGTTTTTATATCGCTAATATATTATATAGTTATAATATATCATATAATATGTTAATTATGTAACTATAATTAACTAAACCTGTAGTTACATGCAGGCATTTTTAATACACGTAAAATGGATGGACAAAATAAGTGCATTGTATCAATTCATTTGATAGTACATAATATTTAAAGACAATTAATATGGGGGCAAAAAAATAATTATAGATTAATCGATCATCAAAATAATCGTTTGTTGAAGTCCTACTCAGTCATTAAAGAGAATGAAGGAGAACACCAACCTATCTGCTCCTCTGTCTCTTCATCTTTTATTCTGCAGGGTTCTTCCTTAAACTCCATCTTTACAATAGTATGTCTGTAGTTTCTCCTGCTGCTTCTTCTTCTCCTGTGGGAAGATGGGAATATTCCCAGCATTTAAACTCTCATGAATTGTGGTCGCTGTTGCTCATTTAGCAGATGATCATCACACTTACAATCACTCTCAGTGATCCAGCTTTAAGTGTTTTGATCAAACTACTGTTTAGAAACTATTAGATATGATTACATGCAAAAAAAAAAAAATTGACAGGTTACATCAAATAAAATGAAAACACAACTCATAATCGTCACAAACTGTAATGTGAAAACCAGTCAGTAACGAGTTTTCTTGAGCATAATGAACATCATTCGGTTCATTTCTGAGTGATTCACTAAATGAGCCGACTCGTTTAGTCGTTTAAACTATAAACTATATAGAGACTATATAGAGACCTTCATTAGGAGACTATATGTCTCCTAATAACTGATAAATGAATGTACTCACAGTGTGAAAGCATCAGATTTAGAGCAGAATGAACGGCTGTGCTCCACTTCTCATGTTTATGTCCCTTCCCTCGCTCACTTCTCTTCTTCTCTAGACTCGGATGTGTGTCGTCGCTTCGGTCGCTGGAGCGCCTCCACTGGAGGAAAACAATCCCTATTAAACTATCTAACCTTCATAGATTAACGACAACCGAGATAAGATCTGTTATCTTGGTTGATAATATACAAACACAGTTTATCTCCCCAAACATGTTTAATTTAGAAAAATGATTGATTTAGAAGTAACATCTTATAGGTGATAATTTTGGATAGATTCAAACTTTTGAGCATTTGTATTTACCTCCTGCACTCCTTCAACTAGTGTGTGTTACTGATGTTGTTGACTTTAATATAACATTGACTTCATTTTAAAGTTATAGTACGTATTACTTACAGATAAAAATGTGAGCGTTATCAAATATGAAGATTTACCTTAAACAAGAACTCCAGTTCTGTCCGAGCAGCTCAAAGCAAGTTGTCCGATTTAGAATCAATAAAAATAAAATCACAGTCTGATAAACACAGTGACTTAAATCAGTTAAAGGTACACTATGTAGCTTTTGGCACTTGATAAACAAAATGTAATGCGCCGTCTTGCAGAAGAACATTGTAGCCGGAGCTACTTCTCTCTGTTTATGTCTAGACGAGTCACGCAGGTACTCGGTTACTCCGCAGCGGTTGCGTCCCGCTCTGTCTAAATTAGTCAGAATATCAACACTTATTATAGGCGTATCGTAGTGCTTCAGGATAAGACGAAAACATGATTTGGAAGATGGAATCATAATGTACTCGCTCATTATATAAATATTTGTAACCCCCTCTTTCTGGTTCAACTTTTTGTTTCAACCCTCCCGGGAAGGACCACATGGAGACGTAGGCTGAGCTTACTCATCGTGTTTACTGGACTGAAATTCATGAAATGACACCAAAAAGACATGATATACAGCTCATCCGGGCACACAACGTTCACACAGTGTTCTCCTCAACAGCTTAATGCGACTCTTGCACCGGTTTAACAAGCAATAAACCAAGTTTTCACTTAAGAGCTCAGTTTCTTTTTCTGTTTTCTTCTGAACATAGAAAACGTAACATCATACAAACATTAATGCATCATACATGAAATGACACCAAAAAGACGTGATATACCCCTTACGAAAATGAACCATGGTTTTACTACAAATAAAACCAAAACACCATGGTTGTTGTAGTTAAACCATGGTAACCGCAAATTAACCATGGTTTTGCTACTCTAACCATAGTTTAACCATGGTATTTGTGGTAAAACTGTGGTTATATAAATGTAATCAATTAGCCAAAAAAAAAAAAAAAAACATGATTACTACACTTTTACTACAATAAAACCATGGTTATTTTTCATAAGGGACAGCTCACACGGTCACACAACTGCCAGAAAGAAATACACGTGTGAAAATAAGCAACAAGAAAATACAGAGATGGAAACACAACAAATACTAGGTGCTCCTAATACACTCAACAGTGAGTTCAGTATAAAACATAAATTATCCACAACCCTTTATTTCTTATAATTCAAATATGAAATAAAACACTTTTAAAAGAACAATTTTGACCTTAAAGATGAATAAAATCATCTCTGACAACATTTTATTTGTTTGACCGGGGAGAGATTTTACACATTCAGTTCTCCTCAACAGCTTAATGCGACTGATGAGGAAAAAAAAAAAGACTCTAATCATAGTTTACCCTAGTCGCCTGTAGGTGTCCCCTTTCTTAGATGCACTTAATACATTCTATTCATGGAAGTCAATATTTTAGAATTATTATAAGATGAACAACCATTTTGGCATAATTCATTACAATTTTCTTTTCCCTGTTACGTAAGCAGAGCACCAGTCTCAATAAAAAGATATATCAAAGTTTATATAGGCTACTTTTACATTTTCACCATTACCTTAAACAAGCTACGCAGCTGCTTGAATCCCAGTGCAGGAGCTGAAACCACAGAAACGTGAGTGGTTGATTGCTGTCACAACTCGTGACACAGTTGCATTTTATTACTTTTTAAGCCAAAATAGTTTGTCATAATACAAAATATAACCACAGTGTAAAAGCTAAAATAATATTAAACCTTAATTGTAAAACAAGCTTGTCACTGCTGAACTGCTACAGTCACTGAACACAAACACTTTTCCTGAGCAATTTCTGGTGCCATTTTAAAGTGAAAAGTCCCATACTCTGGATTTATTCTAATTTATTTATAACTTATAATGTAAGCTAAATTATGTCTATTCATTATACAGTGCATCCGGGAAGTATTTACAGCGCTTCACTTTTTCCACATTTTGTTACGTTACAACCTTATTTTTTTCCTCAGTTCTACAAACAATACCCTATAATGACAAAAATCACATGAACTTAAGTATTCCCAGCCTTTGCTCAATACTTTGTTGAAGCACCTTTGGCACCAATTACAGCCTCAAGTCTTTTTGAGTATGATGCTACAAGCTTGGCACACCTATTTTTGGGCAGTTTCTCCCACTCTTCTTTGCAGGAGTGCTCAAGCTCCATCAGGTTGGATGGGGAGTGTCGGTGCACAGCCATTTTCAGATCTCTCCAGAGATGTTCAATTGGGTTCAAGTCTGGGCCACTCAAGGACATTCACAGAGTTGTCCCGTAGCCACTCCTTTGTTATCTTCGCTGTGTGCTTAGGGTCGTTGTCCTGTTGGAAGATAAACCTTCACCCCAGTCTAAGGTCCAGAGTGCTCTGGAGCAGGATTTAATCTATGTACATTGTTGCATTTATCTTTCCCTCAATCCTGACTAGTCTCCCAGTTCCTGTTGCTGAAAAACATCCCACAGCATGATGCTGCCACCACCATGCTTCACTGTAGAGATGGTATTGACCAGGTGATGAGCGGTGCCTGGTTTCCTCCAGACATGACGCTTGCCATTCAGGCCAAAGAGTTTAATCCTTGTTTCATCAGATCAGAGAATTTTGCTTCTCATGGTCTAAGAGTCCTTCAGGTGCCTTTTGGCAAACTCCAGGTGACCATTTACTGAGGAGTGGCTTCCATCTGTAGTGGTGGAGTGCTGCAGAGATGATTGTTCTTCTGGAAGGTTCTCCTCTCTCCACAGAGAAACGCTGGAGCTCTGTCAGAGAGACCATCAGGGTCTTGGTCACCTCCCTGACTAAGGCCCTTCTCCCCTGATCACTCAGTTTTGCCGGGTGGCCAGCTCTAGGAAAAGTCCTTGTGGTAAAGCTCTTCCCACATTCAGAGCACATATAAATGTCTCACACCAGAATGAATACTCTCATGCACTTTTAAAGAGTTAAAGAGCAAAACTCTTTCCACAAAAAGAGCAAACGTGAGGCTTCACAGCAGCATGAACTTTAAGGTGTCTTCTTAAGCTTGATGCCACAACAAATGTTTTCTCACACTGATCACAGCTGAATGATCTCATTCCAGAGTGACGGTGCAGGCGAACTCTGAGATTGCTTTTGTGAGTTTTTTTCTCCAGTGTGAATTCTTGTGTGTCTGTTAAGCTCTGATTTAGTGGTGAAACTCTTTCCACACTCTGAGCAGGTGAAAGATCCTTTGACTCCAGATTTTCCTGCTTGTTTCTGTGCGAAATTCTCTTCAGTCTTTGAAACGACTGCATCTCCATCTTCATTTGTGAGATGAGGTTTTTGAAACTGTTTGTCTTCATTCCCTTCCATCAGGTCTAAAATCAACATATTCAATAAAAGAAGGATACATGAGAAAGAAAAATAAATATTGTTCATAATCTCAATTTTGCACAAATCTAGATTAATACTAGTATAGTTTTAGATGTAGTTATATGTCAGTTTTCATCTTAATGTTACTCATTAAAGAGAATGAAGGAAAACACCAACCTATCTGTTCCTCTGTCTCTTCATCTTTTATTCTGCAGGGTTCTTCCTCAAGCTCCATCTTTACACTAGTATGTCTGTAGTTTCTCCTGGAGTAACTCCTCCTGCTTGCTGCTTCTTCTCCTGTGGGAAGATGGGAATATTCCCAACATTTAAACTCTCATGAACGGCTGTGGGAGCGGCTTCACTGACTGAAGGTGTGAATTGTGGTCGCTGTTGCTCATTTAGCAGATGATCATCACTCTTACAATCACTCTCAATTACCAGGTGAAAATATTTGCTCAAATGGTCATTTAGAACAATTCCATGATTACTGAATTTACATTTTGGGCTGTCTCACTAAAGCTCCACCTGGGTCCCCATATGTGCCCCGCATTTCACGCCGGTATCTGGTCCCCAAAGGAACATGTTTGCTGGGGCCATCTACAGGAAAACTACTGACAAACTATTATCATAACTTAATATAGAAACGTTATTCTGATAATCAAAACCACACGAAATCTGCTTAAGGTACACTATATTTCCAAAAGTTTTGGGACACCTGCCTACTTTAATGGCATCCCATTCTTAATCCGTAGGGTTTAATATGGAGTTGGCCCACCCTTTGCAGCTATAACAGCTTCAGCTCTTCTGGGAAGGCTTTCCACAAGGTTTAGAAATGTGTTTATGGGAATTTTTGACCATTCTTCTAAAAGCACATTTCTCCACACCAAACTTGCTCATCCATGTCTTTATGGACCTTGCTTTGTGTAATGGTGTGCAGTCATGTTGGAACAGGAAGAGGCCATCCCCAATGTTGGGAGCATGAAATTGTCCAAAATGTCCAAATCAGTCTGTTGTTGACGAGAAATGGCGGCGTGTCCGTGATGCATGGATGTGTGCTGTTATAATGCTTTGCTATTGACAACAGCCATTATGAGGAAGGAAATGCCACAGAATAGAAGCTTTCTTAAAAAGTACATGGAGCTGCTTGTTTTATTTTTTGTTTGTTGATTTTCAAATATAAAACTTGTTGAAATGTTTTCAGTGTGCATCAGGTTTTTTGAACACTTTCAACTAATTTTAACAAAACCGCAATATTATTGATAATCGTGATAATTTTGGTAATTATAATCATGATATGAAATTTTTCATACCGTCCCATCCCTATTTAAGAAATTTTACGAATGAACTTTCCTATCACAGTACCTTGCTTGAGTTCACTGAGCTCCTGAGCTGTCTCATGTCATCAGAATCAGATAAATCCCAACACATAAAGACTCTTTAACCAAGATATTATCACATAGAGACTGTGTCTGTTCCCGAATTAGTAAATACAAAAAAACATCAAAACCATTCAACAGTAAAAACTTAATTGATGTCCAACAAATAAAATACAGATGATCAAATGATAAAGCTTGGGTTGCTGAATATTCAATCCCTTTCCCCAAAATCACTTATTGTTAATGATATAATTACAGATAATAATCTAGATGTGCTGTGTTTGACAGAAACCTGGCTAAAACCTGACGACTACATTACTTTAAATGAGTCCACCCCACAAGATTATTGTTATAAACACGAGCCGCGTCTGAAAGGTAAAGGGGGAGGAGTTGCTGTAATTTATACAGTATTACTTCAGTATTACTCAGAAGTCTAGTTTCAAATATAATTCCATTGAAGTTTTGGTGCTTTATGTAGCGTTATGTAGTGTAATTGATAAATCCCGTTTGACATTTGTGTTGGCTACTGTATACAGGCCACCAGGGCACAATACAGACTTTATCAAAGAATTTGCTGACTTTCTATCAGAGTTAGTACTGGCTGCAGATAAAGTACTAGTTGTTGGTGATTTTAATATCCATGTAGATAATGAAAAAGATGCATTGGGATTGGCATTTAGAGACATTCTAAACTCTATTGGAGTAAGGCAACACGTGTCAGGACCCACTCATCGCCTTAATCATACTCTAGACCTAATATTGTTGCATGGTATAACTGTTGATACCGTTGAAATTCTGCAGCAGAGCGACGACATTTCAGATCATTACCTAGTATCTTGTATACTTAATTTAGTTAAGGCTGCAAAGCCGCCCCCTCGCTTCAAATATGGCAGGACTATCACTCCTATCGCCACTAAAGATTGCTTTCTAAATAATCTTCCTCATCAGTTTCATCTCCTCAGCATCCCAGATAGCCCAGAGGAACTTGATGTTGCAACAGAAACTACTGACTCTCTCTTTTCCAGCACTTTAGACACAGTTGCTCCCCTGCACTTAAAGAAGATTAAAGAAAATAGTCCAATGCCGTGGTACAATAAGCACACCCGGGCCCTTAAAACAGCAGCCAGGAAAATGAAGCATAGCTGGAAGAAAACAAAACTAGAGGTTTTTCGCAATTCGTGGAAAGAGAGCATGATCGCATACAGAAAGGCTGTAAAAACTGCTAGATCTGCTTATTTCTCGACTCTCTTAGAAGAAAACAAACAACCCTAGGTATTTATTTGATACAGTGGCTAAATTAACCAAAAAGAAAGCTTTTGATGTTTGTAAACAGCACAGCAGTAATGACTTTATGAACTTCTTTACGTGTAAGATTGATAATATTAGGAAGAAAATTATAACCATGCAGCCGTCTACTACAGTATCACATCAGACAGAGCACTGTTGTGTCACTGAGTAAATGAGTAAACTCATTCACAGCTATAGGAGAGGAAGAATTTGATAAACTCGTTAAATCATCAAAATCAACATGTATGCTTGACCCTATACCAACTAGGCTATTAAAAGAGATGCTTCCAGAGGTCATAGATCCTCTTAATATCATTCATTCATCCTTGTCATTAGGATATGCACCGAAAACTTTTAAGTTGGCTATTATCAAAATCACTTATTAAAAAAACGCAACTTGATCCTACAGAATTAGTCAATTACAGGCCAATCTCAAATCTATCCTTTCTGTCAAAAATACTAGAAAAGGCAGTGTCTTCACAATCATGCTCCTTTTTAGAAAGAAATGATATCTGTGAGGATTTCCAGTCAGGATTTAGACCGTATCATAGCACTGAGACTGCTCTCATCAGAGTTACAAATGATTTACTCTTATCATCCGATCGTGGTTGTATCTCTCTATTAGTGTTACTTGATCTTAGCACTGCATTCGATACTATCAACCACAACATTATTTTGAATAGAGTACCACAAGGCTCAGTGCTAGGACCGTTGCTTTTCACTATGTACATGCTACCACTGGGAGATATCATTAGGAAGCATGGCGTTAGTTTTCATTGTTATGTTGATGATACTCAGCTCTATATTTATTCACGCCCTGACGAAATTTACCAATTCACAAGATTAACGGAATGCATAGCTGATATAAAAAAAATTGGATGACCAGTAATTTCCTGCAACTTAATTCAGAAAAAAAAAAAAAAAAAAAAAAGTAATTATTGGACAAAAAAGCTCCACAAGTAGTAACCTAGAATACTGTCCAACACTTCATGGCTGCTCTGTCAAGTCCTCGTCGTCAGTTAGGAACCTGAGTGTGCTCTTTGATACCAATCTTTCATTTGAAAGACACGTTTCTAGGGTCTGTAAAACTGCATTCTACCATCTTAAAAATATATATAAATTATGGCGCATGCTTTCAATGCAAAATGCTAAACAGTTAATTCATGCGTTCATGACCTCAAGGCTAGATTACTGCAATGCTTTACTGGGTGGTTCCCTGCTCACTTAATAAACAAACTCCAGCTGGTCCAAAACGCAGCAGCTCGAGCTCTTACTAGAACCAGGAAGTATGACTATATTAGCCCAGTTCTGTCAACACTGCACTGGCTCTCTATTAAATATCGTATACATTTTAAAGTCTTGCTTATTACTTACAAAGCACTAAATGGTTTAGCTCCCCAGTACTTGAAGCAACTCTTAACACATTGTACTCCATCACGTCTATTGCGGTCTTAAAACTCTGGCCAGTCGATAATCCCTAAAATATCAAAATCAACTGCAGACGGTCGATCCTTTTCCTATTTAGCACCTAAACTCTGGAACAGTCTTCCTAGCATTGTTCGGGAAGCAGACACACTATCAGTTTAAATCTAGACTAAAAACGCATCTCTTTACCATGGCATACACATAAAACATTATCAATTTCTATTATTCAAATCAGTAAATGATTGTTAGGCTGCATTAAGATCAGCCGGAACCGGGAACACTTCCCATAACACCTGATGTACTCGTTACATTATAAGAAGAATGGCATCTATGCTAATGTTAGTCTCTGTTTATCCCAAGATTTACTGCAGTCAGCCGGATCCAGGCTGTATCCAGACCAGATGGTGGACCTGCGCCTGGACATGACCAACGCATCCCTGAAATGTCTGCAGAGAGCGTGTCAATTAAACTCCCCCTGTAAATGCTGCATCGACATGACATCCTCATGACGACTCCAATCTTTCGAATATCTATTTACCTAATATGACTTAAGACCTGCTATGTTGCCAGAATTATAATCATACACTGTTTGTTCGTCGGCCAGAGGAGAACTGGCACCCCGACTGAGCCTGGTTTCTCCCAAGGTTTTTTTCTCCATTCTGACCCTGAAGGAGTTTTGGTTCCTTGCCACCGTTGCCTCTGGCTTTTGGCTTGCTCAGTTGGGGACACCTAAATCTCATCTATATTACCGATCTGCCCGCATTGACACTATATGATACTTGAAATTAGCCGAATAACATCACCGTTTTCACCAGAGCGGCTATACAGCCGAATCAAATTATGTCGCAATATTTTCCTGTTAACACTGTGAAGCTCTTTGAAACAATTGGACTTGTAAAAAGCGCTCTATAAATAAAGGTGATTTGATTAAAAATATAAAAGATTCAGGCCAGCTCAGACCTTTTGGCTGCTGCAATAAAAAAATACTCTGCTTATATGACAAATGTATTTAGGAATAGAGGAAAACAGAACAGGGAAACAAATATTTTCATATACACTTGTCCAGACTTGGAAATCACTAAAATCAAAATTCAGTATTGTCCATATTGAGCAGAATCCATGAGAAAATCAAACTATATTATGGATGTGTAAGTTATGGATCTGAACTTTGCTCACTTAGATGTTTTCGGCAATGCTTTTTCTTATGAGTCTGTAGACTAGATAATTGGGTGAAACTCTTCCCACATGAAGAGCACTGGTGCGGCTTCTCTCCAGTGTGAACTCTCTCATGAGCTTTCAATGTTCCTGACTGAGAGAAACTCTTCCCACAGTGTGAACACTTGTACGGTTTCTCTCCAGTGTGAACTCTCTGGTGTTGATTTAACGCTGCTGATGTAGTGAAGGTCTTCCCACAGTCAAAGCACATATAAGGTCTCACACCAGTATGAATATGCTCATGCTTTTTTAAAAGTTCCAGTTGTGAAAAACTCTTTTCACAAAAAAAGCAAACGTGAGGCTTCACATCCACATGAACTTTAAGGTGTCTACTCAAGATTGATGCCACAACAAATGTTTTCCCACACTGATCGCAGCTGAATGATCTCACTCCAGAGTGAAAGCGCAGATGATCGTTGAGATACCTTTTCTGAGTGAAACTCTTTCCACACTGAGAGCATGTGAACGTTTTTTCTCCGGTGTGAATCCTCATGTGTCTGTTAAGGTTTGATTTATATGTGAAACTCATTCCACACTGAGAGCAGGTGAAAGATCCTTTGACTGCAGTTTTTCCAGCTCGCTTTTGGGTGAAATTATTTTTAGTCTGTGAAACGACTGTGTTTCCATCTTCATTTTCTATCTTCCGTTGAAACCGATGCCTTTTGGCTTCATTCACTTCCATCACTTCTAAAAAAAATTTAAATGAAAAGAAATTCAGGGAGTCCCAAATTATCAACATTTCCATCTTAATGTTCCTCATTAAAGAGAATGAAGGAAAACACCAACCTATCTGCTCCTCTGTCTCTTCATCTTTTATTCTGCAGGGTTCTTCCTCAAGCTCCATCTTTACACTAGTATGTCAGTAGTTTCTCCTGGAATAACTCCTCCTGCTTGCTGCTTCTTCTCCTGTGGGAAGATGGGAATATTCCCAGCATTTAAACTCTCATGAACGGCTGTGGGAGCGGCTTCACTGACTGAAGCTGTGAATTGTGGTCGCTGTTGCTCATTTAGCAGATGATCATCACACTTACAATCACTCTCAATCCAGGTGCAAATGTTTTGTTCTAATAGCCGTTCAGAAACAATTTCAGAATTTGCATTTTTCAAGTAACTAACCCAAAACCAACCCCTAACCGTAACTCTATAGAAAGTATACATTACTCAGTAATTATCTGAGGAAGTACAAAGTAACTGTCACCTTAAAATAAGTGTAACCTTTTTTTTTTTTGTACTTTTGTCAGATTCATGATTTTATTGTGTTTACAAAATGTCATTTTCTGGACTAGAGGTTGTAATATTTTGGTGGTTATTGTGTCAAAGAGAAAAGCATTCATGTATTTTGAAAGAAGCAGTCATTGAACATAATTTTGTGCCAGAGCAATGATAAATGATCCACAGTTGAGCCACATAGACTCCTGTTGATCCCTTTGTGCAGTGACCACAGTATTGAGAAATTAGTCCTAGCAGCTCTTTAGAAAACTGTAAACTCTGTTACCTTGATTGGATGGTACAAGTATTATTAATATAAAAATGCAACACCAGTTCCTAGTCTAATGGAGAAAGCTTTCATGGCGTCTGAGACATCCCAGATAGCAAGCATGTGCGGGTTTTATCTGAGACAAACAAAAGCCTTCTGAACCCAAACCATTGATAGTTTTTTTTAAAACAAAACAATTCTTATATACTTTTAACTACAAATCTTAATTTTCGTCCCGCTGTGCAGTGCTCGAGAAGGATTTGCATTGGCAAAGGTCACGCATGACATTACGTAGGTACGGTCGCAATTAAAAGAGGAGTGCTGTACAGAAGTTGAATGTTCTTTGCTGTAGATTTGTATTTGTATTATTACCGTTCAAAATTACACCTTCATGTGTTTATCCTGGATGACCATGCCTACGTGATGACGTCACGCGTGATGTTTACCAACTCCTGTTGTGCAATACCTCTCACGAGTACCTCTCAAGTGTAGACGGGAGGAAGTCAAAATTACACTCGTTTACATTTCACTGCCGGTTGTATATTCTGTATTTAACTGTGTATGTGACAAATAAAACTCTTGAATCTTGAATTAAGAGTATTTTTAAAACACCTTAGGGTAAAGGGTGCTCATTCCTGTTCCTGGATATCTACCTTCCTGTAGAGTTCAGTTCCAACCTTGATTCAACACGATCAGCAAATATGGAAAAACTTAATGGATTATTGAAATATAATCAGTGTAAAATATATTCTGATGTTAGACTGCTTTTTCAAATATATAAAAAAAATAGGAAGGCGTGTGGATTTTGAATGGATGGCAACATAAGCAGATTGTGTGTTGTGCATGTACTCGCATGAAACCTGCGTGTTGGTGCTCGGGTTTCTGTGTTATATGTTCCCGTCCTGCTCTGCTCTTTTTTCAATAAGTTTTGTTTTCTGCTTTTTTTCCATCGTTTGCTCTCTCCATTTTCACCTGCCATATCGCCACTGAATATGTTGGACTGCCCTTCTGGTTGAGACCTTGACTTCTACCTGGCTTTGGATTTTCCCTCTGGCTTTATTGGACTGATATCTCGTTGCCGATGTAAGGTCGAAGGACATCTGCGTGTAAACCTTTTCAGCATTTCTGTTAATAACATATTCCGGTTATCGAATTTTAAATCTGACTCCATGAATCATTTTATCTGACTCTAATTCTATGTGACTTAATTAAATTTGTTACGTTGTGATTTAATTTAGATCGTTGATTTCTCTTAGTACCTCTTAATTTCAAATATTCCTTCCACCTTAATAACAGTGACAGTCAGAAATCAGATTGTCCCTCATGCTTAGTGCCATGCTCTGGTCATGGATCTTCCCTGGCAGAAAGATATGAAAATAGTTTCAAAGAGTCATATCTGGCACAGTACATACAGTGTGTGCGAGTGCCTCTTAGGACTGGATGGGGGTTCTGTCTACAGAATGTTCCCCAATGGCAGCCCTGCTACCCTTCCTTAAATACCCAGACCAGAGCAAAGGGTTGTAAATATCTGCAACACAAACACCTAGTTTGGGGGAGAGGATCAGATATCTTTGAAGAGACCACTCAAAAAGGGAGAACACAATTCTCATATGTTTCAATCTTTCTAACCCTACCAGTGACTTCAGTGATGTTGAGACCATTTTACCAATCGCACTGTGACCTTTAAAAAGACACCAGACATGAAAGGGATAAACCAATAGATTCACAAGATACCTGCATTCTGTGATTTGAATCAGGGAGAAGGGAAGAGAGAGAGGGTTTTGGGCAGGATCCTACAGTCTTTCAGTGAGATCTTCTCTCTAGATTAGTGAGTTTTATTGTTTTATTGCAGGGCGTTGGATCTCAGCTTTTGTCTTAGCAGCAAAACTGCTTCTTATACCGACTCCTGCCCGCTCTCACACTTAATCTGCCTCATCCTTCTGGGCTTGCCAGAATTTATCAATTTATCAGCTTTCTGGCTCGTGGTTTTGTAAATTAATAAACATTTTTGTTTCTTGGGTCCTTACCCACTACCTGACACCTGTGCACATTTATATAGTGTCAGTTAAGTTAAGAGTTTAGCATGTAGTCGTAACCGCTTAATGCAACATGTTTGTTATGATATTGTTGTATCAATTGTAAAAAATAAAACAATTGTGGAAAGTATCGTGTGGAAGTAACTATTCTATCAGATTGCATTACTGTATTTAATTGTAAGTTTACAGGTAACTACTGGCTACTAGTTGCATTAATTTTACAACTGAAACAAATTACTGTACAAATCACAGCTGATAACTGTATTTCTACAGTTATACACTGTGAAATTACAGTAATGTGATATCATTAACTGAAACAGTCTTTTTACTGTAATTTATTTTCTCAGGAGTCTGTAGACTAGAGCAGCAGGTGAAACTCTTCCCACATGAAGAGCACTGGTGCGGCTTCTCTCCAGTGTGAATTCTCTGGTGTTTGTTTTAACGTGCTTAGTGTACTGAAGGTCTTCTCACAGTCAAAGCACATATAAGGTCTCACACCAGTATGAATACGCTCATGCTGTTTTAAAAGTTTGAGTAGTGGAGCCAGGTCTTACGTCACTGTATATGTCTCATCTTTCTCAGCAACTCTAGCGAGGCAGCGGGAAACACAAACACACCAGGCTTGTTCGAGATGCGTCTGTGCTGCGCAGACCAATCAGCACATGATATCAAAATACTGCATGAGCGATTCAAAAGCATAAGGAGCCGTATGCTCTCGCTGTACTCTGATGTCATATGGCGATCGGTTTGCAGAGCGCCAATGCATCTTGAACAAGCCTTCCATCAACAATGGTGAACGTTGCGTTACTATTGATGCACATGGCTTTACGATCCTGCATCTGCATCAAAACACAGTGAATCCAACGCATTCGTGCAGCTCGCCATAATTTATATAGACGGAGATTACAATCGAGCAGCTGTTAGCTTGATTAGTTGCTAATTCAAAAATGGCAGATCTCGAGTTTGTGTTCATCTTGTTGGTCACGGTAGCCCAGCCCCCAGCCCCCGACGCAAGCGGTTCTTACTTCTAGACCAGCAATGTTTTGGTGCTACTTAAGAACCACTTTTCCTGGTTCGGAGCTGGTGCTTTGGGTGTGGAAAGACAAAGAACCGATTTGAAACTAGGCTCTGGCTCTGAACCAGCACCAGCACTGCCTTGGTGGAAAAGGGGTAAGAAAGAGCAAAAGTGAGGCTTCACACCTGTATGAACTTTAAGGTGTCTCCTTAAGCTTGATGCCAGAACAAATGTTTTCTCACACTGATCACAGCTAAATGATCTCCCTCCAGATTGACGGCGCAGATGATCATTGAGAGCGCTTTTGGGTCTGAAACTCTTTCACACTGAGAGCAGGTGAAAGATCCTTTGACTGCAGATTGTTTCCATCTTCATTTTTTTATCTTCTTTTTGAAACTGATGCCTTTTGTCTTCATTCACTTCCACCACGTCTAAAAATAAATAAATAAATAAAATGTTGGAAAAAGAAATTCAGGGAGCACCAAATTATCAATGCGTTATTCTTAATGTTCCTCATTAAAGAGAATGAAGTAAAACACCAACCTGTTCGTTCCAGTCTCTTCATCTTTTATTCTGGCAATGCTTTTTCTTATGAGTCTGTAGACTAGATAATTGGGTGAAACTCTTCCCACATGAAGAGCACTGGTGCGGTTTCTCTCCAGTGTGAACTCTCTGGTGTTTGTTTAAGTTGCTCAATGAACTGAAGGTCTTCTCACAGTCTAAGCACATATAACATCTCACACCAGTATGAATACTCTCATGCACTTTTAAAAGTTCCAGTCGTGAAAAACTCTTTCCACAAAAAGAGCAAACGTGAGGCTTCACACCAGTATGAACTTTAAGGTGTCTTCTTAAACCTGATGCCACAACAAATGTTTTCCCACACTGATCACAGCTGAATGGTCTCACTCCAGAGTGAGAGCGCAGATGATCGTTGAGAGTGGTTTTCTGAGTGAAACTCTTTCCACATTGAGAGCATGTGAACGGTTTCTCTCCAGTGTGAATCCTCATGTGCCTCTTAAGCTCTGATTTATGTCTGTAACTCTGTCCACACTGAGAGCAGGTGAAAGATCCTTTGACTGCAGATTTTCCAGTTCGCTTTTGGGTGAAATTATTTTTAGTCTGTGAAACGACTGTGTTTCCATCTTCATTTTCTATCTTCCGTTGAAACCGATGCCTTTTGTCTTCATTCCCTTCCATCACTTCTAAAAAAAATAAAGAAGTAAAAAAATGTAAGAAATTCAGGGAGCACCAAATTATCAGAGTGTTCATCTTAATGTTCCTCATTGAAGAGATTAAAGTAAAACACAAACCTGTTTGTTCATCTGTCTCTTCATCCTCTATTCTGCAATGCTTTTTCTCATGAGTCTGTAGACTAGATAATTGGGTGAATCTCTTCCCACATGAAGAGCACTGGTAAGGTTTCTCTCCAGTGTGAACTCTCTCATGATCTTTCAGGTGTCCTGACCGAGAGAAACTCTTCCCACAGTGTGAGCACTTGTACGGTTTCTCTTCAGTGTGAACTCTCTGGTGTTGATTTAACGCTGCTGATGTAGTGAAGGTCTTCTCACAGTCAAAGCACATGTAAGGTCTCACACCAGTATGAATACGCTCATGCTCTTTTAAAGAGTTCAGTCGTGAAAAACTCTTTTCACAAAAAGAGCAAACGTGAGGCTTCACACCAGTATGAACTTTAAGGTGTCTTCTTAAGTTTGATTCCACAGCAAATGTTTTCTCACACTGATCGCAGCTGAATGATCTCACTGCAGAATGAGAGTGCAGATGATCGTTGAGATGACTTTTGCGACTGAAACTCTTCCCACACTGAGAGCATGTGAACGGTTTCTCTCCAGTGTGAATCCTCATGTGTGTCTTAAGGCTTGATTTTTGTCTGAAACTATTTCCACACTGAGAGCAGGTGAAAGATCCGTTGACTGCAGTTTTTCCAGCTCGCTTTTGGGTGAAATTATTTTTAGTCTGTGAAACAACTGTTTCCATCTTCATTTTCTATCTTCCGTTGAAACCGATGCCTTTTGTCTTCATTCCCTTCCATCACATCTAAAAAAAAAATTAAATGAAAAGAAGGAGTCCCAAATTATCAAAGTTTTCATTTTAAAGTTCCTCATTTAAGAGAATGAAGGAAAACACCAACCTCTCTTCATCTCATATTTTGCAGGGTTCTTCCTCAAACTCCATCTTTACACTAGTATGTCTGTAGTTTCTCCTGGAGTAATTCCTCCTGCTTGCTGCTTCTTCTCCTGTGGGAAGATGGGAATATTCCCAGCATTTAAACTCTCATGAACGGCTCTGGGAGCGGCTTCACTGACTGAAGATGTGAATTGTGATTGATGTTGCTCATTTAGCAGATGATCATCACACTTACAACCCCGCTCAATCCAGGTGCAGATATTTGCTCAAGTAGTTGTTTCATGATTTTACGCGTTTTTCATAAATACAAGTAGCTAAAACCAACCCCTAACCGTAACTCTATAGTAAGTATACATTACTCAGTAATTATCTGAGGAAGTACAAAGTAACTGTCACCTTAAAATAAGTGTAACCTTTTTTTTCTTTGTACTTTTGTCAGATTCATGTTTTATTGCATTTTACAAAATGTCATTTTCTGGACTAGAGGTTGTAATATTTTGGTGGTTATTGTGTCAAAGAGAAAAGCATTCATGTATTTTGAAAGAAGCAGTCATTGAACATAATTTTGTGCCAGAGCAATGATAAATGATCCCCAGTTGAGCCACATAGACTCCTGTTGATCCCTTTGTGCAGTGACCACAGTATTGAGAAATTAGTCCTAGCAGTTCTTTAGAAAACTGTAAGCTCTGCTATCTTGATTGGATGGTACAAGTATTATTAATATAAAAATGCAACACCAGTTCCTAGTCTAATGGAGAAAGCTGAGATCTGGTGTCAAAGTAGAGACAAAGGAAAAGCTCACCAGAGATATGAAGTTTGTTTTCTTCCAAAACAAAGACTTCATTGCTTACAATGTTGCATTTTCGTCTTGTTTTGGTTCGCTTCACAAGACGACATTTCAAACAAGCGTATTAAAATGTGTTTATGCAAGTCACATGTGAGTAAAACTGTCCTCTTATTGGTCAGAGTTCACCTCGTCCATCTAGAGGTATTGACAAGTTTGATCTGCGAGATTATTGTGACTTCTGTAGCTGTCGTGACACGCAAACACTCGTATAATAAGAGCGGGAATCAAGGATACAGGTACAGAATTCTTGCAAAACAGCAAGAGCAATTATACAACATTTTAAGATGAAGAGGAGCTCTTTGGTTCTTAACCACAAAAACTCACAGAATCAGACACTGCTGCTTTTTATAACACATTTCCCGGTATGAATTATGATACCGCTTGGTTCATTGGGTTGTAATGTTTTGGAAACAAACTAGGGCTGCAACTAACGATTATTTTGATCATCGATTAGCTGGCCGATTATTTCTTCGATTAATTAGATAAAAAGCCTAAATCTTTTTTTGACATTTCATTGACAAAACACAATTCTGTCATTTCCACTGAAATGACCCGGAACTATTTGTCCCAGGAACTTTTTTCCCCTCAGACCTGCTGCTGTCTCTGTTTTTCCATCGTGGTCTAAATTACCGTGAAGATGGCATGACGTAGGACTGTGTGCGACTTTCCAGAGTCCACTGGATTTCGTCCTCCACATATAAGCTTAATAAAGCCTGAACCTCGTCGTTGGTTCATTGTTTTGTTTTTTTAACTCCATTGTTGAAATGAATAGCAAACAACTCTTACTGATGCTGCATGAACCAATAAGCATGTTCAGAGAGTCCCAAAGCAAGTCCCAAAAGTGAAAAAGTTCTACCTAGCAAGCAGGGCCATTTTGAGGGGGAAATTTTTTACCTGGAACTTTATTTAGACTTTCTTGGTTCCTGCGGTCGAAACACACAGAGTACCACCCCAAAGTGGCTGGCACACACACACACACACACACACACACACACACACACACACACACACACACACACACACACACACACACACACGCACACACATCATAGCATTATCCATACTATACGTTTGTGTTGTGGTCATTATATGTACTTATGCGCTGATTGCCTACAAAACACACACATTTGATGCAGTTTCACTCACCGCCTGTGGTTTCCACTCATGACCGGGAACAAACACACTTGCTGCCCCGGAAACTACATCCACTGTTCCCTAAACGCTGAGTTATTTGGGAAGCTGAAAAAGGTTATCTTTCCCTCACAACCAAAAACACACTTCTTTACTGACATTGTTGATTTCGTGGAAAGCAAAATTCTCAAGAAGTGGCGCCTCACACAGGCAGGGCTTATATGTGCCGAGAACGGACACTGCACTTGTAGGGATGTAATGATTCAGTCAGAGCCGGTTGAAAATCGATACAAATGTTTGATGAAGTCGGTTGATGTTAAACAAATCTTGATACACATTTTAAACAGCCTCACTTTACAGGCACGATAGCAACGAGAAAGTTGTAGCTAGCGTTGCGGACTGTGCGCGAAATAAGCCAATGTTTTCAGCTCCTTCATATGGAAGTGTGTGCACGCGCTGTCAGACAGAAGCATGGCGACGGCAAGCGCATAGTTTACGTTGACTCATTCAAATCAGAGGTGTGGCGGCATTTTGACTTTCCGAAGACTAATAATCACCGCAGTGAGAGGCTCCAGTCACCTCCGTCTGCATGTGAAAGATTATAGGCCAAACCACACTGACCGGCGGATTCGCTGCCCCACTCGCGGCGTCGAGAGCGATTGCCTCAGAGATCACAAGGTGCATCAGTGTGCTCACAGCGAACGATACACGGCTGTTTTCTGCCATAGTAAAAGGATTCCAGGCCGTTCCTCATCAAGAGAAAGACCAGCACAAGGATGTGCTCCACCGACTGAAGGAGAAATCTGTGCTGTTGCAGAACCAGGTGTATTTATTTTACCATCTCTTTCTCTAAATGTGTACATGGATTTTTCTTCAATAATTTATTATTATGGCATACACTCACCTAAAGGATTATTAGGAACACCTGTTCAATTTCTCATTAATGCAATTATCTAATCAACCAATCACATGGCAGTTGCTTCAATGCATTTAGAAGCTTATTGCTATGTGTAGCTCTCATGAAATCCAAAATGAGCCAATATTTGGCATGACATTTCAAAATGTCAAGACAATCTCCTGAACTCCAAACTGAATGTCAGAATGGGAAAGAAAGTTGATTTAAGCAATTTTGAGCGTGGCATGGTTGTTGGTGCCAGACGGGCCGGTCTGAGTATTTCACAATCTGCTCAGTTACTGGGATTTTCACGCACAACCATTTCTAGGGTTTACAAAGAATGGTGTGAAAAGGGAAAAACATCCAGTATGCGGCAGTCCTGTGGGCGAAAATGCCTTGTTGATGCTAGAGGTCAGAGGAGATTGGGCCGACTGATTCAAGCTGATAGAAGAGCAACTTTGACTGAAATAACCACTCGTCACAACCAAGGTATGCAGCAAAGCATTTGTGAAGCCACAACACGCACAACCTTGAGGAGGATGGGCTACAACAGCAGAAGACCCCACCGGGTACCACTCATCTCCACTACAAATAGGAAAAAGAGGCTACAATTTGCACAAGCTCACCAAAATTGGACAGTTGAAGAATGGAAAAATGTTGCCTGGTCTGATGAGTCTCGAATTTCTGTTGAGACATTCAGATGGTAGAGTCAGAATTTGGCGTAAACAGAATGAGAACATGGATCCATCATGCCTTGTTACCACTGTGCAGGCTGGTGCTGGTGGTGTAATGGTGTGGAGGATGTTTTTTTGGCACACTTCAGGCCCCTTAGTGCCAATTGGGCATCGTTTAAATGCCACGGCCTACCTGAGCATTGTTTCTGACCATGTCTATCCCTTTATGACCACCATGTACCCATTCTCTGATGGCTACTTCCAGCAGGATAATGCACCGTCACAAAGCTCGAATAATTTCAAATTGGTTTCTTGAACATGACAATGAGCTCACTGTACTAAAATGGCCCCCACAGTCACCAGATCTCAACCCAATAGAGCATCTTTGGGATGTGGTGGAACGGGAGCTTCGTGCCCTGGATGTGCATCCCACAAATCTCCATCAACTGCAAGATGCAATCCTATCAATATGGGCCAACATTTCAATGTTGAATCAATGCCACGTAGAATTAAGGCAGTTCTGAAGGCGAAAGGGGGTCAAACACAGTATTAGTATGGTGTTCCTAATAATCCTTTAGGTGAGTGTATTTTTCTAACTCTTGCAAGTGTAATGATACAATAATAATTAAAATCTTGCCTTTGTAACAATGAAACCCCGGTCACTGTTTATACTTTCTTAAATCTCATTTTGTTAAAAAAAAAAAAAAAAAAATTGTGAGAAAATCATATAGTGAAATCAGTATCGTGACTCGTATCGCAACGTGAGTTGAGTGAATCGTTAAATCCCTATTTGCTGAAGTCGAGTCAGGCATCAAGTGCAAGAGGACTGTAGTCACACACTGTTTTCTGTTAAGCCCGACGAGTACCGCCCATGGTACACCCCCCATGCAAAAAAATTCAGTCAAATTACGAAGCAATCCCTGAATGTAATAACACAAAATAGGTACCATTTTAAAGCTTAGAAGTTTATCCTGGAGTAATTAAACTCTCATGAACGGCTGTGGGAGCGGCTTCACTGACTGAAGGTGTGAATTGTCGCTCATTTAGCAGATGATCATCACACTTACAATCACTCTCAATGATCCAGCTTTAAGTGTTTTGATCAAACTACTGTTTAGAAACAATGTGCAATGTGTCAATCACATCATACAGCTCAGATAGTCATGTGTCAGATGTCAGATGTCATCCTTTGTTGGGCTTTGACTAAACTTGAGCAAGTTTTTTGTAAGTTAACTCCTGCAAGACCCATATGTACATAATATACAGACGCAGCATTCACGTGGCATTTTTCACTCGTAACTTCATGAAATGTGGAAAATTATCTAATGATATTCCTTGTTGAAGTATAACACAAAAAACAGCGCAGACGCACATGAGCGGAGTACAAAAATAACAGTTGCTTAGACTTGGCGTTTACGTAATAACTTCATGAAACATGATCCGCCGATCGTTAAAAATGGCATATCCTTATTATCAGCAGACTCTCACGATTAAAAAGAGACCAAGGACACCATAATCCGTCATTCAGATCGTAAGATATTCCTACACAGATTCATAACACATTATAACCTGACAGGAGTACGTAAGCTAAATAAACTATTGTAGTGCTAAAGTGGCGTTTAGACTTGTAACTTCATGAAACATGCACCGATCGTTGAAAAATTTACATTTATGCATTTGGCAGAAACTTTTATCCAAAGCGACTTATATTGCATTCAAGGTACAAATTTTTTTGTCAGTTCTTGCTTTCCCTGGGAATCGAACCCATGACCTTGGCTAGCGCCACGCTCTTATTGTTTGAGCTACAGGAAAGCTGGCACATCAGTTGATGTGCAACTGTTACAGTTGATACTCCCGATTGAAATGAGTCCAAAAGCAACATAATCCATTGTGTGGTTCACGAGATATTACTCACGGATGTTGTATTGATCAATGCAGTTTTGAAAAATATGACAATTGATTTTTATAGCAGCTAGCGGGCGGTACACTCCGGTTTAGATGAATAACTCAGCGCTCATTAAGAGTTGATCTAAATGGACAGATGCATTGTAAAGCTGAGATTCTAAGCTTTAAAATTATAAATATTATAATATTTAAAATTGTATATATATATTAGATTGTCCAAATATAATAAAATGTATATTTTCCAAAAAATATAAAACGTTTGCTAACAAATGATACCTACAATTTGACTCTCCTTGCTATACTTTTGGAGTTATGAGTCTTTAAAGTTGTGTATGCCACTCAGACAAAACTCTACAAATACCCTCAGGGCTTAAGGGGTTAACTAAACCTGTACACAAATAGTACATAATATTTAAAGACAACTAATATGGGGGCAAAAAAAGAAAACTATAAATTAATCGATCATCAAAATAATCGTTTGTTGAAGTCCTACTCAGTCATTAAAGAGAATGAAGGAGAACACCAACCTATCTGTTCCTCTGTCTCTTCATCTTTTATTCTGCAGGGTTCTTCCTCAAGCTCCATCTTTACAATAGTATGTCTGTAGCTTCTCCTGGAGTAACTCCTCCTGCTTGCTGCTGCTTCTCCTGTGGGAAGATGGGAATATTCCCAGCATTTAAACTCTCATGAATTGTGGTCGCACTTACAATCACTCTCAATGATCCAGCTTTAAGTGTTTTGATCAAACTACTGTTTAGAAACAATTCAACTCCTCCAGCTGACTTTCACGTTGCTTTATATAAAATTAAAACACAACTCATAATCGTCACAAACTGTAATGTGAAATCCAGTCAGCAACGATTTACGTTTCTCGAGCGTGATGAACAACATCATTCGGTTCATTTCTGAGTGATTCACTAAATGAGCCGACTCGTTTGTGTTTATATGTCTCCTAATAACTGATAAATGAATGTACTCACAGTGTGAAAGCATCAGATTTAGAGCAGAATGAACGGCTGTGCTCCACTTCTCATGTTTATGTCCCTTCCCTCGCTCACTTCTCTTCTTCTCTAGACTCGGATGTGTGTCGTCGCTTCGGTCGCTGGAGCGCCTCCACTGGAGGAAAACAATCCCTATTAAACTATCTAACCTTCATAGAGTAGAATAGATAAAACGACAACCGAGATAAGATCTGTTATCTTGGTTGACGTTAGGTTTTTGCCCCTTCGTGCCTCATCCCAGTCCTCTGTATTGGCAATTGAATGAACTAATACTCAGCGCTGAGGGAGAGTGTAAAATCTCACTTTATTTTAAGCAGGATTGGCAGTTATATACAAAGAATATAAGGGGTGTAAAAAAGGTTTAACCAATGAGAGAGAGAATACATCATATAGCTCCTGCACTCCTTCAAGTGCTGTGTGTTACTGATGTTGTTGACTTTAACATAAATCTTGACTGCATTTTAAAGTTATAGTACAAGTATTGCTTACAGATAAAAATGTGAGTGTTATTAAGAGAATAGGATTTATCCTTAAACACTCCAGAACTCCAGTTCTGTCCGAGCAGCTCAACGCAAGTTTAGATTCAGTTTAGATTTAGATTCAATAAAAATAAAATCACAGTCTGATAAACAGTGACTTAAATCAGTTAAAGGTACACTATGTAGCTTTTGGCACTTGATAAACAAAACGTAATGTGCCGTCTTGCAGAAGAACATTGTAGCCGGAGCTACTTCTCTCTGTTTATGTCTAGACGAGTCACGCAGGTACTCGGTTACTCCGCGGCGGTTGCGTCCCGCTCTGTCTAAATTAGTCTGAATATCAACACTTATTATAGGCGTATCGTAGTGCTTCAGGATAAGACAAAAACAGTTTGGAAGATGATTCATAATGTACTCTCTGTCATAAATATTTGTAAGCAGAGCACCAGTTTCAATAAAAGGATATATTAAAGTTTATATAGACTACTTTTACATTTTCGCCGCTGTTCTAGAAATGTGTTTCGCCATTACCTTAAACAAGCTACGCAGCTGCTTGAATCCCAGTGCAGGAGCTGTAGGAGAAGAAAATATTACGAATTATGTGTCAAAATAAGATTTATGGCTTTATGGCATATGATTTATTACTTTATTACTGTCACCTTTTTGACCTTCCGTTTTCCAGACTGTTTGTGTTCATGTGTTCAGGAAGCAACTGTAGACTTATAAATATGTGGTTAACAATTGTACAAAGAGTATAATGTGCAAACAGGTTTTATAACAGGTTGTTACACAGTAATCGATGTTTATCCTGAACAAGTCAAAGTGCAGTGCAATGTCAGTATCCTGATCGATGTTTCATCCTGAAGTGAAGTCACGAGGGTTTGGTGTTAAGTGACTGAGTTCAGGAGTCTGATGGCCTGGGGAGAAGAAGCTCCTCCTGAGTCTCTCAGTTTTGGCCATCAGGCTTCGGTCGTTGTCCTGTTGAAAGATAAACGCTACCCAGATGGCAGCAGCGTCCAGAAATGAGGGTTTGCAGGGTGATTAGAGTCCTTGATGATCTTAGTAGCTCTGGTTTCCTTTGCAGTGTTTGGTGTAGACGTCCTGCAGAGAATTTTGTTTCTCATGGTCTGAGAGCCTTCAACCCTGAGATGTGCCGCTAGCCACTCTCCCATACAGGCCTGATCTGGGTGCTGCACTCTGGAAGGACAATCACAGAGAGAAATCCTGTAGCCACAGGTTCTTCCTGACTAAGTTAATTAACTTTGTTATAGTCCTGGTGGTCCCAAACTTCTTCCATTTACGGATGATGGAGGCCACTAAGATCATTGAGACCTTCAATGCTGTAGAAATGTTTCTGTACCCTTCCCCAGATCTGTGCCTACAGACCAATTCCTTGGACTTCATGGCTTGATTTGTGCTCTGACATGCACTGTTAACTGTGGGACTTTATATAGACAGGTGTGTGCCTTTCCAAATCATGTCCAATCAACTGAATTTATCACAGGTGGACTCCAATTAAGATGTAGAAACATTTCAAGGATGATCAGTGGAAACAGGATGCACCTGAGTTCAATTTTGAGTGTCATGACAAAGGCTGTGAATACTTATATACATGTGTGTTTTTTTTTAAATATAAATTTGCAAAGACTTCAAACAAACTTCTTTAGTTTAGTTTTGTTTGTAGAATTGAGGAAACAAAATTATGAATTTAATCCATTTTTGGAATAAGGCTGTGACAACAAAATGTTGAAAAAGTGAAGAGCTGTGAATACTTTCTGGATGTAAATCTAAATAAATCAAAAGTTTTGTTAATTTTTATTTCAATCCAATAAAGTCAATTTTGACCTTCCCCAAATTTGTCAAACAATCAAACTTCACTACTAATTTTAGATTACATTTCTGTATTAAAGGCAATTCCATGTTTTGCTTAATCTGAGCATCAAATATCCAATTATGAATCCGAACTCACTTTGCAGACACTTTTGGGCAATGCTTTTTCTTATGAACCTGTAGACTAGATAAGAGCCTGTAGACGGCTTCTCTCCAGTGTGATTTCTCTGGTGTTTTTGTAAGTTGTCTGATGCACTGTAGGTCTTCTCACAGTAAATGCACATATAAGGTTTCACACCAGTATGAATACGCTCATGCATTTTTAAAGAGTTCAGTTGTAAAAAACTCTTTCCACATAAAGAGCAAACGTGAGGCTTCACAGCAGTATGAACTTTAAGGTGTCTTCTCAAATCTGATGCCACAACAAATGTTTTCTCACACTGATCACAGCTGAATGATCTCACTCCAGAGTGACGGCGCAGTCTGAGATTGCTTTTGTGAGTTTTTTTCTCCAGTGTGAATTCTTGTGTGTCTGTTAAGCTCTGATTTAGTTGTGAAACTCTTTCCACACTGAGAGCACGTAAATGGTTTTTCTCCAGTGTGAATTCTCATGTGATCATTTAGGTTTTGCTTGCAAATTAAACTCTTTCCACACTCTGAGCAGGTGAAAGATCCTTTGACTCCTGATTTTCCATCTTGTTTCTGTGTGAAATTCTCTTCAGTCTTTGAAATGACTGCACCTCCATTTGTGAGATGAGGTTTTTGAAATTCATTCACTTCCATCAGGTCTAAAATCAACATATTTAATAAAAGAAGGATAAATGAGAAACAAAAATAAATATTATTAAAATTTTGCACAAATCTAGTTTAATACTAGTATAGTTTTAGATGTAGTTATATGTTTCCATCTTAATGTTCATCTTAAAGAGAATGAAGGAAAACACCAACCTATCTGCTCCTCTGTCTCTTCATCTTTTTTATTCTGCAGGGTTCTTCCTTAAACTCCATCTTTACACTAGTATGTCTGTAGTTTCTCCTGGAGTAACTCCTCCTGCTTGCTGCTGCTTCTCCTGTGGGAAGATGGGAATATTCCCAGCATTTAAACTCTCATGAACGGCTGTGGGAGCGGCTTCACTGACTGAAGCTGTGAATTGTGGTCGCTGTTGCTCATTTAGCAGATAGTCATCACACTTACAATCACTCTCAATGATCCAGATGCAGATGTTTGCTCAAGTAGTCGTTCAAAAACTATTCACGATTTCATGTGTTTTAACTAACCCAAAACCAACCCCTAACCGTAACTCTATAGAAAGTATACATTACTCAGTAATTATTTGAGAAAGTACAAAGTAACTGTCACCTTAAAATAAGTGTAACCACATTTTTTTGTGTACTTTTGTCAGATTCATGTTTTATTGCATTTTACAATATTTTTGTAATATTTTGGTGGTTATTCAACATGTTCTCACTCCCAACTCGTCCCATATTGACACTTGGTCAGGACCCCTCTGTGTCACTTTTTAACACACAGGGTACCCCTTTAGCGTAGTTTTTCATTAATTTCAATTGTTTGCCTAATGCGTCAGATCAAGATGCATTTCATTCTTTGCATTTGTAAAAGTAGACATGATTTTGTGAATATTTTATACTTTTATATTTTGGAGCAACTAACCCCACTCCTGCCCTAAACCTACCCACTTCTCAACAATATAAAGCACATAAATAAATCTAGGCAAAATAAATCACAGGCAAATAAAAGTACAGTCACAGGTTTTATTGCAAAAACTGACCAAAACAGAATAAAAGTATTAACTCATGTTGCATTCCAAGTCTTCTGAAGTCATGCAATATCTTCATGTAAAGAACAGTTGATCTTAATGTTTTAATCGCTGAAATGATGATCCCTCCACTCCGTGAACGCACTCATTCATATCTCATTCAAATAATACACATGACACAATCAGTCACAAGACACACAAGAGCCAATGACATTTTACAATCAAAGCTGACGTAATGATATTAATATCTGTACTGAATAAATTGTGCATGCAGTCGTATCTGCCTGTTATACCCTGTGTTTTATATCATATAATACACAAATGGGTAGATTTAGGGATGGGATAGGGTTGGGTTCAAACGTTTGTCTAACTATTGTAAATAAAAATAAATGTAAATTAAAATATAGTCCAACATGGCATAATGGCAAAATCATAACCCAATATATAATTTCATTATGACGATATGCCCAACACGTCTGTGTATGATGGCAAAGGTTTCTCATTGAGCTTAATGGCGCACCCTGCTCGTCTAAAAATTATGCTAAAGGCGTACCTGTGCGTTAAAATGTGACACAGAGGGGTCCTGACCAAGCATCAATATGTGACGAGTTGGGAGTTAGAACATGTTGGGTTATTGTGTCAAAGAGAAAAGCATTCATGTAATTTGAAAGTCATTGAACATAATTTTCTGCCAAAGCAATGATAAATGATCCACAGTTGGATCATTACAGCTTAATGCACACCGTAAGGCTGTTTTATGATTATTTATTTTAGTTTGTGCACTGATGACATCACCTACTGCTAAATCTGACCAACACACGAGCAAACTGAACTCATGTTGATGATTTGGGATCATGTTGATCCACCTGGATTTGGCCTAAACAAATTGAAAAGCTTCCCATACATCTCTGACCACTGTATGTGGGTACAGGGACAGGGAAACAAATAGTTTTCATGTATTTCCAGAATTGGAAATCACTCAAATCAAAATTCCCTATTGTCCATATTGTGTAGGAACCATGAGAAAAATCTAACTTTTTACTTATGGATCAAAACATGAACTTTGATCACTTAAGACGACTCCAGGCAATGCTTTTTCTCATGAGCCCGTAGTTTAGAGGAGCAGGTGAAACTCTTCCCACATGAAGAGCACTGGTGCGGCTTCTCTCCAGTGTGAACTCTCTCGTGATCTTTCAGGTTTCCTGACCGAGTGAATCTCTTCCCACAGTGTGAGCACTTGTACGGTTTCTCTCCAGTGTGAACTCTCTCATGATCTTTCAGGTGATCTGACCGGGTGAATCTCTTCCCACAGTGCGAGCACTTGTACGGTTTCTCTCCAGTGTGAACTCTCTGGTGTTTATTTAATGTCCCTGATGTACTGAAGGTCTTCTCACAGTCAAAGCACATATAAGGTTTCACACCAGTATGAATACGCTCATGTTCTTTTAAAAGTCCCTGTCGTGAAAAACTCTTTCCACAAAAAGAGCAGACGTGAGGCTTCACATCAGCATGAACTTTAAGGTGTCTACTCAAATCTGATGCCACAACAAATGTTTTCCCACACTGATCGCAGCTGAATGATCTCACTCCAGAGTGAAAGCGCAGATGATCGTTGAGAGTGTTTTTCTGAGTGAAACTCTTTCCACACTGAGAGCATGTGAACGGTTTTTCTCAGTGTGAATCCTCATGTGTCTGTTAAGGTTTCCTTTATTTGTGAAACTCATTCCACACTGAGAGCAGGTGAAAGATCCTTTGACTGCAGTTTTTCCAGCTCGCTTTTGGGTGAAATTATTTTTAGTCTGTGAAGCGACTGTGTTTCCATCTTCATTTTCTATCTTCCGTTGAAACCGATGCCTTTTGTCTTCATTCACTTCCATCACTTCTAAAAAAAATTAAATTATATTCAAGGAGTCCCAAATTATCAAAGTTTTCATCTTAATGTTCCTCAAAGAGAATGAAGGAAAACACCAACCTATCTGTTCCTCCGTCTCTTCATCTTTTATTCTGCAGGGTTCTTCCTCAAACTCCATCTTTACATTAGTATGTCTGTAGTTTCTCCTGGAGTAACTCCTCCTGCTTGCTGCTGCTTCTCCTGTGGGAAGATGGGAATATTCCCAGCATTTAAACTCTCATGAGCGGCTGTGGGAGCGGCTTCACTGACTGAAGCTGTGAATTGTGGTCGCTGTTGCTCATTTAGCAGATGATCAATCACACTTACAATCACTCTCAATTATTCAGGTGTGAATGTTTTGCTCAACAGTCATTTAGATTATTTAGAAATTTAGAAACGATTTCATGATTCAAAGAGAAAAGCATTCATGTATTTTGAAAGAAGCAGTCATTGAACATAATTTTGTGCCAGAGCAATGATAAATGATCCCCAGTTGAGCCACATAGACTCCTGTTGATCCCTTTGTGCAGTGACCACAGTATTGAGAAATTAGTCCTAGCAGTTCTTTAGAAAACTGTAAGCTCTGCTATCTTGATTGGATGGTACAAGTATTATTAATATAAAAATGCAACACCAGTTCCTAGTCTAATGGAGAAAGCTGAGATCTGGTGTCAAAGTAGAGACAAAGGAAAAGCTCACCAGAGATATGAAGTTTGTTTTCTTCCGAAACAAAGACTTAATTGCTTACAATGTTGCATTTTCGTCTTGTTTTGGTTCGCTTTCACAAGACGACATTTCAAACAAGCGTATTAAAATGTGTTTATGCAAGTCACATGTGAGTAAAACTGTCCTCTTATTGGTCAGAGTTCACCTCGTCCATCTAGAGGTATTGACAAGTTTGATCTGCGAGATTATTGTGACTTCTGTAGCTGTCGTGACACGCAAACACTCGTATAATAAGAGCGGGAATCAAGGATACAGGTACAGAATTCTTGCAAAACAGAGAAGAGCAATTACACATTTTATCACTGCAAAAAATGCTCTTCAAAAATGAACTTTAAAATTTTGTAATTTAAGAAATTTAAACAACAAATACCGTTGTGTGGATCTTTAATGTGCCGTGATCGCTGTAGCGCCTCAGTTAAAGCTGCTCGTGAACCAATCGTCTCTTTTTTCATTGATAAGCATCAAATACACATGAATGAACACTAAAAGAAATGTTGTTTTAACCACGGAAAGACGTCAGTACACACTGTTTTTCCAAGTTACTACTTGTAGTTATCTATTAACTCTCCTGACAGTATTCACGGACAAAACGGCAGATTTGGCAATGTGATTGGTCAGATCGCCTGTCAATCAAACTTGCGGCGAAGGGTGAATTCCTTATATAGCAATAATATATTTTCCCGAGTTAGCACAAGTTTGCAAAAAGCACACATGCATCTCTCTAATCTTTTCTTTGCAGCAGACACTTGAAGGCTTAAACCTCTTTTAAAACCACACTCACTCACTTGCCCTGAGTTTAACACCAGAGCAAAACAGTTATTAACATGCTAATCTCACTGACACTTCTAAACAAGAAAAATAGAAAACCATGCACATATAATATGCAAACTTTGAGATTCAAACTTCTCTTGAAAGTTAAATATTTCAAAACTGGGGCATTCAAATTGACTTTCTAGCATAAATCTCCTAACATCATTCAACAGGTTTTTGTTTATCTCTCCATTTGTCTGATGACTCTTATCATCTGCTTGCCCCCTGCCAGATCAGTCCTCCACTGGAAGGGCCCTGGCGTGGTTTCTCCTCTTCTGGGCCTTTTGGATTTTCCTGGTCTTTCTGGAGTCATTCGACTAGATTCTAGAACATTTTATCTGTCACATTTTTTTTACACTTAAATCATTTAGGAGGGATCTTGTTTCTGGGAATTCATCAGAAGAATTTAAATTTACTTGCAGGTCATTTGGGGCCTGCACAACAAGGGCAACGCTTGATCAAACTGTCACCAGATTCAAACTTCATTACTAATTTTAACAAATTACCCTCTTAGATTAAAACACTATTAAAAGAATCTGAATGTCAAATTATTTGTAGGTGCAATATTTGTAAATCATGGATGTTCATGTTGTTACATAACTACCCGTCTAGAGTTGGTAGTCAGTAACAATAAAACAATAAAAAAAGTAAATTAAATAATGAAAAGAAATCTTGGAGAGAGAACCAAGATAATTCAACCTCCTGTCCCAGAATCTACACAACCATTTCAAATTAACGTATTTTAATTCGAAAAGATAATACGGGGGTGGGGGGGTTATTCCAGAGCAGGGTTGTGGGACATACCCGGGTATGTTTAAGAGTAAGTTAGCAGATAACCTCAACTTTCGCTTCCAAAAACGGAGGTAACTTTCAGGATATGTAAGTAACCATGGCAACTCACTCTCTGAACATAACCTGCTCCGGAGCAGCTCATGATGCAGGGTTAGTTTGCTTAAGAGGTATTCAGGTGTGTTTTATATAATTAATATACACTCACCTAAAGGATTATTAGGAACACCTGTTCAATTTCTCATGAATGCAATTATCTAATCAACCAATCACATGGTAGTTGCTTCAATGCATTTAGGGGTGTGGTCCTGGTCAAGACAATCTCCTGAACTCCAAACTGAATGTCAGAATGGGAAAGAAAGTTGATTTAAGCAATTTTGAGCGTGGCATGGTTGTTGGTGCCAGACGGGCCGGTCTGAGTATTTCACAATCTGCTCAGTTACTGGGATTTTCACGCACAACCATTTCTAGGGTTTACAAAGAATGGTGTGAAAAGGGAAAAACATCCAGTATGCGGCAGTCCTGTGGGCGAAAATGCCTTGTTGATGCTAGAGGTCAGAGGAGAATGGGCCGACTGATTCAAGGTGATAGAAGAGCAACTTTGACTGAAATAACCACTCGTTACAACCGAGGTATGCAGCAAAGCATTTGTGAAGCCACAACACGCACAACCTTGAGGCGGATGGGCTACAACAGCAGAAGACCCCACCGGATACCACTCATCTCCACTACAAATAGGAAAAAGAGGCTACAATTTGCACAAGCTCGCCAACATTGGAAAGTTGAAGACTGGAAAAATGTTGCCTGGTCTGATGAGTCTCGATTTCTGTTGAGACATTCAGATGGTAGAGTCAGAATTTGGCGTAAACAGAATGAGAACATGGATCCATCATGCCTTGTTACCACTGTGCAGGCTGGTGGTGGTGGTGTAATGGTGTGGGGGATGTTTTCTTGGCACACTTTAGGCCCCTTAGTGCCAACTGGGCATCGTTTAAATGCCACGGCCTACCTGAGCATTGTTTCTGACCATGTCTATCCCTTTATGACCATCATGTACCCATTCTCTGATGGCTACTTCCAGCAGGATAATGCACCATGTCACAAAGCTCAAATAATTTCAAATTGGTTTCTTGAACATGACAATGAGTTCACTGTACTAAAATGGCCCCCACAGTCACCAGATCTCAACCCAATAGAGCATCTTTGGGATGTGGTGGAACAGGAGCTTCGTGCCCTGGATGTACATCCCACAAATCTCCATCAACTGCAAGATGCTATCCTATCAATATGGGCCAACATTTCTAAAGAATGCTTTCAGCACCTTGTTGAATCAATGCCATGTATAATTAAGGCAGTTCCGAAGGCGAAAGGGGGTCAAACACAGTATTAGTATGGTGTTCCTAATAATCCTTTAGGTGAGTGTATTTATATTAATATAACCAAGTTTGTTTCAGTTATATAATATACAATATTATATATTAAGTATTAGAATAAAAATAAATAAAAATAAGTTTAAATGTTAATGCAGTTCAAATTAATCTGCTTTCAGTTAATCAAACAAACAATATAATCCTTATTCTCAGTGAATAAAGATTACTTATTAAATGAAGACATTGAAAAAACGATTGCATAACCACCAAATAGGTGACGATGTGCATTCGCAGTAGGTTATGTAACTCGCCATTAAACAAACGGAGAAGAGGAAGCAGTATGGCATGCATGGTGAATCATCGATTCGTCGCTCTGTTGAGAATGTCTTGTGTGTTAACCGGGAACATACTCTGAGTTGTCTGAACTTACTCCCGGAGTCGTTTTCAGAACCAGCATACCTCGAGTAAGCAAGGTTTGGGTTAATCAACCGAGAGTTCAGTGACGGTAAATTAACTTTGCTTTCTGGAATAACCCCCAGAAATCTCAAAGACTAACAATAATATTTCTCCTGGAGTAATTCCTCCTGCTTGCTGCTGCTTCTCCTGTGGGAAGATGGGAATATTCCCAGCATTTAAACTCTCATGAACGGCTGTGGGAGCGGCTTCACTGACTGAAGCTGTGAATTGTGGTCGCTGTTGCTCATTTAGCAGATCATCACACTTACAATCACTCTCAATGATCCAGGTGCAGATGTTTGCTCAAGTAGTCGTTCAAAAACTATTCACGATTTCATGTGTTTTAACTAACCCAAAACCAACCCCTAACCGTAACTCTATAGAAAGTATACATTACTCAGTAATTATTTGAGAAAGTACAAAGTAACTGTCACCTTAAAATAAGTGTAACCACATTTTTTTGTGTACTTTTGTCAGATTCATGTTTTATTGCATTTTACAATATTTTTGTAATATTTTGGTGGTTATTCAACATGTTCTCACTCCCAACTCGTCCCATATTGACACTTGGTCAGGACCCCTCTGTGTCACTTTTTAACACACAGGGTACCCCTTTAGCGTAGTTTTTCATTAATTTCAATTGTTTGCCTAATGCGTCAGATCAAGATGCATTTCATTCTTTGCATTTGTAAAAGTAGACATGATTTTGTGAATATTTTATACTTTTATATTTTGTAGCAACTAACCCCACTCCTGCCCTAAACCTACCCACTTCTCAACAATATAAAGCACATAAATAAATCTAGGCAAAATAAATCACAGGCAAATAAAAGTACAGTCACAGGTTTTATTGCAAAACTGACCAAAACAGAATAAAAGTATTAACTCATGTTGCATTCCAAGTCTTCTGAAGTCATGCAATATCTTCATGTAAAGAACAGTTGATCTTAATGTTTTAATCGCTGAAATGATGATCCCTCCACTCCGTGAACGCACTCATTCATATCTCATTCAAATAATACACATGACACAATCAGTCACAAGACACACAAGAGCCAATGACATTTTACAATCAAAGCTGACGTAATGATATTAATATCTGTACTGAATAAATTGTGCATGCAGTCGTATCTGCCTGTTATACCCTGTGTTTTATATCATATAATACACAAATGGGTAGATTTAGGGATGGGATAGGGTTGGGTTCAAACGTTTGTCTAACTATTGTAAATAAAAATAAATGTAAATTAAAATATAGTCCAACATGGCATAATGGCAAAATCATAACCCAATATATAATTTCATTATGACGATATGCCCAACACGTCTGTGTATGATGGCAAAGGTTTCTCATTGAGCTTAATGGCGCACCCTGCTCGTCTAAAAATTATGCTAAAGGCGTACCTGTGCGTTAAAATGTGACACAGAGGGGTCCTGACCAAGCATCAATATGTGACGAGTTGGGAGTTAGAACATGTTGGGTTATTGTGTCAAAGAGAAAAGCATTCATGTAATTTGAAAGTCATTGAACATAACTTTCTGCCAAAGCAATGATAAATGAAGTTGAAGTTGAAGTTTATTTGTCATTACACATGTACAAGTACAGTATAACGAAATGAAGTTTGGAGCAAGCCTCCGGGCCGCAGCCGATTATTCAGGCGCCGCCCCACGCTCTCCAGAAATACAAGAATGCAATTTAGCAAGCATTACATAGCAAAACACAACAAAACATAAACATAAACATGACACAGTACACGTGGTCACGTGATGGGATTTTTTGTATGGAGTGGGAGAGGAGATAGATAACAGACAGGCAGACGGATGGAGCGGGGAGGGAATAAGGTCGGGTATGTATGGTGCAGTGAGTCTGAGATTGTGTTGTGTGAGAATGTTAGCCATAACTTCAGATGTTATTCGAGTTCAGTTCTATGGTTTGTCCTTGAAGGGAGATAAGGCAGTGCACAGGGGAAGATAGCAGACCAGCTGTCAGGCTGAAATCCCAACCGAGAGATAGGGTCAGGCAAATACAATTTATTATTTTTTAATCCATTTGATGATCTTCGGTAATTTGTCCGGATCATAATCAATCAATCAGATCTGGTCCTCAGCAATCGCGTCCGGTCTGTGCAGTTTCCCTAGACATTACGTCCAGCCTCATGGCCAGACCGGTTACAGTCCGTAAAAGTTCACCGATCTGACCCCCGATGGAGCCCACTCTTCCCTGCGTATCCGCAGTCCGGACTGCGTTGTTACGGTTCAGTTCCTCAATTCCTATCACTTTCTGATCTAATTCCTTCAAACGGTCACACACAGCCCCGAAGCATTCTTTAATTTCCACAGACAGCGGCTGGGTGAATTTGCTTGCAGCTGTCTTACCAATCTTCCGATAGGTCAGGGCAATCCCAAAGCCAAAGAATAGGAACCCCGCCATCAATAATCCAATCATGTATAAATCTTCCGCATCCTCCACGGACAGAGCCTCCAGGCACAGGACTTGCCAGTTGTTCCATGCGTCCCTCACGTACCCTGCGGCAAAGGTCCCGTCCGGGCAGGTGGGTTCTCCCGGGGCACCCTTCCTTAGTGAGAAAATCTTGTCGATCGCGCTGATTGACCAGTTAATCAATTCCATTTCAGTATTTTCAGGAGTCCAGCAAAGCAGCAGTCAGAGAGCAGAAAGAGAAGAGACGAAACACTAGACAAAACAAAACAGCGCAAGAGCACAGCGGGGAGCAGAGAGAAAAAACACGTCTGCACGGATTGAAGGACAGATCAGGAGTGATCCACAGTTGGATCATTACAGCTTAATGCACACCGTAAGGCTGTTTTATGATTATTTATTTTAGTTTGTGCACTGATGACATCACCTACTGCTAAATCTGACCAAAACACGAGCAAACTGAACTCATGTTGATGATTTGGGATCATGTTGATCCACCTGGATTTGGCCTAAACAAATTGAAAAGCTTCCCATACATCTCTGACTACTGTATGTGGGTACAGGGACAGGGAAACAAATAGTTTTCATGTATTTCCAGAATTGGAAATCACTCAAATCAAAATTCCCTATTGTCCATATTGTGTAGGAACCATGAGAAAAATCAAACTTTTTACTTATGGATCAAAACATGAACTTTGATCACTTAAGACGACTCCAGGCAATGCTTTTTCTCATGAGCCCGTAGTTTAGAGGAGCAGGTGAAACTCTTCCCACATGAAGATCACTGGTGCGGCTTCTCTCCAGTGTGAACTCTCTTGTGAACTTTCAGGTTTCCTGACCGAGTGAATCTCTTCCCACAGTGTGAGCACTTGTACGGTTTCTCTCCAGTGTGAACTCTCTCATGATCTTTCAGGTTTCCTGACTGAGAGAAACTCTTCCCACAGTGCAAGCACTTGTACGGTTTCTCTCCAGTGTGAACTCTCTGGTGTTTATTTAATGTCCCTGATGTACTGAAGGTCTTCTCACAGTCAAAGCACATATAAGGTTTCACACCAGTATGAATACGCTCATGCTCTTTTAAAAGTCCCAGTCGTGAAAAACTCTTTCCACAAAAAGAGCAGACGTGAGGCTTCACATCAGCATGAACTTTAAGGTGTCTACTCAAATCTGATGCCACAACAAATGTTTTCCCACACTGATCGCAGCTGAATGATCTCACTCCAGAGTGAAAGCGCAGATGATCGTTGAGAGTGGTTTTCTGAGTGAAACTCTTTCCACACTGAGAGCATGTGAACGGTTTCTCTCCGGTGTGAATCCTCATGTGTGTCTTAAGGCTTGATTTATGTCTGTAACTCTGTCCACACTGAGAGCAGGTGAAAGATCCTTTGACTGCAGTTTTTCCAGCTCGCTTTTGGGTGAAATTATTTTTAGTCTGTGAAACGACTGTGTTTCCATCTTCATTTTCTATCTTCCGTTGAAACCGATGCCTTTTGGCTTCATTCACTTCCATCACTTCTAAAAAAAATTAAATTATATTCAAGGAGTCCCAAATTATCAAAGTTTTCATCTTAATGTTCCTCAAAGAGAATGAAGGAAAACACCAACCTATCTGTTCCTCCGTCTCTTCATCTTTTATTCTGCAGGGTTCTTCCTCAAGCTCCATCTTTACAATAGTATGTCTGTAGTTTCTCCTGGAGTAATTCCTCCTGCTTGCTGCTTCTTCTCCTGTGGGAAGATGGGAATATTCCCAGCATTTAAACTCTCATGAACGGCTGTGGGAGCGGCTTCACTGACTGAAGGTGTGAATTGTAGTCGCTGTTGCTCATTTAGCAGATGATCATCACACTTACAATCACTCTCAATTATTGAGGTGTGAATGTTTTGCTCAACAGTCATTTAGATTATTTAGAAATTTAGAAACGATTTCATGATTTCATGCATCTTTCATAAATACAACTAACCCAAAACCAAACCCTAAGCGTAACTCTATAGAAAGTATACATTACGTTATTGTGTCAAAGAGAAAAGCATTCATGTATTTTGAAAGAAGCATAAATGATCCCCAGTTGAGCCACATAGACTCCTGTTGATCCCTTTGTGCAGTGACCACAGTATTGAGAAATTAGTCCTAGCAGTTCTTTAGAAAACTGTAAGCTCTGCTATCTTGATTGGATGGTACAAGTATTATTAATATAAAAATGCAACACCAGTTCCTAGTCTAATGGAGAAAGCTGAGATCTGGTGTCAAAGTAGAGACAAAGGAAAAGCTCACCAGAGATATGAAGTTTGTTTTCTTCCAAACAAAGACTTAATTGCTTACAATGTTGCATTTTCGTCTTGTTTTGGTTAAGCTTTCACAAGACGACATTTCAAACAAGCGTATTAAAATGTGTTTATGCAAGTCACATGTGAGTAAAACTGTCCTCTTATTGGTCAGAGTTCACCTCGTCCATCTAGAGGTATTGACAAGTTTGATCTGCGAGATTATTGTGACTTCTGTAGCTGTCGTGACACGCAAACACTCGTATAATAAGAGCGGGAATCAAGGATACAGGTACAGAATTCTTGCAAAACAGAGAAGAGCAATTACACATTTTATCACTGCAAAAAATGCTCTTCAAAAATGAACTTTAAAATTTTGTAATTTAAGAAATTTAAACAACAAATACCGTTGTGTGGATCTTTAATGTGCCGTGATCGCTGTAGCGCCTCAGTTAAAGCTGCTCGTGAACCAATCGTCTCTTTTTTCATTGATAAGCATCAAATACACATGAATGAACACTAAAAGAAATGTTGTTTTAACCACGGAAAGACGTCAGTACACACTGTTTTTCCAAGTTACTACTTGTAGTTATCTATTAACTCTCCTGACAGTATTCACGGACAAAACGGCAGATTTGGCAATGTGATTGGTCAGATCGCCTGTCAATCAAACTTGCGGCGAAGGGTGAATTCCTTATATAGCAATAATATATTTTCCCGAGTTAGCACAAGTTTGCAAAAAGCACACATGCATCTCTCTAATCTTTTCTTTGCAGCAGACACTTGAAGGCTTAAACCTCTTTTAAAACCACACTCACTCACTTGCCCTGAGTTTAACACCAGAGCAAAACAGTTATTAACATGCTAATCTCACTGACACTTCTAAACAAGAAAAATAGAAAACCACGCACATATAATATGCAAACTTTGAGATTCAAACTTCTCTTGAAAGTTAAATATTTCAAAACTGGGGCATTCAAATTGACTTTCTATCATAAATCTCCTAACATCATTCAACAGGTTTTTTGTTTATCTCTCCATTTGTCTGATGACTCTTATCATCTGCTTGCCCCGCCAGATCAGTCCTCCACTGGAAGGGCCCTGGCGTGGTTTCTCCCTCTTCTGGGCCTTTTGGATTTTCCTGGTCTTTCTGGAGTCATTCGACTAGATTCTAGAACATTTTATCTGTCACATTTTTTTTACACTTAAATCATTTAGGAGGGATCTTGTTTCTGGGAATTCATCAGAAGAATTTAAATTTACTTGCAGGTCATTTGGGGCCTGCACAACAAGGGCAACGCTTGACCAAACTGTCACCAGATTCAAACTTCATTACTAATTTTAACAAATTACCCTCTTAGATTAAAACACTATTAAAAGAATCTGAATGTCAAATTATTTGTAGGTGCAATATTTGTAAATCATGGATGTTAATGTTGTTACATAACTACCCGTCTAGAGTTGGTAGTCAGTAACAATAAAACAACAAAAAAAGTAAATTAAATAATGAAAAGAAATCTTGGAGAGAGAACCAAGATAATTCAACCTCCTGTCCCAGAATCTACACAACCATTTCAAATTAACGTATTTTAATTTGAAAAGATAAAGAATAATACGGGGGGGGGAGGGACCTTGAGGCGGATGGGCTACAACAGCAGAAGACCCCACCGGGTACCACTCATCTCCACTACAAATAGGAAAAAGAGGCTACAATTTGCACAAGCTCACCAAAATTGGACAGTTGAAGACTGGAAAAATGTTGCCTGGTCTGATGAGTCTCGATTTCTGTTGAGACATTCAGATGGTAGTCAGAATTTGGCGTAAACAGAATGAGAACATGGATCCATCATGCCTTGTTACCACTGTGCAGGCTGGTGCTGGTGGTGTAATGGTGTGGGGGATGTTTTCTTACATATCTATCAATATGTAAGAATTGATAGATATGTACTGTCCATGGAGCGGACCTGTTTACATTTCACTGCCGGTTGTATATTCTGTATATAACTGTGTATGTGACAAATAAAACTCTTGAATGGGCCAACATTTCTAAAGAATGCTTTCAGCACCTTGTTGAATCAATGCCATGTAGAATTAAGGCAGTTCTGAAGGCGAAAGGGGGTCAAACACAGTATTAGTATGGTGTTCCTAATAATCCTGACAGGTGAGTGTAGTTATATTAATATAACCAAGTTTGTTTCAGTTATATAATATACAATATTATATATTAAGAATTAGAATAAAAATAAATAAAAATAAGTTTAAATGTTAATCAAACAAACAATATAATCCTTATTCTCAGTGAATAAAGATTACTTATTAAATGAAGACATTGAAAAAACGATTGCATAACCACCAAATAGGTGACGATGTGCATTCGCAGTAGGTTATGTAACTCGCCATTAAACAAACGGAGAAGAGGAAGCAGTATGGCATGCATGGTGAATCATCGATTCGTCGCTCTGTTGAGAATGTCTTGTGTGTTAACCGGGAACATACTCTGAGTTGTCTGAACTTACTCCCGGAGTCGTTTTCAGAACCAGCATACCTCGAGTAAGCAAGGTTTGGGTTAATCAACCGAGAGTTCAGTGACGGTAAATTAACTTTGCTTTCTGGAATAACCCCCAGAAATCTCAAAGACTAACAATAATAAATCAAAAACAAGGGTTAATAATTCAGGGATAATTCAGGGAGAGCTAGGCCAAAGCCAAAATAACAAACAAAACATAGGATAACTAACCCAAGAATCTCAATAAATGTCCTAGAAAAAGATCATAGAAATAAAAGACATCAAACTTCCCTTACTCCCTACCTATCCATAAACAGCAGAAAGAGGAGTACAAACATAAACGGCACCCTCCCCCTACAATCCCCAGATTACAAATAAATTAAGAGTACATACGAACATACTTAACATAAGGTATAAAAGTATTTAAATCGACTATAACACTTCAGTTCTCTTCCCACTAAAGAACTCACTCAATCAGAACCAAATCAACAACTTAAGCAACAGAGTCTGGGCACAGGAGGAAGAATTCATCCTGGCAAAAGGAAGTCTCTCTCTCTTTTCTCAATCGATCCGCTTCTGCTTATGGCCGAATTCTCAAAACCAAGTACGCGAACTTAAGACTTGCGTCCCTGTTAGTTCAGACTTGCCAAGTTTGTCTCAGAAGAAGGAACTCCAGAGGAAGTGTGATCTTCAGCTCGCTCTGGCTACTCCGGTTATCTCTGTATGTATATTTGAGGCTACAATAAAACAAAATATGTAATAAAACACCACTCTACCTCTTTTCATTTTCATTCTTAAAACATTAATAGCCACACAAAATGTAGTTCAGGCAAACGCGTATGTAACGCAATGAAAAGTTCCGGGAAGGAGGAGGCGGGAACTGGCGAACATTTTAAAACTTTAATCAAAAATATTCCTCACAGACGACTGCCGCCTAAAAACAAAACAAAACAAAACACAATAATGGCGGCAGCCCCTCACGGCCGACTGCCGCCTCCATACAAAACAAAAACACAACATAAACTCCAGGCCTGGTCCTCTCTCGTCTTGCCATGTCGTCGCTCCTCCTTTTATACTCCCGTCACTCCTCCATGAGGCGAGGCCGGTGTGGCGCACAGCTGACGCTCATCAACATTCGCCACCGGCCCGCTCTCACGGTCCCCCGCCTCGCCACAGCGTACATTGATTATCTTCACTGCATATATTTAGCCTAACAAAACGAAATATAAAACACAACCCTGCTTCTTTTGGTTTAGCTACATTTATAACAGATCTTAAACATATTAATATGTGGTTCACGCAATACGTGTGCATATATATGATTATCTTCACTGTAATAAAATTAAATGACATAAAACACAACCCAGTCTCTTTTTGTTAAATGTCCATTTTAAATGATCAAAGAAATAAATTAAACTTCATTCTGCCCTCAGCCAAAACGAATAGCCAGGGAACAAATTATAGATTCATGGGACCAAAGATCGGCCATTAGATCTACACAAGACGAGTTATCTCTCATGTTTAACCTCCACAGAGACATCAGAGCCAGCGGCAGACGTCAGAAGGACTAGCCGAGGAAAGGCTGCTCTCTGAGGGGTTAACGATCGCTGAGCACCACTGATCAACTGGATCTCACCACTCTGACAATGCCAGATCAAAAGTTAAAATAGGCGCTCTCTTTATAAATAAACAGTGTTGGGCAAGTTACTTCTAAACTGTAATACATTATAGATTACTTGTTAGTGTTATTTTAAAGTAATTCTTTACCCCTCACAATATTACTGTCTCAGAATTGTAATGCGTTACATTACTCCTGTATTACTTTGGAGTTACTTTCACCAGAATAACTACAGAAGCAGAACTTATTCTAAAATGACCAAATGTAGGCGACTACAGAGCATTTCACATCCAGTAGAAGGCGATATGATGTAGCACAATGACTGTGGGCTATCCAGGCTAACAATACAGCATATAATTGGCAAAGTGAAGGCTCAAGACCATGCAAGAAAGGATGACGATCCAAGTCTGTTAAAAGTATGGTAGAGGTAAATCTGGGAGTATCTGGGAAGACACAACAGAACTGTATGTAAACTCTAATGCCATGACAAGATGCACATTTGTTCTTTTCTTTTTGTTGTTATTTTATTCTCTTTGAATTCAAGATGTCACAAAAACGTCATTGCAAGTGCAAAAAGTGCAAGAGATGTTTTTTTTTATTTTTTTTTATTGCTAGTGCTATTTCGCGACGTCGATAGTTCTTCCAGTTTTAGACAAAGGTTGCATTTGACCATTACGCTCTTCTTGTCCTTATCTCTGACAAACTCGAAGTAATGCGCATACGTATATCTCGCGAATGTACAGTCTTCTGCCATCTTCACCCATTAAGCCTTGTTTATACTTTCGTTTGGCTCCACAGCGCGAGCCTCCACTGACTGCGCGCACCTCGCCTCTTTGGGAAGGTGTTTATACTCGACACGCTCACCGTTGTGCTAATCTTTGAAACGACATAGCATTAAGCCTTTTAGCCACTTTCCCACTGGCCAGCGCGAGCACACACAGAGGCCGAAATCATGCCTTGCGGCGCTCCTGTAAAACCCGCCCTAAACACGCCTTTACTGGACTATGTCACACAATACAAAGGGAGCAAGAGGGAGATGAATGAAATAAATCGTCATACAAATATATCAGAAGCTGTCATTTAGTCTTTATTTACAAACTTGCACACCATACGCGGCAATTGACTGACCACGAACAAGTAATTTACATTTTTCATTCGTTAATGTCTCGTGGTCTTGCGGTTTTTGTTTTGTTTTTTTGAACAATTAAATGTTGGGCTAAAAGTGTGTTGTAATGCAAGCATTTCTGAAAATGTACAGAGTAAAATATTACTGAAAACTGATTAGTAATGCTTTACACTACTGCGTTACAGGAAAACGTAATCCTACGTTACTGTAATGCATTACTTTTGTAACGCGTTACTCCCAACACTGTAAATAAACCACAGATTTGAGCTTTAAACTACATTCTCACTGGAAAAAGTCTTAAAACTGCATTTCGTGACACAATAACAGTACTATTATTAAATTACGTGGGTTTTCTCATCCACTACTGACGCTTTTTGGTGGTGTGAGATGCATTCTGGGATACCGGTCTGTCTAAAGTCCACACAAGTCTCCTCTCAATGCGTCCTCGATAAACGGGACGCATCCGGGGATTTGAACTGTACTTGGCTAGATGTGAACTTTGAATTGGAACAGGACTTGGACAGCGACTGATGACGTTCCACAAGTACAGACAAGAACACATACTGAGAAACGGCTTATATACATCTCGGCTCCTCCCCTTCATTCTCCAATCACATCAAGCATCATTAGATTTAATACAGCTGGTCGTTGTACCTGTCAGAAAGACGAAAGAGAGAACAAGAGACGAGGAGGACAAAACACACAAACACATACACAACTGCTTGACACACTGCAAAAAAACAATGTAAACTTTGCTCACTTAGACAAGTTTGGGCAACGCTTTTTCTCATGAGTCTGTAGATTAGATGATTGGATGAATCTCTTCCCACATGAAGAGCACTGGTGCGGCTTCTCTCCAGTGTGAACTCTCTCATGCCTTTTCAGGTTTCCTGCTTGAGTGAATCTCTTCCCACAGTGTGAGCACTTGTACGGTTTCTCTCCAGTGTGAACTCTCTGGTGTGTTTTTAAGTGGTCGGATGTAGTGCAGGTCTTCCCACAGTCAAAGCATATATAAGGTCTCACACCAGTATGAATACTCTTGTAATGCTCTTGTAAACTTTGCAGTTGTAAGAAACTATTTCCACATAAAGAACAAAAGTGAGGCTTCACAGCAGTGTGAACTTTATGGTGTCGTTTTAAGTGTGATAGCACAACAAATGTTTTCTCACACTGATCGCAGCTGAATGATCTCACTCCAGAATGACGGCGTAGATGATCGTCGAGAGAGTTTTTCTGAGTGTAACTCTTTCCACACTGAGAGCATGTGAATGGTTTCTCTCCAGTGTGAACTCTCTGGTGTGATTTTAAGTTGCTGGATGTACTGAAGGTCTTCCCACAGTCAAAGCACACATAAGGTCTCACACCAGTATGAATGCGCTCATGCGCTTGTAAATTTTGCAGTTGTGAAAAACTCTTTCCACATAAAGAGCAAACGTGAGGCTTCACAGCAGCATGAATTATAAGGTGTCTTCTTAAGTGTGACTGCACAACAAATGTTTTCTCACACTGATCGCAGCTGAATGATCTCACTCCAGAGTGACAGCGCAGATGATCGTTGAGAGTGCCTTTCTGATTGAAACTCTTTCCACACTGAGAGCATATATAAGGTTTTTCTCCAGTGTGAATTCTCATGTGCATATTTAGGTTTTTTTTACATATGAAACTCTTTCCACACTCTGAGCAGGTGAAAGATGCTTTGACTCCTGATTTTCCAGCTTGTTTCTGTGAGAAATTCTCTTCAGTCTTTGAAACGACTGCATCTCCATCTTCATTTTTGAAATCATGAGGTTTTTGCTGTTTGTCTTCATTTACTTCCATCAGGTCTAAAATCAACATATTAAATACCCATAGTTCAATAAAAGGACAAATGAGAAACAAAAATATTGTTAATCTCAATTTCGCACAAATCTAGATTAATACTAGTTTCAGATGTACTCTTATGTCTTAATGTTCCTCATTAAAGACAATGAAGGAAAACACCAACCTATCCGTTCCTCTGTCTCTTCATCTTTTATTCTGCAGGGTTCTTCCTCAAACTCCATCTTTACAATAGTATGTCTGTAGTTTCTTCTGGAGTAACTCCTCCTGCTTGCTTCTCCTGTGGGAAGATGGGAATATTCCCAGCATTTAAACTCTCATGAACGGCTGTGGGAGCGGCTTCACTGACTGAAGGTGTGAATTGTGGTCGCTGTTGCTCATTTAGCAGATGATCACTCTTACAATCACTCTCAATTATTCAGCTTTTAGTGATTTGCTCTAATAGTCGTTTAGAAACAGTTCAGTTATTTAATTATACTAAATTAAACTATAATTTACTAACTGTTGCTCTTACATGAGATTAGGTTTATAATAGGTTAATTGAATTAAAGAAGTTTGTTCAAACACTTTCTTGCAACAGAACATAATTCAGACTCTTAATAATGACATCAAACTAATATTGTGTTTGCAAACTGTAACTTTTATCTCTTTAAGTATTTATCTTATCTTCTCAAAAGTGGTGTTATTATCAGAAATGAGCTCTACACTCCCCTAAAGGATTATTAGGAACACCATACTAATACTGTGTTTGACCCCCTTTCGCCTTCAGAACTGCCTTAATTCTACGTGGCATTGATTCAACAAGGTGCTGAAAGCATTCTTTAGAAATGTTGGCCCATATTGATAGGATAGCATCTTGCAGTTGATGGAGATTTGTGGGATGCACATCCAGGGCACAAAGCTCCCGTTCCACCACATCCCAAAGATGCTCTATTGGGTTGAGATCTGGTGACTGTGGGGGCCATTTTAGTACAGTGAACTCATTGTCATGTTCAAGAAACCAATTTGAAATGATTGGAGCTTTGTGACATGGTGCATTATCCTGCTGGAAGTAGCCATCAGAGAATGGGTACATGATGGTCATAAAGGGATGGACATGGTCAGAAACAATGCTCAGGTAGGCCGTGGCATTTAAACGATGCCAAATTGGCACTAAGGGGCCTAAAGTGTGCCAAGAAAACATCCCCCACACCATTACACCACCACCACCAGCCTGCACAGTGGTAACAAGGCATGATGGATCCATGTTCTCATTCTGTTTACGCCAAATTCTGACTCTACCATCTGAATGCCTCAACAGAAATCGAGACTCATCAGACCAGGCAACATTTTTCCAGTCTTCAACTGTGCAATTTTGGTGAGCTTGTGCAAATTGTAGCCTCTTTTTCCTATTTGTAGTGGAGATGAGTGGTACCCGGTGGGGTCTTCTGCTGTTGTAGCCCATCCGCCTCAAGGTTGTGCGTGTTGTGGCTTCACAAATGCTTTGCTGCATACCTCGGTTGTAACGAGTGGTTATTTCAGTCAAAGTTGCTCTTCTATCACCTTGAATCAGTTGGCCCATTCTCCTCTGACCTCTAGCATCAACAAGGCATTTTCGCCCACAGGACTGCCGCATACTGGATGTTTTTCCCTTTTCACACCATTCTTTGTAAACCCTAGAAATGGTTGTGCGTGAAAATCCCAGTAATTGAGCAGATTGTGAAATACTCAGACTGGTCCGTCTGGCACCAACAACCATGCCACGCTCAAAATTGCTTAAAATCACATTTCTTTCCCATTCTGACATTCAGTTTGGAGTTCAGGAGATTGTCTTGACCAGGACCACACCCCTAAATGCATTGAAGCAACTGCCATGTGATTGGTTGATTAGATAATTGCATTAATGAGAAATTGAACAGGTGTTCCTAATAATCCTTTAGGTGAGTGTATATTTCCTGCACTGTTAAACTATCAATTATCTCAATTCAAATAAACTAAACAGTATCAAACACATATTCAAACAAGCCATTTCTGTATGTTTTACCCATTTTAGACCATAATATAAAGACACAGGGCCGTTTCTAGCCATTTTGACACTCTATAGGTGCAATCCTTATTGGCGCCCGCAGTCCAATCTTAAAAAGAAACATTGGTGTATTAATCTGAATGCTCATTAACAAATACATACAAATATATATTTATTAAGGATTAAAATGAATACCAGTAATACCATTGTGTATGTATGTATAGCTGTCACAATCACCAGTGAGAGTGCCCCTGTTACCAGTTATGAATGACATTTAAATGATAGCATTTTTCAATTCAAAATGGCAAAATTACATTTAAAAAGTTGAGTAGTTTGCATCACTTCATGTTACTGTGTTGCTATGTTTATGACCTTAAACATATCGATTGTAAAACAGTTGTCAAATATTAAAAGTTTAGCTACATTCTGTCGCAAATGGCACACTAAACACTTATGGTTTTCCTACGAGTCTGCACTTTCGTGACATAACGCCACGTTGACTGTCTGGAAGAAGTCTGAGCTTGCTTCAGTGCGGCTCAGCATAAGTGTGCATCACGGGCACGTTGACCGCAAAGGGGGTGCTTGCGAGCTAAAATTACAAGTCTAAAATTACAAATGGGACACCCTATGGTCTCATGGACTTAACGGACACACACACACAGCAAAAATTTTAAGTCCACAAGACTGAAAGTGCATAAGAAGTGTGCTATTTAGGACAGGGCCCATGTGATCAGCTCCGGTCTTGCTCACATAGCGCCTTCTACTGGTCTGGCAGAACCACCATTCCCTCAGTGTATTTTCGCATACAGAGATAATATTCATTTCACCAATTGTGACAAACCAACAATTGGGGCATCACATACAACATTGGCTTAAATTCAAGTCAGATTTACGATTCAATCTCTGAGTAGCACTGATTCTGTAATGCTCTGGCTAGTTTATAAGTGTTTTGATTTACTCTAAAGAGTCATTCGTTCACAGATCAGATAAGCATGTATAGAGCTGCATTCACACTAGGGGCAACAAAGAGACCAGGATAGGTTGGTGACCGGATAGGGGGTGTCCAGTGACACAACAAAGTTGTGATCTGTTCAAGTTTATGCAAATGAAGAGCGACTTTTGGGAGAGACAACAAATAAGAGCGGAGTCATTGGAGCACACATGATCCGTAGCTCTTCAGAACCAAGGGAAAATGAAGGAAAAGCTCATTTTAGCAGTCAGCAACTGTCCTATATTTTATATCAGATAGACCACCATATGTTGCTACCTGTGCATTAAGTCCATTCATGAAATTTTGTGAACCATTCGTGAACCGCAACTCAGCCACGAAGTGGTAGGCCACATAAAAAATAAAAAATAAATCACAGAGCAGGGTCAGCGCATGCTGAGGCACACAGTGTGCAGAAATCACCAACTTTCTGCAGAGTCAATAGCTATAGACCTCCAAACTTTTGTGGCCTTCAGATGAGCTCAAGAACAGTGTGTAGAAAGCTTCAAGGAATGGGTTTCCATGGCCGAGCAGCTCATCCAAGCCTTACATCTTAAAGCATTTCTGTAGCTCAAACAATAAGAGAGTGGTCATGGGTTCGATTCCCAGGGAAAGCAAGAACTGACAAAAATGTAAAAATGTGTACCTTGAATGCAATGTAAGTTGCCAGGCATTCTCGTCCAACATCAGTGCCTGACCTCACAAATGCACTTCTAGAAGAATGGTCAAAAATTCCCATAAACATTTAAACCTTATGGAAAGCCTTCCCAGAAGAGTTGAAGCTTTTATAGCTCCAAAGGGTGGGCCGACTCCATATTAAACCCTATGGATTAAGAATGGGATGACATTAAAGTTCATGTGCATGTAAAGGCAGACATCCCAAAACTTTAGGCAATATAGTGTATATTTTACAAAATGTTTGTTTGTAACAGCAAAAAAAAAACGTATTTGTTGTCTACAACACGGAGTAACATCCATGAATGTCATTCCCAAAAGTTCCTAAGCAAACCAGTAGTGGGAAAGCCTACTAGTGACCTCACTGCCAGCCACTGGCGACATGCAGAAAGACAGTACTAGTAAATGGTAAATGGTGAAATGAATGTAGCCTAAAGTAGATTTATTTATTTTTTTTACAGAATGCACTGCCTTGCAAAGTATACTTCTTTAGACTCGTACACGTACACAAGAAAAATTAAATGCACGTGCGACTGGTTACAAAAATCTGGGGGTGCGTGTTCAGTAGGCGCATACTCTTCTGATGACGATATTCGCATTACGCGCACTGTACGCTGACTCTCACATACATGTAAAAAGTGAAGTATACTCTGGCCTTAAGATCTCTTAAGAAATAGTTTATCAAAGATATATAAACCATCTTAAATGTTCATTTTAGCCACTGGATGGCATTTCACAAAGTCCTTCTCCTTGCAGCATGACTTTTTAAAGTATGAACAATAGTTTGTTCAGTAAAGAACAGCTTAATTAAAACAAAAGAAGCAATTTTATGTTGTTTTTTTCCACTGTTGTACTGAAAAACATCCCTAACATAACCTAGTCTTCAAAACCGATATCATTACACCCCTTAAAATGTATTCAACAAATTAGGCAGTGGTATTATTAAAAATAGGACATCAGCCAAAATTATGAAGAGTCATTTAATACAGTGATTATAGGAGATCAGTGTCCATGAGCAAAGAACAAACAGACAATCAAACTTCACTACTAATTTTAGATTCAATTTCTGTATTAAAAGGTAATTCCATTTTTTGCTTAATCTGAAAATCTAATTATTTACAAGTCATGGATCTGAACTTTGCTCACTTAGACACCTTTGGGCAATGCTTTTTCTTATGAGTCTGTAGATTAGATAACTGAGTGAAACTCTTCCCACATGAAGAGCACTGGTACGGCTTCTCTCCAGTGTGAACTCTCTCATGTGTTTTCAGGTTTCTTGACTGAGAGAAACTCTTTCCACAGTGTGAGCACTTGTACGGTTTCTCTCCAGTGTGAACTCTCTGGTGTATTTTTAATTTGTCTAATGTAATAAAGCTCTTCCCACATTCAGAGCACATATAACGTCTCACACCAGTATGGATACTCTCATGCACTTTTAAAGAGTTCAGTTGTGCAAAACTCTTTCCACAAAAAGAGCAAACGTGAGGCTTCACATCAGCATGAACTTTAAGGTGTCTTCTTAAACCTGATGCCAAAGCAAATGTTTTCTCACACTGATCGCAGCTGAATGATCTCACTCCAGAGTGACAGCGCAGATGATCTTTGAGAGAGCTTTTGTGAGTGAAACTCTTTCCACATCTGCACGTGTAAGGTTTGTCTCCCGTGTGAATTCTCATGTGTACCTTAAGGTTTTCTTTATGTCTGAAACTCTTCCCACACTCAGAACATGTGAACGTTTTTTCTCCAGTGTGAATTCTCATGTGCACATTTAGGTCTCCTTTATGCATGCAACTATTTCCACACTCAGAGCAGGTGAAAGATCCTTTGACTCCAGATTTTCCAGCTTGTTTCTGTGAGAAATTCTCTTCAGTCTTTGAAACGACTGCATTTCCATCTTCATTTGTGAAATTGTGAGATTTTTGAAACTGATGCAGTTTGTCTTCCTTCACTTCCATTGGGTCTAAAATCAACAAATTCCCATAATTCAATAAAAGGATAAATGAGAAAAATATTGTTTAAAATCTCAATTTTGCACAAATCTAGATCAATACTAGTATAGTTTAAGATGTATTGTTATATGTAATTTTTCATCTTAACCCTTTCGCACGTACGATCATATCAATGTGATCAGTCTTGTCTGGTCCCTGAAGCGTACGATCACACGGTGTGATCAGTCTTGTCTGGTCCCTGAAGCGTACGATCACACCGGTGTGATCAGTCTTGTCTGGTCCCTGAAGCGTACGATCACACCGGTGTGATCAGTCTTGTCTGGTCCCTGAAGCGTACGATCACACCGGTGTGATCAGTCTTGTCTGGTCCCTGAAGCGTCACATCGGTGTGTGATCAGTCTTGTCTGGTCCCTGAAGCGTCGATCACACCGTGTGATCAGTCTTGTCTGGTCCCTGAAGCGTACGATCACACGGTGTGATCAGTCTTGTCTGGTCCCTGAAGCGTACGATCACACCGGTGTGATCAGTCTTGTCTGGTCCCTGAAGCGTACGATCACACCGTGTGATCAGTCTTGTCTGGTCCCTGAAGCGTACGATCACACCGGTGTGATCAGTCTTGTCTGGTCCCTGAAGCGTACACGATCACACCGGTGTTCAGTCTTGTCTGGTCCCTGAAGCGTACGATCACACGGTGTGATCAGTCTTGTCTGGTCCCTGAAGCGTACGATCACACCGGTGTGATCAGTCTTGTCTGGTCCCTGAAGCGTACGATCACACCGGTGTGATCAGTCTTGTCTGGTCCCTGAAGCGTCATCATCACACGGTGTGATCAGTCTTGTCTGGTCCCTGAAGCGTCACGATCACACGCGTGTGATCAGTCTTGTCTGGTCCCTGAAGCGTCACGATCACACGGTGTGATCAGTCTTGTCTGGTCCCTGAAGCGTACGATCACACGGTGTGATCAGTCTTGTCTGGTCCCTGAAGCGTACGATCACACGGTGATCAGTCTTGTCGGTCCCTGTGATCACACGTCAGTCTTGTCTGGTCCCTGAAGCGTCGATCACACGGTGTGATCAGTCTTGTCTGGTCCCTGAAGCGTACGATCACACGGTGTGATCAGTCTTGTCTGGTCCCTGAAGCGTACGATCACACCGGTGTGATCAGTCTTGTCTGGTCCCTGAAGCGTACGATCACACGGTGTGATCAGTCTTGTCTGGTCCCTGAAGCGTACGATCACACCGGTGTGATCAGTCTTGTCTGGTCCCTGAAGCGTACGATCACACCGTGTGATCAGTCTTGTCTGGTCCCTGAAGCGCATCGATCACACGGTGTGATCAGTCTTGTCTGGTCCCTGAAGCGTACGATCACACGGTGTGATCAGTCTTGTCTGGTCCCTGAAGCGTACGATCACACCGGTGTGATCAGTCTTGTCTGGTCCCTGAAGCGTACGATCACACGGTGTGATCAGTCTTGTCTGGTCCCTGAAGCGTACGATCACACCGGTGTGATCAGTCTTGTCTGGTCCCTGAAGCGTACGATCACACGGTGTGATCAGTCTTGTCTGGTCCCTGAAGCGTCGATCACACGGTGTGTGATCAGTCTTGTCTGGTCCCTGAAGCGTACGATCACACGGTGTGATCAGTCTTGTCTGGTCCCTGAAGCGTCGATCACACGGTGTGATCAGTCTTGTCTGGTCCCTGAAGCGTCACGATCACACGTCAGTCTTGTCTGGTCCCTGAAGCGTACGATCACACGGTGTGATCAGTCTTGTCTGGTCCCTGAAGCGTACGATCACACGGTGTGATCAGTCTTGTCTGGTCCCTGAAGCGTACGATCACACCGGTGTGATCAGTCTTGTCTGGTCCCTGAAGCGTACGATCACACGGTGTGATCAGTCTTGTCTGGTCCCTGAAGCGTACGATCACCGCGTGTGATCAGTCTTGTCTGGTCCCTGAAGCGTACGATCACACGGTGTGGTCAGTCTTGTCTGGTCCCTGAAGCGTACGATCACACTGGTGTGATCAGTCTTGGCTGGTCCTGAAGCGTACGATCACACGGTGTGATCAGTCTTGTCTGGTCCCTGAAGCGTACGATCACACGGTGTGATCAGTCTTGTCTGGTCCCTGAAGCGTACGATCACACCGGTGTGATTAGAAAGTTCAGTGCATCACATGATCAACATCTAAATTCAAACATGCTTTCGCATGTTGGCTGTGGATGAGCCAGAGGCAGACTCACTCAGCGCTTGTCATATACAAATATTATTCAGTGTAATATACATAAGTGCCAGCAATATCATGCATTTAGAGTTTGTAAATCACACACCGATGTCTCTGGAAGCGACAATAATAATCCTTTCCATAAAGGGTGTTCCAATCAGGATTTTTTGAGCTGATCACAGAAAGCAGTATCTGCCAATACCAATCTATATTTTATTAGAATTATTAATATAATTATTTATAGGGATGCTCCAATCAGGATATTTACAGATATTCATTCAGGGCCCGAATTTTATTTTTGAAAATTGGGGGAAATCACCAATCACCTCAAACAACAAAAGACAAAGAAAAAACAGTGACAGCAGCAGAATTATTAGCTGACTGTCACTTTAAGAGCTGCACGGATCCAAGAGCTGCATTGGTTCTCAACTGTATACATTCACTTAAAATCGACTGGGTTACCATGTGTACTCATCAAGACGGTAATTTTGTACGTACGTTTGAGTGCATTTGACCATGTAAGCGCAATTTAGTATTCACAAGCTTTTTGTGAGGCGATCTTTGTGTGCGTTTTGAGTGTTCAATGAGCGCGCCGACTCGAGGGGAGCGTGCAAGTGCTGAGTTAAACACTGGCAAGACTTAAAAAGAAATCCAAATTATTAACTTTAGTGACGATGGATAACACTGCCCCGATTGTGCAAGTGACAATCCCTGTGTCAGCTGTGCAGCATGAAGCTCACTGCTCATTATGTAAAGTAGGGCTGGGCGATATGACCAAAATCTCATATCACGATAACGATATATATCACAATATAGTACCTTTTCTGTAAATCCAATCAGTTATATATATGGAAAGGACTAGCCTATTTCTTTTTACATTTTATAGTATATACTCAAATGTACTCATTTGTGATTATTTTTCTCCCTTTATTTAGAAGTGTTTGTCATTAAATAGGCTTGCTGCAATAGTCTGTGTTACCAGTGTTCAGACATAACACCGGTTACGTCATTTGCCCATCGTGGCACACCACCGTCGTTTTGATTTTAATAGTAATAAAATCATTCAGTTCAGTTGGAGAACAGACAATACAATTAAAAACTGAACGCGTCTGACTAATACAGCATGAGTCGAACGAGACCGGCAGCACAAACGCAGCAGGAGTCAGATTTCATCACGAGAGCGAAGAGCTGACAGACAAGATGATCACAGAAGATTTGGTTTCAAAGCGAAAGCGCCTATTTAAGAGAGTTTGTCGTTGTAATGTTTTGTTGTGTTTTTCATTAAGAATAATAGGCTAATGAACCCACAATCCAAGCAACCCTCCGCATTGGTGCTAATTTTAAACTGAAAGTAAAATGAGCACGGCCGCCCGGCATTCATTCACGGCTGCACTGTCATTCATTCACACTGTGTAAGTAACTTTAAAGTTTTCTCTGTTCTTCTCCCAGTTCACCGGCCACTTACTTTCATGTATTTCGGATGAAGTGGATGAATTCACGTGTTGTAACTCCAACAGATCCGATTCTCTGAACTGCGGCGCTAACGAAGATGGCGGCGCCCATCGCGCATATCTCAACTAACGCGATCATTATAAAAGGTGTTTAAACAACAAAAACACATCCGCTTGCCCATATATGACCATTGGAATATCAGATATTTCATGCAATAGTTAACAAATTTGTGAATATTTTTAATAAGAATAAAAAATGAAATAAAAGCAGATCTTCAGTCATACAGCACTATTGTGACTGCGGTGCAGTGCAGGGGAGGGGGGGTATTTTTAATTTGTGTGTGAAAGGGTTAATGCTCCTCGTTAAAGAGAATGAAGGAAAACACCAACCTATCTGCTCCTCTGTCTCTTCATCTTTTATTCTGCAGGGTTCTTCCTCAAACTCCATCTTTACAATAGTATGTCTGTAGTTTCTCCTGCTGCTTCTTCTTCTCCTGTGGGAAGATGGGAATATTCCCGGCATTTAAACTCTCATGATAAACTCCTCCAGCTGATTTTAATGTTGCTCTTACATATGCATTAGCTGTTTAGCAGGTTTGATTTGTTCATCACATAAAATGAAAACACAACTCATAATCGTCACAAACTGTAATGTGAAAAACAGTCAGTAACGAGTTTTCTTGAGCATAATGAACAACATCATTCGGTTCATTTCTGAGTGATTCACTAAATGAGCCGACTCGTTTGTGTTTATATGTCTCCTAATAACTGATAAATGAATGTACTCACAGTGTGAAAGCATCAGATTTAGAGCAGAATGAACGGCTGTGCTCCACTTCTCATGTTTATGTCCCTTCCCTCGCTCACTTCTCTTCTTCTCTAGACTCGGATGTGTGTCGTCGCTTCGGTCGCTGGAGCGCCTCCACTGGAGGAAAACAGGCGGAAAAGTGAAAGTTGCTCATTAAAACAATATCACCTGCCTGATAACATATCCTAGCCGATCTTGAAAAGTTAGGAGGAAACAATATTTAAGCTGTATTATTTGTGAAGTTGTGAGGTGGTTCTTGCTGCCTGTGTCATTCACTTCCATTGAGTCAATTCATTCAATTAAAGGGCAAAATAAAAACAAAACTGCAATAACTGGTCAGAGCTCTCAGATTTCATCAAAATATCTTCATTTGTTTTCATGGGTTTGGAACGACATGAGGGTGAGTAATTAATAACACCACCATTTTAATTTCTGGGTGAACTATCCCTTTAAGATAAGTGAGCATTTGACAAACAAACACTACATTACTGAACAACAGTACATATTGTACAACAAATAACAACTTTTTTTAAAAAAATCTTTGTTGTATGCTTGTGTGATTGCGTGTAATGTGCAGTTGGCTCTGTAATGTTTGTGTGTGTAATGTGGGGTGTTTGTATGTGTACTGACTTTCATGTGCGAGTTGTGATAAGCTCTGTGATATGCTTGTGTTTGAGTCATTTTAGGGTTGTAAAATTTGATGTTAGTATGTTTCAAATAGGGTTTGTGTGTGTTGTGTTAAGGTGTATGCTTTGTTGAACTACTTCAAACATACTAAACACAACATTTTAGGACAAATCACACAGATGTTGCTATTAAAGCTGTAAACTGTGCAGAACAAATTAAGGTTTTTAGTTGTAATTAAGTAATTTAATACTCACCAGTTGTCTGTTGTTTCTTTCACAGCTAATTGTACATTAACTGATTAGTGTCTGGGCATTTTAAAGTTCAACTTAAAATTATGAATCTAAATGAGTTTAAATTTTATAATTGGGTAAACAAAACTTTTATGGTAGAAATAACTTTAATTTGTCATTAAAAAATACCTAAATATTGTGTTACACCAACTCAAGCATCGCCAAATAAAGATTTTTAGGTAATATTGCTCAAAATTCAATGTGAAAATTGCTTAAAAAGAGGTATGCAAAAATGATGCACTATCAAAAATTATATATATACACATTTATTTTTATTATAATTTTTTCAGTGCAGAACATGGAAAGAATAGCGACAACTAAAGAGAAAAACAGCACAAGTGTAAATAAAGAATAAAATATGAGAGGAAAATTTACCCTTTTACGATTGTCTTGTACATATAATCTGTGGTTAAATAGTTTAATAGGGATTGTTTTCCTCCAGTGGAGGCGCTCCAGCGACCGAAGCGACGACACACATCCGAGTCTAGAGAAGAAGAGAAGTGAGCGAGGGAAGGGACATAAACATGAGAAGTGGAGCACAGCCGTTCATTCTGCTCTAAATCTGATGCTTTCACACTGTGAGTACATTCATTTATCAGTTATTAGGAGACATATAAACACAAACGAGTCGGTTCATTTAGTGAATCACTCAGAAATGAACCGACTGATGTTGTAAGGGAGAGCGGGGCACAGCCTAGCGCTTTTTGACTCATTTTGTGTAAATCCACTCGGGGTGCAAAGTATTTATTTTTCCCCACATTAATTTCCCACATGTCTAGTACGGTTATGTGGTTTTGTTTCATTAATACAATGTGTGCTTTTTGTCTTGATTTACCCCGAAAGAATGGAAGTGAAATGTGACAACATGCCCCATAGGTGGGGTGCACTGTAACATGACAGCTTAAAATGTTACCTGATATAATAAATAAAAAAAATATCCAAGATAAACTAAAATATTTTGTCAATAAAATACAGTTAACTTTTTTTTTAAACAAAATAATGGCATTTTTTAATCATTTAAAAATAAACAAATTTTGGAGTTTGACAAGAAACACACCTCAAAAACATACTAATGAATCACTTCTGAACAGTGACTCTCAGTCATTATTAGGGGTGTAACGATACACCTATGCCACGGTTCGGTTCATGTCACGGTTTTGGAGCCACGGTTCGGTCATGGTTCGTGGTGGGCACCAGCAATAATAACACTAGATTCACTTTTAGCTTAATAACAACATGTAATTTAACTGTGGCGAGGGGGGTGTGGTTTAGCGACGTCTGTGACGGGAGAGAGAGTCAGGGGACGAGCGGCACGTAAGTGAGTCAAGTTCAAAGGAGTCTCACCTGTCTTTGTTTCAGTGATTGGCGTGGAGAGACAGGATTTAAGCAATCCAGGAAGTGAGGACTGAGAGAGAGAAGCTGGGACTCGAGGGGTATGGACGCAGAGAGGAACTGCTAAATAAAACGATTCAGGGAAGAGGGAGGCGGGAACCGGTGAACATTTAAAAACTTTAATCAAACATAAACAAACAAAATATAATGACGGCGGCAGCCCCTCACGGCCGACTGCCGCCTACATACAAAACAAAACACAACATAAAGTCCAGGCCTGGTCCTCTCTCGTCTTGCACTGTCGTCGCTCCTCCTTTTATGCTCCCGTCACTCCTCCGTGAGACGAGACCGGTGTGGCGCACAGCTGACACTCATCACCATTCGCCACCGGCCCGCTCTCACGGTCCCTCGCCTCGCCACATTAACTTAATAGGCAAATTTAACTTTATATTAATTAACTGTATACATTGGCTTCACATTTTCTTTAGAGCAGTTAGCACACCTGATTAAACTAAAATTAAATACATGCCTCCACTGTAGTCTATAAATCATCTAATTTTACCATTTACCATAATGTTTAAAAACACAAGCACATTTATTTCATAAAAACTTATGACGCACACAAGTCATTTTCCACTTTAGCCTACTTAACAAACACTTAAATTTGTACGAATATGGCTAATACTGATAAATAAATAGGCCTATAAATTAAATAGCAGTTTTTGTTAATACAATACGTACACCACACTAATTTAAAAATAAGCTAAATAACATGCATTGAAAACAAAGTGGCATTTTGGGGTTATGGAAACAACAGTTACCATGGCGATTACACAATACATCATAATCTGTTAATGAATCATATACACTCACCTAAAGGATTATTAGGAACACCTGTTCAATTTCTCATGAATGCAATTATCTAATCAACCAATCACATGGCAGTTGCTTCAATGCATTTAGGGGTGTGGTCCTGGTCAAGACAATCTCCTGAACTCCAAACTGAATGTCAGAATGGGAAAGAAAGGTGATTTAAGCAATTTTGAGCGTGGCATGGTTGTTGGTGCCAGACGGGCCGGTCTGAGTATTTCACAATCTGTAGATGATGAGAACTTCAAACTCTTTGCAGTGTTTCTCTGAGAAACTCCTTTCTGATATTGCTCCAGTATGTTTGGCCGCAGCATTGGGGGAATTGGTGATCCTCTGCCCATCTTGACTTCTGAGAGACACTGCCACTCTGAGAGGCTCTTTTTATACCCAATCATGTTGCCAATTGACCTAATCGGCAACTGATGATACTACGAGGTGGAGCAACTAACATCATGGTGCCAGGACAACTGTCTCTCTCTGAATGTTGGCAAGACCAAAGAACTGATTGTGGACTTCAGGAAGAGACAGCAACAGACATACTCCCCCCTCATGATCAGCGGGTCACCAGTAGAGAGAGTGAGCAGCTTCAAGTACCTGGGAGTAAACATCTCCGAGGACCTGACCTGGACTGCTCACATTCAGACACAGGTGAAAAAAGCCAGGCAAAGACTGTACCACCTGCGCCAGCTGAGGAAATTCAGGGTTTCACCAGCTATCCTGAAAACTTTCTATTTAGGGGCGATAGAAAGTGTATTAACTCAGTGCATCACAGCGTGGTATGGAAACAGCACCAGTCATGACCGCAAAGCCCTGCAAAGAGTCGTGTGCTTATCCGAGCGCATCTCAGGGTCAGCTCTCCCGTCTCTGCAGGACGTCTACACCAAACGCTGCAAAGGTAGAGCTACTAAGATCATCAAGGACTCTAATCACCCTGCAAACCCTCATTTCACGCTGCTACCATCTGGTAGCGCTTCCGAAGCCTGATGGCCAAAACTGAGAGACTCAGGAGGAGCTTCTTCCCCAGGCCATCAGACTCCTGAACTCAGTCACTTAACATCACGTGACTTCACTTCAGGATAAACATCGATACACTGACATTGCACTGCACTTTCTGTTCTCGTTGTTACTGTATAACAACCTGTTATAAACCTGTTTGCACATTATACTCTTTATACATTTGTTAACCACATATTTATAAGTCTACAGTTTACTCACTGCACAGTCTACTTCAATTATTTTATTCCACTTTATCCTTATTTTTTACCTTTTTTTTTTTGTTTTGTTTTTTCTTGACTTGATTTATAATTCTACAGATATAGACATTATTTATATATATATATATATATATTATAGTACTTTTTTATCCTATTTCTATTATAATTTCCTCATTGTGTTTTTAACTGTGAATTTGCACTGTCCATGGAGCGGACCTGTTTACATTTCACTGCTGGTTGTATATTCTGTATATAACTGTGTATGTGACAAATAAAACTCTTGAATCTTGAATAATAAGTTGCAGATTGGTCCTCCAGCTGTTCCTTATATGTACATTTAACTTTTCCGGCCTCTTATTGCTCCCTGTCCCAACTCTCATGAAATCCAAAATGAGCCAATATTTGGCATGATATTTCAAAAAGTCTCACTTTCAACATTTGATATGTTATCTATATTCTATTGTGAATAAAATATAAGATTTGTAAGTTATTGCATTCTTTTTTTTTTTACACAATTTGTACAGTGTCCCAACTTATTTGGATAAAAAATAACGGCATAAGATTTTAAAGGCATAAGATCTCATTATTACGAGAAAATAGCCATGTCGTTTTTACGTTTTATCTCGCTAACATCTCACAACGTCTCACATAGCATCAGACTCCGTACAATCAACATCTAAACTGTTCTCAACCTCTGGCTGAGATAAGTTTATGTTCTCGATTTTACTGGGAAGTAGTAATTAGAATCACGAGATCACTTACTTGGCAAGTGATCTCGTGTGATCACTTATCGCTCCATTTTTAAAAAAAAATGAAATGCTACATTATTAAGCGCAACAGCGTAGCTACAATTCACGTGACACGAGTAGGCTTCGTGTTTTTTTTTTATTATTTACTTGTGTATTAATTAGAATACAGCCTGTATATAATTGCTTCCAGCTAAAATGTTTGGGGGTGCTTTGGTTTTTCTTGGGGGTGCTGAAGCACCTGCTAGCCCACTCATTGTAACGCAGTGTGACAACGCACCCCACCTGCACAACTGGGATTTAACCACGGCTCGTGTCTTCTGCTGTTAGATCAGCATTAAAGAACATCTCAACTGTTAAATAACAGATATAAGATTACAGTAATATCAGATTTGTCTTATTTTAAATACAAAAAGCAGAGATGAAAAATTATCTTAAGAAATTTAATAAGTTTTAAAAAAAAATCTCAAAATAATGTTCATATGGCAACTAGTAAATACACAACGTTTCTTCATCCTGGCATGTGTGGAAAGTGTTGAACCATGCGTGTTACAACTAACCCGCGTTAGGTTGTGCCCTGCGCTCCCCCTACTCGTGAAATTTAAGCTCCTAACTTCACATTACAATTTGTGAAGATTTGTGTTTTCGTTTTATGTAATGAACAAATGAAACTAATGCATGTTAATAATATTCAAGAGCAACATAAAATTGTTTCTAAACAGTAGTTTGATCAAAACACTTAAAGCTGGATCATTGAGAGTGATTGTAAGTGTGATGATCATCTGCTAAATGAGCAACAGCGACCACAATTCATGAGAGTTTAAATGCTGGGAATATTCCCATCTTCCCACAGGAGAAGAAGAAGCAGCAGGAGAAACTACAGACATACTAGTGTAAAGATGGAGTTTGAGGAAGAACCCTGCAGAATAAAAGATGAAGAGACAGAGGAGCAGATAGGTTGGTGTTCTCCTTCATTCTCTTAAAGTGCCCTATTATGCTATTTTAAAGGTTCCTAATGTTGTTTTGGAGTCTCCCACAACAGGTCAAAAAACCCTTTCATTTTGTCATAATACTGTATTCATTGCAAATCACATTTTTCAATCATTCTCAAACGACGACTCTCTGTAAATCCCTCCTTTCTGTGAGCCTAATCTGCTCTAATTGGTCAAATGGCCCAGTCTGCTATGATCTGATTGGCCAGACGGCTCTGTCTGTTGTAATTGGTCTACCACTTACAGCGCATGTCGGAAACGAAACGCTCATTACCATAACTGACCTTCAGCTCTGGAGGTTTTCTAAAGCTCAGCGATTGTATGCAGTACTGAGCAACAGTTATCCCAGCTAGCATTTTGAAATAATACACACAAAAACGAACATTGAAACACAACCAAATTATTAATAAAAACATAGGTTATACAGCAGAACATGAATGGAAAGCATTCAATGCTAGCGTAACATTTGCTAGTTGAAAGCAAATCTGGAAAATGCTGCGTTTGGAGGACACATTTCAAGGTAGGAAGGCATCAACGCACATCCGAATCCAATGTTAGCTTCACTTCCTGTCTCCTGAGAAACCTGATGGATATTTGAAGGCATCTTTCGCTGCCTTTGATATCCCACAATCCTGTGCGTTCCATTCTGTGACAGTTGAGCTGGAAAAAAGATGGCGTCCGTTTTTTTTACCAACATTTTCCACTTCTGATGTAATTTCTAGTGAGAAATTACTAATGTAGTAATTAAATATTTGTTTAGCTCTCACCAAAGCACGCTCTATTTTGCTGTAGATCATTAAACGGTTACACTGCCTCAGAAATCAGTTTCGTGAGATGCCTTCATGCACAAGTCATTGTCTGATAAGTCAGCTGTCTAGGTTTTTGGACGCAGCCAAAGAGAGCCTTCACTCCTGAATGAATCAATTGAATGAATGAGTGACTCAATGACTTACTCCATTAGACATGAATCGCCACCTACTGGCAGTTTTAGTTTTAGTATAATTTCATTAAAAATAATTTCATATTTCCATATTAATAAAAACAAACTTTAAAGGTATAGGTCACCCCAAAATATTTTTTCTGAAGCTGTAATTTCTGTTTTTTTTTTGTTAAACAATAATGACTTTATCTTTTGGGAGTTATTTCTCAGCCAAATTTAATGTGCGATTTAATGAGATGAATTAATCGCCACATTGTGTAATTAATTAGATTTTAAAAATGTATCCTAGTTATAATTTAAAAGTAAATCCTTGTTGTTCTTAAGGAAGGCGTCTTCCACCATGTTACCCTACTATTAGGGTAAAACATTTGCACCTGAATAATATAATAATATTTTTCCATCTTCCCACAGGAGAAGCAGCAGCAAGCAGGAGGAGTTACTCCAGGAGAAACTACAGACATACTATTGTAAAGATGGAGTTTAAGGAAGAGCCCTGCAGAATAAAAGATGAAGAGACAGAGGAGCAGATAGGTTGGTGTAATGTTTTAATATATTAATTATAAATAGCAATTAATAATGAACTCATTTCATTTATTTACTGGTTATCATATATATCCTATAGGTCCTATGGATGTGAATGTGTTGAAACATGAGTTTCCAAGACCTCATTTCACAAATGAAGATGGAAACGTCATTTCAGAGACTGAAGAGAAAACTACTGGAAAATCGTTCACCTGCTCCGAGTGTGGAAAGAGTTTCATAGATAGATCAAAACTTAACAGACACACGAGGATTCACACTGGAGAGAAACCGTTCACATGCTCTCAATGTGGAAAGAGTTTCACATATAAAAGCCATCTCAAAGATCATCTGCGCCGTCACTCTGGAGTGAAGTCGTTCAGCTGCGATCAGTGTGAGAAAACATTTGTTTTTTCATCAAACTTAAGATCGCACCTTAAAGTTCATACTGGTCTGAAGCCTCACGTTTGTACTTTCTGTAGAAAGAGTTTCTCACTACTAAAATATTTAAAAGTGCATGAGCGTATCCATACCGGTGTGAGACCTCATGTGTGCTTTGACTGTGGGAAGAGCTTCACTACATCCAGCGACTTAAAAATACACCAGAGAATTCACACTGGAGAGAAACCGTACAAGTGCTCACACTGTGGGAAGAGATTCATCCAATTATCTAGTCTACAGTATCATAAGAAAAAGGGTTGCCCGGAGTTCCCTAAATAAGCAAAAGTTCATGTTCAGATCCATCACTTTCATGTAAATAGTTTGATATTCTGATAAAGTAAAAGATGGAATTTCTTGCAACATAGTCACATCATCTGAGAGATGTTGTTAAAATTACATAAAGGCATGATGAGGATTGTTGGAAATTGGGGGGAGGCCAAAATGCTCCAACTTTAGATGCTTATTTTGTTTATTTTAGTGAGTCGTGATTTATGAGCTCCTTGCATTCAAAATGGGAGGGCATGTGCAGTTTTTTTTTTTTATGTTGCTAGGAAACCCCCGAATCAGCTGTCCTGTCAGTCTAATCAAGGTAACGGTCACCACAACGGAAGGCCCGCCTCTTAATTCATTTGATTGGACAATAGGAAAAAAACGTGATGACGTCGGGCACTTTTCTGCTCAGAGTTGAATTTTCTTCAACTTTGTGCGCTCAGAGCGCTCCTTCTAAAACGCGAGGCGCAGCAGGCGGTTAAAACTCGAGGCGCATAAGCAGCGCGCAAAACGCTCTCTGCCAACCGAAATCTATTGAAAAAAGGCGCCTCCCACTGCAAAAACGTGTGTTGTGTGACCGGGGCCTTAGTTGTCGCAGTGCCTTATGCAGAACTTGGGGACAAGCTTAAAAGTCTCAGTGAACCAGAAGTAGCAAGTGAGTTTTCTTCAGTGCTGTGACGTATTTCCAAGTGAAAGGGAATATTGAATAGAGGGCGGGGTTTCACTTCAGCGCTCCTCCTCTCCATCCCTCGCTCACAGCAGACTAACGGCTGGAGGGGCGGGGTTACGCATTTTCAAACCTAAGCCGTCAAACTGACATCATCTGAGAAGGAGCGCCGTTTCCAGACCGGAAGTTACTTTTCAGATTTTGATTAAAGATTACCGCGACAAACTGTGTATTAACTTGCACAGATTAATTGTTCACCCTAAGACCTGTAATGTGTGCTAACAAAGTAAATAGGGTCAGTTTTGATTTCATGAGGACTTTAAAGGCATGATTTCATTACTATACATGCTCTTGCTATAAAGTGCAGTGTAACAGCCGTATTCTTTTCCTATTTGAAGGTTTTATTATTCACAGTTGAGGAAGAGTTGTCACCCAGGGTGCTTCTCAATTCTTATTTGTGCAGCCTTGTTTCCTTTCCTTGCGTCTCAGCTCCACCCATTCAGGATGCGAGGGAAGGACGCAAGGAAAAGACATCAGGATTCTTGAACATTAGAGCTATTTATATTGTAATAGTTTCAACCTCCACAAAATACCACATTTGTCCATATTTTATCTAATATTACCTGTTATTATTAACAATGAATTATTCCCAGTTAACTGCTTTTTATTTGTTGTATAGTAATGCAGTTTGTTTCATTTTCTTGTGCTTTGATATAGTTCTGCAACTGTCCTACAGTTGTTGTTATTTTATATACATTTGTGTCTTGTACATGTAAACATAATAATATAATGAATAAACTGTGGCGAGATGACGTGAAGGGGGAGGAGAATTAATAAGTGCATCACGTTTAGTCGATAAAACACTTCCGCAAAGGATACGCCTGTGTATCCTCGCTCATGACTCCTCAGGAAGCCTCCTCGCGGTGCGATTAGAGAGTTGAGGTGTCCTACAAGATGGCTGAGCTCGGTCGGTTTCCGGGTCATAGGATGGAGGAGCGAGGAACGAGGAGGGATATTGAGAAGCACCCTCAGAAGTGTGAAATTCCTCTCTTAATAACATCTCTTATCAATATATATATATATATATATATATATATATATATATATATATATATATATATATATATATATATATATATATATATATTTATTTTTTATTTTTTTTGTATTGTAGAGTGTACAACACAAGCCAGAACGTCCAAAAATGTTACACTTCCAATTAATAGTTTACTATTCAGTCAACAAGCCAGTTAAAAAAACACAAATATCATGGTAAAATATGAATTGCCCCAGTTGTGACATTATTGTTTCTTTTTGTCTGCAAAATGAGCACAAAGACAATCGTTCTACCATGAAAAATGTAACCATGTTAATATAGGATGAATTCAGGTTGATTGGGACACTTTTTCCAAGTTTCCACTTTTTCCATCTCAATTGCAAAAAGTGTCCCAATCACCTTGAATTCACTCTACATATGCACACACACCGGGGATCAAACATTTGGATTAATTAATGTTTTCTCTGTTTTTGAAGGAAGAATCTTGTGCTCACCAAGGCTACATTTATTTGATTGAAAAAACAGTAATATTGTGAAATATTATTCAAATTTAAATTAGCTGTTTTGTATGTAAATATATAGAATTTAATTCATTCCTGTGATCAAAGCTGAATTTTCAGCATCATTACTCCAGTCTTCAGTGTCACTTGATCTTTCAGACATCACTCTGATACACACCCTAAGGTACAAAAGTGAAAAGATACATCTTTACCTTACTCACCCCTAAATGGTACATATCAGTGCTTTAAGAGTGCGTATCAGTATCTTAAAGGTTCATATCAGTGCTTTAAGAGTGCGTATCAGTACCTTAAAGATCATATCAGTGCTTTAAGAGTGCGTATCAGTACCTTAAAGGTGCATATCAGTGCTTTAAGAGTGCGTATCAGTACCTTAAAGGTGCATATCAGTGCTTTAAGAGCGTATCAGTACCTTAAAGGTGCATATCAGTGCTTTAAGAGTGCGTATCAGTATCTTAAAGGTTCATATCAGTGCTTTAAGAGTGCGTATCAGTACCTTAAAGGTGCATATCAGTGCTTTAAGAGTGCGTATCAGTACCTTAAAGGTTCATATCAGTGCTTTAAGAGTGCGTATCAGTACCTTAAAGGTGCATATCAGTGCTTTAAGAGTGCGTATCAGTATCTTAAAGGTTCATATCAGTGCTTTAAGAGAGCGTATCAGTACCTTAAAGGTGCATATCAGTGCTTTAAGAGAGCGTATCAGTATCTTAAAGGTTCATATCAGTGCTTTAAGAGAGCGTATCAGTACCTTAAAGGTGCATATCAGTGCTTTAAGAGTGCGTATCAGTACCTTAAAGGTTCATATCAGTGCTTTAAGAGTGCGTATCAGTATCTTAAAGGTTCATATCAGTGCTTTAAGAGAGCGTATCAGTACCTTAAAGGTGCATATCAGTGCTTTAAGAGAGCGTATCAGTATCTTAAAGGTTCATATCAGTGCTTTAAGAGAGCGTATCAGTACCTTAAAGGTGCATATCAGTGCTTTAAGAGTGCGTATCAGTACCTTAAAGGTTCATATCAGTGCTTTAAGAGTGCGTATCAGTACCTTAAAGGTGCATATCAGTGCTTTAAGAGTGCGTATCAGTATCTTAAAGGTTCATATCAGTGCTTTAAGAGAGCGTATCAGTACCTTAAAGGTGCATATCAGTGCTTTAAGAGAGCGTATCAGTATCTTAAAGGTTCATATCAGTGCTTTAAGAGAGCGTATCAGTACCTTAAAGGTGCATATCAGTGCTTTAAGAGTGCGTATCAGTACCTTAAAGGTTCATATCAGTGCTTTAAGAGTGCGTATCCGTACCTTAAAGGTTCATATCAGTGCTTTAAGAGAGCGTATCAGTATCTTAAAGGTTCATATCAGTGCTTTAAGAGTGCGTATCAGTATCTTAAAGGTTCATATCAGTGCTTTAAGAGTGCGTATCAGTACCTTAAAGGTTCATATCAGTGCTTTAAGAGAGCGTATCAGTATCTTAAAGGTTCATATCAGTGCTTTAAGAGTGCGTATCAGTATCTTAAAGGTTCATATCAGTGCTTTAAGAGAGTGTATCAGTACCTTAAAGGTGCATATCAGTGCTTTAAGAGTGCGTATCAGTACCTTAAAGGTTCATATCAGTGCTTTAAGAGTGCGTATCAGTACCTTAAAGGTTCATATCAGCGCTTTAAGAGAGCGTATCAGTACCTTAAAGGTGCATATCAGTGCTTTACATACATATGTTTATTGTAATGTTACTTTAGCCAAGTGTACATGGGAAACCAAGGCATGATCAAACCAAAACTACTATCAAAGAAAGTAATATTGGTCAGTTTATATCCACATAGTGGTCATGACTAATAAACAGAGTTGGGCGGTAATGCATTACTTAGTAACGCGTTACTTTAATTCGATATTTTTTATTTTTTTCATTTAACGCGTTATAATTTTTCAAAATAGTAATTTGAGTATAGTTCCAAGCCCACGTTACAGCTTGCGTATCAGATTAAAGCTTTTAAAATGTTTGCCGGTTCCCGCCTCCTTCTTCCCTGAACGTTTCATTGCGTTACAGTGCGTATCGGTACCTTAAAGGTTCATATCAGTGCTTTAAGAGTGCGTATCGGTACCTTAAAGGTTCATATCAGTGCTTTAAAAGAGCGTATCGGTACATTAAAGGTTCGTATCAGTGCTTTAAGAGTGCGTATCGGTACCTTAAAGGTTCGTATCAGTGCTTTAAGAGTGCGTATCGGTACCTTAAAGGTGCGTATCAGTGCTTTAAGAGTGCGTATCGGTACCTTAAAGGTTCGTATCAGTGCTTTAAAAGAGCGTATCGGTACCTTAAAGGTTCGTATCAGTGCTTTAAAAGAGCGTATCGGTACCTTAAAGGTTCGTATCAGTGCTTTAAGAGTGCGTATCGGTACCTTAAAGGTTCGTATCAGTGCTTTAAGAGTGCGTATCGGTACCTTAAAGGTTCGTATCAGTGCTTTAAGAGTGCGTATCGGTACCTTAAAGGTTCATATCAGTGCTTTAAGAGAGCGTATCGGTACCTTAAAGGTTCATATCAGTGCTTTAAGAGAGCGTATCAGTACCTTAAAGGTTCATATCAGTGCTTTAAGAGAGCGTATCAGTGCCTTAAAGGTTAATATCAGTGCTTTAAGAGAGCGTATCAGATTCAAGAGTTTTATTTGTCACATACACAGTTATATACAGAATATACAACTATTGTAACCAGAATATACAATCAGTATCTTAAAGGTACATATCAGTACTTTAAGAGTGACTTTAAAATGACTCCCTTACAAGTTACAAGCCACCAATTCCAATACGACTTGAGTAAAAGTCTTAGAGTATCTGATTTTACTCATTAAGTTATTAAGCATTTTACTCGTACTGAATCTAGGCTTGAATATGCAATAGGGCTCAACATCTAAGAAACATGCCAGTGAAAATAAGAAGCTATTGATTTGTAAGATGAGAATTCATGTTTATTTTCTAAAATCAAAATAAAACTGAACACCTCAATATTGCAATAAATCATAGGTCAACACAATAGCCTCTTAAATGTCTACAAAGTGTTGTCTCCGTTAAGCTCAAGTGCACAAAATGGACATAAGTAAACCAATATCCTTCAAAAAGGTCTCATCAATATAGTGGATAAATAAGATGGTGTTAAGTCAAATTAAATAGTCAACTTGCACTGGATTTTGGCTGCATCACCGGCTCATCAACTCCCTGCTAATGCACTCGCAGTCACATAATGTACAGCCTTGTTTACAAGTTTGGGTGAGTAAAGGCAAAAACACAAGATAATGTCTTCAATGCCCTTAGATGGCGATATTGCTTCTTTATAGCAGAAATAAACTAATTGCATTACTCAACAATTATTGTATTGGAGTAAAAAGTACATTTACTTGTTCATAAATGTAGTCAAGTAGAGAGTAAAAGTTGCTCATATATTTGATACTACAACGTAGCGAAACAGGTACTTACAGTAACTAATTACATTTACTCAAATACTTTACACCACTGATTGGCAGGCAGGTAATATTGTTTTCCTCCAGTGGAGGCGCTCCAGCGACCGAAGCGACGACACACATCCGAGTCTAGAGAAGAAGAGAAGTGAGCGAGGGAAGGGACATAAACATGAGAAGTGGAGCACAGCCGTTCATTCTGCTCTAAATCTGATGCTTTCACACTGTGAGTACATTCATTTATCAGTTATTAGGAGACATATAAACACAAACGAGTCGGTTCATTTAGTGAATCACTCAGAAATGAACCGAATGATGTTGTTCATCACGCTCGAGAAACGTAAATCGTTACTGACTGGATTTCACATTACAGTTTGTGACGATTATGAGTTGTGTTTTCATTTTATGTGACGAACAAATGAAACCTGTCAAACAGTTTTTAATGCATGTAATCATATCTAAAGTAAGAGCAACGTGAAAGTCAGCTGGAGGAGTTGAATTGTTTCTAAACAGTAGTTTGATCAAAACACTTAAAGCTGGATCATTGAGAGTGATTGTAAGTGTGATGATCATCTGCTAAATGAGCAACAGCGACCACAATTCATGAGAGTTTAAATGCTGGGAATATTCCCATCTTCCCACAGGAGAAGAAGAAGCAGCAGGAGAAACTACAGACATACTATTGTAAAGATGGAGTTTGAGGAAGAGCCCTGCAGAATAAAAGATGAAGAGACAGAGGAGCAGATAGGTTGGTGTTCTCCTTCATTCTCTTAAAGTGCCCTATTATGCTATTTTAAAGGTTCGTAATGTTGTTTTGGAGTCTCCCACAACAGGTCAAAAAACCCTTTCATTTTGTCATAATACTGTATTCATTGCACATTTTTCAATCATTCTCAAACACATGAGATGCATGCTTTAATGTGCTGTCTCACACTCTCAATCTGCCCAGGTAAATCTCACGCCAAAATGTGAAATTCAAACAGTAAATACTGTTTTGGCGCACTTAATATGACATAACGGATCACTGTGGCGCCTCCGTTAAAGCCAGAGCCGTTGAGAAGGAGAGTTGTGACATGCTTTGATCTCGCCGGCGTCGCCACCACACGCTCACGTGGTTCATAACAAACCAGCGCTGTCAATATATTTGAATGGCTTTAAGCATGATAGACAACAGTTTCACTATACAGGTATTTGCAGCAATTTTAGTAAACATTACAGGATAGTGTGCATTGATTTATTACGTCAATAACATTTACAGTATCGTTTTATTCTGGAGAGAGAGGGAGAGGCAACATGAATGTTAAAGTGTTTCTTGTATTTAACCTTCAGGCTATTCCTTACTGGTCACACTCATTGGTGGTCAAACATGACCATACACCTTAACTATTGTTCAATTAAATAAATGTTCTATATTTTAGTTTCATCTTTTGTTTCTAAATGCTACGTGTGCGATTAATTATGGTCCTTATTAGTTATATTACAATTAGTGTAGCATTTAAGGTTAAAATAGGGAGAAGTGTTTTAAATTCCAAAGCAAAGAGGCATTAGAGTAATTTTGTGGACAGAAAAGTAATAATTTTCATTTGTAATTCCATGGTTTACTCACCTGTATGTCCACAAGTCCATGAGTTTTGCACATAAACTGAATTGCAGGTCATAACTGCTTACTTGTTTTAGGTTTTGCATTTGAATGAATATTTAGACATGATCAAAGACTAGATTTTTTTAATGTGAAATTTAAGAAGGTTAATGACTTGCATCCTAATATTTTCTTAATGATACTCATACAAGCACACACAAGTGGATATGAATGGAAGCAAATACTGAATCTTACCTAAGTTTAAAATGGTGCTAAAAAAGGCAAAGTGCATTCAACATTTTTTTTCCCCCTTAAATATACAGTAGGCTATATAAATAAAGTCAAAAGTCAAAGTCAGCTTTATTGTCAATTCTGCCATACGTGCAGTACATACATACAGAGAATTGAAATTCTATGACTCTCAGACCCTAGGTGCCTAACAACAACAAAACAATAACAATAACAACAAAGTTTAACAGTAACAACAACAGAAGAAAGATTAAAAAAAGATGGATAAAGTGAATTATAGAGGTAAAGTGGCGATGGCAAATAGTGCAAACAATGGTAACAATAGTGCAATTTCAGATTAAAGTCAGTGCAGGTATAAAATAAAATTATTAGAGTGTGTGCAAAAAAAAAAGAGTCTGTAAGAGGGGAGACCAATTCCTCAGAGAGACAATGAGGTAGATGAAGGGAGGGGAACGGGGGTCGGCAGAGTCGGGAGGGCTGCTTCAGTCTGCTGGTCCTTGCTTGGAGACTGCGAAGCCTTCTCCTTGATGGCAGCAGACTGAAGAGGCTGTGCGATGGGTGGGTGGGGTCTCTCGCAATGATGAGGGCTTTGCGGGAGAGGCGGGAGTTATAAATGTCCTGGAGGGGTGGGAGAGAGACACCAACGATCTTCTCAGCTGCTCTCACTATGCGCTGAAGTGCTTTACGGCAGGATGCGTTGCAGGCGCCGTACCACACAGTGATGCAGCTGGTCAGAATGCTCTCGATGGTGCCTCTGTAGAAGGTGCGCATGATGGGGGCTGGGGCTCCGGCTCTTCTCAGCTCGCGGAGAAAGTAGAGTCGCTGCTGTGCTTTCTTGGTCAGTGCTGTGGAGTTGGCGGTCCAGGAGAGGTCCTCTGTGATATGCACACCCAGGAATTTGGTGCTCCTCACCCTTTCCACGGTCACACCGTTGATGGTCAGTGGAGCGTGCTGGGTGTGCATTCTCCTGAAGTCAACAACAATCTCCTTCGTCTTCTCCACGTTCAGAGAGAGATTGTTGTCACCACACCACCTGGCCAGGCGGCTCACCTCGCTCCTGAAGTTCGTCTCATCATCGTTGCTAATGAGACCAACTACGGTCGTGTCGTCCGCAAACTTGATGAAGAGATTGCTGTTGTGTATGGGTGTGCAGTCATGTGTCAGCAGAGTGAAAAGGAGGGGGCTCAACACACATCCCTGAGGGGCTCCAGTGTTCATGATGATGGAGTTGGATGAGTTACTGCCGACCCGAACTGCCTGAGGTCTTCAGTATCAATATGAATTGATACTGAATCAAGATCGTTTCCCAGCAGAACACTGCCCAAAGCATCACTGCCTCCGCCGGCTTGCTTTCTTCCCATAGTGCATCCCGGTGTCATGTAGGGACGTCACGGTACCAAAATTCCAGTAGTTGGTACCAACACCATAAAAATTGTACTCTGTACCAATTTCGGTACCACAGCTAAATGTTTTTAAAAAAATTTTAATTTATTTAACCATTTAAAAAAAAAAATTATTACATTTATTAAGTTTATTATTTATGATGATAATCATTATAAGTAAATAATACAACCATTTAAAGGCTGTGTGCTGTTTAAAAGTAAACATTGTTTATAAAAAAGATCAAGTGAAAAATAATCAACCATCTAGGCATAATTATTTATTATTATTATTAGTAGTAGTAGTAGTAGTAGAGATGAATTATAACATAGAGACATAGCTAAATCTACTGTAGGCTACAACAGTAGTCTAATATATTCTGTCAATTAAAAAAATAAAATAAACCAAGCTTTTATTTTGACGGGTTGCCGTGAAGAGCTTTGAGTGTCTGTTCATTATTACAGTTTTCTCAAATGAAACGGTAAATTCTCATGAAGTGACGTTTTATGTGTTTGTGTCCTCATATAGTGACACACGGCAGAGACTACAAAGACAGCGAGTGTGTGTGTGTGTGCGTGCGTGCGCACCTGCCTGTGCATCTGCGCCCGACTTCATTCACACAGAGATGCAGAACATGCAGATCTCACTACTGAGGTATTTAAAAGATCATGAGAGTATTCATACTGGTGTGAGACCTCATGTGTGCTTTGACTGTGGGAAGAAATACATCACATCGAGTGCCTTAAAAACACACCAGAGAACTCACACAGGAGAGAAACCTCATGAGTGCTCACACTGTGGAAGGTGTTTTGCTCGGTCAGATTACTTGAAAGTTCACGAGAGAGTTCACACTGGAGAGAAGCCCTACCAGTGCTCTTCATGTGGGAAGAGTTTTGTCCATTTATCTAGTCTACAGACTCATAAGAAAAAGCGTTGCCCGAAGTTTCCTAAATAAACAAAATTTAATGTTCAGATCCAGCACTTTCATGTAAATAGTTTGATATTCTGATAAATCAAAAGATGATGTGACTATGGAACAAGAAATTCCATCTGAGAGATACATTTGTTAAAATTACATAAAGGCATGATGAGGATTGTTGGAAATTGGAGGTCAAAATGCTCCTATTTTAGATGCTTATTAGGGAATTTATCTTCCATATTCTGTACAAATGAATTTTGTTAGTCTGGCTGTTTGAGATGATGCACTAATGTCATTCATTATATCTACAGTCAATCCAAGTTCAGACACCTTTAACATTTTCTCACATTATCACAGTTTATTTGCTATAGTTTATAAAATGGTAATAAAGTGTGACAAGAACTCAGAGTTAAACTGTGTCAGAACAAATTCATCTTGATGATGTCAGATAACTTTGATACAAAGTTATGTAATGGATTACAATCAACCAGTCAGCTGTTAAATTTAACTACACAATTAGATAATACCAATTTAGGTCAGCCAATGGCCAAGCAATACTTTGTTCAGTCTGTGGTGTAAAGTTTGCATTAGCAATTAAAGAAAAAACACTTAAGCAAAACATGTTCAGGTCAAAGTGTTGACTATGAAGATTTTTTGGGTATACTATTTCACAGTTTATTTTGCTATCCTCACTTCAGTAGCGAACCGTGACTCTTGGACCTTTGCCCTCTCATCCCCTTTTTTCTCTGCCTAAAAGCCTAAAGTCAGCTTACAGTGTTATCTTTTATAATACTGCATGTTACCGTTGACAAGAAATGCCATAAGCAAACACTGCGAGTGAGCGTGAGAGATAATCACAACAACAACAACAAACAAAAAAAACAGTAATAAAAATGCAAATCATCATTACAAACAATTGCATCTCACAATCGGTGTGTTATGTCAATTGTAACAAACCTTATTCAACGTATGATTTGGGGAAAAATCTAACTATTATGCAGAATTACAGCAAATGTGCATGGTCACTCAGTACATTTACAGACTGACCAGTAATTCTGCAAAATAACTGTTTTCTCAACGAACGCTTAACATATAAAACAGTGGCGGCCAGAATAAAATTGTAAATGCGTAACCTATTCGATTTTAAAAAACGTTCCCACACAGCAAACAATTCCAGCAGCAAAGCTTTAGCTTCTTGATTGATGCTGTTATCCAGTTGTATGGCTTATAATTGCTGTGGTTGAAATGACCAGCTTGGCTTTCTGCTCAATTAAGCTCTGGTGTAGGTCTTCCTTTTCCGGTGTTATCTGACACGCCGCACGTGCGTGCGCTGGCAGACAAGCGAGTAATATTTAAATAGTATTTTGCAGTTTAATATTCACAGACACTAGTATATATCCGGCTACAGTCTGGAGCCCTGCGCTTAGATGCACGCTTAGAAACACGGAAGCGACTGAACGCGTGTATGGTGCAGATGATAAACAATCCTGAAACACCACTACATTTACAATTGATAATATAAAAAATATAATGTAGAAAATTACAAAATACACTAAATGTTATTATTGTACAAAATGCTTTTCAAGTATTTCTTTGAAATATTTAAAATGTATTGAAGACTTTGTCCAAATACACGTCTTTTATGATGTCATGTTCTCTGATGACCCGCTCTATATTTCTTCACGCCCTGACGAAACTTACTAATTCACAAGATTAACGGAATGCATAGCTGATATAAAACATTGGATGTCTAGTAATTTCCTGCAACTTGATTCAGAAAAAAATGAAATTTTAATTATTGGACAAAAAAACTCTGCAAGTAGTAACCTAGAATACTGTCTAACACTCGATGGCTGCTCTGTCAAGTCCTCCTCGTCAGTTAGGAACCTGAGTGTGCTCTTTGATACCAATCTTTCATTTGAAAGCCACGTTTCTAGCATCTGTAAAACTGCATTCTACCATCTTAAAAATGTATCTAAATTATGGCACATCCTTTCAATGCAAAATGCTGAACAGTTAGTTCATGCGTTCATGACCTCAAGGCTAGATTACTGTAATGCTTTACTGGGTGGTTGCCCTGCTCGCTTAATAAACAAACTCCAGCTGGTCCAAAACGCAGCAGCTCGAGCTCTTACTAGAACCAGGAAGTATGACCATATTAGCCCGGTTCTGTCAACACTGCACTGGCTCCCTATTAAACATTGCATGAATTTTAAAATCTTGCTAATTACTTACAAAGCACTAAATGGTTTAGCTGGTGGACCTGCGCTTGGACATGACCAACGCATCCCTGAAACGTCTGCAGAGAGCGTGTCAATTAAACTCCCCCCCCCTGTAAATGCTGCATCGACACGACATCCTCATTAAACCCGTCTCCGGCATGACGACTCCAATCTTTCGAACATCTTATAATATCTATTGATCTAATATGACTTAAGACCTGCTATGTTGCCAGAATTATAATCATACACTGTTTGTTCGTCGGCCAGAGGAGAACTGGCACCCCGACTGAGCCTGGTTTCTCCCAAGGTTTTTTTCTCCATTCTGGCCCTGAAGGAGTTTTGGTTCCTTGCCACTATTGCTTTTGGCTTGCTCAGTTGGGCACACCTAAATCTCATCTATATTCCCGATCTGCCCGCATTGACACTATATGATAATTGAAATGAGCCGGATAACATCACCGTTTCACCAGAGCGGCTGTATAGCTGGATCAAATTCTGTTGCATTATTTTCCTGTTAACACTGTGAAGCTGCTTTGAAACAATTGGACTTGTAAAAAGCGCTCTATAAATAAAAGATGACTTGATTTGATTTGATGACTTTAGTAGCCTACCATTTACAGTGAATCGTTAGCAGTAAAAATCCATGCCGTCACAAGATTCCATAGAGGTAAGCGTGTTTATCTGCTTTTGAAAGACATTGACTTCCACAGATAAATGTGTATTAGGTTGTGATCATAACTGTCGGGAATGATAACGAACCGAAATTAGCTTTTTTTTTTAATGCAGATTAACAAAGTTATTGAACGCGGAAGTCTGAATGTGCAAATATAAAACCAACTTTACCTGGGTACCTCGGGAGTCGGTACTACCGGTACTACAGAAATGCTGGTATCGTCACATTTTTATAATTTCAGTACCGACTTGGTACCGAAGTACTGGTACTTGTGACATCCCTAGTGCCATGTGTTCCCCAGGTAAACAGCGTACACGGACCCAGGCCTCCGCGCGATGTAAAAGAAAACGTGATTCATCAGACCAGGCCACCCTCTTCCATTGCTCCGTGGTCCAGTTCTGATGGTCACGTGCCACTGTTGGCGCATTCGACGGTGGACGGGTCAGCATGGGCACCCAGACTGGTCAGCGGCTATGCCGCCCCATACTCAACAAACTGAGATGCTCTGTGTATTCTGACACCTTTCTATCAGAACCAGCATTAACTTCTTGAGCAGTTTGAGCTCCAGTAGCTCGTCTGTTTGATCGGACCACACGGGCCAGCCTTCACTCCACGTGACATTTGCACCTGAATAATGTTATATTAATAATAATATTATTTTCAACTCTTCCCACAGGAGAAACTACAGACATACTATTGTAAAGATGGAGTTTGAGGAAGAACCCTGCAGAATAAAAGATGAAGAGACAGAGGAACAGATAGGTTGGTGTTTTCCTTCATTCTCTTTAATATTTGATGCATGTTAATGTTTTAATTATATATAATTAATAGCATTAATAATTATCTAATTTCATTTATTTACTGGTGTTGGTACTGGCTATCATATTTAATTTTGTTTCTAACTTATCCTACTTTAATTTAATTATGGGAATTTAATTTTAGGTCCTATGGATGTGAATGTGTTGAAACATGAGTTTCCAAGACCTCATTTCACAAATGAAGATGGAAACGTCATTTCAGAGACTGAAGAGAAAACTACTGGAAAATCGTTCACCTGCTCCGAGTGTGGAAAGAGTTTCACAGATAAATCAAACCTTAACAGACACACGAGGATTCACACTGGAGAGAAACCGTTCACATGCTCTCAGTGTGGAAAGAGTTTCACATATAAAGGCGCTCTCAATGATCATCTGCTCTCTCACTCTGGAGTGAAGTCGTTCAGCTGCGATCAGTGTGGGAAAACATTTGTTTTTTCATCAAACTTAAGAGAACACCTTAAAGTTCATACTGGTCTGAAGCCTCACGTTTGTACTTTCTGTGGAAAGAGTTTCTCACTACTGAGGTATTTAAAAGATCATGAGAGTATTCATACTGGTGTGAGACCTCATGTGTGCTTTGACTGTGGGAAGAAATACATCACATCGAGTGCCTTAAAAACACACCAGAGAACTCACACAGGAGAGAAACCTCATGAGTGCTCACACTGTGGAAGGTGTTTTGCTCGGTCAGATTACTTGAAAGTTCACGAGAGAGTTCACACTGGAGAGAAGCCCTACCAGTGCTCTTCATGTGGGAAGAGTTTTGTCCATTTATCTAGTCTACAGACTCATAAGAAAAAGCGTTGCCCGAAGTTTCCTAAATAAACAAAATTTAATGTTCAGATCCAGCACTTTCATGTAAATAGTTTGATATTCTGATAAATCAAAAGATGATGTGACTATGGAACAAGAAATTCCATCTGAGAGATACATTTGTTAAAATTACATAAAGGCATGATGAGGATTGTTGGAAATTGGAGGTCAAAATGCTCCTATTTTAGATGCTTATTAGGGAATTTATCTTCCATATTCTGTACAAATGAATTTTGTTAGTCTGGCTGTTTGAGATGATGCACTAATGTCATTCATTATATCTACAGTCAATCCAAGTTCAGACACCTTTAACATTTTCTCACATTATCACAGTTTATTTGCTATAGTTTATAAAATGGTAATAAAGTGTGACAAGAACTCAGAGTTAAACTGTGTCAGAACAAATTCATCTTGATGATGTCAGATAACTTTGATACAAAGTTATGTAATGGATTACAATCAACCAGTCAGCTGTTAAATTTAACTACACAATTAGATAATACCAATTTAGGTCAGCCAATGGCCAAGCAATACTTTGTTCAGTCTGTGGTGTAAAGTTTGCATTAGCAATTAAAGAAAAAACACTTAAGCAAAACATGTTCAGGTCAAAGTGTTGACTATGAAGATTTTTTGGGTATACTATTTCACAGTTTATTTTGCTATCCTCACTTCAGTAGCGAACCGTGACTCTTGGACCTTTGCCCTCTCATCCCCTTTTTTCTCTGCCTAAAAGCCTAAAGTCAGCTTACAGTGTTATCTTTTATAATACTGCATGTTACCGTTGACAAGAAATGCCATAAGCAAACACTGCGAGTGAGCGTGAGAGATAATCACAACAACAACAACAAACAAAAAAACAGTAATAAAAATGCAAATCATCATTACAAACAATTGCATCTCACAATCGGTGTGTTATGTCAATTGTAACAAACCTTATTCAACGTATGATTTGGGGAAAAATCTAACTATTATGCAGAATTACAGCAAATGTGCATGGTCACTCAGTACATTTACAGACTGACCAGTAATTCTGCAAAATAACTGTTTTCTCAACGAACGCTTAACATATAAAACAGTGGCGGCCAGAATAAAATTGTAAATGCGTAACCTATTCGATTTTAAAAAACGTTCCCACACAGCAAACAATTCCAGCAGCAAAGCTTTAGCTTCTTGATTGATGCTGTTATCCAGTTGTATGGCTTATAATTGCTGTGGTTGAAATGACCAGCTTGGCTTTCTGCTCAATTAAGCTCTGGTGTAGGTCTTCCTTTTCCGGTGTTATCTGACACGCCGCACGTGCGTGCGCTGGCAGACAAGCGAGCGGGTGTGTCGACGACAACGGAAGTTACCAGGGCTGTCTGCCAATACATATCCCATAAAAGGCCAGAGTAAAACATTTTAATGTTTTAATGTACATGTTTGCCCCTTTTTGTGCATTGTAGATCTATGCCACCAAAGATGAAGAAATGGGACATGCAAAGCTTTTTCATAAAGCAGAGTGTAATAGGCAAAATAACTAGCCACACAAGCTAGCAGTGGTAGTGACCAGGCTTTCAAATGCAGATTCTACTGTGGAAAATAGTATTAACTGGTGATAGTATATGTTACCCAGGATATTGTTACAGCTAAACCTAGCTTCTGTAATCTTTCAACCAAGGTTAGGAGTATTGATTAGGGGTGTGCAGCACGGATAGTCACACTATTGTGATAGAATGCTACGTTACCAAGTCATTAAATGTTAATTAGCCTACCTTAAGTTAGACTCTTGCAGTCATTATAAACAGTGGATCTGAAAGAGTGTAGCCTACTCAATGCAGATAAATAAAAGGGAGACCACCGAATTCATAGTTTAATGAAGGACTGTCATTGCATTGCTAGACACGTGCTGGAAAACGTGTTGGCAATGGGAATAAGTTAACACCGTTGGTTATTCAAATATAATGAATCTTTATTTGACTAATAATATCCATATAACACTATCATATTCAATGTGGTAGGAGGGTTAAAGTTGCTAGCCATAGGATAGGCTACAAAATGAATGAACCATTTTGTATTCAGGAAAGAGCATCAAACCACTACAGATGTAGAAGCAGGCTGAGGAAACCGCATAAGGGCTTCAGGTGAGGTTCTAATTAGCCCATGTCAAATTGTCAATTCATTTGAATTCATCAGCATTGCTGTTTTGTTTTAGGATGCTCAACCAATCATTATTATTCAAGTGGATTGTTTTATTATTTATAGGAAACTCAGAAACACAGTAAAGGGCAGGTTTGAGGGAGAAGCAGCTGGACCTTCAGGGCTTCAGGTGAGGTCTTTATGAACTATGAAAGGCAATTAGCAAAAAGAATTACAAAATTATGACCTTAAGTTAACTTATTTGGTCATGAATTAGAGGGGGGAAATCATGCATTTAAAAGGTGGGTTCCACAAAACCATGCACCCTTCATATTTATATGATCACTCTGAAATATAAACATGCGTTGAATGCATATCATGATACATGTGCAATTGATTCATTAGTCCAAGTCACTTAGTCCAAGTAAGCAAGTCAGTGTAGCAGTGTCCTGGACATGGGAAGTAAGCCATACCAGCCTGATCCAAAACTCATAAAAGTGCACAAACTTCAAAACAAGAAGTTACGGTTTCAGGCAAAGTGGTTTAGTCAATATCCATGGCTGTATTATAATACTACATTGCAGAAATGTCTTTGTTTTGAGTGTGTCAAAAGCTTACACTATCTAAAAGACCACTCTAGAGAAAATAAATGACCCTGCCTTTTGCTCTAATGGGTTTAACAATTGGAAACATGCCGTAGAATGCTTTAATCACCACAAGAGAAGCAAAGCCCACCATCATGCCATTACTGTCAATGCACTGGAGCAAACTCTAGGGCACACACAAATATCCAATATATTCAATGGCTAGATTACAAGAGGAGGCAGGGTACTGTCTCGAGCAAATCATGGGCTCTTTGAGACATCTAGCAAGGCAGGGAGTTGCCTTTCGATGAGATTGAGGGTATTTTTTACCATCTTGTGAAATTCCTTGCAACCCTATTCTATCCTCTTGGTTCAAACGTTGCCATGATTATATCAGTCCACAGTGCCAAAATGAGTACTTTATTTGCCAATACAGTTGTGAGGGAAATTGACTCAACAATCAGGTCCTTGTCTTGGCTTCAGTTTTCAATCATAATGGATTGTACTCAGGATATACAGGGGAAAGCAGGTTTTCATATGTCTCAGATATGTGGATCAAGACCTTGTGCCGCAGGAAGTCTTCGCGACAACTGGTGAGCAGATGGCTAAGCTAGCTATTGACGTGCTCCTGAGATATGTCAGGGAAATTCTCAGGGGCACACGCATTGCAGTGGGTCCATGACCTTGGACCTCTGAGCAATCAGGGAAATTCAAAGGGGTATTGGCTAGCCATGTAACATCTGAGGGGCCTACCAACTAGCTGGACAGTGTGTGGTCAAGCATTTGATACAGTTCTTAACCAGTATGAGGCTGTGTTGTTTAGTTTGGAGGAAATTGCCTCAGTTGGTTCTGAAACTGGCACTAGAGCTAATGGTGTCCTATACCCCTTTTCCATTAGAATGAACCGGGTGCTAGTTCAGAGCTAGTGCTAATGCCAGTTCGGAGTTGGTTCGACTGACGACCCTTCTAAGAACCGGTTTGCCTTTCCACAGGCTAGAGTGCCACCACAGAGCAACTCTAGCGAGGCAGCGGGAAACACAAACACACCAGGCTTGTTCGAGATGCATCGGCACTGCACAGACCAATCCGCATATGGTATCAAAATACTGCATGAGCGATTCAAATGCATAAGGAGTCATATGCTCTGGTTGTACTCTGATGTCATACGGCGATCGGTCTGCACAGCGCCGATGCATCTCGAACAAGCCTTCCATCAACACTGGCGATCCTACATCGGCATCAAAACACAGCGAATCCAACGCATCCGTGCAGCTCGCCGTAATTTGTATAGACAGAGATTACAATCGAGCAGCTGTTAGCTTGATTAGCTGCTAATTCAAAAATGGCAGATCTCGAGTTTATGTTCGTCTTGTTGGTCACGGTAACCCCGCCCCCAGCCCCCGACGCAAGCGGTTCTTACTTCTAGACCGGCAATGTTTAGGTGCTACTTAAGAACCACTTTTCCTGGTTCGGAGCTGGTGCTTTGGGTGTGGAAAGACAAAGAACCGATTTGAAACTAGGCTCTGGCTCTGAACCAGCACTGCCTTGGTGGAAAAGTGGTACTAGATCACTTCCGGAAGGGTTCTTGGACTGCTGGTAGCATCAGAGGTGTTGGGAGAGCTTGAGTGCTTAAACAAATAATTGCAAAAGTAGTCCCAAACAATTAAAGGCATGCAAGCTGCTGTTGACTATGTTAGTTTAACTCTTCAAGAAAAAAAGATGAGGAAAAGTTTGCAGAAGTGTTTGAGAAGGCAGTGGTAATGGTAGACTCCCTGGGAATTTAACCTATTCAACTCCCTCATCAAAGAAAATATGTACAATATTAAAATATTTGGGTGAACTAACCCTTTAATATGCTTAAACTAATTTAAGAAAATTATGCTTTTTGTTTTTCTTTTTAACAGGAGGATGAACTTGGCGGCCACACAAACCAAGTAATGAAAGTTTTGTTGATGGGATTGATGTATGCCCTCAACCTAGAGTACCCCAAAACCCTTAAATACACATTTGATGTCTTCCGAAACCTTTTTGTTTTTGATGCAGCAAAACCTCTCAAAAAGGTTCAAAGCCTCAAGTGCAAATTAATGGAATGAGTTGTAGTACTGAATATTGTGTTGAATATTTTTCCATTATAAATTAAGACATTGTTAGTGATTTGTTGTGTCACTTGAAATTAACGGAATGAGCTGTTGTACTGTCACAGACTGTTTTATCCCATAGAGACCTGTTTATTTTTCAATTTTAAGAAGTTTGTTTGTGATTTGTTGTCACTTGAAATTAAATGTACACGTTCTTTTTGCACCTTTATGCATTAAAGGGATAGTTCACCCAAAAATGTAAATAATGCAATCATTTACAACAGAACACAAAAGAAGATATTTTAAAGAAGTATTTTTTCCTATACTATGGAAGTCAATGGCTACCATCAACTGTTTGAATGCCAACATTCTTTAAAATATCTTGTTTTGTGTTCAACAGAACAAAGACACTCATACAGGATTGGAACAACATATAGGTGAGTAAATTATTACATTATTTTCGTTTTGGGGTGAACTATCCCTTTAATGTTTAAACATTTTTTTAAATGTTTTTTATTCATAGTATTTGGTCAATAAAGAGGATTTTTTGGCCAGTAAATTACTGTGTCCTGTGTCTGACCATTATTAGGTAAATTTAACCATCTCTGACTAAGTAATGTTTAATTATTTCTATTGACTTATTATTAATAATTAAGTAAATCAACTGTTTTTTTTTTTTTTTAGTTATTATTACTCATTTTTTATAAGTAATTAGCTGTGTAATATATTGAGAAATATTAGGTAGACTTTACCTAATTTCATTTAGTATATCATATCTGTTAAATTCAGGTACTCTCTACCTGAAAATAAAGGATGAAATTTACCCAAACAAATTGAGTGCAAATTGTTACCTCACTTTTATTGAGTAGATTCTATAGGTTTGTTTTTACAGTGCAGGTAACACTCCGTGTTTACTACACATGTGCAATACAACAGAGGACCAATACAGGGTGCCATAAGAACAAATCATGCGACAATTTATCCTTCCCCAAAGCTTCCCCTTATCAAACAATCAAACTTCACTACTAATTTTAACAAGTAATTCTATCTTTTGCTTAATCTGAATATCAGATATCACTTTTGGGCAATGCTTTTTCTCATGAGTCTGTAGTTTAGAGGAGCAGGCGAACCTCTTCCCACATGAAGAGCACTGGTGCGGCTTCTCTCCAGTGTGAACTCTCTCGTGAGCTTTCAGGGATGATAAAACAGAGAAACTCTTCCCACATGAAGAGCACTTGTATGGTTTCTCTCCAGTGTGAACTCTCTCATGATCTTTCAGGTTTCCTGACCGAGAGAATCTCTTCCCACAGTGCGAGCACTTGTACGGTTTCTCTCCAGTGTGAACTCTCTGGTGTTTATTTAATGTGCCTGATGTAATGAAAGTCTTCTCACAGTTAAAGCACATGTAAGGTTTCACACCAGTATGAATACGCTCATGCTCTTTTAAAAGTTCCCGTCGTGAAAAACTCTTTCCACATAAAGAACAAACGTGAGGCTTCACACCAGCATGAACTTTAAGGTGTGCGCTTAAGTTTGATTCCACAACAAATGTTTTCCCACACTGATCGCAGCTGAATGATCTCACTGCAGAGTGAAAGCGCAGATGAACTTTGAGATACCTTTTCTGAGTGAAACTCTTTCCACACTGAGAGCATGTGAACGGCTTCTCTCCAGTGTGAATCCACATGTGTCTGTTAAGGTGTCCTTTAAGTCTGAAACTCTTCCCACAGTGAGTGCAGGTGAAAGATCCTTTGACTCCAGATTTTCCAGCTTGTTTTTGTGTGAAATTCTCTTCAATCTTTGAAACGACTGCATCTCCATCTTCATTTGTGAAATTAGGTTTTTGAAACTGATGCGGTTTGTCTTCATTCCCTTCCATCAGGTCTAAAATGAACATATTAAATTCCATAATTCAATAAAAGGATAAATGAGAAACAAAAATAGTTTAAAATCTCAATTTCGCACAATTCTAGCTTAATATTAGTGTCTAATTTTAGATGTATTGTTATATGTCAGTTTTCATCTAAATGTTTCTCATCAAAGAGAATGAAGGAGAACACCAACCTATCTGTTCCTCTGTCTCTTCATCTTTTATTCTGCAGGGCTCTTCCTCAAACTCCATCTTTACAATAGTATGTCTGTAGTTTCTCCTGGAGTAACTCCTCCTGCTTGCTGCTTCTTCTCCTGTGGGAAGATGGGAATATTCCCAGCATTTAAACTCTCATGAACGGCTGTGGGAGCGGCTTCACTGACTGAAGCTGTGAATTGTGGTCGCTGTTGCTCATTTAGCAGATGATCATCACACTTACAATCACTCTCAATTATTCAGGTGCTCAAATAGTCATTTAGAAACAATTCCCTTTGCACTGTCCCACTAAGGCTCTAAGTCCTGGGGCCATATTCACAAAACATCTTAAGGCTAAAAGTAGCTCCTAATTTAGGAGAAACTCTTAAAAATAATGGGCATGTCAGTTCTAATTTTAGGACTCCTACATTTTTGCTCTAAGAGTATTTCACAAATCATTTTAGCACCAAAACTAGCTCCTAAATCCATGAAATGTTAGGAATAACCCAGAGGACTCCTAAATCACTAAGACCAAATCACTAAACAATCCTAATGGCTGTTGCCACTATCCACCCAAACACACTGTACAACGAGGCAATAGTGATTATTAATGTTTCTTTAATTAAAAAAATAATGTCAGATTATCTGTGGTAGTTGTTCTTAGGAGTTCACACTTACAAATGATTGAATAAAGTAAAACAATATAAGTGTATTTATCATGCTGTCCGAAGGGATTGAGAGCTCAGTATTTAGCCCAAACCCAGAGTTCTGCCCCGTATCGTCGGGTTGCAGAAAACTGTTGAGGTAACTGGTGAGCCGGCTCTCGGCTGTGTATATACCTCCACTCACGCTGATTAGATAGTTTTAGACATTTGTAATGACATATTTGTATAATTAAAAGTAGAGTATATTTAATTGACTCTTGGCCTGACTAGACCAATTCTCCTGGATTTTCATTTTTGGGAAACTGTTACTTTAATGTAAATGGAAATTGGCACCTTGAATTTGTAACAAATATAAAAGATTCAGGCCAGCTCAGACATTTTGGCTTCTGCAATAAAAAAAATTTTCATACAGTCGTGTCCAAAATTAATAGAACACTTGGCATCTAGGAATCGTCTTATTGGGCCTGGATTTATTTTCCAAGAGGACAATGACCTGAAACATTCTTCTAAATATTGCCGGAACTACCTGCGACAGAAGGAATCTGCTGGAACAATTGAAAATTATGGACTGGCCCCCTCAAAGTCCAGACCTCAACCCCATCAAACACATTTGGGGCAAGTTGGAAAAACTGGACAGATATATTGTACATTCAAAGGAAGGCCTTTGGCTTCAGTTGCAGAAGGCATGAGATAAAATTAGTGTTGAAGTTCACCGAGGAAATATAATGACACTATGCCAGAGAGATGTGCTGCTGTAATTGCTGCAAATGGTGGACATACCAAATATTAAAGTTAAAAGTGGATAAAAACAAAATGACTCCCTTCATCTGATATTTGATGGTCAGAGCAACCATCTGCTCATCTCATGAACATTATGAAATTAAATCATGTTTTGGAGGCAAAAAAGGTCAATATTTTCAGATCTGTCAGGTGTACTTACTTGTCCAGACTGGGAAATCACTCAAATCAAAATTCAATATTGTCCATACTGCGTAGAAACCATGTGAAAATCAAACTATATTATGGATGTAAGCTATGGATCGGAACATGAACTTTGCTCACTTAAGACGCCTTCGGGCAATGCTTTTTCTCATGAGTCTGTAGTTTAGAGGAGCAGGTGAAACTCTTCCCACATGAAGAGCACTGGTGCGGCTTCTCTCCAGTGTGAACTCTCTCGTGATCTTTCAGGTTTCCTGACCGAGTGAAACTCTTCCCACAGTGTGAGCACTTGTACGGTTTCTCTCCAGTGTGAACTCTCTGGTGTTTGTTTGCACTTTTAAAGAGTTCGGTTGAGCAAAACTCTTTGTGGGAAGATGGGAATATTCCCAGCATTTAAACTCTCATGAACGGCTGTGGGAGCGGCTTCACTGACTGAAGCTGTGAATTGTGGTCGCTGTTGCTCATTTAGCAGATGATCATCACACTTACAATCACTCTCAATTATCCAGGTGCAAATGCTTGCTCAAATAGTCATTTGAAAACTATTCCTGATTTAAGTTTTAACTTCCAACTCATCTGGTTGACAGGAAGTCTTACCTCTCAGGCCCTTCAGGGTGTTGTGGAGGGGTGAGGTGTCTAAGTCTAAAATAATCTAGACACAGGGGTTCCCCAGGGCTCAGTGCTTAGACCACTTCTCTTCTCCATCTACATGTCATCACTAGGATATGTCATTCAGAAACATGTTTATTCCTATTACTGCTATGCTGATGACACTCAACTCTACCTCTCATTCTAGCCAGGTGATCCAATGGTAGCTGCTCGTGTCTCGGGCCTTCCTGACATTTCTTGCTGGATGAAGGACCACCACCTTCAACTCAACCGTGTGAAGACATCACAACTTCTTCAATCAGCTAGAAGTTGTGAACCAGGACAGTCAGGAACCTTGGAGTTGTGATAAATGATCAGTTCAACTTTCCATCACTAGAATTGCTCTGTCCTGCAAGTTTGCCTTGTATAACATTGGAAAGATCACACTACGCAACTCCCTGTCCAAGCTCTTGTTCTCTCCAGACTGGACTACTGTAATATGCTCTTGGCAGCCATTCCAGCATGTACTGTCAAACCTCTACCACTGATCCAGATACAGCAGCGAGAGTGGTCTTTAATGAGCCAAAGGGAGCAAACAGATAACATACCGGTTTAAACTATATTTGTATATGTAATCATTTCACTTGCATGAAAGCATTTGCAACTCTTAAGGTTTCAAAAGAGTGAATCATTTTCAAAAGCTAATCAACGTGGCCAATAATTCTGCACACACTGTTCAATCTCAGAAAAAAAAGGTACAAAAGCTGTCACTGGGACAGTACCCTTTAAAAAGTTTCTAATATATACCATTTAGGTACTAATATGTACACTTTTGGTACCACAGTATGAATATTTGATAGACTATAGTTACCTTTGATTCACAAATGCTTCATGTGCAATGAAAAGTATCAAACTCCACAAGGAAACAAAACGCATCTGTTCATAAATCAGCGTTTAATGCAACACAGTAGTTTTCAAAATAATTATTTTTGTTACATCTGTATGAGATGACCATGCACTGCTTGAGCGATGACACTGACACAAGCATTTTCACATTGTTTCTTTACTGCTCAGATCACTCAGTGTTTACTACACATGTGCAATACAACAGAGGACCAATACAGGGTGGTAATTCCATTTTTTGCTTAATCTGAATATCAAATTATTTACAAGTCATGGATCTGAACTTTGCTCACTTAAGACACCTTCGGGGCAACACTTTTTCTTACATGTCTGTAGATTAGATGATTGGGTGAATCTCTTCCCACATGAAGAGCACTGGTGCGGCTTCTCTCCAGTGTGAACTCTCTCATGAGCTTTCAGGTTTCCTGACCGAGAGAAACTCTTCCCACAGTGCGAGCACTTGTACGGTTTCTCTCCAGTGTGAACTCTCTGGTGTGATTTTAATTTGTCTAATGTAATAAAGCTCTTCAAAGCACATATAAGGTCACTCTCAATTATCCAGTTGCAAATGCTTTGCTCAAATAGTAGTAAATTATTCATGTTTTTACTAACTTTAACTACTGTTGAGGTCACGCATTTAAATACCTCCTGCAGAATCAGCAACATTGTCATAGTATAAAAGAGGGATCAGCCAATCCGTATATTTTGTGAAGTGGTGACGTCATCACACCACGTCTCGCGCATGCTCCAACTCTTCCTCTCCGTTTTTAGTGCATCTCGGTGGCAGATTTACCGCGCCACATACTGGTCTGGCATGTATACTAAATTTTTTTGAGTCGGGTTCAGTGGTTTCGTGTGTACGCAGATATTTCTTGAGAGGAAAAAAAGATTGGATAGGGAAAACTCTGGCTTCGTGTGGATGTGGCCTTAATCTGACTCCAATTTCAAATGATTATTACATTTAGACTGTTTCCAATTGGAAACTAATCATAAATATTGGTTATGTATTAATTTAGATATTTGATTATTACAGGCATCCCATGATTTATATTTTTCGGGCCTTTAGTTTGACCAATCCTGACACTGGAAACACCAGACTCTACTTAATCTACTGGACATAATGATTTCACAATTAAACAATTAGAAGCCATTCAAAGATGATACTGCAATTGTGAATCACATTCAGTTTATTTCCAAAGCACAAAATAACAGCAAAAAGGCTGACCAGAGAGCTGTACAATACAAAAACAAACATAAGATAACAGAGAACTAAACAAGACACTAATTTTACACAAGACACAATCTAGAAAGCATAACATCTTAACATGTTCCTAATGCATACAATTTAACCCTAGTATTGCATACAACACTTACAGTAAAGCAGCCGTGTGTTTTAAAGAATAAACTCAACTAGTCTATGTGTACATGTAGCAGCACAACAAACTATAATGCGTGTTCTATGAGCACAATGTTTAAAACAATTACACATGCACTGTAAACCCAAACAAGTTGGTAAAACTCAGGCAATCAGTTGCTTCAAAACTTTTAAGTTAAGAAATTTAAAGTTTAAGTAAAGATAACTTTTTTTTGTTTTGTAATCACACATTTTAATTGCTTTGAACTTCAAATATTTGAGTAAGCAATGCTTTGGTAGCATTATATACAAAATATCATGCAATTCATATATTATACAAAAATATCATGTAATCAGCAATATAATACATTGAACATTTTGTTCTCAGTAGTGGAAACTTGAACTAAACTTTAACTAGCTAATTTAATAAATGCTACCAAGCTAATTAGTAACACAATGCTTTGGTAGCAAAGCTAGCAAAGCACGCTGGGAAATAGAAATCACAGCCCAGTTTCGGTTAAATTTAAGCTAGTCTAAACGAAAAGAAACAAGTTCATAAAACTCAACACAATGAAACAATTCAGATTACTTAAAATGTGTCAGTTTTGTGAACTCAAAAGAAAAATACTAAATACTCATAAAAGTTAATTAGTTTGAACTAATTTGTTAAATTTTGATCGTTAAGGATTACAGTGTGTGAAAATACAAAGAAATGCATTCAGTTCTGACTCACAGCACTGCATGGAGGTTTTCTGCTTAGTTTCCCTCAAATACCCAGACCAACACAAAAGAGCTTTAGACAGATTTGATGTATTTACAGCCCAATACAACACTGGCTACGTTCACATACAACCAAACAATCTATTAGTAATCTGATTGACAGCTCAATCGGACTGAAAATCCTTCATGTAAACACCTTAATCAATCTGATTGAGCTTGATACGAAATTTCTATTGGATTGTAAGGGGTGGTTAATTCTTTTTCTAATCCGATCGAGAGAACATGCACTTGTTCAGATGAAAACCGAAACGGAAAGGACTGCGCATGTAGACTGGGTAAACTCAGCCCGATCTGCTGGTGATTTGATTTCACCCTGGAGCTCAGGCTGGAAACCTGTACATATTTCTATCCTGCTTCTGTTACAAATTTGCAGGGACCAATCACAAACCGGCTTATCCACCTATTGGCGGGTTTAACACAATGATGAATAGAGAAGCGATGGATCGTTGGTCTGATTGGTTGAAGGACTATCCAATTGCGTACAGTCATTTGAACTATGCTCGTTGATCATGCCACTTGTGATCTGATTGGTTGAAGAACTGTCCAATTGCGTACAGTCATTTGAACGATGCTCGATCACGCATCTTGTGGTCTGATTGGTTGAAGGACTGTCTAATTGCGTACAGTCATTTGAACGATGCTCGATCACGCATCTTGTGGTCTGATTGGTTGAAGGACTGTCCAATTGCGTACAGTCACTTGAACGATGCTCGATCATGCATCTTGTGGTCTGATTGGTTGAAGGACTGTCCAATTGCGTAGTCATTTGAACTATGCCCATTGATCACGCATCTTGTGGTCAGATTGGTTGAAGGACTGTCCAATTGCGTAGTCATTTGAACTATGCCCATTGATCACGCATCTTGTGGTCAGATTGGTTGAAGGACTGTCCAATTGCGTAGAGTCATTTGAACGATGCTCGATCACGCATCTTGTGGTCTGATTGGTTGAAGGACTGTCCAATTACATTCCAAGATGGCGCCGAGTATGGCGGCCGTGTTGCGAGCACCGAGCAAACTTTGCGGTTTTTCGTTTGTTTTACTTGTTTTTATGTTGTTCTACATGTTGGATGTTGTTTGTAAAACTGTCTACGATAGACACACGCTTCTAAGCATAGGTTCCTACGCCGCGGCGCGCGAACGGACTTTGAGTTCTTGAAGGCTGGCGCCCTGTTTACAGACACCGCATCAGAGCCCTTTGTCTGGGTCGCACGGGCGCGACGGAGGAAAAGTCGCCGGATAAGAGGGAAGAGAGCCGGTGTCCTAGTAAGACTCAGACGTCGTCCCCTCCGACCTCCTCTCCCAACCATTCTGCTGGCTAACGCTCAGTCACTGGACAACAAACTCTGTGAACTGCGGGCACGCCGCCTCTCATACCAACGAGAAACAAGGGACTGCTGCATTATTTGCCTCACAGAAACCTGGATGTCTGCAGTGGTTCCAGACTCAGCCATCGAGCTCACGGGGTTCTCCGTGCACCGCTCGGACAGAACGAAAGAGCTCACGGGAAAAGCAGAGGTGGGGGTGTTTGTTTATTTGTCAACCACTCGTGGTGTGACGAAAGGAACCTACACTCCATTAAATCCTTCTGCTCCCCTGATCTGGAATTTCACATGCTTCTGTGCCGACCATTCTGGCTACCGAGGGAATTTACAGCGGTCATAATCACAGCTGTTTATATTCCTCCTCAAGCCAACACAGAACAAGCACTCAAGGAACTGTATGGGAATATAAGTGAGCAGGAAACCGCGTACTGGACCACTGTTACTCTCCTTTTCAGAACGCATACAAATCTCTCCCGCGCCCACCTTTCGCCAAATCAGATCACTCTTCCATCCTGCTCCTGCCTGTTTACAGGCAGAAACTGAAACGGGAAGCACCCGCCCTCAGGACAATCCAATGCTGGTCGGAACAATCAGACGCTACAGGACTGTTTTGATCACGTGGACTGGGACATGTTCCGGGCAGCTTCTGATGACGACATAGAGGTGTACTCAGAGACTGTAACATGTTTCATCAGGAAGTGTGTAGAAGACGTTGTGCCGACTAAAACAATCCGTATCTACCCCAACAAAAAAACGTGGATAAACAGCGATGTCCGAGCAGCCCTGTCAGCACGAACATCCGCTTTTAAATCCGGTAATGCTGATGATCGCAAACAAACCAGTTACAATCTCAGGAAATCCATCAAAGCCGCAAAAAGACAATACAAAAACAAAGTTGAAGATCAATTCAACACCAACGATGCAAGAAGTATGTGGCAGGGAATCAATAACGTCACAGACTTTAAAGGAAATAAACCAGCTACGGTGAACACTGCCGCCTCTCTACCGGATGAGCTGAATAACTTTTATGCTCGTTTCGAGGCTCACAACACCGCCCACACAGGGCGCGCTCCCGCAGCTGCTGCAGGAGACGTGAGTGCACTCACCGCCTCCGTCGCGGATGTAACCCGATCCTTCCGACGGGTAAATATCCGGAAGGCTGCGGGTCCTGATGGCATCCCCGCCGCGCGTGCTCCGAGCATGCGCATTACAACTAGCCGGTGTTTTCACAGACATTTTCAATCTCTCCTCTGTCTGTCTGTGGTTCCTCGTGCTTCAAAAAATCCACCATTGTGCCAATACCAAAGAAAAGCAAAACCACCTGCTTAAATGACTGGAGGCCCGTTGCTCTCACACCCATCTTCAGCAAGTGCTTTGAGAGACTCATCAGAGATCACATCTGCTCTGTGCTGCCTTCATCATTGGATCCGCTACAATTTGCATATCGTAGTAACCGTTCTACAGATGATGCTATTGCTTTCACCCTTCACACTGCTCTCTCCCACCTGGAAAACAAGAACACCTATGTGAGAATGCTGTTTGTGGACTACAGCTCAGCATTTAACACCATAGTGCCCACTACACTTGTTGCGAAGCTCCGACTCTGGGACTAAACAGATCTCTGTGCAGCTGGATCCTGGACTTCCTGACAGGCAGAAGTCAGGTGGTCAGAATGGGCAACAACACATCATCCCCTCTGACCCTCAACACTGGTGCTCCTCAGGGCTGTGTCCTCAGCCCACTCCTGTACTCCCTGTACACACATGACTGTACAGCCACACACAGCTCCAACGTCATTGTCAAATTCGCCGATGACACAACGGTGATAGGCCTGATCACCGACAACGATGAGACGGCCTACAGAGAGGAGGTGAGCACTCTGACTAAATGGTGTCAGGAGAACCACCTCTCACTCAACACCGACAAGACCAAGGAGCTGGTGGTGGATTTCAGGAGACAGAGCAGAAAACACAAACCCATCACCATAGACAAGACACCAGTGGAGCGGGTTAACAGCTTTAAGTTCCTCGGTGTCAACATCAGTGAGGATCTCACCTGGTCCACACACACCGACGCAGTGCTGAAGGCACATCAACGCCTCTTCTTCCTGAGACGGCTGAGGAAGTTTGGAATGAGCCCCAGCATCCTCAGATCCTTCTACACGTGCACCATAGAGAGCATCCTGACGGGCTGCATCACGGCCTGGTTCGAAACAGCACCGCTGGCAACCGCAAAGCTTTCTGAAGAGGGTCGTGCGAACTGCCAGCCACATTGTTGGAGGTGAGCTTCCCTCCTCCAGGACATCTACACCAGGCGGTGTGCAAGGAAGGCCCGGAGGATCATCAGTGACTCCAGCCACCCGTCCCACAGACTGCTCTCTCTGCTGCCTCAGGAAGACGCCTCCGCAGCATCCGATCCCGCACTAGCCGACTTTAGGATAGCTTTTTCCTCAGGCTATCAGACTATTGAACGCTCAAAACTAATACTCTCTACAGCATACTCCCACAATATGGCATGCCACACACCGCACTCAACTATAACAGTCAACACTGGACTATATACACACACTTCATCTATCACCGCACTATCTACCGGTTACCACTGGATACATCCGATGCACACTCATGACATTCTGTATCCAGTTCACATAAAATCATCATCATTTACACGCATAAATGTCAATAATGTAGAACGTGTACATTCTGTGTATAGTGTTTCTTGTGTATAGTGCTTAATGTGTATATTCTGTGTATTGTGTTTGTGTATAGGGTCTAATGTGTATAGTGTCTAATGTGTATAGTGTCTAATGTGTATAGTGTCTAATGTGTATATTCTGTGTATAGTGCTTAATGTGTATAGTGCTTAGTGTTTAATGTGTATAGTGTTTAATGTGTATAGTGTTTAACGTGGTGCTAACTGTATGCATGTACTTTCAGAGTATAATGTGTAATGTAGTACTGACTGTAAGTATGTCCAATAGTACACTGTGTGTACTAACTATATGTATGTGCACATTGCACTTTTTTCTGTTTTTACCTGCTTAAGGTTGTATGGTTATGTTAACTGTTACTGCAATTGTCTGGAGCACGCTCCCAAGAATTTCACTCTCCAAGGCACATGTGCTTTGGTGATGTGACAAACTAAACTGAACTGAACTGAATTGCGTACAGAGTCATTTGAACTATGCCCATTGATCACGCATCTTGTGGTTCGATTGGTTGAAGAACTGTCCAATTGCGTACAGTCATTTGAACGATGCTCGATCACACATCTTGTGGTCTGATTGGTTGAAGGACTGTCCAATTGCGTAGTCATTTGAACTATGCCCATTGATCATGCATCTTGTGGTCAGATTGGTTGAAGGACTGTCCAATTGTGTACAGAGTCATTTGAACTATGCACAGCAAAACGGTTAATATGCTCATTGTCTCCAAATTATGACCAGAAATGGATAAATATTAAATCTGCTGTTTAAAACAAATAAAGAACCAATGTAGTAGAATAGTTATGAGCAAACAGTGGGAAACTTGGTATATTTGTGTGGCATGTCAAAAAAAATTAATTTGAAGCTTGTGTCATAAACATGCATATCAACCCGATCACTTTGAAACAAAATTTGTGCATGTAAACATAGCCAGTGTAGGGGAGTTTTATGATTATTTATTTTAGTTAGTGAACTGATGGCATCACCTGCCGCAAAACATTTTTAAACAAAAAAACTGCAATGATTTCACAAAAGATGAACCTTGACAGTTCACCTGAAAGACTTTAGAAATCTTTTAATGCAAAACAAGTGTTTGAAGTTCAGTAAAGTTGAATCATATCATTATAAATCATGTTACAGTTGAGAATTCAACTTCAAACTTCACTACTCATTTTAGCACATCTTAGGTTAAATCACTCTATTGAAACAATCTGAATGAAACTCTCCTCACATGAAGAGCACTGGTGCGGCTTCTCTCCAGTATGAACTCTCTCATGCCTTTTCAAGGAATCTGACCGAGCGAAACTCTTCCCACAGTGTGAGCACTGGTACGGTTTCTCTCCAGTGTGAACTCTCTGGTGTGATTTTAAGTTGCTTGATATAATGAAGCTCTTCCCACAGTTACAGCAAACATGAGGTTTCACACCAGTATGAACACGCTCATGCTCTTTTAAATTTTGCAGTTGTGAAAAACTCTTTCCACAAAACGAACAAATGTGAGGCTTTACAGCAGCATGAACTTTAAGGTGTATTTTTAAGCCTGATGCCAAAACAAATGTTTTATCACACTGATCACAGCTGAATGACTTCACTCCAGAGTGAGAGAGCAGATGAGTGTTGAGAACACTTTTGTAGCCAAAACTCTTTCCACACTGAGAGCATGAGAACGGTTTCTCTCTAGTGTGAACTCTCATGTGCACATTAAGGTGTCCTTTCCGAATGAAACTCTTTCCACACTGAGAGCATGTGAACAGATTTTCTCTAGTGTGAATCCTCATGTGCACATTTAAGTCTCTTTCCTGAATGAAACTCTTCCCACACTGAGAGCACGTGAACGGTTTTTCTCCAGTGTGAATCCTCATGTGCTCATTTAGGTGTCCTTTATGTCTGAAACTCTTTCCACACTGAGTGCATGTAAACGGTCTTTCTTCAGTGTGACATTTCATGTGTCTGTTAAGGGCTGATTTATCTATGAAAATCTTATAACACTCAGAGCAGATGAACAGTTTATCTCCGGTGTGAATTCTCATGTGTATCTTAAGGCTTGATTTATATACGTAACTCTTTCCACACTCAGAGCAGCTGAAAGATCCTTTGACTCCAGATTTTCCAGCTTGTTTCTGTGCGAAATCCTCTTCAGTCTTTGAAACGACTGCATCTCCAGCTTCATTTTTTAAATGAGGTTTTTGAAACGGATGTTGTTCATCTTCATTTTTATATGTCAGTTTTCCATCTTCATATGTGAAATGATGCGGTTTCTCTTCATTCACTTCCATCGGGTCTAAAATCAACAAATTCCTCATAAATTAAATTTAAGGAGGCAATTGAGAAACAAAGAAATAACGTCCATTCTTAAGCACAAATCTAATTTAATACTGAGTCTACTAGCACCTAGTTTTGGATGTATTGTTATTCCCTCTTGAGAACCAGAAATGTAAGATTTTTTTTGTGAATTTAGTGTATCATTACATTGTTTGGAGCTGCACCAATTTGTATAACTTGAGAATCATGAATTTAAAACAGACACCTAATCAAAAAACATGTAATTTACTAGAGTTTCAGACAAAATGTTAATTGCTGCAGTCTATTTAAAATGTTTTATTAATTTGAATTATTTTAAAAATCTGTTTGAATGAATGATTCAATGACTCAATGATAAAGACTTCGCTTGTTTCATTACTGGATGAATCAGAGTTTTTGAACGAATCTCTTGAATGAATGATTCAATGACATACATTTTAAGTCACTTGTCGCCACCTACTGGTGTAATGATGTAATCGTTATTTGAAGCCCCAAATTGCTTTCAACAGGACTTGCTCCATTTTGATCGCTTCCGTGGACATCAGTGTTTATATCCAAGTTATAAACTTTTATCTCAGTACATCTGTGATCATTTGAATATTTCTGACACTAATGATACTGTGTGGTTGAAAAGACACAGGTTGAAAGTTTAAGCGGTTTCATACCTATACATTAACTCTGGCTCTCTGGGTCAGCAGCAGCGCCAATGCAGGTTTGAATGTTCCGGTGTGCTTTTCAAAGGTTTAATAGACAAGAACCATGGTCACTTAAGAATGAGATCGCGTGGGTGTTTGAATTAAGATTGCGATCTTTCAGCGATTAATTGTGCAGCTCTATAATAAACCAATGGAGAATTGTATTCATATTTTATGCCATTTACTCTGTAGAGGACTCCAGGACTATTATTTTGAATAAACAGATATAAATACAGATGACCAAATGATAAATCTTGGGTTGCTGAATAGTCAATCCCTTTCTCAGAAGTCTAGTTTCAAATATAATTAATTTGAAGTGTTGGTGCTTAATGTAACATTATCTAGTGTAAATTATAAATCCAGTTTGACTTTTGTGCTGGCCACTGTATACAGGCCACCATACAGACTTTATCAAAGAATCTGCTGATTTTCTATCAGAGTTAGTACTGGCTACAGATAAAGATAATTGTTGGTGATTTTAATATCCCAATAGACTCTCTTTTCCAGCACTTTAGACACAGTTGCTCCCCTGCACTTAAAGAACATTAAAGAAAATGGTACGAGCACACTCTGGCTCCACAAATGGAGCGCAAAATGGAGCGCAGCTAGAAGAAAACAAAACTACAGGTTTTTCGCATTTAGTGGAAAGAGAGCATGATTGCATGCATCTCTAGTATTTATTTGATACAGTGGTTCATTTAACAAGAAATAAAGCTTCAAACAGCACAGCAGTAATGACTTTATGAATTTCTTTACTTGCTAGATAATATTAGGGAGAAAATTATAACTATGCAACCATCTACTACAGAATCGCATCAGACAGTGCATTGTAGTGTCACTGAGGAAAAATTCAACTCATTCAGTGCTATAGGAGAGGAAGAATTGTCTAAACTTATCTACCATTTTGTTCAAAAATACTAGAAAAGGCAGTATCCTCACAATTATGCTCCTTTTTTAGAAAGAAATATCTGTGAGGATTTCCAGTCAGGATTTAGACTGTATCATAGTACTGCGACTGCCCTCAGAGTTACAAATGATTTCCTCTTATCATCTGATCGTGGTTGTATTTCTCTATTAGTGCTATTCGATCTTAGCGCTGCATTCAAAATTATCGACCACAACATTCTTTTGAATAGACTGTAAATTATGTTGCCATTAGTGGAATTGCATTGGCATGTGTGGCGAGGGGGGCATGGTTAGCGAAGTTTGTGACAGGAGAGAGAGTCAGAGGACAAGTAAGTGAAACAAGAGACAAGTGTTTCTCATTTGGTCTTGATTCACTTACACTCGTCCTCTGACTCTCTCTCCTGTCACAGACTTCGCTAAACCACACCCCTCCTCGCCACAGCATGGTTTAAATCATCAACTGACCGCTATCAGTTTGTAGCAGTTAATGTCATACAGATCACAAGTTCAGTATGAAGTACCGCAATGCTCAGTGCTAGGACCGTTGCTTTTCACCCTGTATATGCTACCACTGGGAGTTTTTAATTATTGGACAAAAAACCTCTGCACATAGTAACCTAGACTACTGTCTAACGCTTGATGGCTGTTCTGTCAAATCCTTGTTGTTAGTTAGGAACATGGGTGTGCTCTTTGATACCAATCTTTCATACGTTTCATACATTTCTAGCATCTGTAAAACCGCATTCTTCCATCTTAAAAATATATCTAAACTACGACATATGCTCTCAATGCAAAATGCTGAACAGTTAGTTCATGCATTCATGACCTCAAGGCTAGATCATTGTAATGCTCTCCTGGGTGGTTGCCCTGCTCGCTTAATAAATAAACTGCATCTGGTCTAAAATGCAGCAGCTCGAGTTCTTACTACAATCAGTAAGTACGACCATATTAGCCCGGTTGTGTCAACACTGCATTGGCTCCCTATTAAACATACATTTTAAAATCTTGCTTATTTCTTATAAAGCACAAAATGGTTTAGCTCCCCAGTACTTGAACAAGCTCTTAATGCATTATACCAGTGTTTCCCAACCACGATCCTGGAGACACACCAACACTGCGCATTTTGCATGTGTCCCTAATCAAACACACCTGATTCAAATGATCATCTTATTAGAGGAGACTAAAAGACCTGAAATGGGTGTGGCAGATAAAGGAGACGTGCAAAAGGAGCAGTGTTGGTGTGCCTCCAGGATCGTGGTTGGGAAACACTGCATTATACTATTGCGGTTCCAAAATTCTGGCCAGTTGATAATACCTAAAATATCAAAATCAGCTGCTGGCGGTAGATCTTTTTCCTATTTAGGAAAATAATGCAGCCGCAGTTTTGACAAGAAATTAAACTAATCTGAATGAACTTTACAATAAACGTCAATCTTTAAAACGTTTTATTTAAACTTACATGATTGCCTACCATGTGTGTTATTTTTCATTTTAATTGCGCAACATTAAAATGTTGAGCTGGAATCGTAAACACATCTGACTGGCCATTGTGCTCACGCACTCTTCGGATGTATCTGTGATTGGCTACAATGATCAACGCACGGACGTGTTTGAAAGTGTGAGCGCTTGAAAGCACAAGCAGGCGTCGAACAGCGCACCGGAAGGCTGATAGTCGCCTGCATTCAAACGCTCTGTGTGTATCTGTGCAAGCACTCTGTGAAAAGCGTCATTGATGTACATTTACATCAATCAGTTATGTTTTTGAAGCGCTGGTCATTGCAGCCAATCACAGACATATCCGATGAGCGTGTGAGCACAATGGCCAATCAGAGGTGTTTACGATTCCGCTCAACAGCGCTAAAAGCGTCACATTTTTAAAATTTCAGTACTGACTTGGTATCCCGGTCTGTACTTTTGACAACACTAGCCTGTACAGTCACAGTTATGCACTCTTAATGAAGAGCTGCACGCTGCTTTGCCTGAGGAATAATCAGAATACACACTTGGCATATTCTTTTTTAAATGTAACCTATGTTTATTAATCTCCCATTTCGGTCAATATAGTCATTACACACTATAAACCGAAACGCTTTTTAATATGATCAACCCAGTTATTTTTGCATGATCAACTCTGGACGCATTTCTTCATTTAAACTTAATTTGATCTAATACTGGAGATCGGATCAGAAAATAAAGTAAGTGAGTGAAAGCAATGGGACATTGTTTAATTTGCATCACCTTTACTCTTAATCTGGTGTCATTTATCCTATACCCTTGTTTAGCTCTAATTAATGATCTTTAATGTCTTTAGTACAGATTCTGCACACGTTTTACTGCTATTACACATACAATATAAATGCTTGCGCGCCTTCAATCATTAAATGCGTCGGAATAATGACTCTTTTCATCATTTTAGTACTGATCGATTGTAACGTTACTTTTCTTGAATAAATCATAAAAAGTCTGTGCTGTGTGCACTGCCATTGATAAAGACTAAAGTGAAAGTTGATTTACCCTATGAAGCCATTTTACGTCACAGACCTAATTTAAATATTAAGAAGCAGAAATCCGATCTGTTATCCAGATACAGAGGCCACTTAATGTGAACAAACGTAAACGAGCCGTGTCCTGATGTGCTAATGATCCGATCTGCTTGAACACGGTGATCAAAAATGCCTGATAAACATGCTGCAAGTCCTGGTGTCTCTACAGAGGACATGCATGAAATCAATGCAATGTCTCACACGTTCTGATTTTTAAACGTCTTCCTGAGATGCTCATTTATGACAATTTGAAAATGACTCTGATTTAAACAATAATTACAAAATATTATCATATTTCTATAAGAGTGCTAAATTAAATAATTCTGTCAATGTAAAGCCGGGTGCACACTGTGCAATTTATAATGCTCCTTGTCAGACTGATCCCTGTTGTAAGCCATGACACACTGTAAGATCTCATCTCAATGTCACACTGTACAACAGTGAAGACGGACACATGCAATAAAACTCGTCTGGAGTTTTACACACGCGTTCGGTGACAGTGAACAGTGAGGATTGAAATGGTGGCTGCAAAGAAATCTCTAACGTTCATTTTGGCCTTGGCTTGTCTTAAAAATACGACAATTTAATGGTAGTTGTCCCACTGCAGGACTGTGAGCAAATCTTCTGACACTACCAGAATCAAATTTGATCACAACAGTCATTAATCGGCTGACTAGTAGTCTAACTAGACTTGAGATTTTAGCCTAGGATCAGAGGAATCTTTTAGGATTGGCTAAATTTGTCTCAGACGGCCAACGTCGCACAGTGTGAACCCGGCTTTAGTCATTTTTAGAGACCAAGGAGAGGGAGCTGTAATGGTGAAACCTCTGCATGTACTCGGGACATATAAAACCGTGAGATGTGTGATCTCAGAGAATTTCGCTAAAATATAGTCCTCAGTCTCAAGAGGGTTTGTCAGTTTCCATCTTTAATGTTCCTCATGAAAGAGAATGAAGGAAAACACCAACCTATCTGCTCCTCCGTCTCTTCATCTTTTATTCTGCAGGGTTCTTCCTCAAACTCCATCTTTACAATAGTATGCCTGTAGTTTCTCCTGCTTCTTCTTCTTCTCCTGTGGGAAGATGGGAATATTTAAACTCATCATCACACTTACAATCACTCTCAATGATCCAGCTATAAGTGTTTTTGATCAAACTACTGTTTAGAAACTATTCCTCCAGCTGACTTTCATGTTGCTCTTACATTTATTAGATATTACAGGCACTAAAAAACTTTTTTAAATGTTTTGTTTGATAGATTACATCACATAAAATGAAAACACAACTCATAATCGTCACAAACTGTAATGTGAAATCCAGTCAGTAACGATTTACGTTTCTCGAGCGTGATGAACAACATCATTCGGTTCATTTCTGAGTGATTCACTAAATGAACCGATTCGTTTGTGTTTATATGTCTCCTAATAACTGATAAATGAATGTACTCACAGTGTGAAAGCATCAGATTTAGAGCAAAATGAACGGCTGTGCTCCACTTCTCATGTTTATGTCCCTTCCCTCGCTCACTTCTCTTCTTCTCTAGACTCGGATGTGTGTCGTCGCTTCGGTCGCTGGAGCGCCTCCACTGGAGGAAAACAATCCCTTCACTCAATCACTAACCTTCATAGATTAGTAACAAGATAAAATCTGTTATCTTGTGTGATAAAAATATGTTAATAAATATGTTTGATTTCATTTCAAACTTCAAATATCTTCTAAGGAACTGTATTACCTTCTGGACTCTTTCAACTGTTAATTTTGACTTAATTTTAAAGGTATATGGTACAAGGAGTTATGGGAGTTAAAAGATGAAGACTTACCTTAAAAACTCCAGTTCTGTCCGAGCAGCTCAATGCAAGTTGTCTGATTTTGATTTCTTCTAATTAAATTAAATCACAGTCTGGTAAATACAGTGAATTAAATAAATGAAAGGTACACTATGTAGCTTTTGTAATAAAACGTAATGTGCCGTCTCACGGAAGAACATTGGGACCTTGTATTTTGGCAAACAGTTTGGCTAAAAAAAAGTAATACAACTTGTTTTTTAAGCTATGTCGATTTTGTGTGGCTTCTCTATATGTAGTTACAGGCCGTAGCCAGCCTATGGTGGTTTCTTAACAAGCATGCTTTTTTGATGCACTGAAAATAGCCTATTTATTACAATGTTGTCAAATTGCTAACCAAGATCGTGTACCACCTTTTTCAGTCCAAACACACACTGTGTGGAGTGTATATTAGTGTATATTATTTGGCATGGACAACCAAAACTTGCCCTCAATGTTCAAATCACAAATTCACGTGACAGAAACATTAAGCTAACATGTTTTCGTTTCATGTTGTCTGTGAAACTTGGAGTTTTGAAGAAGTCAGTCAATTAACATTTGTATGATCACTAATTGGTCAGCAAACAGAGGTTCTTTATTAAGTAATATAGCGCGTACGCACACACAGTAGCTGAAAATTTTGATTTCTCTGATCTACATTTTAAGATGTTTGAAGGCCAAAAAATGGATGAGAAATAGCTTTAAAACCAAGTCAGGGGGCAGTAAATTATTTGTCAATTCCTGCTCTCTCCTCATCTCCATCACTCTTTCTTTTCTCTCATTCTCCTTATCTTGCCCTGTCTCTTCCCCTCCTAAAGCAGTCAAGAAATTAAACATAGGGTCAGTTTATATTTAGAATATTTTTTTTATTAATCACTTTCTAAGACAAGTTAATTTAATGAAGACTACGGATGCTAGTTAAATATATATATATATATATATATATATATATATATATATATATATATATATATATATATATATATATATATATATATATATATATATATATATATATATATACACTACCTAAAGGATTATTAGGAACACCTGTTCAATTTCTCATTAATGCAATTATCTAATCAACCAATCACATGGCAGTTGCTTCAATGGATTTAGGGGTGTGGTCCTGGTCAAGACAATCTCCTGAACTCCAAACTGAATGTCAGAATGGGAAAGAAAGGTGATTTAAGCAATTTTGAGCATGGCATGGTTGTTGGTGCCAGACGGGCCAGTCTGAGTATTTCACAATCTGCTCAGTTACTGGGATTTTCACACACAACCATTTCTAGGGTTTACAAAGAATGGTGTGAAAAGGGAAAAACATCCAGTATGCGGCAGTCCTGTGGGCAAAAATGCCTTGTTGATGCTAGAGGTCAGAGGAGAATGGGCCGACTGATTCAAGCTGATAGAAGAGCAACTTTGACTGAAATAACCACTCGTTACAACCGAGGTATGCAGCAAAGCATTTGTGAAGCCACAACACGCACAACCTTGAGGCGGATGGGCTACAAAAGCAGAAGACCCCACCGGGTACCACTCATCTCCACTACAAATAGGAAAAAGAGGCTACAATTTGCACGAGCTCACCAAAATTGGACAGTTGAAGACTGGAAAAATGTTGCCTGGTCTGATGAGTCTCGATTTCTGTTGAGACATTCAGATGGTAGAGTCAGAATTTGGCGTAAACAGAATGAGAACATGGATCCATCATGCCTTGTTACCACTGTGCAGGCTGGTAGTGGTGGTGTAATGGTGTGGGGGATGTTTTCTTGGCACACTTTAGGCCCCTTAGTGCCAATTGGGCATCGTTTAAATGCCACGGCCTACCTGAGCATTGTTTCTGACCATGTCCATCCCTTTATGACCACCATGTACCCATTCTCTGATGGCTACTTCCAGCAGGATAATGCAAACATGTCACAAAGCTCGAATCATTTCAAATTGGTTTCTTGAACATGACAATGAGTTCACTGTACTAAAATGGCCCCCACAGTCACCAGATCTCAACCCAATAGAGCATCTTTGGGATGTGGTGGAACAGGAGCTTCGTGCCCTGGATGTGCATCCCACAAATCTCCATCAACTGCAAGATGCTATCCTATCAATATGGGCCAGCATTTCTAAAGAATGCTTTCAGCACCTTGTTGAATCAATGCCACGTAGAATTAAGGCAGTTCTGAAGGTGAAAGGGGGTCAAACACAGTATTAGTATGGTGTTCCTAATAATCCTTTAGGTGAGTGTATATTGTAGTTTACATTAATTCATGGGGTTTAACATTGTATTCAGTATTGCTAATTAGTAACTTTTTAGACTCTTTTTCTGTGTATTGAAGAGGCTGACACACATGCACAAATATGAAGTTTTAAGATCATTTACTTGGTTATTCTTTTTGGCAAACAATTTGGTAAAAAATTAAATCTTGATATTTTAAGCAGATTTTGTCTGGAGTCTCTTGACCCTTGCATGTGTTTCTATCAGAGGTGGACTTTGCGATTCGAAGGCCCTTTTCAAAGAAACAGTCAGAACCCCCATCAATTCCCTCAAAACGGCACCATATCTTGTTTTTTATAGGGAAGCTTTTTTTGGAGGTTACTGGTTTCTACATGAAGTTGACAATAGTTCAACAGTTCTTCAGATGTTCTTCTAGATGTCGCCATTTGTTTTCATTTCAACCACATGATGAGCTGGGGTCCGTTCTTCGTACGTCGCTAACTCCGTTAGCTGGATTTGATTGTTGATGATTTGGCATGATCTTGGATTGTTTGGTTCTTCGAAGCTCATCCTAGACTTGCTGTCATAGCAACAGGTCCGTCAGCTCAAACCTGCTCGGGAGCAGCTCATTTCATGTAAACAGGGTTAGATTGCATCTTGAGGTGATACTTAAAATCTGTCCCAGCCACTGCTGCTTTATTACAAGAGTTCATCACTGAACCAGGGGCAATAATAATAAAATAATATAAAAATGTATTTGAAAAAATAATATTATAATGTTGTGTAAAAGGTGTATAATACTATAGACACAGACACTTGATTGAGAGGTTTATTTGTGATGGAATAATTACTTTATTGGAGTTTTACACATGCTGTAACGTTACTCTGAGCCGTGCATTCATTTGAGTGATGACGGATATTATGGGATGGCTTGATGCAGCATAGGAGATGCAGAGAACTTGACCCTTAAGAAACTTTAATTAATGCTGTCACATAACAAATCTGCTTCAAATGGACTTATATTAAATGAATTGCTAATTAAAACATTGAAATAAAAATGTAAAGGGTGTACAAATTCTATAAAATTGTGAATATAAATAATTGGGAATCATGTATTAATTTATCATTTATCTATTATAACTTTTTTGTTGGTTTGGTCGTTTGACTGTTTCTTAAGGGGTCCAGAAAATTTAATTTGTCAAGTTTTTTTGCCAGGTGGCTTTTTTAATTATATGATGTCATTACATTGCCTTGACGACAGCCAATCGCTGCTTTACTGATCGTGGTTTCGACTATCGATGCATCTGCCCTCTTCAGGGAACACAAGAACGCTCACTAATCTCCAATTTTAATCCAATCCACAAATTTGTTTGAAGAACCAAATTAGCCAGAGATCAGTTATCACGATTAGAAGATCTGGGATCTGTCAAATCATCTCGGATGTATTACGCAAGGTATGAAGAACGGACCCCTGGTTGAATCTATTGTTGTTCCTGAAACGAGTCAATTGATGTGCCTATTGTGTATCAGATTCATTTTATTTTTAAATTGGAGAAACCTAAATCAGACAACAACTTATACATGCATTAATCTAGCTCAATTTCTGTTATGGTAAAAAATAGCACAAGTAGAACTCATGTCGCACAGAATATTGCAGTTATACAAACAATACAAATATGACACACATCACAAAGAAACCTCATTAGAATAAAACAGGAGTGTTCTAATTACAAAAAGGAACTGTCTTTGCCTGAGTATAAAGTGTCTAAGTATCTATCCTGATCTGAATTGTATACATTTGTAGATGTTTTAATGAGGTATTTGTATAATTAAAAGGAACAGTATAGTTAATAGTCTCTGTTAGCTGTCCCACCCATGGAACAAACAAAACAAGTCCTGAAAATTGATAAAATAATACATTATACTTTCAATAAAACATTTGCAAAGGGTTTGTAAACGCTGTGGTGTTTCGAACGCTTCGAAACCGAATCGTTGTGCGAAGCAAATGATTCGATTTATTCGAAGCTTTGAAAAGCTTCGTTTCTCCCACCACTACAGTAGAGGGCGTTCGAGCAACGACACACACACACACACACACACACACACACACACAGAGCCGAGTCTAGGAGAAGAAGAAGAGAAGTAAGCGAGGGAGAAGTGGAGCACAGCCGTTCATTCTGCTCTAAATCTGATGCTTTCACACTGTGAGTACATTCGTTTATCAGTTATTAGGAGACATATAAACACAAACGAGTAAACGAGTCGGTTCATTTAGTGAATCACTCAGAAATGAACCGAATGATGTTGTTCATTACGATCGAGAAACGTAAACTCGTTACTGACTGGTTTTCACATTACAGTTTGTGACGATTATGAGTTGTGTTTTAATTTCATGTAATTAACAAATGAAACCTGGTAAACTGAGTTTTTAATGCATGTAAATCATATATAATGTAAACAGGGATCGTTGTGAGAGGGGGGTGGCATCCCCTTTGTTGGACAACCTCCCGCAGTGTTGCCAGATTGGACTGAAGATTTCCAGCCCAACTACAGCATAAAACCCGCCCATTTAAAAAAATACCAGCCCAAAATGCGTACTGTTATAACTAATACAAAAGGGCAGGGCACACACACACACACGTCAGCTATAAGTTTAATGAATTATCAAACATTATACCAAAACAGTATAGCAGAATAATATAGCGTAGTATAAACACGCTTACCTTTGTATAGGGACTTAAGGCAGTGAATCTTCGCAGAACTGAAGAGAACGTCTCTCTTGAAATATAGAACGAACTTTGTACAGTCACAACAAGAGTCATTAATACATTGTTGAGTCAAATCTCTCCAGCAACTTCCGGGGAGGTTTGAAAGTCGCAGAAGTCCAGCCATTTCTGGCCAGGCCAGTACGCACATCCATGATGCTGGAGAGCAGTGGCAGTCCCATGCGATTTCTAGTGTCATCTTTCAAAAGCGAGACCAAGGAAAATGCTCGCCTCAACATGGGCATTGGAGACCGGCAGAACAAGAAGTCTTATGGCACCTTGCGCTAATTCCTGGAAACACTTATTTCCTCCCGCATCTTTAAACGCTTCGACTTCCAGCCAAAACGTGTCGATATCCTGATCAGTAGAGAAGCCTGCTAATGCCACATTCCTCCATTGCAATTCTAATGTGTCAATCGGGCATGAGAAAAGATCAGCTGGCAAGTCCTTTACTCCAGGCCTATTCAGGGTGGACATCACAGATTTTGGGCACAGGAGCTCCAGTTTGCGCAACATGATCGTTTAACTGTGCTCTGATTTCTGACTGACAATATTTACAAAATGCCTTTGACTCATCGCCTACCACAGGTGCAATCCATGTTTTCAGAGACGGGTCGCTCTCCCATTCTTTTCGGTAGGACTTTCTATATTTACTCCACTTTGGCATGATGATGACGATGATGATGAAATACCGTACACTTGTAGCTTTGCTAGAGTAATATAGGTTTAACGAACAACAACCCGCCCGCCCGCCAATCAAGCTTGAAATCTGATTGGACAGGACTCCCCTGAACCTTATTGGCTAAACTGAACCATAATTAAAATGTCAACATTATATATTATACTTTATTATAAAGTTTGTTTTAATGTAAAATGTAATAAAATAACATTTCTGGTCAAGAAATAAAAACCCGCCAGTTGCATCAAAAACCAGCCCAAATTTTATCAACCAGCCCAATGCATTTTTTCCCGGTTGGACGTGACCAAAAGGAGCCCAATTGGGCGGGAACCCGCCCAATCTGGCAACACTGACCCCCCCAATAACTGTTTGGACTTCAAGCGCATTAATACCATTCTGCTCTCCAGTGATCTCTGTTAGTGTTTATAACTACAATTTCAGCTTTGAGGTTTTTTTTTTTTTTTTGTGTGTAATGTTTTTAGAGATGTTGAAAGTATACTGTTGACATAAGTTTATAAAACATTCTTTTTTTAATTTAGATTCCTTCCAATAAAAAAAAACACCTTTTAAACTTTAAATCATGCAACGAAGAGATATTAACCTTATATTCGCTATAAAAACTTTACATACAGCAATAGCATGATCAGAAAAGAACAGAAGGATTAATTACATTAGCACATCTAATCTGACCAAAGAAATACAATTCTTTTGAGTATGTGTCCACGTAATGTTTTATTCAAACTCCATATACAGCTCTCTACAATGTGAGTAAATCACTGATTATGCGACTAAAGCTTAACTCTGGCTTCACTCTGACTAAATAATGTCTATCATTAGCCATTGGCTAATAAATTCTTCACCAGTGTGTGTGAAGAGAACAAAGTATAACAATCATTTGCACGGTTTGATGTGATATGAGCTAAGCAATCATTAGATTGAATCACCGTTGGTAGTGTGATTTATTGTAATGCCTATGCTAATTTATTACAGAGCCAGAGAATAAATGCTGCAGATAGAACAGGTATAGTTTAGTTGAATTACGGTTATACCTGATGTTGTCTTCTTGCTTTTATCCACTTTTGGTACAAGCATACCAATATAAACTTAACTGATGAGTTTATATAAACTTAACTGATGAATTTTATGAAGTATATCACACAAAAGATGAAGCAGCTGAATACATGGTACAAGAAGTGCGCATTCAATTCTTATCCATAAACTCTCTCTCCCTTGCATTATCATCAACATGCACAGCAGATTACACAAAAACACTCGTTACAACTAACAGTAAATGCATATATACACACCTTATGCCTTTTCGGGGGGTGCTTAATAAACTGGTAAACTTTTTATCCATAAAACAACTCTGAACTGTACTAAAGTGCGTGTTCTCCGTTTCATTACTGCCATGGCCAGTGTCGCTCCGAAGACTATAAGCTGGATCATGAACCGTACTGATCCAACAACTTTTTATCCAATCCTGTTGTATTGTCCCTTTGTATTGACCCTCGTTCACAAAGCAGTCTGCTGTAAAATGATTTAGCTATATGTGCATTCCCTTCAAAAATAAAACCAATTCACTGCGTCTGATTTCGGTAGAACATGAAGACTTGTGTCCACTCTTACATCCAACAACAAAACACTTGAGTTGCTTACGAGACATTGTTGTCGCTACAGGCCTGGAGAAAATGGAGGACAGTGTATAACCCGTTCAGGGTGGGTCTATGCTAATACGGCAGAGTCTGTCAGCAGGCGTGGGCGGGGCCTGTACAAAGTGACATCACTTTGCCCTGAATCTACAAAACGGCTTGTTCTGAGACACTGCTTATTAGGGCTGTACTCAATATATTGATACTACGATACATCGTCATGAACCCCTGACGATGCGCGTATCGATTATCAGTATCGATATCAATTCTGTGTGCTTTTGAATGTAACCAATTATCACAATGTCAAGTGGTGCCAATTTTAGCAATGGGAGCAGCAGTGTGAGACATTCAAAATGGATAAGAGGAAGTTGTTACAGTTTTTACTTTTATGGAATATGTTTTAAGTTTTTTTTTTGTCATTGAGCATTGTTGACACTAGTGATCGACTGATATATTTGGCTGATATTTGCGTTTTTTTACGTGTATCGGCATCGGCCGATACGTTACTGCGTTCGCCGATAGTTTTTCCCAGCATTATTTACAGACAAGCGTCCACGGGCAGCTCTGTGTTGCTGGAGACGCTGCAGATGCACTGCCCCTCACCCACTAGCAGAGTGCTAAAATCTGCTCTTCAAGACAACGGAAAGTTTTAAACTTTCAAATCATCTTTTAACTGTTTGACTTAGCTGAAATATTGCCATACACTTTGAAAGTGGAACCTAGTGTTGTCAAAAATATCGATATTTTGATATGTATCGATTAGTGAGGTATCTAAAACGATTCCAATACTCCTTTCTGCAGTATCCCAGCTGCACTTTCTTGCTCTCCTGTCCAACAGCGACACGCACCGCATCCTCTCATTCACTCCGGTTAGATGGTGCTTGTGTGACCGGGTCTGAATTTCGGCGTGGGATTGCGTATAATTCCAGTCATTCACGCAAACTTCGCGCTCACATCCGAAGCATGCACACATAATAAAGCCACCACTGAAATACAAGCGCCAAATTTAGTTATTTTTCGCAGCTTATTTATATCAAATACACTCAAAATAATGTCACAATGGCCATCTTGTTGAGTATTAATGTAAACACAGTCATAAAGCGTTCAGGAAGAATATGTGCGCGCTTCAGCTCTTAAAGGGGCAGGCAGCCTAAAAAACGTGCCGCTCTCTATGTTGTTAATGTTACTCAAATAACAAAAGACTGATTAACTTATTAATCTGCATTTCATGTTTACAATGAAGATCCAATGTTATTTTAAATTTGATTACTTTGTTTCTTTATTCAGTTTCTTACCTCAATACCTGAAAAAATTAAAACGGTCTATTTGATTTGTATCTTTATTTTATTGTATTTATTTGTGCTATTGCTAGTCATTTGTTTATTTGGTCTTATTTTATTACAGTTTACTTGTCTTTTTCAAATTCAATTTATCATTTGAAATCAAGCTTCCTTGTGCTGTGTGTGAGCTATTGCAACAAAATTACCCCATTGTTAAAAACAACAGAAAAAAACTAAAAACATTGAGTTGGCAAATATTTGTGCGATAATTGTAATGGCAATTAGGATCGCAGTTGATCGGTGATCCGTACGGCTCACGACCCACGATTCGGCACGCACATGACCCACGGATTTATTTTGCTTTTTTTTATTTTTTATTTGCGGATTCATCTTTAATTGTTTAGTGATCGCAGAGTAAAAGACTCTTTAAGTAATTTTGTTCCTTTAAACTCAATGCTGAGTTTCAGTGAAACTACACACAGCAGTCATTTGTTTACGTGAACAGTCAACAATGGCTAGCGGAGGAGCAGAAGAACTTTTAAAAGCCTCCAGCATCATTCAAATCGCATGTATGGGAGCATTTTGGCTTCCCCTTAAAATATAAGGATGACTTTATAGAAGGGTGGTAGACAAAACTGTAACAGTATGTAGGCACTGTGGCACGAGAAAGCCGTATGAAAGTGGCAATCGAGCATGGCTACACATCTGAAGCGACACCTGCTGACACCTGTTTCACACATACTCCGTTTGCAGTTTGTAAGCGGTGCGTTTTTTTTCGTACCCAGGTTAACGGATTACAGCTTTCACACTGCGTGCGGTTTCGGTCCATCAGTGCGTTCCAGGAGCAGTGCGTATACAGCAGTGGGGCGATTGTTTCCGCACAGAGTCTGTTTTTAGCTGTGCTACATGCGCTGAATTAAAGTGACAGCGCATTGTCCACATTAAAACAAATCTAGTCTTTCCATCACAGATGCATATAATGTCAAGTCTACTCTGTTTCAAAGTCAACACATGGCTTTTTGCCTTGGGTAAAGCAAGGAAAACAGGTAAACAGGAGAAATAATGGAGAGCACTCGTTCTGTCTTGGGGGTGGAAATACAAATTACGGCTGTTTTTGTCTATTGTAAGTTCTAATTTAAAATGTTTGTTATTTTAACATAGTCTATAGCCTGTGTTTCTAAAGTAGGTACTAGGCTATATAAATGTAAAGTAATGAATTGACATCCAATAAATCGCAATAATCTTTGTGCTTTGTTACTATTGAAATCAAACAAAGTCTCAGATTTCAAATTTATGTCCATTTTAATACAAAATCCAAAAACATAAATACCGTCAGAGCACAAGAGTAGAACTGAATCATGAACTGATTTTCTCTTCCGCCTTAATACTAGTTACAGCGTGAAATAAACATGACTGAAAGTGTGTTAAAGTACAGCTTACCGAAATCTGTATCATGTCACATGTAATCGCTCAATCCGTTTCAACCGTGGAAAGACAGTAAAATAGTTTGTAAACGATGTCATGTAACGTTAAGTTTACCTCAGAAAAAACATATCCAGTGTCAATAAACACTGTAATATTTAATGCATGTTTGAATAAATCTGGCAAGTTTTTATGACCGCAACAGTTTAAATGTTTATATTTCAAAAAACGAATTGGAGTAGAAATATGACTGTACAGTTAATATTATAAATGTACAAACCCGATTCCAAAAAAGTTGGGACACTGTACAAATTGTGAATAAAAACAGAATGCAATGATGTGGAAGTTTCAAATTTCAATATCTTATTCAGAATACAGCATAGATGACATATCAAATGTTTAAACTGAGAAAATGTATCATTTTAAGGGAAAAATAAGTTGATTTTAAATTTCATGGCATCAACACGTCAAAAAAAAGTGTGATCTCAAAAAAAAACCCTGTTCTTTTTCTAACAGTCTGCAAACGTCTGGGGACTGAGGAGACAAGCTGCTCAAGTTTAGGAATGGGAATGTTGTCCCATTCTTGTCTAATACAGGCTTCTAGTTGCTCAACTGTCTTAGGTCTTCTTTGTGGCATCTTCCTCTTTATGATGCGCCAGATGTTTTCTATGGTGAAAGATCTGGACTGCAGGCTGGCCATTTCAGTCCCCGGATCCTTCTTCTACGCAGCCATGATGTTGTAATTGATGCAGTATGTGGTCTGGCATTGTCATGTTGGAAAATGCAAGGTCTTCCCTGAAAGAGACGACGTCTGGATGGGAGCATATGTTGTTCTAGAACTTGGATATCCCTTTCAGCATTGATGGTGCCTTTCCAGATGTGTAAGCTGCCCATGCCACACGCACTCATGAACCCCATCCCATCAGAGATGCAGGCTTCTGAACTGAGCACTGAGAACAACTTGGGTTGTCCTTGTCCTCTTTAGTCCGGATGACTTGGCGTCCCAGTTTTCCAAAAAGAACTTCAAATTTTGATTGGTCTGACCACAGAACAGTTTTCCACTTTGCCACAGTCCATTTTAAATGAGCCTTGGCCCAGAGAAAACGCCTGCGCTTCTGGATCATGTTCAGATATGGCTTCTTTTTTGACCTGTAGAGGTTGTGCCCATGTTGTGATTTCCATTACAGTAGCATTCCTGTATGTGATGCAGTGCCGTCTAAGGGCCGAAGATCACAGGCATCCAGTATGGTTTTCCGGCCTTGACCCTTACGCACAGAGATTGTTCCAGATTCTCTGAATCTTTGGATGATATTATGCACTGTAGATGATGAGAACTTCAAACTCTTTGCAGTTTTTCTCTGAGAAACTCCTTTCTGATATTGCTCCAGTATGTTTGGCCGCAGCATTGGGGGAATTGGTGATCCTCTGCCCATCTTGACTTCTGAGAGACACTGCCACTCTGAGAGGCTCTTTTTATACCCAATCATGTTGCCAATTGACCTCATAAGTTGCAGATTGGTCCTCCAGCTGTTCCTTATATGTACATTTAACTTTTCCAGCCTCTTATTGCTCCCTATCCCAACTTTTTTGGAATGTGTAGCTCTCATGAAATCCAAAATGAGCCAATATTTGGCATGACATTTCAAAATGTCTCACTTTCAACATTTGATATGTTATCTATATTCTATTGTGAGTAAAATATAAGTTTATGAGATTTGTAAATTATTGTATTCCTTTTTTATTCACAATTTGTACAGTGTCACAACTTTTTTGGAATCGGGTTTGTATTATTATAAAAATATAATTGAGCATAATTTAAATGTTTGTACAAATCATTTAATTTTTACCTTCAATATTATAGCTGACTCCCATAGACTTGGTCAGCATTACTGGGAACGCCCACAAAAACGTCATATTCGCCATATGCCGTGGGGGGAACAAGCCATTAGAATGAATGCACGTAGACCTTGTTAGATGCTTTATCGTTACTCTAAAACTTCAGATAATTTACTAGCGGTGCAGAATGCCACATGGCAACTTTTCGGGACTGCACCAAGCAAAAATAAATTGTAATCATTACAAAGAGTAAAGATAAAGTGTCTAACAAGGTTATTATGATCCATCTAGGGTTAGACCGTAATAAATAAATAAATGAAAATATTATTCGTCAGACAAAAAAAAATTTAACCAATAAATCCAAAATTCAGGAAGAAAGATACACATTTTATTAAGATAAAGTTAGTTGACATAAGTAAATTGAACCGATATCTCCAAAGTAACAAAACAAATGGATGTATAGTCTTCAGGAAAACCCAAGGCCCAAAATAACAAACAAAAGCCAGGTAATAAATAAAAATTCAAACTAACTGCCCTCAAGACAACAAATCAAAATCCAACAAATTACAAAAACAGAACGAGCGGAGTTTCAAAAATAAAGGGCAGGTCAACCCTACAAAACGGAGGGTTAAAAATAAATAAAAAACATGAGCCTATTTAACAAACTCAAAAGAATATGTGATGGAGGTCTGGCGGCTGGAGAGGAAACAAGAGAAGTGCGACCGGCCCGGAAGCGCAACAGCTCATCGTCTGAAAGCGGAAGGGATGGTTTTAAACTCCCGTCAATTATTGTAGTCCAATCATGGAAAGAGGCAGAACCATCCCGCAGCTGGTTACAGAATTCCTATTAACAAACAACAAAGAAAAAAAAACAAAACACAGAAATAGCAATAACGAAAAAATAAATTGCATTACACAATTCCGTAACAACGGTCTACGTGCATTCATTCTAATGGCTTGTTTTCCCCCACGGCATATGGTGAATGACGTTTTTGTGGGCGTTCCCCCAGCTATGACACAATGCAGAACAAAGTCTATAGTTTACATCATTAGTTAAAGGGATAGTTCACCCAAAAATGAAAATTGGTCCATGACTTACCCTCAAGTCATCCTAGGTGTATATGACCGTTATATTTCCTGGCTAGTCCTGGCTCTTCCAAGCTTTATAATGCCAGTGAATTGTTGCCTCATTTTTGAAGTCCATAAACGTGCATTTCTCCATCATATAACTGCTCCACACGGCTCAAGGGAGTTAATAAAGGCCCTCTGAAGCAACGTGGTGCATTTGTGTAAGAAAAATATCCATATTTGAAACTTTATAGACTAAAATAACTAACTTGCATTGATTTACAGGCGAAAGAGTAACCCCTGGCCTGACGCATGACGTATTGACGAATGTAGAAGCACAGAGGATAGAGCAAAACAAAACACCGGTCATGAATTGGAGTCTAAAACAAGGATTTTTAAAGAGAAATGGCGGAGGATTTCGATATAAGAGAAGAGTTTGTTGCCCAACACTATCCACGAGGGGCATCAAAGCATGCGATGCTTCTATACATCTAGGGGTTACTCTTTTTGAATTGCGTATGGCTTTCTGCCGGAAGTTAGTTATTTTAGTCTGTAAAGAGTTTAAATGTGGATATTTTTCATAAATGAGGCAACAATTCATTGCCATTATAATGCTTGGATTAGCCAGGACTTTTTTTTTATATAACTTTGTCTGAAAGAAAGCCTCTTTCTTTTGTGCAGCTGCTGTATTCTGGATCAGTTGCAGAGGTTTGACAGTACATGCTGGATGGGCTGCCAAGAGTGCATTTCAGTAATACAGTCTGGAGAGAACAGGAGCTTAGCATGATCTGATAGGAAGGGCCGGATATCCCTAATGTTATATAAGGCAAATCTGCTGGACCAAGAAGTTCTAGCAATGTGGTCTGTGAAATTTAACTGATCATCGATCACAACTTGGATGGAGTTATGGTTGATGAATCTAGATGAATGGAGAAGTTGTGATGAAGTGTTGGATTGGTTGAGACCACAAGCAGTTCTGTCTTTGCATAGTTGAGTTGAAGGTGGTGTTCCTTCATCCAGCAAGAAATATATGTCAGACTGGCTTAGACACGAGCAGCTACCGTTGGATCATCTGGCTGGAATGAGAGGTAGAGTTGAGTGTCATCAGCATAGCAATGATAGGAATAAACATGTTTTGGATCCTAGTAATGACATGTAGCTGGAGAGGTGTGATAGAGAAGTGGTCCAAGCATTGAGCCCTGAGACACTCCAGTAGCTAAATGTTGCGACTTAGACAGCTCACCCCTCCACGACATGAACGGCCTGAGAAGTAAGACTTGAAAAACTGGAGTGTGGTTCCTGAGATGCCTTTCATCATGAGAGTTGACAGGAGGTTTGTGTGGTTAACACTGTCAAAAGCAGCAGACATATCCAGCAAGACTAGTACTGATTGTTTCTAAACGACTATTTGAGCAAACATTTGCACCTGGATAACGTAAGAGTGATGATCATCTGCTAAATGAGCAACAGCGACCACAATTCACACCTTCAGTCAGTGAAGCCGCTCCCACAGCCGTTCATGAGAGTTTAAATGCTGGGAATATTCCCATCTTCCCACAGGAGAAGAAGAAGCAAGCAGGAGGAGTTACTCCAGGAGAAACTACAGACATACTATTGTAAAGATGGAGTTTGAGGAAGAACCCTGCAGAATAAAAGATGAAGAGACAGAGGAACAGATAGGTTGGTGTTTCCTTCATTCTCTTTCAATAGTCCAGAGGACCGTTAAGATGAAAACTGACATATAACAATACATCTAAAACTAGATACTAGTAGACTTTTTTGGTAAATTAGGAATTAACTTTATTTCTTTTTTATTGAATTTAATATGTTGATTTCAGACCTGATGGAAGTGAATGAAGACAAACACCATCATTTCACAAATGAAAATGGAAAACTGACATATAAAAATGAAGAGGAAGATCAGTTTCAAAAACCTCATCAGTTCAAAAATGAAGATGGAGATGCAGTCGTTTCAAAGACAGAAGAGAATTTCACACAAAAACAAGCTGGACAATCCAGAGTCAAAGAATCTTTAACCTGCTCTGAGTGTGGAATGAGTTTCACATATAAATCACAATTTAACCTGCACATGAGAATTCACACTGGAGAAAAACCGTTCACGTGCTCTCAGTGTGGAAAGAGTTATGGACAAGAAGCACACCTTAAGATACACATGACATCTCACACTGGGGAGAGGCCTTATACATGCTCTCAGTGTGGGAAGAGTTTCATTCAGAAGGGACACCTAACTGTGCACATGAAAATTCACACTGGAGAAAAACCCTTCTCATGCACTCAGTGTGGAAAGAATTTCATTCGCAGAGAAGATTTAAATGTGCACATGAGAGTTCACACTGGCGAAAAACCGTTCACGTGCTCTCAGTGTGGAAAGAGTTGCGGGCACCAATCTAACCTTTTAAGACACATGAGATCTCACACTGGAGAAAAGCCTTATTCATGCACGGAGTGTGGAAAGAGTTTCAATAGGAAGGGACACTTAATTGTGCACATGAGAGTTCACACTGAAGAAAAACTGTTCATATGCTCTCAGTGTGGAAAAAATGCTCTCAACGATGATCACTTTCACTCTGGAGTGAAGTCGTTCAGCTGTGATCGGTGTGAGAAATCATTTGTTTTGGCATCAAGTTTAAAAACACACCTTAAAATGTATCACAGTGGTGTGAAGTAGGGCTGGGCGATATGGCCAAAAAGAGAGATCACAAGCAATTTCTTGTTGTTTCTAGACATTAAACAGGTTTGTGTTGCCTGACTTTAATGTGTATATTCAGCACATATTACATGTTTTGTCTCTTAGAAATGCTCATTGGACAGTTGCTTGAGTTGACAGTAGTAGTAGCTTGAGTTAGGATGCAGATGTAAATTTATGTTAATTAACAAAAAATAATACATCTGTAAAAATTGCAATAAAAGATAATTTTTATATGGTAAAATTGAAATATTCTGACTGTTTGAGTTTTATTCAAATCAACCATTGGTCTTCCATAGTATCATACATTTAGATCAGGGATGGGCAACTTCGACAGTGACGAGGGCCGACATTTTTTCTCCTTCATACCAAAAGGCCAGATTACTAATCCACACTTGCACCTTTTACACCATCTTACTCAATTTACTTTTTATCAATGGAAATCAATGTATAATTATGTAAAATATACAATATTATGTATAATTTATTTGTTTTTAAAGATACTAGAACAATGAAACGTGTGCAGTTATGCTAATACAAATGGGGAAACTGTTTTCAGTTCACTGCATATTTGCAACAACAAACAAATGTACAGGGGGGTATTCCAGAGAGCCGGTTATGTGACATACCCGGGTATGTTTAAGAGTAAGTTAGCGGATAACCTCAACTTTCGCTTCCAAAAACGGAGGTAACTTTCAGGATATGTAAGTAACCATGGCAACTCACTCTCTGAACATAACCTGCTCCGGAGCAGCTCATGATGCAGGGTTAGTTTGCTTAAGAGGTATTCAGGTGTGTTTTATATAATTAATATAGTTATATTAATATAACCAAGTTTGTTATATAATGTACAATATTATATATTAATTCTAAAGAATTTGAATAAAAATTGTTTAAATATTACTTAAATTCAAATATATTTATTTATTATTTTGTCATCTCACACATGGATCTGCATTCAATTAATTAGCATCAAACAAACAGTATAATCCTTATTCTCAGTGAATAAAGAATGCTTATTAAACGAAGACGTTGAAAAAATGATTGCACAGCCATCAAATAGGTGGCGATGTGCACTAAGTAGGCTATGTAACTCGCCATTAAACAAACAATGAATTGGTGAATCATCGATTCGTCGCTCTGTTGAGAAAGTCTTGTGTGTTACCCGGGAACATACTCTGAGTTGTCTGAACTTACTCCGGGACTCGTTTTTGGAACCAGCATACCTCGAGTAAGCAAGGTTTGGGTTAATCAACCGAGAGTTCAGGGTATATGTGACCTTGCTTTCTGGAATAACCCCCGGATGTCCTAATTTGGGTTATCATTCTCAACCTCAGAGAACTGTTAAAAAGTGCTTATTCAAAACAAAACAAAAAATGATATTACCATAATCCACATCCACATAATGCCATGATTGAAATACTAGGCCTATTTTTTTTTTTTTTTACAAAAATGTACAAGAACATAATTGAGTGTATACATTTCTGTCATGCATTTGACAAAAGGGTTTTGTTGATGAGTGTAACTGGTGTCACAGCTGTATCTCTTCTCATTAGCTACTTTTCTGTTTCGTTTTCCACTGTGGGGCTGATAACGGCTGCTCCTGGGAATGTAATACAAATGAGCCAGTCGTTGCCTTGATAACCCAAGAGTTTACACCCAATATGCAAGGTAAATCGCGATTGCGTTATAAAGGATGATGAGGGGCCGTATTCAAAAAACATTTTATCTTGGCAATAGAGGTTCTCCTAAATGGCAGTAAAAGTTCTTAGGTAAAAGTTTTCTCTTAAAACCTATTCCCAAAGCTACTGAGATCAACTTTTACCAAGGAATAGAGAGAAGTCTTAAAGTGCCCCATTATGCTATTTTAAAGTTTCCAACAACAGGTTTATATGCATCAAAGGTTTCATTTTTTTTTCCCATAATATACATTGCACATCACCACGATGTTCATTGATTCTCCAACGACTTGATGTATGAATCAGTCTTTCTAAATCCCTCCTTTCTGCGAGTCTGCTCTGATTGGTCAGATGGCCCAGTCTGTTGTGATTGGTGTACTCTGCTCTGATTGGTCAGACTGCCCAGTCTGTTATGATTGGTCCAGAGCCATAGACTGACACTTTCTCTATACGGCTCTGGATTGGTCTACCATGTAGAGTGCATATTTCGGAAATGGCCATTACCATAACAACTTCAGCTCTGTCTGGAGGCTTCCTAATGCTCAGCGATAGTACACACTGTAAAGGCAGTAATGATGACGTTGATTTTACATCAATCCCAGCGTGAGTCTGAATCGATGATGAAACCTTGGAAGAACTAGTTATACTAGTAACCTTGAGCAGGACGTTTCTCAGTGATGCTACTCAGTTTGAGGTGGATTATGTTTCTACTATAATTCCTCACCATCAGCATTAGCAAGTGTGCTTCCATCAACAAACCTGTCTGGGTGTCTAATGTATTGCGGTGCACATGTGGGAACTGTATCAATAACAGTGCATACGTTAGCCCAGCTGATGTAAACATTAACGTTTGCAAAACAAATCTTTACATCCTTTATCTTCACTCAAAGTAGTAAGAATGACAGACAATCTTAGTTTTAGGTAATAGTGCAGCCCACATCTGATTTACAGTAGTATTTCAGGAAGACAGTAATAACGTCAGTTAGCCAGATACTTACACAATATGAAACACAATAAACACGTTGTAGAGCACAGCGTCATCTCCACATGATGCTATCCAGTAACTGCTGTAGTGTTCAAGTTTCCCCTGGTGCCTGCTTGCGCAGTAAGTAGAAGGGCAATATGCTAATGTTTCGTCGTGACGTCACAACGAAGCGGCTTGTGACTCATTTGAAAAACAATTAATTTAATTGACTCCGAGTCGATTTCTTACTTTTGAGAGACAATAACTTTATATACACTTTCAGATTTAAAACTTTGCAGGATGTTTTCATTCACTTAGAACTATGTTACACACTACATGAAAGGTAATTTTCAAAAATCCATAATAGGGGCACTTAAAGCTAAGTAAGGGAGGGGTTGACCTCATTGCTATGGATGAAGTCATCACGCTTGCTAACTACACACAGTGATTGGCTGATAGGGGAGTGGTCTCTGTCAGTGATAGAAATATTGTATAACGTATCATGTTGCCATATTCAAATAAAGACTATAAACAGTAGGCTAAGTGTCACTAATTAAACAAGTATATTTTTAGCTAATTATCAGCCTCTTGAGAGAGATTGTACAATTCAAGCAACAGATTATGTTTTATAAAAACATATAACATATTTTTTTCCCTCAATTCTACAAACAATACCCCATAATGACAACATGAAAGAAGTCTTTTTGAGTATGATGCTACAAGCTCGGCCCACCTATTTTTGGGCAGTTTCTCCCATTCTTCTTTCCACTCTTCTCTAAAGCTCCATCATGTTGGATGGGGAGTGTCGGTGCACAGCCATTTTCAGATCTCTCCAGAGATGTTCTATCTGGTTTAAGTCTGTGCTCTGGCTGAGCCACTCAAGGACATTCACAGAATTGTTGAATTCACTACTTTGTTATTTTCACTGTGTGCTTAGGGTCGTTGTCCTGTTGAAAGATAAACCTTCACCTCAGTCTGAGGTCCAGAGTGGTTCCTCCTACTGAGGTCCCTGGAGCAGGTTTTAATCAAGGATGTCTCTGTATATTGCTGCATTCATCTTTCCCTTGATCCTGACTAGTCTCCCAGTTCCTGCCGCTGAAAAACACCCCCACAGCATGATGCTGCCACCACCATGCTTCACTGTAGGGATGGTACTGGCCAGGTGATGAGCGGTGCCTGGTTTCCTCCAAACATGACGCTTGCCATTCAGGCCAAAGAGTTCAGTCTGAGAATTTTGTTTCTCATGGTCTAAGAGTCCTTCAGGTGCCTTTTGACAAACTGCCATGTGCCTTTCAATGAGGAGTGGCTTCGGTCTGGACACTCTACCATACAGGCCTGATTGGTGGAGTGCTGCAAAGATGGTTGTTCTTCTGGAAGGTTATCACCTCCCTGACTAAGGTCCTTCTCCTCCGATCGCTCAGTTTGGCAGGGCAGCAAGCTCTAGGAAGAGTCCTGGTGGTTCCAAACTTCTTCCATTTACGGATGATGGAGGCCACTGAGATCATTGAGACCTTCAATGCTGCAGAAATATTTCTGTACCCTTCCCCAGATCTGTGCCTCGATACAATCCTGTCTCGTAGGTCTACAGACAATTAAATTCTGCCCAGCTGAGAATTCAGGCAGAACTATGATAGTTTAACAGTGCTGGGAATATAGAGCTAATTTCTGATAATAACACTTTTGAGAAGATAAATTCATAGTTTGTTTGTCTGTTGCAAGAAAGTGTTGGAGCATAAATGTCTTTCTCTCAGATAAAACATTCTGGGAACAACCTAACATCGTATAATTTCATACATCCAGTTTGTAGCGATATCAACTTTAGTTAATATTGTTATATTAAACTTTGTATTAAACTTTAAACTATGTGCAAACTAGTATATACAATATAGTCACAATCTATTGTATTTTCTGTTCTAACATTAGTATGCATTATGCATGCTTAAGGATTCAAATGTGTGTGCATTTGTTATTAATAGTTTTTAATTGTTTTATATTTGTATCTATTTTTCATTTAAACTTAAAAGACATGATTTTGTTTGTTTACTATATTGTCTTCTGCTTTCTCAAAAAAAAAATCATGAAATTGTTTCTAAACGACTATTAGAGCAAAACATTTAAAGCTGGATCATTGAGAGTGATTGTAAGTGTGATGATCATCTGCTAAATGAGCAACAGCGACCACAATTCATGAGAGTTTAAATGCTGGGAATATTCCCATCTTCCCACAGGAGAAGAAGAAGCAGCAGGAGAAACTACAGACATACTATTGTAAAGATGGAGTTTGAGGAAGAACCCTGCAGAATAAAAGATGAAGAGACAGAGGAACAGATAGGTTGGTGTTCTCCTTCATTCTCTTTAATCTGAACATATAATTGACATATAACAATACATATTATTGGACTCAATAGTAAACTGGATTTTGCTAATTTGGGGCTCCCTGATTTTGTTTCTAATTTCTCTCTTTTCTATTGAACCATGGAAATGTAATGTTTATTTTAGATGAGATGGAAGTGAATGAAGACAAACAGCATTTCATAAATGAAGATGGATACATTATTTCACATACAGAAAATAATTTCACACAGAAACAAACTGGAAAAACTGGATTTGAAGGCTCCTTCACCTGCTCTGAGTGTGGAAAGAGTTACACACAGAAAGGACACCTTAACAGACACATGAGGATTCACACTGGAGAAAAACCGTTCACATGCCCTCAGTGTGGAAAGAGTTTTATACGTAAAGGAAACCTAAATGTGCACATGAGAATTCACACTGGAGAAAAACCGTTCACATGCACTCAGTGTGGGAAGAGTTTCACATCCAAAAAAGTTCTCAATGATCATCTGCGCTCTCACTCTGGAGTGAGATCATTCAGCTGTGATCAGTGTGAGAAAACATTTGTTCTGGAATCAAACTTTAGGAGACACCTTAAACTTCATACTGGTGTGAAGCCTCACTTTTGTTCTTTTTGTGGAAAGAGTTTTTCACTACCGCAAAATTTAAAAGAGCATGAGCGTACTCATACTGGTGTGAGACCTCATGTGTGCTCTGACTGTGGGAAGACCTTCATTACATTAAGCGACTTAAAAAAACACCAGCGAGTTCATACCGGAGAGAAACCGCACAAGTGCTCACACTGTGGAAAGAGTTTCGCTCTGTCAGGAAACCTGAAAACACACGAGAGAGTTCACACTGGAGAGAAGCCGTACAAGTGTTCACACTGTGGAAGGAGTTTCTCTTTTTTATCATCCTTAGCAGATCATGTGAGAGTTCATACTGGAGAGAAACCATACAAGTGTTCACACTGTGGAAAGAGTTTCACCCAATCATCTAATCTAAAGACTCATGAGAAAAAGCATACCTGAAGGTGTCTAAGTGAGCAAATATTGTGCACGAGGTGAATTCTTCTTTTTTTACTTGATTTTTCCCTCGTCTTTTGAAGAAAAGTCTGTCTCTCATCAGAATAATTCCGTATGTTTCTAAATAAAGTGAACCTTTACAATTCCACAGATTTGACTGCATTTGTTGTCATTCTCAGTCATTTCAAGGTTTCATGGATGAAGAATCGGCTCTAGGGTTGCCAACTTCTGGAAAGAATAAGGGACACTCAAAATATTTGTGACCCTGGACCACGAAACCAGTCATAAGTCGCACGGGTATATTTGTGGCAATAGTCAACAATACATTGTATGGGTCAAAATTATCGAGTTTTCTTTTATGCCAAAAATGATTAGGATATTAAATAAAGAATAATGTCCCATGAAGATTGTAACATAGTTCATTGTTATGGGAAGAAGGAGGCGGGAACCGGCGAACATTTAAAAGACTTTAATCAAATAAATACAAAATGAAAGTAAAAACGCAATATTCAAACTTAAACAAAACACAACATAAAGTCCAGGTCTGGTCCTCTCTCATCCTTCACTGGTGTCGCTCGTCCTTATATGCCCCTGAGCTCCCTCATAAGAGGACTCGAGGTCCTCGCTCGCTCCTCCCAAGTCTCTCGCTCGTCTACCTTGCCACATATCCCTCCATCGCCCCTCGCAGGCCGGGGGGTACACCCGAGACGGCGCCTACTCCCGGGCCCAATCGGAGACACAGAGAGCAACAGGACGAGAGAGTGGAGAAAAAAAAAATCTCCAAATCTGCCACTCGGTCCTCAGCCAGCCGAGAGAGTCTCTTCCTCGTGGTGCCATGCGATGGCACTGGATGCTCGGTGGATTGCTCGATCCTCCTCCACCCCCTGGCAGCCGGCGGTGGTTCCTCCTACTGAGGTCCCGCACTCCCTGCTCCTCCCCTAAATGGTGGACGGCAGCAGGCTCCGGCTTACCGCAAGCGCCAGCGACTCCTCCGCTCCCACTCGGACGGCAGCCACGCCACCTCGACCCAGGGGCACGGCAGCGAGCTCTCCGTCCCAACGATTTTCACTTGCTCCAGCACCATTGGCTCGGGCAGCCACTCGCGGTCTTCCTTCATCCACGCTGCCCGAACTCCTCAGCACCGCAATCCCCCTCAGCAGCGAGGACTCTTCGACAGCATGTCCCTCCTTCCTCCCGGGTTTTCATCACCAATGTAACATAGTTCGTTGTTATGGGAAGAAGGAGGCGGGAACCGGCGAATATTTAAAAGACTTCAATCAAATAAATACAAAATGAAACTAAAAACACAGACAGCCCCTCACGGACAGCTGCCGCAAACACATATTCAAACTTAAACAAAACACAACATAAATCCAGGCCTGGTCCTCTCTCGTCCTTCACTGGTGTTTCTCATCATTATATGCTTCCGAGCTCCCTCATGAGAGGACTCGAGACCGGTTTGACTTGCAGGTGACATTCATTCTCAATCACGTACCGGTCTTGCTCGCTCCTCCCACGTCTCTCGCATGTCTACCTCCCCACAAAGATATTTTGTAAATTTCCTACCTCAAATGTATAAAAAATTTATTGCATTGCTAAGGACTTCATTTGGACAAATATAAAGACAAATTTTCTCAATATTTTGATTTTTTTGCACCCTCAGATTCCAGATTTTCAAATAATTGTATCTCTGCCAAATCGTGTCCTATCCTAACAAACCATACATCAGTGGAAAGCTTATTTATTTAGCTTTAAAAAAATTACACTTATTACCGGTTTTGTGGTCCATGGTCACATTTGTCCTGTACCACACCGTGTATGTAATTTCAGTATCTGCAGTTAAGAATGCGTGTGTAAAAGGTCCTCAGATATACAGTTGTGGTCAGAATTATCATCCCCTTGTTAAATATGAACAAATAAGCCTGTAAAAATAAATCTGCATTGTTAATACAATATATATATATAAATAGTTTTTTTTTAATCACAAAAATTGAGCCTTTCATTGAAGTAAAAGAATCTCTTTATGAAACACGTTGGATATAATTATTAGCACCCTTATTCAATACTTTTGCAACCTCCTTTTGTCAAGATAACAGCTCTGAGTCTTGATATAATGCCTGATGAATTTGGAGAGCATTCCTTCATACAGAATCTCTCCATATCTTTCAGATTCCCAGCTCATTTTCTGTAGGGTTCAGGTTAGGGACTGGGATGGCCATGGCAGAAGCTTCAGTTTGTGCTCAGTGACACATTTTGTGTGTTCATTTTGATGATTGTTTTGGATCATTGTCTTGATGGAAGATTCAACCACGGCCCGGATTTCTAGCACAGTTTAGATTTTTTTTATCTGTTGGTATTTACTAGAATCAATGAGGCCATGTATCTGAACAAGATGTCTAGTACCTCCAACAAAAAAATAGGCCAAAAATTTCACAGATGCAGCTGTATATTTAACCATGGACATGGGGTACTTTTTATCCCTGTTTGCACCATCTGGTGGGTGGGTTTGCTGCCAAAAAAGCATCTTTGGGATGTGGTGGAACGGGAGCTTCGTGCCCTGGATGTGCATCCCTCAAATCTCCATCAACTGCAAGATGCTATCCTATCAATATGGGCCAACATTTCTAAAGAATGCTTTCAGCACCTTGTTGAATCAATGCCATGTAGAATTAAGGCAGTTCTGAAGGCGAAAGGGGGTCAAACACAGTATTAGTATGGTGTTCCTAATAATCCTTTAGGTGAGTGTAAATGCGATGGATGTATCTTTACTGAGTAATTACATTTTTCACCTGAGATTTGGAGTCTGAGAATATTATCTATATATAACAAATACAGATTTTGTGGCCCAGATAAGGTCCAGTTTTGGCACTGTCCTGCTTGTGGTCCATATCATCATTCCACACATGTTCAGTTTGGGCAGAATCTGGGCCGAGACAGTGTTACTATCTGGATTTAAGATTTAAGCTTGTACCTTATAAATTATTATACCTTTGGAAAAACTGGAGTCAAAGGATCTTTTATTTGCTCTGAGTGCGGAAATAGTTTCAGACTTAAATCGTAACAGGAAACGCCCATTTTGTGCATCTTGCTTTAGTAATATTTATTCGAAATTTCCAACAACCTTTAGCAGACTAGTTGCAAACTCCTTAGAAGATATTCGAAGTTTGAATCTTTATCGCAAATCAAACATATTTGGGGAGATAAATAGTGTTTTGTATAATCTCAAATAAGATAACATCTTAGTTGCTTTGTACCTACATAATCTATTGAAGGTTAGATAGTTTAATAGGGATTGTTTTCCTCCAGTGGAGGCGCTCCAGCGACCGAAGCGACGACACACATCCGAGTCTAGAGAAGAAGAGAAGTGAGCGAGGGAAGGGACATAAACATGAGAAGTGGAGCACAGCCGTTCATTCTGCTCTAAATCTGATGCTTTCACACTGTGAGTACATTCATTTATCAGTTATTAGGAGACATATAAACACAAACGAGTCGGCTCATTTAGTGAATCACTCAGAAATGAACCGAATGATGTTGTTCATTACGCTCGAGAAACGTAAATCGTTACTGACTGGATTTCACATTACAGTTTGTGACGATTATGAGTTGTGTTTTCATTTTATGTAATGAACACATGAAACCTGTTAAATTTTTAATTGTATGTATGTCCTATCTAATGTAAGAGCTACATAAAAATCAGCTGGAGGAGTTGAATTGTTTCTAAACGGTTATTAGAGCAAAACATCTGCACCTGGATCATTGAGAGTGATTGTAAGTGTGATGAATGAGCAACAGCGACCACAGTTCACACCCACAGCCGTTCATGAGAGTTTAAATGCTGGGAATATTCCCATCTTCCCACAGGAGAAGCAGCAGCAAGCAGGAGGAGTTACTCCAGGAGAAACTACAGACATACTATTGTAAAGATGGAGCTTGAGGAAGAACCCTGCAGAATAAAAGATGAAGAGACAGAGGAACAGATAGGTTGGTGTTTTCCTTCATTCTCTTTCATGACTGATGAGAAACATAAACGGGGTCCTATTGACCCTTATAAGCCCCACCCTCCTTAGTTACTGTTGCTACGCCTGACAAACTTTCGCGCCTGGCCCGTCTATTCCAGTCATACATTCCCAATGAGATAATTAGTAATTTTTGGCGAACAGGGGAAATATCTGAGAGAGCAAGACAAAAGGGACTGCAGTATGCATTAGGTAAGGTTAATGAACTGGGAGTGATTCATTTATTTTAAGCACTGTTCCTGAACATTATAACCCCAATGTTATTTTGTCTGCTACACATTTTACAGAGAACAGCTTCCAATTAGGGATGGGCATTTCAAGCAAAAATATTATTTGATGATCGCTGGGAATTATTCGATTATTATTCGAAAATCACAACTCCTCCCCCACATGCACACATATATAGGCTACACACACAAACAGAGAGAGAGAGGGAGAGAGACCCTTCACACTCTCAGTCTGTATGATAACAAACTGTTTAATTCATTAGGGAATAGGCTATATTATATTATATATGTAAGTCGCTTTGGATAAAAGCGTCTGCCAAATGCATAAATGTAAATGTATTACATGTTTGCTTATTGGAGATTATGCAGATTATGCAGAAAGTAAACCTAATTTTATAGGGAAAATGACAATATTCCACTCTTATTGAATGTATCACACTGAACTGACCGATAGCGTCAGTGATTATAAAAGGAGCACTCTTTACTTTTGTTTTCTGTGTAATTCAGTCAATTCAAAGAGACTTTTTTGTTTTCATGAGACTTTGACTTTTTTTCATATATTAGGAAATAGTGGAAATGGCTAATAAGTGCTCCTCTGCCGCCATCTACTGGTTATAGTAGTCACTTTTTTTTTTTTTTTTTTTTAATCAAAGTGCTTGTTAGTTTCCCTACACCTTTCATAGGACAAACTACAACTTTTAGTGTTAGAAATCATCACATTAAAAATAAATAACATTAAAATTGGATAATATTTAGAGATTTGAAGTACTGGAAAAAGTGTGAAGCATTTGAAAGCCCTTGAAGTGCTTGAATTTCACTCTCTAAAAGGTTGTACAAAGAAGCCTCTCAGAAACTGAAGCCTCCACGCCTCGATTGCCCCCGGTGGCCGGTCCCAGTATAGGTCATAACGCCCGCCCCTCCGTATTTTCTAAAGGACGCGAGACAAACTAAACAAATCAAATACACTTCAAAATGTTTTTTTCCCAAAGGTGGTTTCTGTCATTGTAGGCAGTTTTTATCACAATGATTTCATTTCAAGTGTTCGTTTTTTTTTAAATGAGTTTTAGTTATTTGATGCTATAAAAACGGGGGTGTGACGTTATGATTGACAGCTGAGATTGACGGCTTCTCTGAGTGAACTTGTCACTGAGGCACTAACGGAGGAGATTTTTGGGAGGAGACTACATTTCCATAACTGTTTATTTCACACCGACGTAATGAATTGTTCTGCATCTGCGAGAGTGTGGGCGGGATTTTTATATTGTGCCTCTACTTCCTGCTCTCTACCGCGCAGACTCCGGTCCCGAGATCTCTACTGCGCAGACTCTGTCCCAAATCTGCGCAAAATGTCAGTGCCATATTCGGACCTCCAGAGGCACAATACCATGCGGTGTTACTACAGTAAATCCATGAATGTTGGTGATTTGTGGACTGAAACTGAACTTCGTTCATGGCTCAATGTTTCTCCTGATCTCCACGTCAGCGCTGTTTGATCTGATATCTGTGGTCTATAACAGAGAGTTCTGCACTTAACTCTCCCACTAGATCTCGCAGTAGCGACGTTATTAATTCTGTGGTGCATTCATGCATGTCCTCTGTAGAGACACCAGGACTTACAGCATGTTTATCAGGCATTTTGGGGAGACACAACAGGTGAATTCATAGTTTTCACGTGTCGTCACACGCTTATAGGAATGCTGTAGGGCAAAACAAGGCTCTCCTCCATTGCCCGCCAGTCATTTTTACCAGGTTTGTAGTCGGTATTAATGCAGTAAGACAGTGATATTAAAATACCAAATTCAATATACACCTTATTGATGTTGCATACTTTGTACAGGAAAGCAGATAAACACAGAATATTAGTGCAACACGAGTTTCTCATTAGGTGTTTTCTCCATCGAAACCCATTATAAAGAAAACGTGCTGCGTTTATATTCTCATCTACTCGCCTGTACATCATCAAAAAGCTGTAAACTGAATTTGATCTTTTAATATTAAGGCACTTTAAGGGTGGGTTGCACTAATAAGGATTCTTCAGCTTGTCGTCAGTTCACCCTCACATGCACTCAGTGTGGGAAGAGTTTCAAATATAAAAATCCCTTTGTTGTGCACATGAGAATTCACACGGGAGACAAACCGTTCACATGCTCTCAGTGTGGGAAGAGTTTCACATCCAAAAGCGTTCTCAACACTCATCTGCTCTCTCACTCTGGAGTGAAGTCATTCAGCTGTGATCAGTGTGATAAAACATTTGTTTTTGAATCAGGATTAAGAGCACACCTTAAACTTCATACTGGTGTGAAGCCTCACTTTTGTTCTTTCTGTGGAAAGAGTTTTTCAGTAATGCAGCATTTACAAGTGCATGAGCGTATTCATACAGGTGTGAGATGTTATATGTGCTTTGACTGTGGGAAGACCTTCAGTACATCCAGCAACTTAAAAACACACCAGAGAGTTCACACTGGAGAGAAACCGTACAAGTGCTCGCAATGTGGGAAGAGATTCACTCATTTATCATCCATGAAAGCTCATGAGATCGTTCATACTGGAGAGAAGTCGCACCAGTGCTCTTTGTGCGGTAAAAGTTTCACCTTCTCCTGTAATCTACGGATTCATGAGAAAAAGTATTGTCATCTAAAGGAGTGAAAGCACTTGTGAAACAATGTCGGCATCAGTCCATTAAAACTGAATGTACATGAGCTGTTCAATGATGTTGTGAGTTTCTTTCTGTGTGATGTACTGCGTCATGTGATTTACACTCACCTAAAGGATTATTAGGAACACCATACTAATACTGTGTTTGACCCCTTTCACCTTCAGAACTGCCTTAATTCTACGTGGCATTGATTCAACAAGGTGCTGAAAGCATTCTTTAGAAATGTTGGCCCATATTGATAGGATTGCATCTTGCAGTTGATGGAGATTTGTGGGATGAACATCCAGGGCACGAAGCTCCCGTTCCACCACATCCCAAAGATGCTCTATTGGGTTGAGATCTGGTGACTTTGGGGGCCATTTTAGTACAGTGAACTCATTGTCATATTCAAGAAAGCAATTTGAAATGATTTGAGCTTTGTGACATGGTGCATTATCCTGCTGGAAGTAGCCATCAGAGAATGGGTACATGATGGTCATAAAGGGATGGACATGGTCAGAAACAATGCTCAGGTAGGCCGTGGCATTTAAACGATGCCCAATTGGCACTAAGGGGCCTAAAGTGTTCCAAGAAAACATCCCCCACACCATTACACCACCACCACCAGCCTGCACAGTGGTAACAAGGCATGATGGATCCATGTTCTCATTCCGTTTACGCCAAATTCTGACTCTACCATCTGAATGTCTCAACAGAAATCGAGACTCATCAGACCAGGCAACATTTTTCCAGTCTTCAACTGTCCAATTTTGGTGAGCTCGTGCAAATTGTAGCCTCTTTTTCCTACTTGTAGTGGAGATGAGTGGTACCCGGTGGGGTCTTCTGCTGTTGTAGCCCATCCGCCTCAAGGTTGTGCGTGTTGTGGCTTCACAAATGCTTTGCTGCATACCTCGGTTGTAACGAGTGGTTATTTCAGTCAAAGTTGCTCTTCTATCAGCTTGAATCAGTCGGCCCATTCTCCTCTGACCTCTAGCATCAACAAGGCATTTTCGCCCACAGGACTGCCGCATACTGGATGTTTTTCCCTTTTCACACCATTCTTTGTAAACCCTAGAAATGGTTGTGCGTGAAAATCCCAGTAACTGAGCAGATTGTGAAATACTCAGACCGGCCCGTCTGGCACCAACAACCATGCCGTGCTCAAAATTGCTTAAATCACCTTTCTTTCCCATTCTGACATTCAGTTTGGAGTTCAGGAGATTGTCTTGACCAGGACCACACCCCTAAATGCATTGAAGCAACTGCCATGTGATTGGTTGATTTAGATAATTGCATTGAGAAATTGAACAGGTGTTCCTAATAATCCTTTAGGTGAGTGTATATATGCACCCACACTCGTGACACTGATTTTATTTTTAATGCGATTGATTTTACATACAACAGTATACAAGTTAATATTGTGTTATATTTTAGACACTATATTGTTTGTTTTTGCTCAATTCTGTCAATGTAAATAGTACCTAGCAGAACTGCTGTGTATCTCCAAACAACACAGCAGTGTTTCGTTTCTAAATGAACAAGCATTTTTTAATGATTCAACAGCCCATTCATATGGTCCACAGTAGAAAGTCATGCAGGTTTGAAACGACATGAGGGAGAGCAAATAATGACAATTTCATTTTGGGTGAACTATCACTTTGTAATTACAATTGCATAAATACTGGGTATTAGTGTAAATGCGTTCATGCCGCCGTTGAGCTCTGTGTGCATGCCATGGATGTAAGTTCATTTATCTTCATATTTATGTTATAATGTGATAAACACATTAATGTTGCAACTGTATATCCGACCGTTGTTACTTCATATTGTGATGTTTGGAGGCGAGTGATGTGCCATGTAATTCACGTGCATATGTTTAGCACCATTTACTGTGCTGTAGGCAATATTAATGTATAAAGATTTATGTATACTGAGGTGAATCTTTGTTACTGTTTGCAGACATATTCTGATACATCTTATTTGTTTATTTCAGACTAAACCACATTTTATCACATCTGTTAGCCAAATGGCCATGTAATACTGGACTCATTATGTACATTGCCATTCAGAAGAGATTTAAATAGTTGCACAATCTTCTGTCTCCTGTCTTTTTTGTGGGAGTTCCATAGTGGATTATCATTCCACCTAAACTTCAGAGTCCTTTACAATGACTTTAAAAGATATCAGCCAGGGCTTAGTCTAATATTAGAAAGTGCAGTTAAAGCATGACCATTGGACAGTGAAAAGCTCATTGGGTCTGAAGGGTCAGACAAAAACAGGTGGCGAAGAAAAGACGCATTGTTAACTTGCAAAAGAATTAAGGTGAATAAAGTGTGAAACCGTCAGGAACCCTTTAGTCTCCAGCGCCACCATTTTCCAGAACTGCAACCTACCTGGAGTCTCCCGAAGGTGTCAGGATCTGAGACCGTTTTCTATAGGCTTTATAGACAGATCGGTTGAGAGTGACACTTGAAGGAACAGCACCACATCCTCTTGTACCACTGTTTGAAGAATTCATCTTCCAGAAAACTCCAGGTAGGCTGAAGTTCTGGAAAATGGTGGCGCTGGAGACTTAAGGGTAAACGGCTAAACAGATGTTTTGAGTCTGGATTTGAATGTGGCTACTGTTGGCACATCTGATCACTTCAGGATGCTGGTTCAGCTACGGCTGGCATAATGGCTTAAAGCAGACTCTCCTTGCTTTGAGTGAACCCTTGGTATTTCTAACTGTCTTCCTGATGATCTGAGTGATCTGTTGGGTTTATATCAGCATTTTTTAAATGAATTGAGGCCCCAGACCATTGTGTGATTTATAAACAAGTAACAGTACTTTAAAGTCTATTCTGAATGTAACTGGGAGCCGGTGTAAAGACCTGAGGACTGGTGTGATATGGTCATGTTCTGCTCAGCGTTCTGTATGAGCTGCAGATGTCTAATGGCCTTTTTGGGGAGTCCATTACAATAGTCCACCCTGCTGGTGATGAAAGCAGGAAAAAGTTACTCAAGGTCTTGACTGGAAACAAAGCATCTAACATCTTTTATGCAGTCACCTTGAGAATTTCGTCTTTGTTTCCGAATGCAATGAGTTCAGTTTTGGCACATCCAACTGTTCATTTAATCAGTGCATTATGCTATTTTAAAGTTCCCTGATTTAGTTTTGGAGGTCTCCTACATGTATACATGCATCAAAGGTAAAAAAAAAAAAAAAAAAAAACTTTAATTTTTCTCATAATATACATTGCACATCACTACAGTGTTCAATGATTCTCAAATGACTTAATGGATGAATCAGTCCCTCTAAATCTTTCCTTTCCGTGAGCCTGCTCTGCTCTGATTGGTCAGATAGCTCAGTCTGTTGTGATTGGTCTACCGTCTCTATTCAGTGAAGCCACTCCCATCAGCCGTTCATGAGAGTTTAAATGCTGGGAATGTTCCCATCTTCCCACAGGAGAAGCAGCAGCAAGCAGGAGGAATTTCTCCAGGAGAAACTACTGGCATACTATTGTAAAGATGGAGTTTGAGGAAGAACCCTGCAGAATAAAAGATGAAGAGACAGAGGAACAAATAGGTTGGTGTTTTCCTTCATTCTCTTTCAATACTACTGGGAAACATTGAGATGAAATCTGACATATAACAATACATCTAAAGCTAGTAGACTCCTTAGTAAACTAGATTTGTGCTAAATGAAGACTGAACTGTATTGCTCTGTTTCTGATTTGTCCTTTTTTGGGAATTTACTGTTGATTTTTAGACCCGATGGAAGTGAATGAAGAGAAGCCGCATCATTTCACAAATGAAAATGGAAAACTGACATATAAAAATGAAGACAAACATCCGTTTCAAAAACCTCATCAGTTCAAAAATGAAGATGGAGATGTAGTCGTTTCAAAGACTGAAGAGAATTTCACACAAAAACAAGCTGGAAAATCTGGAGTCAACGGATCTTTCACCTGCTCTGAGTGTGGAAAGAGTTTCATACGTAAAGGACACCTAACTGTGCACATGAAAATTCACACTGGAGAGAAACCGTTCACATGCACTCAGTGTGGGAAGAGTTTTATACGTAAAGGAACCCTAACTGTGCACATGAGAATTCACACGGGAGAGAAGCCATTCACCTGCTCTCAGTGCGGGAAGAGTTTCAAGCGTAATAGCTTCCTCGATGATCATCTGCGCTGTCACTCTGGAGTGAGATCATTCAGCTGTGTTCAGTGTGATAAATCATTTGTTCTGGAATCAAACTTAAGAAGACACCTTAAAGTTCATACTGGTGTGAAGCCTCACTTTTGCTCTTTTTGTGGAAAAAGTTTTTCACTGTTGGGTCATTTAAAAGTTCATGAGCGTATTCATACTGGTGTGAGACCTCATGTGTGCCTTGACTGTGGGAAGAGCTACACTACATCAAGCCGCTTAAAATCCCACCAGAGAGTTCACACTGGAGAGAAACCGTACAAGTGCTCACACTGTGGAAAGAGCTTTGCTCAGTTAGGGAACCTGAAAGATCATGAGAGAATTCACACTGGAGAGAAACCGTTCAAGTGCTCACACTGTGGAAAGAGTTTCTCTCAGTCAGGAACATTGAAAGATCATGAGAAAGTTCACACTGGAGAGAAACCGTACAAGTGTTCACATTGTGGAAAGAGTTTCACTCGGTCAAAACAATTGAAAGATCATGAGAGAGTTCACACTGGAGAGAAACCGCACCAGTGCTCTTCATGTGGGAAGAGTTTCACCCAATCATCTAGTCTACGAACTCATGAGAAAAAGCGTTGCCCGATGTTGTCTAAGTGAGGAGTTCACATTCTTGATTTACAAATATTATGCATACTAAAAAGTTGACATTCAGATTATTTCAATAGAATTATTTAACTTGTTAGTCCGCTCCGGTGCGTGGGTGGACTGGGATGGGCGTGTTTGTACTTTTATTTACTTGGAATATTTTTGGAAAAAAACTAATCAACTATCACAAAGTATACATCATTCGAAAGCTAAAACGCTCAAGATTCATTCCGGAGTTCCATAGAGTCCTTTACAATGACTTTAAAATATATATCAGCCAGGGCTGGCGTCACAAGGTGGCAAAAGAGGACATCGCCCCCTCAGATCTGATCTGTGCCCCCTGAATTTTAATTGGTCTCCCTCCACCCCCAAAACAAGATGATTTTTAACCTTTTGACTGGTGTGTTAATAGTGCATGCAGAATTATTAGGCATGTTGATTTTACGCAGACTGGAAAGTTAAGAAATTTTAAATGCCTATGAAAAGGGTACAATACTAATGTAATACTAGAAAGTGCAGTTAAGGCATGACCATTGGACAGTGAAAAGCTCATTGGGTCTGAAGGGTCAGACAAAAACAGGTGGCGAAGAAAAGACGCATTGTTAACTGCAAAAGAATTAAGGTGAATAAAGTGTGAAACCGTCAGGAACCCTTTAGTCTCCATTTTCTTTAGTCTCCATTTTCCAGAACTGCAACCTACCTGGAGTCTCCCGAAGTGCAAGGTGTCAGGATCTCAGAGACCGTATAGGCAGATCGGTTGAGAGTGACACTTGAAGGAGCAGCACCACATCCTCTTGTACCACTGTTTGAAGAATTCATCTTCCAGAATCTGGCAGTAAATTTGGGGAGTTCATTTTTAGTTCATCTCTGCAAAACGGATCTATAAAAAAAACAGTCTTCATGTATTTTACAACACTTCAGCTTGTGAGTCTTATTAATCTCTGAGATCTTGACACCTTGCACTTCTGGAGACTCCAGGTAGGTTGCAGTTTTGGAAAATGGTGGTCCTGGAAACTAAAGGGTAAACGGCTAAATGGATGTTTTGAAGAGTCCATTACAATAGTCCACCCTACTGGTGATGAAAGCATGAACAGGTTTCTCTAGGTCTTGACTGGAAACAAAGCATCTAATTCTTGCAATATTTTTGAGATGATAGTATGCTGATTTAGTTATTGGTTTTACATAATTACTGAAACTAAGGTCATACAGCAAGATTCATGTCTTTTATGTTTTGTTTTTAGACCCTTAGCCTCCTGCATACCTCCAATCACCTTGAGAACTTCGTCTTTGTTTCCGAATGCAATGAGTTCAGTTTTGTCTTTGTTTAACTGAAGGTTTTGGCACATCCAACTGTTCATTTCGTCAGTGCATTTGCACAGGGAGTCAGTGAGGCTGTAGTCATTAGGTGATAGTGCTAAGTAGGTCTGTGTGTCGTCTGCATAGCTGTGGTAAGATTTGGTTCGTTCTCATTATTTGGCTCAGTGGGAGCATACAGTGGTTAAATAGGAGTGGTGTAAGAATTGAGCCTTGTGGGACTCCGCATGTCATGGATGTCCTCTCAGACTTATGGTCACCAATGCTCACATAATAACCTCTCCCGTCTAAGTATGACCTGAACCATTTGAGGACCATCCCAGAAAACCCGACCCAGTTTTCCAGCCTGTCCAGAAGAATGTTGTGATTGACAGTATCAAATGCAGCTCTGAGATCAAGTAGCACCAGCACTGATCATTTGTCTGTATCTTTATTGCGATGAATGTCATTTATTATCATTATGAGCTCAGTTTCTGTGCTTTTTAGTCAGGAAACCAGATTGAAAATTGTTCAAATGTCCATTTGATCTTAAAGTGCCCCTATTTTATGCTAAGTTTCCTGATTTAGTTTTGGAGGTCTCCAACAACATGTTTACATGCATCACTTTAATTTTCTCATGATATACATTGCACATCACCACAATGTTCAATGATTCTCAAATGACTTAATGGATGAATCGATTCATCTTGGCTGTCTGAAAGTGTGTTAACACTGCCAAGATCGTACACAGATCTTGGTATAGAAGAAATGATAACAGTTTTCAATAATGACTGCTCTTATGTTTTAGATTCTGTTGCTCCTTTTAAAGTTTCAAAACCCAAATGCAGGACAGAACCTTGGCTAAATAGCAATATACGAGCCCCCAGACAGGAATGTAGAAAAGCAGAGCGTAAATGGAAGAAAGACAAATTGCAAGTGTCTAATGAACTTCTGAAAAACGCTCTTTTTGCTTTCCAGCATGCTGTAAAAGATACAAAAAACAAATATCTTTCTAAATGAATATAAACAAATAAAACAAACACAATCCCAAATTTCTGTTCAGTACACTAAACACCATTTTAACACTTAAGGTCTGGACAGTACACCAGAGATCTGTACAGCATTCCTGCATTCTTTTATGGGAAAGGTGGACGCCATATGGTCTGTTGTTACAATGTGCCGTCATGTCCCCTCTGAACCACTCACTTGCCATGCTTTTTTTGAACAGTTTGAACCAATATCCCTTTCTGAGCTTGGGTATATAGTTCATGCGATTAAGCCTACTTCCTCCTGTGGATGTTATCCCCACCCGGCTCTTTAGGGAGGTTCTGGATACGATCGGCCCTAATGTATTGGCTATTATAAACAGATCTTTATACAGTTGCAGTGTTCCTATATGCCTCAAACAAGCGGTGAACATGTCCCCTTCTTAAGAAGCCAAATTTGGATATAACCATTCTAAACAATTTCCAAGTTTCTAAGTTGCCATTCTTGTCAAAAATTTTGAGGAAAAACGTTTTTAATCAGTTATCCTCATTTATCTCTCAAAATAATATTTTAGATAAATTTCAGTCTGGTTTTAGAGGCCATCATAGCACTGTGGTAAGATTTGGTTCGTTCTCATTATTTGGCTCAATGGGAGCATGTAGAGGATGAATATCACTGATCAAGGTGTTGTACTATCTACTCCTTGCTTTGGACTCTGGTAAACCTGCTATTTTAATGCTACTTAATCTTAGTTCAGCATTTGATTCAGTTGATCAAGCTACCCTTCTTAATCATCTAAGGGATGAAGTTGCGGCACTGGAGTGGTTCTCATCATACCTTTCTGATAGATCAGTTAAGGTGATGAGTGGAAACTTGTGCTCTCCTTATGCACCACTCAGCTATGGGGTACCTCAAGGGTCCCTCTTGAGACCTATTTTATTTTGTTTGTATATGCTCCTCTTGGGTTCGATCATGAGAAAATATAATATTGCATACCATTGGTACGCTGATGATACTCAGATCTATATTCCTCTTAGCTCTGATCACTCTTATTCCGACCTTTTTAAGTGCTTCAGATATTAAATGCTGGACTAGCAGAAACTTTCTCCAACTAAATGAGAGCAAAACTGAGACTGTTGTCTTTGGACCTTCCCCGGTGATGTCTCAGAATCAAGATTATTAGTGATTTCAGTCATTAAGCATTCATTCTTTTGCTAAAAACTTAGTTGTGATTTTTTTTTTTTTTTTTTTTTTTTTTTTTTTTTTGACACAGATCTGGATTTTGATAAACAGATAAATGCTGTGGTGAAGAGCAGCTTCTTTCAACTAAGGCAGATATCCAAACTAAAACTTATGCTCTCTTTTAAGGATTTGGAGATAGTTACTCATGCCTTCATCACCTCCAGACTTGATTATTGCAATCATCACTGAATGACTTGCAGTTGGTCCAGAACGCAGCCGCGAGGCTGCTGACTGGTACTAAGAGGAGAGAAAGCATCACTCCAGTCTCTTCAGTTGTTCCCAGTGCAGCATAGGATCCATTTTAAGGTTTTATTATTTGTGTATAAAGCGTTAAATGGCCTAGCCCCATCATACTTGTACGAACTTCTCAGTTATCAGCAATCCTCCTGCTCGCTCAGATCTTCTGACAAAGTTTTCCTGCATATACCTCGCTCTTGCTTGAAATTTAAGGGTGATCTGGCTTTTTCTGTAGCGGGTCCTAGATAGCATACCTCAGGACATTAGATCTGCGCCTTCCCTTCCTGTTTTTAAATCCCGCTTGACAACTTATCTGTATTCCTTGGCTTTTGAATGAAATGTATCTTTGTGTGTTTTATTGTGTTAGAATGGTTAATGTGTTGCATGTTTTTTGTGTGTGTGTGTAAATGTACAGCACTTTGGCATACACTAGGTGTTTTTAAATGTGCTATATAAATAAATTGACATTGACCTTAAGGATATAATGATCACCTTTCTGATATTATTGATTTTCTGAATAAATGTATTAAATTAAGGTTTTTGAAACAGATGATGCTGCTTCATTCACTCAGTTCTCATAATGAAGATTTAATTTCACAGACCAAAGAGATTTTCATGCAATAAAATGTGTGAAGAGTTTCATAAAGGAAACATTCATGTGCATGTGAGAAATCACAGATAAAGATCATCTGTTCTGTTTCATTCTGGAGTTTAAATAATATAGCTTCCTCCTAACTTTCAGTTCTCAAGATCGGCTAGAATATCTTGGCATCTCTTTCACTTTACTGCAGTGCATTCCTCCAGTGGAGGCGCTCGAGCAACCGAAGCAACGACACGCATCCGAGTCTAGAGAAGAAGAGAAGTGAGCAAGGGAAGGGAACATGTAATGTTGCATTGAATAATTGAAATTGAATCACAGAGGTGATAATGTACACATGCATATTTTAGTACATGTGTTCCATTCAGAAATGATCACCCTATTCTTTTCATCTGTACCATCCATTGTTAGAGCTTTAAAGCCCTGAAAAGTGTGGGGCTAAAAAATAATTTGCATTTGGAACTAGTTCTTAGGGTCCAAAAATCAATCCCGAGCCCGGCCCGACACATTAACTGTAATTATGATCCTAAACCGATTTAAACCCGACCATTTTTTAATACATAGGTGTTTATAACTGATGTTCTTAACTACAATTCTGAGTTTGAACTACAGAAATCTGGTTAGAATTATCTTAAAGGGATAGTTCACCCTGAAATGTACATAACACCATCTTTTACTCACCCTGCTGTTCTTCCAATGCCCTATGTTCTTCTATAAATATATAATATTTCTGATTATGGCATAGCTTTCTCCCCACCAAATTAATGAATAAAAAATACACCAATGCTTGATCAAGGGCCCGGCCCAAGGATAGTGGTTGGGTCAATCGGGTCGGGTCAAGTTCGGGCTCGGGCAGAGAATCTAAACTCTATTTGGAACTCATTTATCCACTGTTTTACTGCGTTTTGAAAAAATGCTAAATTAAATCAACGTAACATGGTACTAAAACTTAACTTCTCACAGTGTGATTTGTAATGATCTAATGGGATTGCTAAAATTATGCAATCACTTTCAAATATTATCACGCAATACTAAAGTTAATGAACTGTGGAGAGTATGGATTGCTGTGGAAAGTATCAGGCTTTTGGGATTATTCATGGTCTGTTGAATGTACTTTGTTGATGCTTTTACACTTTTAAATTTCTGGTGAGTAGAATAATGTAATGTCATTGTGTCCAGTTTTTGAAAAAAAAACCCCAAAGCATATTATTGCTTTCATGGAGAAAACATTTCACTGATTGTTTACAGTTTAACAGAACTACAGACGTTACACCCATAATTTGCGCAAAGTATCATGGGATTTATGAAAAATGTGTATATAGTTTAGCTGATCATCTGTCACAACTCATCCAAGACAGTCAGGAACCTTGGAGTTATGCTTGATGAATCTAGATGAATGGATACGTTGTGATGAAGTGTTGGGTTGGTTGAGACCACAAGCAGTTCTGTCTTTACACGGCTGAGTTGAAGGTGGTGGTCCTTCATGCAGCAAGTTGAGTGTCATAAGCATAGCAGTGATAGGAAATGCCATTTTTATGAATGACATCCTAGTGATGACATGCAGATGGAGAAGAGAAGTGGTCCAAGCACTGAGCCCTGAGGCACTCCAGTAGCTAGATGTTGTGACTTGGACACCTCACCCCTCCACGACACCCCCTGATGGGCCTGAGAGGTAAGACTTGGAGTGTGGTTCCTGAGATGCCTTTCATCATGAGGGTTGACTGGAGGTTTTGGTGGATAATATTTGTCAAAAGCAGCAGACATATCCAGCAAGATGAGTACTGATTGTCTCTAAACGACCATTTGAGCAAACATTTGCACCTGGATAATTGAGAGTGATTGTAAGTGTGATGATCATCTGCTAAATGAGCAACAGCGACCACAATTCACAGCTTCAGTCAGTGAAGCCGCTCCCACAGCCGCTCATGAGAGTTTAAATGCTGGGAATATTCCCATCTTCCCACAGGAGAAGAAGAAGCAGCAGGAGAAACTACAGACATACTATTGTAAAGATGGAGTTTGAGGAAGAACCCTGCAGAATAAAAGATGAAGAGACAGAGGAACAGATAGGTTGGTGTTCTCCTTCATTCTCTTTAATGACTGATGAATTTAATGAATTTACATTTAAAAGTAGATACCAGTAGACTCAGATGTGTAAACTAGATGTGTGCTAAATGAAGAATTAACTTTATTTCTTTGTTTCTCATTTGTCCTTTTAATTGAATATGTTGATTTCAGACCTGATGGAAGGGAATGAAAACAAACCCCATCATTTCACAAATGAAAATGCAAAACTGGCATTTAAAAATGAAGACCAACATCTGTTTCCAAAACCTCATTTCAAAAATGAAGATGGAGATGCAGTCGTTTCAAAGACAGAAGAGATTTTCACACAAAAACCAGCTGGAAAATCTGGAGTTAGAGGATCTGTCATCTGTTCTCAGTGTGGAAAGAGTTTCACATATAAAGGATACCTTAAGACACACATGAGAATTCACACTGGAGATAAACCATTCACATGCATTCAGTGTGGAAAGAGTTTCACTCAGAAAGAACACTTTAATGTTCACATGAGGATTCACACTGGAGAAAAACCGTTCACATGCACTCAATGTGGAAAGAGTTTCACTCAGAAAAGTACTCTCAGCGATCATCTGCGCTTTCACTCTGGAGTGAGATCATTCAGCTGTGATCAGTGTGGGAAAACATTTGTTGTGGCATCAAACTTGAGGCAACACCTTAAACTTCATACTGGTGTGAAGCCTCACTTTTGTTCTGTTTGTGGAAAAGGCTTTTCACTACTGAAGTATTTAAAAGTGCATGAGTGTATTCCTGCTGGTGTGAGACCTCATATGTGCTCTGACTGTGGGAAGATCTTCAGTAAATCCAGCTGCTTAAAATTACACCAGAGAGTTCACACTGGAGAGAAACCGTACAAGTGCTCAGACTGTGGGAAGAGTTTCTCTCAGTTGGGGAACCTGAAAGATCATGAGAGAGTTCACACTGGAGAGAAGCCGCACCAGTGCTCTTCATGTGGGAAGAGATTCACCCAATTATCTAATCTACGGACTCATGAGAAAAAGCGTTGCCCAAAGTGAGCAAAGTTTACATTCACATCCATGATTTACAAATATGCTTACAAAAAGTTGACATTCAGATTATTTCGGTAGAGTTATTTAATCTGAGAGGGTAATTTGCTAAAATTATTAGTTAGGTTATCTGTTGCCCTTTTCACAACCACTGTAACATGATTTATAATGATATGATTCAACTTTACTAAACTTAAAACTGAGCTACACTTGTTTTGCTGCATTCATTTTCAAGTGAACTGTGGTGAGATTCATCATCTGCATCTCTGCAAGCGCACTGCACGAAATGTATGCATGCATTATCAAATTTCTAAAACTTACACCATTTTAACATGATTAAAAATACATACTGAGTGATGAATCTTTTTTTTATTATTGAATACACTTGTTGGTTCACCTTGAGTTGACAGTTTGGACATTGTTGTTTCCATTCATTTATTTTCAAGATCTGAGGTGAATGAACCCATCCATTGTTGCTTTCAGTAGGTTGTCTATAATGTTCTTTTTACATTAAATAAAGCACATAATCAGCACCTGAGATGTTCATTGTCATAGTTTGTATGTTGTTCCAGCAGCAACGCTGCAGAAATAGAGACCAATTAGTACAAAAAACTGATTAACATCAAAAAGATACATTTTCTTGCATCGCATAGGAAGTCGTAGACGGATTCAATTGGAAGTGAGAGGTTTATTGTGGTAACACAAAACACAAGGAATGTCCAGGGATTGGCTGGCAGTGACGCAGGGACTCAATGGGCTAGACAGTGAAGCTGTCGTGCGGTGATAATCCCAGAGTGGTGATCATGGAGCGTGGAACACGGGAGAGCCAGGCACGGCATCACTGGAGGGACAACGACTCGACAACACAGTGGTGGTGAGAAGGGGACTAAATAGGCAGAGCAGATGGAATTCAGGTGCAAAGGATGATTGCTGAGTGTGTGATCAGTGACCACGCCCCCCACACTCACCTCACATACACACACAGGCAGTAATTAGGAGACAACGAATTCATGAACCGTGACAGTCTGGTTGACACACGGTGTAGGCTTATTTCACTGCCGGTTGTATATTCTGTATATAACTGTGTATGTGACAAATAAAACTCTTGAATCCTGAATCTTAGGGTTGTTTCTTTTAGTATGGTGGATACCATACTTTTTGCCCACATTTTGTTTAGATATAATATGATTACTTGGGAATGTCTTTGTTGGTAAATACAACTGTCAATGGGCTTATATCAAACAATAATGAAGATGCATCTTAAACATCAAAAAGACCAAATAAATTATTGTGGATTTTAGGACCACTAAAAAGATCACCCACAGTCCTGTGAATATTAAAGATGAGATTATAGCGAGAACCACCAGCCACAAGTTTCTGTGAGTTACCATTACAGAGGATCGTTCCTGGGGTGACAAAACCGCATGTTTGATAGGCAAAGCACAACAATGCCTTTACTTCTTGGGGAAGCTAAGGAGAGCTAACCTTCCTCAGAAACTTTTAGTCAACTTCTACAGATGTACCACAGAGAGCATCTTGATTAACTGTATGATATGGCAGCTGTACTAAAGCCGCCAAAAAAGCCCTGCAGCAGGTTATGAAAACAGCACATGATATTGTTGGCACTGATTTACCATCACTTGAACATCTTTATAAAACTCGCTGTTAAAAAGGGCCAATAATATCATTAAGGATATCACTCATCCCTGTCACAACTTGTTTCAGCTCCTCCCATCTGGAAGACGCTGTCAATCAATCCGTGTACGCACAAACAGTTTTTTTTCCCTCAGCAATAACTTTGTTGAACTCTATTTCCCAGACTAAGTAAAATAAGTTACTGCTCAATAAATTCAACAAGGACATTTATGCTGTTATATTTTACATTACTGTTTTAATGGCTATTGTATGATATCATTACTATTTATCAGTAACTATTTCATGTTTTTTAACTATTGTAGTTACATGTTGTTAGTCATTTGTATGTTCTTCTTAATGCATTTTGGGGTTGGCACAAGATAAATTTCGTTGTGTTACACAATGACAATAAAGTAAAGTAAAGTTGTATGGCCAGAAGAAATCATGACATACCCTAGGTTTTTGTGAAAGGCCGCCACTGGTGTGTAATTTACGCTGTAGAACAAAATGTCAAAGTATCATTAATTTATGTTAGGCTTCTACTTTTACTTATAAATCATTTTAAAAAAATAATAAAAAACCAGGAGGCAGGGCTTTGGCGTCATACCTGCATCACTCTATTCTTTAATTTCAGATATAACATAACAGAAATGTTCTAGAATCAGTTTTGTTCTAACAATCTGTTTACCTGTAATTTATTCTTCAACAAAGAACTGTAGTTTTTAAGTTAAATGCCTTTTTTTAAGTTAAATGTCCGCTCAGTTTTCATTTTCCTTCAGTACGTTGTTGGAGGTTTGCGGTATATTCTCTGGTTTTCTCCGGCCAAATTTTAACCAGTCCAATCAGCGAACAGATGGAGTGGCTGAGAACAATGGCGTTGATGTCGTGTGCCAGTTTGAGCTGTAGTTCAGGAATGGCAGCGGAGAAAGATGCGAGCGAAGCCATTTGGTCCGTTGTGGCAACTCTACCGAATATCCAGAAGTTAAAACCGGAGCAAGAACAATCTTTGCTGAGTTTTGTTGGTGGCCATGATGCTGTGGCCCTCCTTCCCACAGGGTTCGGGAAAAGTGGTGAATTAGTTGGCTAAGGCGAACGCTGGCGATGCTAAGCTGATAGTTGTTGTCGTCTCCCCTCATACCTCACGACCAAATGTTAGTGATTGGTTATGGTAGATTCAAGATTCAAGAGTTTTATTTGTCACATACACAGTTATATACAGAATATACAACCGGCAGTGAAATGTAAACAGGTCCGCTCCATGGACAGTGCAAATTCACAGTTAAAAACACAATGAGGATAAAAAAGTACTATATATATATCTGTAGAATTATAAATAATCAAGTCAAGTAGAAGAAAAAAGTAAAAAAATAAGAATAAAGAAGTGGAATAAAATAATTGAAGTAAATGTGCAGTGAGTAAACTGTAGACTTATAAATATGTGGTTAACAAATGTATAAGAGTATAATGTGCAAACAGGTTTATAACAGGTTGTTACACAGTAACAACGAGAACAGAAAGTGCAGTGCAATGTCAGTATGTCGATGTTTATCCTGAAGTGAAGTCACGTGGTGTTAAGTGACTGAGTTCAGGAGTCTGATGGCCTGGGGGAAGAAGCTCCTCCTGAGTCTCTCAGTTTTGGCCATCAGGCTTCGGAAGCGCTTACCAGATGGCAGCAGCGTGAAATGAGGGTTTGCAGGGTGATTAGAGTCCTTGATGATCTTAGTAGCTCTACCTTTGCAGCGTTTGGTGTAGACGTCCTACAGAGACGGGAGAGCTGACCCTGAGATACGCTCGGATAAGCGCACGACTCTTTGCAGGGCTTTGCGGTCATGACTACAGCGATTATCAGTATTCTTTCAGCTTCTCTCTGAAATGATAGTTTAACAGTGCTGGAAATACAAAGCTCATTTTCTATAATAATACCACTTATATTTGGCTCTATGAATCGCTTGACTATCTACCCCATTCACAGCAATCTCATCAGCATCTGAAATTTTTCAGAGAGAGAAACTGAATGGTCTTTTTTTTTATTTTATCACATCTATATACACAAGTATAATAATTCCCAGTAATATTACGTTTTAATTTCCTAAGATAATACCCAGAATAAAAAAACAACATAATTAATACTCCTATAATTGTCCATAAATTTGCCTCTCTTTCTATATCTAATCATTAGAAATCCCATTAAGTACATTGTTGCACCTATGATTATTATCCTATCACACCAAATTGCAAAAAAAAAAAATTTAACCAGAATAATTGCAATTCAATATTTCCCCCAAATTGTGCAGCCACAGCGTGTTATATTGAGAGAGTGTCACAGTGGTGTAGTTTTCTTATGATTTATGATCTGTAAACTGTATATTTCATTCATTTGCTACCTCTGTAGTGACTTCATTTATCAATCTTCAAATCTTTTTATATCTCACATTTTTTTATCAATACCATCTAACTTTAAAATGAACTCAGGTTTCATCAAATCAAATCAACAACATCAGTAATGCCCAACAGCTGAAGGAGTCCAGAAGGGAAATACAATAGCAACATGCTTAGCAGATATTTCAAGTTTGAACCTTTCCAAATGATCTATTAAGGGTGAAACAGCAAAATGTTATTTCTAAATCAATACATAATTATTCCAAATCAAACATGTTTGGGTAGAGAAATTGTGTTATATCAACCAAGATAACAGAGATAAACGTGGTTGTTGTATAGCTTTATCTATTGAATGAAGGTTAGATAGTTTAATAGGGATTGTTTTCCTCCAGTGGAGGCGCTCCAGCGACCGAAGCGACGACACACATCCGAGTCTAGAGAAGAAGAGAAGTGAGCGAGGGAAGGGACATAAACATGAGAAGTGGAGCACAGCCGTTCATTCTGCTCTAAATCTGATGCTTTCACACTGTGAGTACATTCATTTATCAGTTATTAGGAGACATATAAACACAAACGAGTCGGTTCATTTAGTGAATCACTCAGAAATGAACCGAATGATGTTGTTCATCACGCTCGAGAAACGTAAATCGTTACTGACTGGATTTCACATTACAGTTTGTGACGATTATGAGTTGTGTTTTCATTTTATATAATGAACACATGAAACTGAGTTTTTAATGCATGTAAGTCATATGTAATGTAAGAGCAACATAAAAGTCAGCTGGAGGAGTTAAATTGTTTTTAAACGGTTGTTTGAGCAAAACACTTAACCAGATAGTTCACCCAAATATCATTTAATTACTCTCTCTCTCATGTCCCAAGCCAGTGAGGCTTTCGTTGACCGCCAGAAGTTAGTTGTTTTAGTCTATAAAGTTTTAAATAAGGATATTTTTCTTACCCAAGCGCATCGTTTCGCTTCGCTTCAGAAGGTCTTTATTAACCCCCATCCGGAGCCGTGTGGAGCAGTTATATGATGGATAGATGCACTTTAATGGACTTCAAAAATGACCACTGCTAGGATTTGTTTTTGAATGTAACTCAGATTGCATTCGTCTGAAAGAAGACAGACACCTTTAGGATGACTTGAGGGTGAGGAAATCATGGGCTAATTTTATTTTTTTGCTGAACTAACCCTTTCACAGTCAACATAGTCATCAAAGATGAGGATATTGGGTCTTCAGAGCCAAAGCAGAGGTGTCTGTGAATAGTGGTCGACTGATATATTGGTGTTTTGATGGCTGATATCTTAGAGAGCAGGGTGGCCGGTATAAAGCCTATATAATATACATAATTTATATTTATTTTAATTAATATTTAATTGTTTATAGCAACGTCTTGATTCTGCAATCATATTACAGTATTTTTTTTTTATGATTAAAAAGGAAGTAAACACTGTAGGCTAACCTGATCTGGTGAGTTTGTGCGCACTGATAATCATATTTGTTTCAAATACAGACAAGGTAGCACTAATTTTACATAACAGCACCGTGTAAAATGATGTCAACTGAATATAGCGCAGCATATTTTAAAATGAAGGATTATAAAGTTTGCCGCGTCCCCAGTGAAGCTGAACTGTCCACATTTGCACAGAGCGACCGTCACGCACAGAAACACATTCATGCTGAAGATCTCACGGCTGGATTTCATTAAATCCATTGAAATTAAATGTTTATTGGATATTCAGAGATTTGTTTTAACGATATAGATGCGTATTAGCTGAATGTTGACAGTAAATGAGAAAGTATTATAGCCTATCGTTTGCCTTTTTCTTTCTTTGTTTAACAGGTCTGTATAATAACTTACAGTATTTTTTTTCAACTTCATGATTAAAAGGAAGTAAACACTGTAGGCTAACCTGATCTGGTGAGTTTGTGCGCACTGATAATCATATTTGTTTCAAATACAGACAAGGTAGCACTAATTTTACATAACAGCACCGTGTAAAATGATGTCAACTGAATATAGCGCAGCATATTTTAAAATGAAGGATTATAAAGTTTGCCGCGTCCCCAGTGAAGCTGAACTGTCCACATTTGCACAGAGCGACCGTCACGCACAGAAACACATTCATGCTGAAGATCTCACGGCTGGATTTCATTAAATCCATTGAAATTAAATGTTTATTGGATATTCAGAGATTTGTTTTAACGATATAGATGCGTATTAGCTGAATGTTGACAGTAAATGAGAAAGTATTATAGCCTATCGTTTGCCTTTTTCTTTCTTTGTTTAACAGGTCTGTATAATAACGGATTCGATATGACCCCCCGACCGAATTGCCTCGATACTGTCGGGCATCGTAAAAGGTCTTGTCGTTCGATACCTAAGGGGTTAATCTGAGCCAATAAGCATGCAAAAACACTAGTTTACGCTGGTTATGCCCAGAGACGCGGCTCACACTTGAGGCTGTAGAGTGTTACCCCGTCTGACGCGATGCGCCGCAGACGTGTGCGGTGTAAATAGACCCACATAAATGGAAAAGATCAAAAGTGTGGCTACATTTCACCAGACTCGATGCCAACAGCGTGCAATGTAATATTTGTGACAAGATCATTGCTGCCAAGACTGGCAACACAACAAAATGTATTTTTTATAGATATGTAGACTAGTACATGTTAATATTAATGTGTCGACTGTTCGCAAAAAAAGAAAAATCATCTCAGGTTGATTAGGCAGGTCATTCCACCTGTTAGTCAAAAAAATTGACACACAATTCACATCTCATGAGAGTTTAAATCCTGGAGAATATTCCCATCTTCCCACAGGAGAAGCAGCAGCAAGCAGGAGGAGTTACTCCAGGAGAAACTACAGACATACTATTGTAAAGATGGAGTTTGAGGAAGAGCCCTGCAGAATAAAAGATGAAGAGACAGAGGAGCAGATAGGTTGGTGTTTTCCTTCATTCTCTTTAATGGGGAACATTAAGAACAAGAACAATAATCTAAAATTGCAACGTTCTGTCATGAAACTCTAGATGGCGCAGGCTGATAGGTCCATAACTAAATCGGCTAGCCACCACATCATTCTGATTAGTTTCTGCTGCATCAGCAGCCAATGAGCTTGCTGCTTAACTTCCAAATTCTGGTCAGCATCTGCTTTATCTGCTTCACCTGTATAGGTCTGTACTTCATGTACACTGTATTGCCAAAAGTTTTGGGACACCTGCCTTTACATGCACATGAACTTTAAAGGGTTAGTTCACCCAAAAATGAAAATGTATTACCCTCATGCCGTTCCAGACCCGTAAGACCTTTGTTCATCTTCGGAACACAAATGAAGATATTTCTGTTGAAATCCGATGGCTCAGAAAGACCCATAAAAGGTACTAAAGACGTTGTTAAAAAGTCCATCTCACTCCAGTGGTTCTACAGTCTTTTTAGGAAATGACGAGAATAGTGTTTGTGCGCAAAAAAACGTAACGACTTGTATAGTGATGCCGATTTCAAAACTCATTTGAGTGTTATGAATCGGCGCCAAAGTCACTTCGGTGGTGATTCCGAACCACTGATTCGATACGCTCCGAAGCTTCATGAAGCAATGTTTTGAAATACTCCAGAGACCATAATACCCATCAAAATAGTCCCTCCTTAGTAAGTCAGATAATGCAGACCTTAAACATATTAGAAGATGTATCAAAGGTTAATCACAATAATGTCTGTGACACAGAAGGACCACCCCTCGTCGAGGAGCATTCAAGTGGGACTTGAATATCTAAAAAGACTTTAAAATGAATATGGTGGTTGATTAATTTGGAAGTGATGGTTTACAGATCTCAATGCAAGCGGGAGACGGCTCACGGTCGTCATGAACGCAGATGACAACATCCAGGATCAACACTGTTCACGTACCACAGGGTTTGATTTAACCAGTTTAATATGGAGAGGTGCACTGAAATGTAGGACCTACACTGTTCGTTATTTTGGTTTGTATGTTAGCAGGGACTCGTAATTTAATGAGAGTATCACAACCAGAAAATCCTTTCAGGATACCAGGATAGTCAGTGTTACAGTGCACATCGCGTTACCATTTTTGCAGCGTAAACACCATCAAACCGATGAGAGCTTCGGATTTTCCAACGTTTCTCTATGGCACTGAACCTAAAGATGTCCGAGTTCCGGTCGCCAACTGATACTCAACTGCCATTGGCTCATCTGCGTTCGAGGGGAGGAGCTTACCGATAGGTCCCTTGTAGTGTCTGTTCTCTAACTGAACTATGATTTTATTACTATAAAAAAAATCTAAACGGCGGTGCCGCACTGGGCAAGTGAACACCGTCAACACCAACTATCGCAGCAAACCTAGTGTGTTTTGTATGTATTGGCGGTAGAAAGTCCTAAGCTTGCTCTGCAACAGCAATATTGTAGATCTATTCCCAAGTCTAAACGTTTTAACACTGTCATACCCATTTCCATGCTAAACACTTGAGTTGTCATGACGGAACTATATTGTTTACACCTATAATTATCCTGTCTTGAATTTTAACAATTTATTATGTTGATTTGTAGACCTGAATGAAGACAAACACCATCGGTTTCAAAAACCCAATCATTTCACAAATGGAGATGGAGATGCAGTCGTTTCACAGTCTGAAAAGAGTTTCACACAGAAACAAGCTGGAAAATCTGGAGTCGTAGTCTCTTTCATCTGCTCAGAGTGTGGAGAGAGTTACATGCACAAAAAACACTTAATTGTGCACATGAGAATTCACACTGGGGAAAAAATGTTAACATGCACTCAGTGTGGGAAGAGTTTCATACATAAAGGACACCTAAATGTGCACATGAGAACTCACACTGGAGAAAGACCGTTCACATGCTCTCAGTGTGGGAAGAGTTTCACTCAGAAAAAAAACTTAAATATGCACTTTCGAATTCACACTGGAGAGAAGCCATTCACATGCACTCAGTGTGGAAAGAGATTCATTCAAAAAGAACACTTTAATAATCACATGAGGATTCACACTGGAGAGAAACCGTTCACATGCTCTCAGTGTGGAAAGAGTTTCACTCACAAAAGCTCTCTCAACGATCATCTGCTCTCTCATTCTGGAGTGAGATCGTTCAGCTGTGATCAGTGTGAGAAAACATTTGTTTTTGAATCGAACTTGAGAAGACACCTAATAATTCATGCTGATGTGAAGCCTCATATGTGCTCTGACTGTGGGAAGACCTTCACTACATTGGACATCTTAAAAACACACCAGAGAACTCACACTGGAGAGAAACCGTACCAGTGCTCACACTGTGGGAAGAGTTTCGCTCGTTCTGAATCCTTGAAAGTCCATGAGAGAGTTCACACTGGAGAGAAGCCACACCAGTGCTCTTCATGTGGGAGGAGATTTTCACTTCTGACCTCTTTAAAAGCGCACCAGATTATTCATACCGGTGTGAGACCTTATATGTGCTTTGACTGTGGGAAGAGCTTCACTACATCCAGCGACTTAAAAAAACACCAGAGAGTTCACACTGGAGAGAAACCGTACAAGTGCTCACACTGTGGGAAGAGTTTCTCCCAGGCGGGAAACATGAAAAAGCATGAGAGGTTTCATACTGGAGAGAAAGCCGCACCAGTGCTGAAACAATAGTGAAGTCATCTGACAAAGGACATTTTAGGAAGGTCAAACTAATTGTACTAGGGGTGCTCCGATTGATCGGCAACCGATCTCTATCGGCCGATAATCTCTTTGGGATGATTGATCGGCGGTCTCTAAAAAGGCTGATCTCATAAACTGATCTCATGCTGACGACACTTAAAGACGCGCGCCTGCCGTGAGAGCGGGGGCATGACATGCAGCGGCACCGTCTCATTCTCATCGTGACTTGCACAATCGAGGCAGTGTCGCATCGTCACTAAAGTTTATCATTAGCATTTATTTTTAAGTCTTGCCAGTGTTCAAACCGCTCAGCACTCGCACACTCTCCAATAGACCGTGAGCCCCCCACACACACACAGGCCAACTCGCAAAAGGCTCGCGAATACAGATTGCGCTGAAATGGTCAAATACACACAAATCTATGTACTAAATTACTGTCTTGACGAATATGCATGTAACCCCCGAGTGAACGTTAACACGTGCATGTAACCGTATCCGTGTATTCGCTCTTAAAGTGACAGCAGTCGAATAAACTGCTGCTGTCTCTGAGTTTCTCTGTCTTGTGTGGTTTGATTTACCTTAATGACACTCACTGCTCTTGAATGACTAACTTTTGCAAGCTTAAGTGTAAGGATTAATCTAATTTAATTTATTCAGGGAAGACCAATATTAATTTACATTTGATTCCTTATTAAATTTCTTTAGTATTTCTTACCTCAATACTAATGTTTGACCTGCCTGAAAAACTGTCTTTAAAAGCAAAAATGCACTGCATGATTTAGGTGAGATAATTATATACATTTATATGACAAGAGTCTCCTAAGGGGGGGATTCCCCCATTTTCAGAAATAAAACTCAGGCCCTGAATGAATGTCTGTAAAATTCCCTATAAATAATTCTACCTGATTCAAATAGATCGGTATCGGTGATCGTATCGGCAGATACTGCTTCCTGTGATCGGTGATCGGCTCCAAAAATCCTGATCGGAGCACCCTTAAATTGTACATTTTCAAAAACTTGCGCTTTGAATCCTGTTTTCAAGAGTCTGAATTTTCAGCCCACAAAAAACAGTTGTCATGTAAATAAACGGCCATATTTTTTTTTGTCGAAACGCCCATTGTCTGGCATTAACGTTGGTGGTAAACGTGTAATAATATTACTTTTTGTAGTGTTTCTTGTCATGCGTCTCTCTTGTGGATTTACTGCACGTGACAGCATGAGGTATTTGCTAATCAATGGCAACATCAGTCCATTAATGATCATCTATATCACAAAAACACTTCTCTAGTCTAGTAGTTTAGATGCATTGAGAAAATATGACTGGTTAATGTACTCGAGTATGAGCGAATTAATTACAAAACAAGTTTTTTTTTGCACACATTCACACGTTTAATCGATGTCTGATCAACCCTCATCAATGTTCTTTCAGCTTCTCTCTGATAGTTTAACAGAGCTGGAAACACGGAGCTCATTTCTGATAATAACACCACTTTTGAGAAGATTAAGACTAAAATACCATAAAGAAATGACGGTTATATACTGTAGGCAACACAATACACGTTTGATGTTTGTCATTATTTACAGTCTGGGTGACTACATGAATTAGAAGTTAAAGTTAGTAAAAAAATAAATTACTAATTCAAATGTTTCTAAATGAATATATGTGAGCTAGGCCTGGACTAGAATATTTGAATATTCATTTGGTGGGTTGGTATTCAATTTTCAATTTTGGGATTTGAATATTTGTTGTTTTTTCTTTTTATATACGTGTTTAAATCTCGTGAAATACAATACTCTGGTTTTAATAGGATGGACAGTTGAAGGAACTCAACCTTAGTGCTGGGTATTGCGACCAATTTGATTCTTATTTATATAGTTTCGATTCAATATCTCTTAGTTATCAATATTGCAGACATGGACTCCATATTTCAATATAAAGGCTGGTAAGTGAAACCCTCCTACTTAGCTATATTACTGAAATACACATTTGCATTAACAGCTTACACAATTGTTAATTCCTTTTTACTTTTAGTTTAAGTAACAAACATTGTAACATATTTAAATAATATGCACATACAGGGCACACAATGTAGGCACAAACTGCACATTACTGTGCAACATTTATTTAATTTTTTCAAAATTCCAAACAGCTCATAAAGCCCTTGTCTGGACATTGCATATACTATACATGCATAACATTTCTTTAACAAAAATTAATTATAATTATGCACAGAGTGCACACAAGATAAGCAGAACAAACTGCACAGTGCTCATTACTGTAAAAATAATGTGCAACACTGAAATTCATTAACTTGAAACGTTTATTTTTCAAATTTCAAAAGACACTCATAAAGCCCTTGTCTGGACATTGCTAACCCAAACATGCCAACTGTTCATAACTAATTTTTCTGCTGGTCCTCATGGTCTGACCTAAGGCAGCTCCTCTGCGCTGTGATTTACATCACCAGCAGTTGAAAAACCGCTCTCCGCAGGAACACTTGTTCTAGGCACACAGAGATACTGCTTTGCTTGTGGTGCTACAAGAGGATACTCTTCTGCATGCATCTTCTACCAGATTAGTGGGTTTTCATGGAGAATGACAGGTTTGCCTTCCCTGTACCTTGCCACTTCCTCCTTTACAATTTCAGTGACCGTTTTCTTTGATGCTGGGACTGCTGCTTTGTAGACTGGTCCAAGGAGATCCCATCAGCGCAGATGTTTTTGGCTTCTTGGGTGATGCGGGGGCTTCTGCTTCTCATATCATCCGGAGGACCCAAGGAGTCGTCATTCTGTTGAACAGGCACAGTGAATTCATCAGTTAAAAGATCAAATTAAAATAGAACTGGAGAAATAAAATACCATCTAATTCTTTTCTACACTGGTACAACTTACATTGTTTTCATTTACTCCAGACAATTTCCCTCAGTCTTGAAAATGTGTTGTCGTGATCCTCTTCAGACAAGAAGGGAAGGGCCACAAAACGAGGATCTAGTGCTGATGCGGTCTCCTTCGGGCCAGCATATCTTAAGGAAATTACACATTTAAATCACTTTGTCATATGCAGTTATACAACCATACACGTCACATAGTAATTTATTAAAGTGTTGCTGATTGCATTTAATTGATCGTTTAATCTATGGTTGTATAATCTAATGTATGTAATCTTTACACAGGGTATATAAATCAACACTATTATAGAATTTTAAAAAAGGAAACATACCATGGTATGCATAGTGGATTTAAAGTCCTTGATGATTGTGGAGTCGCTGGGTGCAATTCTGCAATGCCTCCGTGCATGCAGAGGACCAATGACTGAAAAAGTTGGTGAGCATTCCTCAGGCATGGCTAGTGTAGCAGCTTTCATGGGATTCAGGGCCTTCACTACATCTTCTGCTGCTGTAATGTCAGCATCTGAAAAAGTGCAGAGATCCTTCTCCGTTCTGCGAACCTCAGGTGGGAGCAGCGCTGCGGATACGGCTGGCTGCTGTTCCAGGAACCGCTCTAGAATCTCCAGTGCGCTGTTCCACCGAGTTACAACGTCAGTCTTCAGCTTATGCGAGGGTAGATCCAGTAGCTTTCGTCTGACTTTCAGAGTATGGCTGGCGATGCTGCTTCGATGAAAAACGCCAGTGATTCGTCTGACTTTGACAAGCAATTGAGCCACTTTTAGGAGTTTGAGTGCTGCTTGCGATACTAAGTTCAGCGTGTGCACGCGTAGCAACTGATGCAAAGCACATTCATTAATTCCGCCCATGGTGCCAAGTGCCGGTACTCACAAAAGGGGGCGGGGCTTTGTTTGGTCAATAATTCAAAAAGGTCCACATTTTAAAGCTCTTTCTAACTTGTACTTGGCCTTAACACATAGTTCTTGTAATTGTTTAACTAGCATTTGTTACAATAAGGGATTATTTACAAAGCAAGACCAGACCATTGACCGCTCCTCATTACCATGCAGGCCAATGTTAACTTTTTTTCTAAACTACAGCTACTGCCACAGGTGTAATATAGCCTACATCTTAAGTGAAAAATCTAATCCCTTAACTGTTTATCTATTATAAATTCTACAACTAGTCAATTTACCACAATAAATGCAATAGAACGTGATCAATTCTAGTAAATGCGGTCATCATGAGTTTAAAGACCTTGCAGGATGATGTTTTCTCTTTTCATCAGTCATTTTAGTGGCTGTTTTAGATCATGCTCAACTTTCTCCATAGTCTTTTACTACATTCCCAAAAATAATTCAAATGGGTCGCACGTTTTATCATCAGCGTTGCATAGGAATGGCTCATGCAACCTTAACACTTTTGGTACAGTGATTCGTGCGCCACTTAATTAAACAATTGGGCTTAAGTCACAGTCATATTGCACAGACAATGTGGAGTTCAGCATTATGGATGAGACCTATTGATTAAGAAGATGGAGCCCGACTACACTGTCCCAAACCGCTCCAGTATTTCAAACACCCCGTCTCTGAAGTATAACGATCTATGAGGCCAAATTTCTGCTCTCGTTGGAAATGCAACAGCCATTTGGACCTTGGTGAGTATGGAGGCATACATGGCTGTCACATGTCACTTTATTCAGGAGTGACAACAGCTTGGAGACACTTGGAGACACCATTCCAAATAATAAGCGAGTAGCCATTGTTCACGACAATGCCAGCAATATGAAGCTGTGCACTGAGACGCTGAAGAAATATCCAGAGAAATGGGACAACATTCAAGTGGTCTGCTGCTCAGGACACACGCTACAGCTTAAATACAGCTCTAAAACAGGACTGACTACGTCACACAATTTCGGCTCCCAGTAATCTTGTGGGGCACTTAAAAAAAAAAAAAAAAAAAGTGCAAAGGCTACAGCTGCTTTGAAAGATAAACAAAAGCAGCAGAACGTTGTAGACAAACTCATTCAAGATGTCGCTACTCGTTGGAAATACTTAACCGACTGGTGGAGCAATGATGGCCAGTGACAGCTGTTTTGTCAGAGCCCAGCATCACGAAAAAAGAAGAATGCAGCCTTGACTTGACAGCAGATCAGTGGAAAGTGGCACAGGAGACGGCACAAGTACTGGAGCCCCTACCATCACAGGAGGCAAACTTGTCGTTGTCTGCAACAGTGCCAATACTCTTCAACCTGAAGAAAGCCACCTGTCACCGGAGGAAGATGACAGCCCTGCCATCAGAGAAATTAAAAAGACCCTCATCACGGAGATCGACGGCAACTGGAGGTGGAAAAGCTGTCAGCAAGCCATGGAGGAGAGGAGACTGCCGCGCCACCACACACAAAAACAGCAGGAGATTTCAATGCTGATGCAGTTTGAGCGCAATGACGAAGAGGAAGAAGAACACGAAGACCGCACAGAGAAAGAGATGGAGCAATATTTGAGACACTACTAAAGTACAGTCGGGCCCAGCAAAACCGTGACCGCTACCCTAAACTGGCATTTGCAGCCAAACACCTCCTTTGCGTTCCAGCCACTTCAACTCCGTCAGAGTGCATTTTCTCAAAAACTGGCTATGTTGTTAATAAGACCCAAAGTTTCCTTTTACCTGAAAATGTGGACAAACTCATCTTCAACTGAAATGTGTGACGCTGTTATTGAAATTATGCTACAGTGTTCATTATTTATTACAGTTCGTTCCAGACCTGTGTGTTTTTCTGTATCATTAGTGCAGTGTCCGTTCTCGGTGCATATAAGCCCTGTGCGCCGCTTCCGGTGGCCTGAAGATAAGGCTAACTTCCGCCTGCTGCACCCAAGGTACGGCAGCAAAGCTCCTTGATTATTACGCAGGAATGAGAGTATAGTTCCTAGCCATATCGGTCTAGAAAATCACAACTTTTCATTTTCCGTCGGTCTTAGTACACAATCTACAGAAGAGTCAAGTTTTAAACAGGTAAAATATCTAAAGTCTTTGGTTATTATTGATCGAGATGCTAACGGTCTAATCGGATTCAATGATCTATGCTAAGCTATGCTAAAAGTGCCAGACCCAGATATCAGCTGAATGGATTTGAAAACGGTAAAACTCAACTGTTTAACTCTAGGGGAGTTGGAAAATGAGCCCATTTTCAAAAAAAGTGTAATGTTCCTTAAAATAAACATATAAAAGAAAAGAAAATCAGAGGTGACTGTGTCCATGTTATTTCAGAATTGCACAAATAGCCTACAAATTACACAGTTAGCTAACAATGTATTAATTTAAGGCAGAAACAATGAGCTCATTGAAGTAATTAATACATGTAAACAAATGATTAGGATGTATAGAAAAATGTAGTGGTGCATATTGATTCAGAGCTGCCGTCAAGTCCTCGCAGGATTCGGTGTCATCTCCTCACAGGTGTTGGTCAACTGAAGTCCTCATAACTGGAGGTGACATACTAGTTACCTCAGGATGGTCGTCACAAGATAAGCAAATGGAAAATACAACTTTGAGCAATGGGCAACTTTGGGCTCACTTAGACAACTTTGGGCAATGCTTTTTCTCATGAGTCCGAAGATGAGATAATTGGGTGAAACTCCTCCCACATGAAGAGCACTGGTACGGCTTCTCTCCAGTGTGAACTCTCTCATGACCTTTCAAGGTTCCTGAACGTGCGGAACGCTTTCCACAGTGCGAGCACTTGTACGGTTTCTCTCCGGTATGAATTCTCTTGTGTTTTTTTAACTGCGTGTTTGTAGTAAAGCTATTCCCACAGTGAGAGCACATGTAAGGTCTCACACCAGTATGAACACGCTCATGCTCTTTTAAAGAGTTCAGTTGTGAAAAACTCTTTCCACAAAAAGAGCAAAAGTGAGGCCTCACACCAGCATGAACTTTAAGGTGTCTTCTCAAGTATGATGCCACAACAAATGATTTCTCACACTGATCGCAGCTGAACGATCTCACTCCAATGTGACGGCGCAGATGATCTTTTAGAGCACTTTTGTGAGTGAAACTCTTTCCACACCGACAGCATGTGAACAGATTTTCTCCAGTGTGAATCCTCATGTGTTTCTTAAGGTCTGATTTATGCACGTAACTCTTTCCACACTCGGAGCAGGTGAAAGATCCTTTGACTGCAGCTTCTCCAGCTTGTTCTGGTGTAAAATTCTCTTCCGTCTTTGAAACGACTGCATCTTCATCTTCATTTTTGAAATGATGAGGTTTTAGAAACGGTTCGTCTTCATCTTTATATGTCAGTTTTCCATCTTCATGTGTGAAATGATGCTGTTTGTCTTCATTCAGTTCCATCAGGTCTAAAAATCAACATTGAATTCCCAAAATTAAAACAAAAGGAGAAATAAAGTTCATTCTTAATTTAATGCAAACCTATTTAACGGAGTCTACTAGTGTCTAGTTTTAGATTAATTTAATAAACTACTGTTTTCTGAGTCAGTGTTGGCTGCAAAGATGAAGTTGGCGATGCGGACTCATCATCTCCGCAGTATAGCGCCTCCATTTCATATGGATTACACAAGCAAAGAGTATTTCTTTTCTATTTGAAATTGTTCACTTAAAGGTGCACTATGTAACATTTTTGCAGTAAAATATCCAAAAACCACTAGGCCAGTGTTATATATTTTGCTCAGTTGAGTACTTAAAATATCCCAAATGTTTCCAACTATTTGTAAATGGTGAGATAAATGGTGAGATTTTAACCAATGAACCGGGACGCGTGAGGGCGTCGCCTGTCAATGGCGTCATATCGGCGTTCCCCTCGGTTTTCGGTTTTATTTTGCAGAAACGCTTTACTCTCACTGCAGTGTGAACAAGTGTCATAGCAGCCGCGAGCGAACGCACAGAGTAACGTCATGACATCATTTTCAACACACTCAGATGTGTCTAATATGATAAACAGAGCTGCGTTACCTCATAGTCATGACCGGAAAAACGGAAATGGCGTCAGTGACTGTGGCATAATAAAAGTCCCGCTGCTCATGAGGCGTATGTTGCGTTCATCTTACTGAACAATCGCTCCAGCGGCCTCGCTCAGCTCCACAACACTCGGTCCTGCTCTGCTTCACACTACGGTAACGTTAATAATCGCATCCATATCAGTACGCCTTTGTTTTGAATAGGCGACCTCTAGCGGACGGAAAAGTTACATAGTGCACCTTTAAAAGTAGACATTTCAAATTTGATACATTTCACATGTCTGTGAGGCAAGTATACACTGAGTTTTGGTTCATTTTATAGACAGAAACGGCAGAAAATGTATTTGTTTTCTTATTATTGTGAGTTTACATAAATAGAAGTAGACCCTTGACAGTTTAAAATGATATATTACGCTTATCTACAGGACAAAAAGTAGTATTTTAAAACCTCCAAACATTTGGTATCTGAAAAGCCCTGACATCCAGACTTAATGTGACATGCATGTTCTCTGAGAAATTCACTCAAATATAGTGGGAAAAAATTCTATGGCTGAGTCGCGAAAGGATTTGTCAGTTTCCATCTAAATGTTCCTCATGAAAGAGAATGAAGGGAAAACACCAACCTATCTGCTCCTCTGTCTCTTCATCTTTTATTCTGCAGGGTTCTTCCTCAAACTCCATCTTTACAATAGTATGCCTGTAGTTTCTCCTGCTGCTTCTTCTTCTCCTGTGGGAAGATGGGAATATTCCCAGCATTTAAACTCTCATGAATTGTGGTCGCTGTTGCTCATTTAGCAGATGATCATCACTCTTACAATCACTTTCAATTATCCAGGTGTGACTGTTTTGAACAAACAACTAGAGCTGATTTTTATGTTGCTCTTACTTTAGATATGATTACATAAAAAAAAACGAGTTTACGTTTCTCGAGCGTGATGAACATCATTCGGTTCATTTCTGAGTGATTCACTAAATGAGCCGACTCGTTTGTGTTTATATGTCTCCTAATAACTGATAAATGAATGTACTCACAGTGTGAAAGCATCAGATTTAGAGCAGAATGAACGGCTGTGCTCCACTTCTCATGTTTATGTCCCTTCCCTCGCTCACTTCTCTTCTTCTCTAGACTCGGATGTGTGTCGTCGCTTCGGTCGCTGGAGCGCCTCCACTGGAGGAAAACAATCCCTATTAAACGATCTAACCTTCATAGATTATATACAAAACAACCAATATAAGATATGTTATCTTATTTGAGATTGTACAAAACACTATTTATCTCCCCAAATATGTTTAATTTGGGATAAAGATTCAAACTTCAAATATTTGCTAAGGAGTTTGTGTTTGTATTTAACAAAAAGATTTGCCTTAAAACCCCCAAACTTTTCTGTCTGAGAGCCTCAGCACAAGTTGTCTGATTTAGATTTCTCCTAATAAAAATAAAATCACAGTCTGATAAACAGTGACTTAAATCAGTTAAAGGTACACTATGTAGCTTTTGGCACTTGATAAACAAAATGTAATGTGCCGTCTTGCAGAAGAACATTGTAGCCGGAGCTACTTCTCTCTGTTTATGTCTAGACGAGTCACGCAGGTACTCGGTTACTCCGCGGCGGTTGCGTCCCGCTCTGTCTAAATTAGTCAGAATATCAACACTTATTATAGGCGTATCGTAGTGCTTCAGGATAAGACACGGTTTGTGTACTCGCTCTCTTTATATAAATATTTGTAAATTTTAAACAAAGAGTTTCATAGTGTAGTGTACGTTAATGAATCACTGTGGATTCAACAAGATCACGTGGTTGAGGAACATCTGTGGCACTGCCAAACTATTGCCATAACTACAAATAGAGAAGCCCATGCAAGATATTCAGAGGATCGAGACGACACAAAGTCAGCTTAAAACATGACAAGTTCATTTTTATTACTTTTTTTTTAACCAATTTGTTTGTCAAAATACAAGGTAGTGTAAGAATAATTTAAACTTTAACTACTAGCTGCTGTAAAACAAGTGTTCAATGGCCACAGACACTGAACACTTTCACTTTTCCTGAGCAATTTCATCTTCTCTCAGTGATGAGTTTGTCAGAGTCCATATTATGAGAGGAATCGCCTCTTTAAATATACATATGCCATTTTAAAGTGAAACGTGACTTGTAGTCAAGGATGATATGCCATACCAGCAGTGAGTACTGAACACAAACACACACTGTGAACACACAGCTGGGCAGCCATTTTTACTGCGGCGCTCATGGAGCGATTACTAATGTTCTTGATTTTAATATACATTTTGACTTAATTAAAAAAAGTAGAACTTAAAAACTCTTAAAAACTCCAGAACTTTGCATTGAGCAAGTTGTCTGATTTAGATTTCTCCCAATAAAAATAAAATCACAGTCTGATAAACACAGTGAATTAAATCAGTTAAAGACACACTATAACATTTGGCTTTTAAAGGATTAGTTCACTCCAGAATTAAAATTCCATGATAATTTACTCATCCAAGAAATAAGGGTCTTATCTAACAAAGCTATTGGCCATTTTCTAAAAAGAAAAGAAAATTGTATATACTTTCTAACCACAAATGCTCTAGTCTTGCACTAGCTCTACGATGCGTCACGCATTACATCATCACGTTGGAAAGAACACGCGTGACGTAGACGGGTAGGGTGAAAAATCTAATTTTCTCCTCCATCTTTAAAATTGTCCGATGTCATTGTTTTACATTTTTTTGTAAAGGCCGGTTGACTTAGTCTTTGCACGTTTGCTTTGTAAGCACTGGGTAGGTACTTCAGCCTACGTCACGTGTGACCTTTCCGACGTGACTACGTGATGCGTGAAGTCGTGGACAGGCATCGCAGAGCTAGTGCAAGACAAGCATTTGTGGTTATAAAGTATTTCAATTTCAGTGACATCACCATCAGAGGTTCAAGTGTTGTGTTTGCACAGCCGATCACACACAAAGGTGTTCCCATAGTGTTCAGCGCAGCATCTCGTTCACGCTTTTTCAGAGAACAGGGTTACAGTCAAGTAACCCAAGACATTTCCCTTGATTTCATGTAAACAAGTACGTTTATTCATCAAGTCATGTGTTCCTTTTTATTTTTCTTAGTCTCAAAATGTACAGAGAATTTCTTCAAATGCAAAAAAAAAAAAAAAAAAAAAATTTAAATACAAGAATATATTTTCAAAATGTTCTCAGTGCATCATTTCTATTTGTTCTCGTACACAAAATAATTCTCCTTAGAAAACAAAACATATCTCTTCATAAATCACAGCATTTTACAGCAACACTAGTTTCATGAATTATTACTGACCCTGCCAAAATCTCCTTTGACAAATGATCAAACTTCACTATTAATTTGAGCAAATGACCCTCTTAAATCACTATGGTTTCCTAAATTCCAGCTTTTGCTGAATCTGAATGTCAAATTATTTACTTGTAAGGGATGGATCTGAACAACATTTGCTCATTTAGACACCTTCTGGCAATGCTTTTTATTATGATACTGTAGACTAGATGAATGGGTGAAACTCTTCCCACATGAAGAGCACTGGTGCGGCTTCTCTCCAGTGTGAACTCTCTCATGAGCTTTCAGGTTTCCTAACTGAGAGAAACTCTTCCCACAGTGTGAGCACTTGTACGGTTTCTCTCCAGTGTGAACGCTCTGGTGTTTTTTTAAGTTGCCTGATGTGGTGAAGGCCTTCTCACAGTCAAAGCATATGTAAGGTCTCACACCAGTATGGATACGCTCATGCACTTGTAAATGCTGCAGTCGTGAAAAACTCTTTCCACAAAAAGAGCAGACATGAAGCTTCAGACCAGCATGAATTGTAAGATGTTGTCTTAAGTTTGATTCCACAACAAATGTTTTCTCACACTGATCACAGCTGAATGATCTCACTCCAGAGTGACAGCGCAGATGAACATTGAGAACACTTTGGGATATAAAACTCGTTCCACACTGATTGCATGTAAACGGTCTTTCTCCAGTGTGAATCCCAATGTGTGTCTTAAGGTTTCCTCTATATGTGAAACTCTTTCCACACCGAGAGCAGGTGAAAGATCCTTTGACCGCAGTTTTTCCAGCTTGTTTTCGGGTAAAATTCTTTTTAGTCTGTGAAACGACTGTGTCTCCATCTCCATTTTCTATCTTCTTTTGAAACTGATGCCTTTTGGCTTCATTCACTTCTATTGGGTCTAAAAATTGGAAACAAAAATAAATTTAGAGAGCCCCAAATTATCAAAGTTTCCATCTTAATGTTCCTCATTAAAGAGAATGAAGGAAAACACCAACCTATCTGTTCCTCTGTCTCTTCATCTTTTATTCTGCAGGGTTCTTCCTTAAACTCCATCTTTACAATAGTATGCCTTTTGCCTTCATTCACTTCCATTGGGTCTAAAAATTAGAAACAAAAATAAATTCAGAAAGCCCCTTAATGTTCCTCATCAGTCATTAAAGAGAATGAAGCAAATCCTGTTTGTTCCTCTGTCTTTTCAAAAGCTACTTTGAAAAGTAATGCATTACAATATTAAGTTACAGAATTGCATTACTTAGTTACTTGTTTGCGTTTGTATTTTTTATTCAACATATTTAATTATTGGAGGTTTGCATAGTATTCTGATTTTGCATTTGACTGATTTGAGATGAGTAAATGCCTGCTCACATTTAGTCTAGAACTACAATAACCATCACGATCACACACAAAGCCTCCACGATTTCTCTCAACACTGGGACAAGAGAGCTGGCGTCAATACATGGGAGCACAAAGTAACTTGTTATTTGAAAAAGTAACTCAGATATTTTGTCGTACATTTTCTATGCATTAATGCATTACTTTAATAGTTACTTGAAAAAGTAATCTGATTACATAACTCATAAATGACATAATGTGTTACCCCAAGACTGGTCTCTTCATCTTTTATTCTGCAGGGTTCTTCCTCAAACTCCATCTTTACAATAGTATGTCTGTAGTTTCTCCTTCTTCTTCTTCTTCTCCTGTGGGAAGATGGGAATATTCCCAGCATTTAAACTCTCATGAGCGGCTGTGGGAGCGGCTTCACTGACTGAAGCTGTGAATTGTGGTCGCTGTTGCTCATTTAGCAGATGATCATCACACTTACAATCACTCTCAATTATTCATGGTTTAAGTGAATTAAGGGTTGATTGCTGTAATCAGACGTCGATTAAATGTGGGAATGTGTGCAAAATACCCTGGTGGGAAAAAAACTATACCAAAATGTGTTTAAAACGCATTTACTTCATACTAAGTATACTACAAACCCATTAACATATTTGCTGGCATAATGCTTGAGACTTACTGATATAAATATTATAATTAAACTTAAATTGGACTATTTCTGGATAACTTAAGTACATTAAGTAAAAAAAAAAAAAGTTTTTCCACCTTTAAGTAAACCAAAGAATCCCAAAAATACAATTACATGGGTTTTATATTAAGTACATAAACACGTAAATGTATTTGTATACTTAGCATAAATGTATTTCAAATACACTTTAGTATATTTATCATTCACTAGCGTAGAGACAAATGAATAGTTTGCCATTCAGATGTGATTTACCTAAAACTATAGTTCCCTTTCGAAAGGGACCTTTTCTTGACGCCGTGTCTCGTTCCCTGTTCTCGGGGAACAGAGGTTACATACGTAACCCGAGATGTTATTTCTGTCACTAAAGACTAACATAGTTTACAGCAGTACATTTAGAAAATGTTGTAAAATAAAACGACCTAGATAAAAATCTGTTACATGGTATATCTGTCATTTCAAAACAAATTTCCCAGTTAAACATTAAAGCACACTAGTGTGATAAACTGCATTTTTTTCATATTCTATGTAAAACTCAAAATCAGAGGTACATAAGCTCAGATAAATAAGGCATACAATTGATCAGTTCCAAAAATAAATACAAAACCTGTCCTAATTGAAAGAAAACAAGCTGAAAAAGATTGAATCAATATTTGGTGATAATCTAGCATAATGAGAGAATTATAAGCAGTTTTTTACAGGTCGGTCATTTTCAACACAGCACAAGGGTTAACTTTGATGTGCTACCTATTGAAATACAATATCGTCACACTATAGCAACGCTCTTCCAGATATTTTGCTATTGTAACTGCACTTATTTCTGTAGTTGGTATAAGTAGCAGTGGATGGTACTAGACAAGAAATGTACAGTTTTCGGCCATCTTGCTGATAAAGTTTATTTAGTCATTCAGCAAACCTGCAGTCTGAACCACTGTAGGCAAAACAATATCTTTAACACACTCTGTCAAAATGGATAATTTAGAGATTTCATCTGGTCGTTATGAAATATAATTGAGTATCATTGGCATAACAGTAGAAACTAATTCTGTTTTCTTATAATATTACCATGTGTCAGCATATATATTGAGAATAACAGAGGGCCTAACACAGATCCTTGTGGCACTCAATAATTCACTGACATTATCTCAGATTTTTCCCTGTTTAAATAGACAAGATGTTAACGGTCTGATAGGTATGATCTAAACTTTAATGCCTGTCCCTTAATACCAGTGTAATTTTATAGTCGATCTAAGAGTATTTTATGATCTATGGTGTTGAATGCGGCACTAAGATCAAGTAAAACTTGTATTGAGTATATAGGGTTTACAAAGAATGGTGTGAAAAAGGGAAAAACATCCAGTATGCGGCAGTCCTGTGGGCTAAAATGCCTTGTTGATGCTAGAGGTCAGAGGAGAATGGGCCGACTGATTCAAGCTGATAGAAGAGCAACTTTGACTGAAATAACCACTCGTTACAACCGAGGTATGCAGCAAAGCATTTGTGAAGCCACAACACCAAAGCTCACCAAAATTGGACAGTTGAAGACTGGAAAAATGTCGCCTGGTCTGATGAGTCTCGATTTCTGTTGAGACATTCAGATGGTAGAGTCAGAATTTGGCGTAAACAGAATGAGAACATGGATCCATCATGCCTTGTTACCACTGTGCAGGCTGGTGGTGGTGGTGTAATGGTGTGGGGGATGTTTTCTTGGCACACTTTAGGTCCCTTAGTGCCAAATTGGGCATCGTTTAAATGCCACGGCCTACCTGACCATTGTTTCTGACCATGTCCATCCCTTTATGACCACCATGTACCCACTCTCTGATGGCTACTTCCAGCAGGATAATGCACCATGTCACAAAGCTCGAAGCATTTCAAATTGGTTTCTTGAACATGACAGTGAGTTCACTGTACTAAAATGGCCCCCACAGTCACCAGATCTCAACCCAATAGAACCAGATCTCATCCCTTTGGGATGTGGGAACAGGAGCTTCGTGCCCTGGATGTGCATCCCACAAATCTCCATCAACTGCAAGATGCTATCCTATCAATATGGGCCAACATTTCTAAAGAATGCTTTCAGCACCTTGTTGAATCAGTGCCACGTAGAATTAAGGCAGTTCTGAAGGCGAAAGGGGGTCAAACACAGTATTAGTATGGTGTTCCTAATAATCCTGACAGGTGAGTGTATATACACAGATATGCTCAGCCCTGGCTGCTTTTAGAGCCTTTTTATAACAGGAAGTGCTGTCTTAATTGGGTCTAGTGACATTTTGCTCAACCCCAAAGAAGTTAGTAAATTTGTGAACACAGCCCCTAACGCTTCATTTGTAGTATCTAACTGAATATTAAAATCACCAACACTATTTTATCGACAGTGACCAATAGGTCTGAGAAAATCTGCAAGCTCTTTTAGGAAATCACATTAGGGTCCTGGAGATCAAGAGATAGTAGGGATTTTTTTCTTACATCTGAGAGTGTAACATTTAGCACTCTCAGATATAATAATGATTTAATTCACTGTGTTTCAGACTGGTTTCATTTTTATTGGGCGAAATCTAAAACATACAACTTGTGTTGAGCTGGTCAGACAGAACTTCTGGAGTTTTTAAGGTAAATCTTCATATCTCTTAATAACACTCAAGTTTTTAAAATTATTATTAATAATACTTACCATATAACTTTAAAATGTAGTCAAGATGTACAACAACATCAGTAACAGTTGAAGGAGTCCAGAAGGGAAATATGCTTGCAAACTCTATTTATCTATAATGGTGAAACAGCTGTCGTTATTTCTAAATCAATACTTAATTATTCCAAATCAAGCATGTTTGGGGAGAGAAACTATATATATATAGTACATCAGGTGTTATGGGAAGTCTTCCTGGTTCCGGCTGATAGTTAATGCAGCCTAACAATCATTTAACCGATTTGAATAATAGAAATTAATAATGTTCTATGTGTATGCCATGGTAAAGAGATGTGTTTTTAGTCTAGATTTAAACTGATAGAGTGTGTCTGCTTCCCGAAAAATGCTAGGAAGACTGTTCCAGAGTTTAGGTGCTAAATAGGAAAAGGATCGACCGCCTGCAGTTGATTTTGATATTCTAGGTAATATCAACTGGCCAGAGTTTTGAGACCGCAATAGACGTGATGGAGTATAATGTGTTAAGAGCTCCCTCAAATTACTGGTCATCCAATTTTTTATATCAGCTATGCATTCCGTTAATCTTGTGAATTGGTAAGTTTCGTCAGGGTGTGAAGAAATATAGAGCTGAGTATCATCAGCATTGCAATGAAAACTAACGCCATGCTTCCTAATGATATCTCCCAGTGGTAGCATGTATACGGAGAAAAGCAACGGCCCTAGCACTGAGCCTTGCGGTACTCCATACTGAACTTGTAATCGGTGTGACATCTCTTCATTTACTGCTACAAACTGAGAACGGTCAGATAAGTATGATTTAAACCATGTCAGTGCAATTCCACTAATGTCAACATAATTTTCGAGTCTATTCAAAAGAATGTTGTGGTCGATAGTATCGAATGCTGCGCTAAGATAGAGTAACACTAATAGAGAGATACAACCACGATCGGATGATAAGAGTAAATCATTTGTAACTGATGAGAGCAGTCTCAGTGCTATGATACGGTCTAAATCCTGACTGGAAATCCTCACAGATACCATTTCTTTCTAAAAAGGAGCATAATTGTGAGGATACTGCCTTTTCTAGTATTTTTGACAGAAATGGTAGATTTGAGATTGGCCTGTAATTGACTAATTCTGTAGGATCAAGTTGCGTATTTTTAATAAGTGGTTTGATAATAGCCAACTTAAAAGTTTTTGGTACATATCCTAATGACAATATAGTATACAGTTTTTTGGACGTAGGACTTGTTCATCAATATGGGTTTTTCACTTCGAATTCATAGATTGACTGACCACAATTAAATATGTTCGGTGAATAATCATTTTGATTATGAAGACCTTGTGAAGACCTTAAGCTATGATTAGTACAATGCATCATTTTGCATGGGGATAGTTATTTGAAAGTAATTTATTGGCCCAATATGTAATTATCAATTTCCACAATTTTTCAACAACAAAAACAATATATATATATATATATATTTTTTTATATACAGTGCACTTATCAACGCACTTTCAACGTTTCTAAACGAAAAAAAAAAGACAGTTAAATTAAAGTTTGATATTGCTCACATTATTGAAAATACATATTAATATTTATTAACAAGGTTAATAACTGATGTGGATCTAAAGACATAAAGTCATAAAACAGAAGCTACACATACAAAATATCTTCATAATCTCTAAATATTAGTCAAATTATCCATAAGAAACATGTAGGCCTACCTATACTGTGTTATATGTGGGTGAATAAAGTTTGAGGTTGCAAATTATGCGTGCACTCATACACCAAATGTCTTTTATGAATCCATTTCAAAGTGTTTACCTCCAAATGAACAACATTGGTAGATTCTGCTCTACGCCTGTATTGTTCTGTGCTTGCACAGAAAAACTGGTTGACCAGCAGTTATTGGTTTCATGCTTAATACATCTGACTCATGAGCAAAATCGGTCTGTTTGGTCCTCCTTAAGTAGTACTTAAACTAAAGTTAAAGGTATAGGTGTTACGTACTTCAAGCTTAAAGTTGAGGACTTGCAACTTGACTTGGACCTGTCTATCTTGACTTGGGACTTGATTCGAGACTTGCAAAACAATGACTTGGTCCCACCTTGGTCCCCACCAATAGTGCCCTATTTAAGGGTATAGGGGCGATTTCGGACACAGTTTGTCACCGTGGTTCTTGATTTGACGATCACACCTGTTTGTATTCTGTTCATTATCACTGTGTATTTAAGTGTGCATCTTTTTCATAAGGGCACAGAAAAAGTAAAAATGGATGTACAAACTCAGTGAATATTTTTTTCCCCAGTGCATCGCAGCACTGGATCAAAAGGCAAGTGACAGGTGTGCTAACTGGCCAAAACGCTCTCACACTGCGCCCAGACTAGCAGGTCATCCTTATTACCTTATTACATAACCACCCAGTACAATCTGGACACTACATAGCACAAACACTTAAAACACCGGTAACACTTTAGCTTAAGGGTCCAGAATTATGCATTAGTTAAGCATAAATACACTAATAAATGATGAGCTTAACATAGAATTAAACTAACCTTTATAAGACAGTAATTGCATTCATATCCAGTGTTCTTTAAAATGTTTATTACGCACACACACAGTTGTTTTGTTTTCTGTTTGGTTTCACACACATACACTCACACTCACACACACACACACACACACACACACACACACACACACACACACACACACACACACACTGTGTATATGTGCTTGGATCTTTAATGACATCTTTCCTCTCTCTCTGGGTTTCTTCTGTTTCACGTCTTTACTTTGTATCTATGCACTATTTTTCCTCTGTGTTCTGCAGGACTTCATTTTGGCTTCCTGCTTGTGTGTCCCGTAGCTGTTGTTTTACTGTTGCGCACAAGATCCTGATTGAGGACTGCCAGCTGCTTCAGGAACTCTATGTCGGGCTTGATGTACCTCGCCTTTATGAGATGATCAATGGCATCCTCCACAGTCATGTCATTGTGGATCATGAGGTATGCCAGAAAAGGTGTAGGAGCGTAGTTGATACCCTCTGTACAGTGAATGAACACTTTATCTGTGGAAATAAAAACAGAAAGACAAGTAAAAAAAAGTCCCAAACAGTTTGTCACTCCAGAACACTTAAGGTATAAAAGATCTTACTTCCTGTGTTTTTCTTGGCCTTGCGGATGAATTTGGCAGCTTTGTAAAAGTATTTGCTGATGTCTAAACCGTGCGATGCAGGCAAGCCACAATACTTGATGTTCCTGCCTCTGTAATAACTCGCCCCTGTATTGACAGTTTCTCTCAGGTCTTTCTCCCAGGGCACTCCCAACAACACCCTCAGTTTGGTCTTCACCGCAGCCGCATTCAGGACGTGAGTAATACCCAGCTCCTTCAGTCTCATTAGGTCTCTTGCTATCTCTCTGCACAAGAACACAACAGCCTAGATTAGTCTTTCAGTAAAGAGGATTTACAATGTAGAAATGTATCCTGTTCATACATGGTTTATATTAGTGTAAACGTGTTGTAGACTTACTCATTTCCAATGAAGATGTTGTTCCAGACTGCAGTGACAGGTCTATGACGCTGTGTACAGCCCTTCACACGCTTCTCCAATTGGAAACAATGTTCTTCTGGAAATGGTTCCTGCTTGGAAGTGCTTTTGCCAGATTTTGGTACATAACTGCTTGGACCTGACACACACGAATCATCTGAGTGATCTAGATCTGATTCCGATTCCACATCAGGAACGCTTGGAATCGGGACACACGTTTCCTTGGTATCGACCAGGTCCAATTCAGGTTCAGGACACAGAGGCTCAGCCGGATCGATCGGAAAATACTTTTTGAAGAATGCATTAATCTTCTTCTCTTTAGTACTTTCTGAAAAAAGAAGAAAACAAATAATATGTTATTAGAAACATCACTAACCACAGATCAAAAAAGAATAATTAGACTTCTGTTTGCGTCTCATTCGTTCTGTACACACACAGTTCAGTAATTTACAGGAGTGACAACCGCATTTACAAAAACTATATGCAGTGTGTACGGAACCGAACTGAACAGCTAGTTGTTAATGACGTTAAATGCGGTTGTCACTCCTGAAACTTTACAGTGTGTACATGGCCACTGTAATGTTGCATCTCAAATGCTCTGTTGACATTCACCTCTTGGGACGTTGATTTCAGGGGATTCAGGAGAAGCATCCATGCCATCACTGACGTCATCCTCCTGACCTTCTGCGGACACAGGTTCCGGCTCCGAACTGTTTGCATCTGGGACACACAGAGGCTCAGACGGATCCAAAGGAAAATACTTTTTGAAGAATGCATTAATCTTCTTCTTTTTAGTACGTTCTGAAAAAATAAGAAAACAAATAATATGTTATTAGAAACATCACTAACCACAGATCAAAAAAGAAGATTCAGCCCCACTTTATATTAGGTGGCCTTAACTACTATGTACTTACATAAAAAAAGTACAATGTACTTGTTGTGTTCATATTGTATTGTAAAACACTTTTGCTGTTATTGAGGTGGGATTACAGGGTAAGTTTAGTTAGGGACAGGTGTGGTGGTGTGGGTAAGTTTAAGGGTAAAGTTAGGGTCAGGTGTGGCGCTGTGGGTAAGTTTAAGGGTAAAGTTAGGGACAGGTGTGGCGGTTAGGTTAGGGACAGGTGTGGCGGTGTGGGTAAGTTTAAGGGTAAAGTTAGGGACAGGTGTGGCGGTGTGGGTAAGTTTAAGGGTAAAGTTAGGGACAGGTGTGGCGGTGGGTAAGTTTAAGGGTAAGTTTAAGGGTAAAGTTAGGGACAGGTGTGGCGGTGTGGGTAAGTTTAAGGGTAAAGTTAGGGACAGGTGTGGTGGTGTGGGTAAGTTTAAGGGTAAAGTTAGGGTCAGGTGTGGTGGTGTGGGTGTTTAAGGGTAAGTTTAAGTTTAAGGTAAAGTTAGGGACAGGTGTGGTGGTGGGGTAAAGTTAGGGACAGGTGGTGTGTGGGTAAGTTTAAGGGTAAAGTTAGGGACAGGCGAGGCGGTTAGGGACGGGTGTAGGCGGGTGTGGCGGTGTGGGTAAGTTTAAGGGTAAAGTTAGGGACAGGTGTGGCGGTGTGGGTAAGTTTAAGGGTAAAGTTAGGGACAGGTGTGGCGGTGTGGGTAAGTTTAAGGGTAAAGTTAGGGACAGGTGTGGGTAAGTTTAAGGGTAAGTTTAAGGGTAAAGTTAGGGACAGGTGTGGTGGTATGGGTAAGTTTAAGGGTAAAGTTAGGGACAGGTGTAGTGGTAGCAGGTTGGGGCACGCACCAAGGCTCAGGCTGATCGCCACCGGTCAAAGCCTCCCGTCTACGTCGTGGGTCAAAAAGTGTGGCTTTCTTCCAAAGATATTCCTCTCCGCTCCGTATGTAACAAGCTTGCTCCTAAATTCATCGGCCCGTTCCCTGTCACCAAAATGAGGGGGTACTGTCACGGTTCATGAATTCGTTGTCTCCTAATTACTGCCTGTGTGTGTATGTGAGGTGAGTGTGGGGGGCGTGGTCACTGATCACACACTCAGCAATCATCCTTTGCACCTGAATTCCATCTGCTCTGCCTATTTAGTCCCCTTCTCACCACCACTGTGTTGTCGAGTCGTTGTCCCTCCAGTGATGCCGTGCCTGTCTCTCCCGTGTTCCTGTGTCTTCGTGTTCCTGTGTTCCACGCTCCATGATCACCACTCTGGGATTATCACCGCACAACGTCTTTACTGTCTAGCCCATTGAGTCCCTGCGTCACCGCCAGCCAATCCCTGGACATTCCTTGTGTTTTGTGTTACCACAATAAACCTCTCACTTGCAATTGAATCCGTCTACGACTACTTCCTGACAATCTGCTCCTCTGTCTCTTCATCTTTTATTCTGCAGGGTTCTTCCTCAAACTCCATCTTTACAATAGTATGTCTGTAGTTTCTCCTGCTTCTTCTTCTTCTCCTGTGGGAAGATGGGAATATTCCCAGCATTTAAACTCTCATGAACGGCTGTGGGAGCGGCTTCACTGACTGAAGGTGTGAATTGTGGTCGCTGTTGCTCATTTAGCAGATGATCATCACACTTACAATCACTCTCAATGATCCAGCTTTAAGGTGTCATGAAACCCCCTTGTTTTATCCTGGTTGTTCATGCCTCAGAGTTGCAAAAATTATCAGAAAATGGGTGTATAAAGCTGTGGAAAAGTGGGAGTAGGGGCATAAATGATCCTAAAGAAAAATGTTATTGTAGAGCCGTGACTCATGAATAAATGCAGAGGAACGGCTGACGTAGAACTGTGCCCACAGCCGAAGGCACGCTTCTACCTCACACTCCGGGATGTTGCTTCAACTTTGATTTTCAACCCAGAAGAACACAATTGCTCATAAAAACGCAAAAATAACCAATTTCCACTTATTGGTAAAATGTATGAGTGGTTTTAGCGTTTTTAGCGACGTGCAGACTGTCCATATCTGTGCACATCTCAAAAAATGTGTTTGGGGGTTTCATGACCCTTTAAGTGTTTTCCTCAAACAACTGTTTAGAAACAATTCATCTCCTCCAGCTGATTTTTCTGTTGCTCTTAGATATTATTTACATGAATTGAAAAAAAAAAAAAAAAACTGTTTACCAGGTTTCATTACATGAAATGAAAACACAACTCTGTAATGTGAAATCCAGTCAGTAATGAGTTTACGTTTCTCGAGCAACATCAGTCGGTTCATTTTGATTCAGTGATTCACTAAATGAACCGACTCGTTTAGTCGTTTGTGTTTATATTTCTCCTAATAAATGATAAATTAATGTACTCACGGTGTGAAAGCATCAGATTTAGAGCAGAATGAACGGCTGTGCTCCACTTCTCATGTTTATGTCCCTTCCCTCGCTCACTTCTGAAAGGTGCTGATTCTGAAATCCACTTCTGCTTCAATACCTATATATATATCCGAATTACCTGTATATATCTAAATTAAATTTATAATCAAAGCCTTAATATTTATCATCCTATATTATTATGATGTAGTTATGATATATCTAAATCAATAGGACCAATGATTGGTGTTTCTTTATATATGTTTTCATATATGTCCCTTTCATATTTCCTTTTACTGAAACACTAAAGAATTGTATGAATATTGTCTGTACCTCTCACTCAGAGAAAGCACATGTTATCAGTAGGTTTTGGGGAGCATTCTGGTTTTATCTGGAACTCAACCAACTCCAACCATGGAGAGACTGTGTATCTGTCTATATGCGCAATATTCTTTTACAGCTCAGTATTGGAGGTGGATTACAGGCATCCAAGAGACACAAGCCGGCACCTGCTCCAGACCTGGAAGGACTATGGGCCTAATTCTGGGGTGAAAGCGTCAACAAGTGATTTATGGACACGTGAACCTGATTAACTATAACGTTAAGTCCACTGGAGGCAAGTTGAAGTGATGAACCCAAGTGCAGTTTATTTACATGAGGTGCGTGAACAGATATACAAAACAGACTTGACTCGGAAACAGTGGTTACAGGGAACAATACTCAACAAGCACACATGGCAAACATGAGGGCTTAAATACACAAAGAGCGCAATCAGGTCACAGCAGTCTTCAGGACTGTGATCAGTTTTGTGTGTCCATCCATACAAATTGCTGAGACCAAGTATTTTAATACTGTATTGTAAGTTAAACAGTTTTGTCGTTGAGGTTTTAAGTGTTTTTTTAAAAGGGATTGTTGACCCAAAATATTAAAATCTTTTCTCTCTCTTCTGTTGATTTAAACCAGTGGTGTCAAACTCTGATCCTGGAGGGCCACAGCCCTCCAGAACTTGACTCCAACCCTAATTAAAAGTACCTGATCCAGCTAATCAAACCCTTCAGGTTTATTTGAAAACTAGATGTTATGCGTGTTGGAACAGGGTTGGAACTAAAATGCGCAGGGCTGTGGCCCTCCAGGGGTTTGACACCCCTGCTTTAAACCCATAAGACTTTCATTCATCTCTGAAACACAAGTGATGTGATTGAAAATGAAATTAAGACATTTGTCACTCCATATAAAGTCTATTAATGAATTTTCAGAAAAGCTCTCTTTTTTTAATCTTATTATTACTGTTTGGAAGCATCAGAGGTTTGGGTGAACAGACAGAAAATCCCCAGGTTTTTGTTCCCAATGGTTTCATTTCCTGACTGGTTTCATTTTTTGTTTTTTTATTAGTAATATTTTTGTTACATAAGTTTGGTTATGTAAAACCAGCTGTTGGGATAGTATCACCATGTTTTAAAATAAACTGGTAATGTTGGTGTTTTACAAAAACTTGATATGTTGATATGCTGATAACTTGATAAAATATGAATTATAATAAAGTACTTGATAGACTGAACTTTTACATTTAAATTTCAGATTTTTATTTTTTTTAATTGCACCTTTCATATTTTGTGATCATTTTTTGTTTTTTTGTAGATGAGTGACGAGTGGAATAGTCAAGCAGACGTATTATGAATGTTGCCCAGCTGGGCCCCACTTAGGTTCTATATGACATTTATATGGGCTAATTCATACAGGGCCCACATGGAACCCGCGGACAAGCCCATCTAGGCCCCATGTGTACAGCCCATATGGGGCCCACATTGGCCCCACAGTTGTTCTGTTGGCTGAGTCATAAGTGGGACAAATATGGGTCTTATATGTGTTGCCCAGTTGGGCCCCACATTAGCCCCAGTCAGGCCCCACCTTTATTTTGTTGGATGGGTCATAAATGGGACCAATATGGGTCTTATATGTGTTGCCCAGTAGCCCCAGTCAGGCCCCATATGGGATTAATATGAGCTAATTCAGATGGGGCCCACATGGAACCCATGGACAAACCCATGTAGGCCCCATATTTACAGCCCATATGGGGCGAATGTTGGCTGGGTTGTGTTGAGCTGCTCGGAACTGGAGTTTAACTGAGAGTCTTTAACTCTCAGATTTGTAGGCTTCGATATAACTTTAAAATTAAGTCAAGATTTATATTAAAATCTAGCCTGGGAAAACCCAGACACCTTCCGGCAAATTCAGCAAGTTAGTCTGGCAAAGAGCCCATTCAAGCCCATTTCTAATCCCTCGAAATCGTGGTGCCAAACAGAAACATTGGGGCGGGCTTTACACGATGACGACAGCGCGGCGACGGTGAAGCAGATTTTGTACATTACAAAGATGGATGCCGCCGTGGAACATCACTGGTTCGAATCAGCCATCGCATCTGTTTTAAGTGATTTAAACTTTTCCTTTTTGTTAAAAACAGGCATTTGAGCGACATCCACTGGTGACCTTTGCCAGACCATAACTCAGTTACTACTGAGAATGGTCTGGTTTTAACCAGGCTAATTAAAATCAACAATTGAAGGAGTCCAGAATGTCAATACAATTTCAATCTCCTTAGCAGATATTTGAAGTGTGAATCTATCCAAAATTATCTTTAGTGGTGAAACAGCTGTCACCTATAAAATGTAATTTCTAAATCAATACTTATATACTATATATATATATATATATATATATATATGCTAGATAGGTTAGATAGTTTAATAGGGATTGTTTTCCTCCAGTGGAGGCGCTCCAGCGACCGAAGCGACGACACACATCCGAGTCTAGAGAAGAAGAGAAGTGAGCGAGGGAAGGGACATAAACATGAGAAGTGGAGCACAGCCGTTCATTCTGCTCTAAATCTGATGCTTTCACACTGTGAGTACATTCATTTATCAGTTATTAGGAGACATATAAATGACTCTTAAAGATTCGGCTCATTTTAGCGAATCCAACCAGCCGGAGTGTTTACCGAATCAGAAATGAAATCGCATGGTTTTACTCACACAAGATTTGAATTTAAATGACAATATCTTGCTGACTATTATCCTTTATCGCTGCTTTTCACACGTTTACAGCTCATCGGTATTCTTTCAGCTTCTCTCTGAACTGCTGTGGGATAACATTAACATCTCCCATCTACTTTAATCAGGGCCTGATGGTGTAATAGCTCAGTCTATCAAAGTCTACATTGACATTTAGTGCACAGGGTATTGCTTTCAGTACAAGAAGTCATGTTAAAATATTAATCTCTCACACAGTAATATTTTATTTTAAATGATTTAAAATTAAGATGCACATCATTAAATGCTAAAAGTCTGGCTGTGCTTAATGGGTTCATGTCCCTTTACACCCCTGATCCCATTAAGCTCACAACATGTGTTATTGGGAAAATTCTTGTTTATTTTAAACAACATTTTTTAAAAGAATCACTTTATAAAGATATCTGTTTATGAAGTATTTACACAGACGTTCAGTGTGGATGAGCTTAAAGGAGCACACAATAAATTAAATTAAATTTTAAAAGGACAATTTTGCTAAATAAATAATCTAGGTCATGCATTAAGCTCATACATATTTTAATATGGACTGCTATTATTGAAAATATCTATGAAATTACACTTTTTCTTATTGATGTCACTGAAGCTGTGATTTCCATTAGGGATGGGCATTCGATTAGATTTTCTTAGTCGATCGTTGGGAGAATTAACGATCGATTAATCATTAATATTTTTATAATAACATTAATTATTTAACTTTTATAATTCAAAAATGCAATGAATACAAAAATACAGTGTGTTTTTCCTCGATGAGACCTCTATGACAAATTCAACTTGTGGCAGACCGTTAAACTACGTTCAGTGAGGCAAACCGAACATATATGCGGTGCTCTAAAGCAGCGGAAGCCTGCAGTTTCGAGCCAGCGTTCTTAAACGGAGACCTCATTTGTTCCAAAATAATAATAATAAAAAAAGGGGTAATTTTCTCTGCTTGTTGTGCATCACAGCTCCGAGGTCGTGTTAACGCTGACTTGACGCTAGGTTGAGACTGAGAGCAGGATGCACCGCCACCGTCATTAACCAGGGACGGATGCACTGTTTAAGTGGTACGTCATTTGAGTCGTGGCCGTGTTGTACTTATACACGGCATCGCAATGTTTGCAGTGAACTATTTCGCTTTTTAAATCAAAATGGTCCCACGCCACACTTCGCCGTGACCTCCTCATGATTATTCTTTTGAAATCAAAACGGAAGATCACAGATAACCGAGTATGGTGTCAAATATTGCACCCTGGTGGTAAAATGTTTAATTGCTGCCACACAGTGAAATTCGTTTAATTGCTTCAAGACACACTACACAATGCAACCTGCATTAGATAAAAAAAATGCATTGGATTAAACTATAACAAATTAACGTGATCGACAAAATTCTTAACGATCAATTATCGATCATCGATTAATCATGCCCATCCCTAATTTCCATACAGTGCACCCTTTAAGCTCACCGCACAATAATATGAGTTCTTTAAACATTACAGCAGTGTAAAACCACAGCACATCAATAAACTGTAAATGTAAAATATAATGGGTTTAAAAGTACAAGCCAGTAATGCCTGTGAAGTGATATATTAGTGTAGCTAGTAAGCTAGCGATGTTCTGTAGCATCTGCGCTATGTTGCTAAAACTATCTTTTGGTTCTAACTGTAATTATTTCCCACATCCAGGTTCCAGGTTATAATATGCAAATGTCTAAACATTAATCTCTTAATTTTGTTATACTTGTTTACACTCACCTAAAGGATTATTAGGAACACCATACTAATACTGTGTTTGACCCCCTTTCGCCTTCAGAACTGCCTTAATTCTACGTGGCATTGATTCAACAAGGTGCTGAAAGCATTCTTTAGAAATGTTGGCCCATATTGATAGGATAGCATCTTGCAGTTGATGGAGATTTGTGGGATGCACATCCAGGGCACGAAGCTCCCGTTCCACCACATCCCAAAGATGCTCTATTGGGTTGAGATCTGGTGACTGTGGGGCCATTTTAGTACAGTGAACTCATTGTCATGTTCAAGAAACCAATTTGAAATGATTCAAGCTTTGTGACATGGTGCATTATCCTGCTGGAAGTAGCCATCAGAGAATGGGTACATGGTGGCCATAAAGGGATGGACATGGTCAGAAACAATGCTCAGGTAGGCTGTGGCATTTAAACGATGCCCAATTGGCACTAAGGGGCCTAAAGTGTGCCAAGAAAACATCCCCCACACCATTACACCACCACCACCAGCCTGCACAGTGGTAACAAGGCATGATGGATCCATGTTCTCATTGTGTTTACGCCAAATTCTGACTCTACCATCTGAATGTCTCAACAGAAATCGAGACTCATCAGACCAGGCAACATTTTTCCAGTCTTCAACTGTCCAATTTTGGTGAGCTCGTGCAAATTGTAGCCTCTTTTTCCTATTTGTAGTGGAGATGAGCGGTGGGGTCTTCTGCTGTTTTAGCCCATCTGCCTCAAGGTTGTGCGTGTTGTGGCTTCACAAATGCTTTGCTGCATACCTCGGTTGTAACGAGTGGTTATTTCAGTCAAAGTTGCTCTTCTATCAGCTTGAATCAGTCGGCCCATTCTCCTCTGACCTCTAGCATCAACAAGGCATTTTCGCCCACAGGACTGCCGCATACTGGATGTTTTTCCCTTTTCGCACCATTCTTTGTAAACCCTAGAAATGGTTGTGCGTGAAAATCCCAGTAACTGAGCAGATTGTGAAATACTCAGACCGGCCCGTCTGGCACCAACAACCATGCCACGCTCAAAATTGCTTAAATCACCTTTCTTTCCCATTCTGACATTCAGTTTGGAGTTCAGGAGATTGTCTTGACCAGGACCACACCCCTAAATGCATTGAAACAACTGCCATGTGATTGGTTGATTAGATAATTGCAATAATGAGAAATTGAACAGGTGTTCCTAATAATCCTTTAGGTGAGTGTACATCTAAAAACTGCACATTTAAGTGGGTACCCTTCTGGTGAAAGTTTCAAATGGCTTTCAAAATGGCCGTCAGACAGTGTGAACACATGGATACCCGTATCTCAGTGATCAATGATCTGATTAGCCTGAAATTACAGGAGGTATATAGTAAAAAACACATCAATCGGTTAAGACATCAAGTAGGATGAAAAATATTTTTATCTCACAATTCTTGACAATTCTCACAATTCTTTTTCTTGCATTTGCGTGTTTATATCTCCCAGTTTGGACTTTACAACTCGCAATTGTGAGGACAAAAGACAGAATAATGAGTATATCTCACAATTCTGTTTGTCCTTCTAAGAACTGTGAGATATGACTTGAAATGAACTTTTATTACGTGGCTTCCACAGATTGCTACTGCAATTTTCTGCTACCAGGTAGGCTCCGCCCACAAAAACGCCATCACTGTTTGCGAACACAAAATAGGTCAATACTGCGTCATTTAATTACTGCATTTTTGGTTTATGGTTGGGGTAAGTGTAGACAGCGACGAGTTTACAATGCGGATCATAGATTGTATACGGACGAGAGTGAGCGCGTTTCAACTTTTTATGGACATATCTCAATACTAGTGCTCTAAACATGAACCGGCACCGTGTATGTGCATATATTTAATCGCGTCTTCTTCAAATGAAATGTATGTGCGAATAAAGACACTGATACAGCCATTCGTCTGGTCAAGACAATGATGTTGAGAATTCAAAGAACAATGGAAAAAAGTAACGATGCCTGATTCTGTGTTGAACTGACACGTCGTTTGATGTCATATAGGGTTTGATTTTTAAAATGAATCAAGGTGCCCTCAAGTTTCTTTTTGTGTAGTCATATTTTAATATTCATGTACCTGTATAATGAGTGTGTTGCAGGTCTGTGTTTTATTGGTTTTTGTCTCCCCTTTTCCCAACATCTACTTTTCCACGGCTTTACACACCCATTCCTTGAGACGTTTTCAACTCTTGAGGTGTGAACGACCAGGTCGGTTTCATTATTCCCCAGCATTTAAAGTGTATTCCCATCTTCCCACAGGAGAAGCAAGCAAGCAAGCAAGCAGGAGGAGTTACTCCAGGAGAAAAGTATGTCTGATACTATTGTAAAGATGGAGTTTAAGGAAGAACCCTGCAGAATAAAAGATGAAGAGACAGAGGAACAAATAGGTTGGTGTATAATACATTTAAAGCTAAATACTGAACTAAAAAGAAACGTCCTCCCATTTTCAATTTCGTCTTCTCGGCATATTTCTTATGTGTAAATATTTGTATGAACATTCAACAACTAAGACATAAATGAAACAAATGTCTGATGAACAGTAATGGGATAATGTGTATAGGGTTGGGTATAGTTTGAATTTGATTCTGATCCTGCTTATCCATTCAAATTCTTATTGATTCCTAATTTTGTTTCCAATAAGGGGAAGGAGATGGCAACTCGAGATGCCAATTTGAAAAATCACATATAAAAAAAAAACGTGAATGTGTCATAAGATATCAGTAAGTGGCAGTCATTATGTGGTGTTTCCACCGGCTGCTTTAAATGCTACAGTGTAGGGATGTCACAAGTTCGGTACTGAAATTTAAAAAATGTGACGATACCTGCATTTCTGTAGTACTGACTCCCGAGTATATCCGGTACCCGCAGCTGCGTTCAGTCGCTTCCGTGTTAATCTAAGCGCAGGGCTCCGGACTGTAGCCGAATATATACTAGTGTTTGTGAATGTTAAACCGCAAAATACTATTTAAATATTACTCCTGCATGTTCTGCCTCTCTGTGTGAATGACGGGCACCAACACTCACTCACTGTCTTTGTGGTCTCTGCCGTGTGTCACAATATGAGGACATGAACGCGTAAACCGTCACTTCATGGGAATTTACAGTTTTAAAGTAAAAGTTTTGAACCCATCAAAATAAAAGTTCGGTTTAAAGGGGTCATGAACTGAGAAATCAAATTGTCCTTTTGACATGTAAGATGTCATCGTACTATAAAAATATCCTGTAAGTTTCAGAACTGAAAACTTCCTTGTTAGTCCAATAAAAGCTTTTATTGACACCAGACCCAGCAAGCGACAGGTTTATGGGGCTCTACACTCACCTAAAGGATTATTAGGAACACCATACTAATACTGTGTTTGACCCCCTTTCGCCTTCAGAACTGCCTTAATTCTACGTGGCATTGATTCAACAAGGTGCTGAAAGCATTCTTTAGAAATGTTGGCCCATATTGATAGGATAGCATCTTGCAGTTGATGGAGATTTGTGGGATGCACAGCCAGGGCACGAAGATCCCGATCCACCACATCCCAAAGATGCTCTATTGGGTTGAGATCTGATGACTGTGGGGGCCATTTTAGTACAGTGAACTCATTGTCATGTTCAAGAAACCAATTTGAAATGATTCAAGCTTTGTGAGCTTGGTGCATTATCCTGCTGGAAGTAGCCATCAGAGAATGGGTACATGGTGGTCATAAAGGGATGGACATGGTCAGAAACAATGCTCAGGTAGGCCGTGGCATTTAAACGATGCCCAATTGGCACTAAGGGGCTTAAAGTGTGCCAAGAAATCATCCCCCACACCATTACACCACCACCACCAGCTTGCACAGTGGTAACAAGGCATGATGGATCCATGTTCTCATTCTGTTTACGCCAAATTCTGACTCTACCATCTGAATGTCTCAACAGAAATCGAGACTCATCAGACCAGGCAACATTTTTCCAGTCTTCAACTGTCCAATTTTGGTGAGCTTGTGCAAATTGTAGCCTCTTTTTCCTATTTGTAGTGGAGATGAGTGGTAACCGGTGGGGTCTTCTGCTGTCGTAGCCCAGCCGCCTCAAGGTTGTGCGTGTTGTGGCTTCACAAATGCTTTGCTGCATACCTCGGTTGTAACGAGTGGTTATTTCAGTCAAAGTTTCTCTTCTATCAGCTTGAGTCAGTCGGCCCATTCTCCTCTGACCTCTAGCATCAACAAGGCATTTTCGCACGCACAGGACAGCCGCGTACTGGATGTTTTTCCCTTTTCGCACCATTCTTTGTAAACCCTAGAAATGGTTGTGCGTGAAAATCCCAGTAACTGAGCAGATTGTGAAATACTCAGACCGGCCCGTCTGGCACCAATAACCATGCCACGCTCAAAATTGCTTAAATCACCTTTCTTTCCCATTCTGACATTCAGTTTGGAGTTCAGGAGATTGTCTGTCTTGACCAGGACCACACCCCTAAAGGCATTGAAGCAACTGCCATGTGATTGGTTGATTAGATAATTGCATTAATGAGAAATTGAACAAGGTGTTCCTAATAATCCTTTAGGTGAGTGTATGACGTCAGAGTGTGGTGAAACACCATTTGGTCATATAGGTTCAGTACCGTCGCAAGGGCTGTGCTAAGTGTGCGACCGCACAGGCCTCGCACAAAGTGACAGCTGACTTGATGTAAAAAGCCAATAGTTCAAGTTCATGTTTTTGTCCTTCAAAATACTAAATAGTGTTTAAAAGGCATAGCTAAAATATGTACCCTCAGTGCGACATCGCACGCCTGGCTCGAAGAGAGCGCTTTTATGCAGTTAATTCAAATTCTGATTTTGGCTGCTTCTGAAACCATAGATATTAGGCTACCTAAGAAGGTCAAGTAAATAGGCCACACTAGAAATCCACGCTCTTTGAAGAATTTGTATTTATTGCATGGACTGAGCTCAAGCATGGACCCCTGCATTTCATCTGACGGTATGCACAAAAGGTTTTTTATTTACACTATAAAGTTAAATAACCATATAGCCTAACTATTACGCACCTTGCCTCAGTGCTGCAGAATGAGTAAAGCCTACTCTATCTCTAGATGTTTTAAACGTTTTTAAATCAGAAAACTGCAAAAAGCAACAAAATTGTCAGACATCCATTTAGCTTATGTTCACAGAGGAAAACAGCTGAAAAACAGCGCTGGTTGTTCTCTCAATACTGCCTGTTTGTTTTACTGACTGAGAAATCTCTTCAGAGGATTCAGTGAGAGAGCAGACCAAACTATTTCAAGTGGATTCAGGCCGTTTTGCAAACGCGTTTGACCCGTTCATAATTTAGAACATAATTTAAGCGTCAAAATACTCTAATTTACTCTATTTTAACCTTAATTACTGCACTAATTGTAACATAAATAATATAAATATTAGAATAAAAATATTTTAAGTGGTCATTAATGGACCATAATTATTGCACATAGTATTTAGTACCAAAAACCTCATAATAAATATTATTAAACTAAAATATAGAACATTTATTTAATTGAAAAATAGTTAAGGCATATGGTCAATTAGTAAGGAATACCTGAGGGCTAAATACAAGAAAAATGTTAATGTTAACAATGTTGCATCTCCATCACTCTCCATAATAAAATTATACTGTAAATGTGGTTGACGTAATAATCAAAGCACTCAATGCTGTACTGTTTACTAAAAATTGCTGCAAATACCTGTATAGTGAAGCTGTTGTCTATCTGCTTAAGCCATTCAAATGCATTGACACAGTGCTGGTTTGTTTAGAACTAAATGAGCTCATGAACCACGTGACTGCGCGCGCATGTCACAACTTTTTTCAACGGCTCTGGCTTTAACTGTTATGCCACCTTAAGTGTGCCAAAACACTTTATTGCTTGAATTTCGTATATATTAAAACTTAAAAAAATTAAAAAGCTTAGACTTTGTTTCATATCAAAAGCAGGTTTGGCAATTTACTTGGACAGAGAGCGAGACAGAGCCTGAAAGCGAGTGTCTCACGCCAAATGCGTGAGAGTTGGCAATCCTGACGGTCGTATGGGAACGCACCTTGTGTTTGTGTGAGGAGAGAAAGAGAGAGCGAGAGAGAGCGCAGGGAAAGGAAATGCAGCTGAACAAATACGCTGTGTACGTGTTTTAAATGGTGTTAAAAAAAATATGAATAACAAAACTCAATATGTGGCGGTCGATGGCGCACCGCCACAGATTAGTCTATGTGTGGGAAACACTATATAGACATTATCTTAATTTCACAATGTCTTTATACATACAATGTGCGCGCCTGGTATCTGTGATACCTGTGAGTTGTCCGAGACGCGATGCTTCTCGCCCGGTGTGTGTGGTAAATGCATTCTGCGCCATTCACTCACACAGAGACACGCAGAACATACAGGATTCATATTTGAATAGTCTTTTCGCAGTTAGTTAGTCTGGAGTCCTGCACATGGAAGCGACTGAAAGTAGCTGCCTATTAGTAGGTACTGAATATACTCAGTCTCCGGTACTGCAGAAATAGTCACATTTTCAAAATTTCAGTACCGTCTTGGTACTGAAGTTCCAGTACTTTTGACATCCCTACTCTGTTCACATCTGCAGTCCTCATGCCTCCTGCAGCAGGACTATGGCATGTTCACACAGGCGATCAGACCAAAATTATCTTTAAAATACATTATCCTGAAAAAGAGACGTTTCTTTTTTTTTTTCTCAGTAGTAAACTGGATTTGTGCTAAATTGTAATTAAACCATAATTTCTCATTTGTACTCCTTTTATTGAATTATGGGAATTTAATGTGTTGATTTTAGACCCGGTGGAAGTCAATGAAGACAAACATCAAAAACCTAACTTCACAAATGAAGATGGAAAGACAGTCCCTTTAAAGACTGAAAAGAGTTTCACACTAAAACAAGCTAAAAAATCTGGAGTCAAAGGATCTTTCACCTGCACTCAGTGTGGAAAGAGTTTCACAGATAAATCAAACCTTAACAAACACATGAGAGTTCACACTGGAGAGAAACCGTTCACATGTTCTCAGTGTGGAAAGAGTTACAGGACCAAAAGATCTCTCGATGATCATCTGCGCACTCACTCTGGAGTGAGATCATTCAGCTGTGACCAGTGTGAGAAAACATTTGTTGTGGCATCAAACTTAAGAGCACACCTTATAATTCATGCTGCTGTGAAGCCTTACGTTTGTTCTGTATGTGGAAAGTATTTTACACAAGTGCACACTTTACAAGAGCATGAGCGTATTCATACTGGTGTGAGACCTCATTGGTGCTTTGACTGTGGGAAGTCCTTCACTACATCACGCACCTTAAAAAGACACCAGAGAATTCACACTGGAGAGAAACCGTACAAGTGCTCACACTGTGGGAAGAGTTTCACTCAGTTGGGAAACATGAAAGATCATGAGAGAGTTCACACTGGAGAGAAGCCGCACCAGTGCTCTTCATGTGGGAAGAGTTTCGCCCATTTATCTAATCTACAGACTCATAAGAAAAAGCATTGCCCGAAGTTTCCTAAATAAGCAAAGTTCATGTTTGGATTGAAAGCATGCTGATTAAATATATAAATGCACTGATCAAGCATAACATTTGAACAACTGAATATTGTGTTGGTCCTGATTTTTGCTGCCAAAACAGCCCTGACCCGTCGAGGCATGGACTCCACTAGACCCCTGAAGGTGTGCTGCGGTATCTGATCCCAAGATGTTAGCAGCAGATCCTTTAATTTCTGCAAGTTGCAAGGTGGAGCCTTCATGGATTTGTCTGTTCAACACATCCCACAGATGCTCAATTGGATTGAGAGCTGGGGAAATTTGAGGCCAAGTCAACACTTCAAACTCGCTGTTGTGCTCCTCAAACCATTCCTGAGCCATTTTTACTTTGTGGCAGGCACATTATCCTGCTGAAAACGGCACAGCCACCAGGGAATACCATTTCCATGAAAGGGTGTACATGGTCTGCAACAATGCTTAAGTAGGTGGTACATGTCAAAGTAACATCCACATGGATGCCAGGACCCAAGGTTTCCCAGCAGAACATTGCCCAAAGTAGCACAAGCAGCTCCACCGGCTTGCCCCAGGTAAGCGGTGCACACACCCCCGGCCATCCACGTGATGCAAAAGAAAATGTGATTCATCAGACCAGGCCACCTTCTTCCATTGCTCCGTGGTCCAGTTCTGATGTTCACGTGCCACTGTTGGTGCTTTCGGCGGTGGACAGGGGTCAGCATGGGCACCCTGACTGGTCAGCGGCTATGCCGCCCCATACGCAACAAACTGAGATCACTGTGTATTCTGACACCTTTCTATCAGAACCAGCATTAACTTCTCAATGTTCACTTATATCTCACCCACTAACATGTGCCGTGATGAAGAGATAATCAGTGTTATTCACTTCATAATGTTATGCCTGATCGGTGTATAGTTTAAACGGGTATGTTGAATGTGGGAAATAAATGTTTAAGTGAAATTTACTGACTTTTTGATTTATTTATATTTGAGAATATTCTACATTTCAGCAAATGACACTTTTTTTTAAATTTTCTTTTTTCAACTTCTTTTTGTACTCATTTTAACTTAATTGAGGCTTTAACACTGTATTCAATATTCCTAATCAACTCAATAGTTATACAGCATTTTTTTTTAATCCTCAGTCCAGTCGGTGGCGATAATGCACCAATAAGTTAGGTTACCTACCGCCAATAAACACCAAAGAAGAAAATAACAACAATAAACCACCGAAAACAACTGAACTATGGGATTAGAAGGCAACAAATAGTTTTGAATTAATGGGCATCATTAAAAGGACAAAGAGATATACACCCAACTAAGTCTGTGTTTAATGAGAGTTGGGAACATACCCAAGGTAACATTAATAGCATAGGATAGACAGGAAATAGAATGGCCCAAAAAATGGGTATAGATCAGCTGAAATGCACTCAAAGTGTGCCATTACCTGAAGTGCCTCCATGGCTGTTTTCTACAAGAACTAATTCAAGAAAATAACGACGTGACAGTTGAACATTTAGTGAATCAATACATAAAACAAAAATACAGTAACATTTTAGATATTTTTACGGATGGATCAAATGACCCAGAATCTGGAAAAGTAGGAACGGCAATATTCATTCTAAAATACCAGTTCTTTCAGATCATTTAATGGTGTTTATATCTGAGCTTGTAGCAAAATATGTTTTTAAAATGGGTGGAGGAAACAAGGCTAGACAAGGTAATCCTATGCTCTGACTCTTTAGCAGCTTTAAAAAGCCTGAAATATGGTCATGCTTACTGTAGACAGGATTTAATATATGATATACTGCAACTAGTGTATGTATTGCATAGTTAAGGAATTAACGTTAACTTTCTTTGGATTCCGGCACATGTAGGAATAAAAGGAAATGAGATGGTGGATAAACAAAACAAAACAAAAAAAAAAAAAACTCAGGGCAATTATTAGAAAAGCTATAATAGCATATGGCAGGAAATGAGGATAGGAGAAAAAAAGGGAACACATTTATACAGTATTCAAGAAAAGAAGAGGATTCACAACAATATTAAGAAGAATTGATTATTACAATATTACGTTGTTGGGGTAACCGTTTAGGACCCAAGTTTTCACCCAAGAATTAGGCATGAGGTGACCTTCCAGATCTGGAGCAGGCGCCAGCTTGTCCAGGACAAGTCCATCCATCTCTTGGATGCCTGTACTCCACAACCAAGACTGATCTGTAACACAGAATACTGTGCACATACACAGATACACAGTCTCTCTAATGTTGAAGTTGGTTGAGCTCTATAATGACCAGAAAAAGTTTCCCAAAACATACAGATATCATGTGCTTTCTCCCAGTGAGGTACAGACATTATTCACCATAGTTCTTTAGTGTTTCAGTAAAAGGAAGTATAAAATTGAACAAAAAATAAAATGAAAGGCAAATCCATATTTCATCTCAGGAAGCCGGGCTAAGTGAGCAAACACTGTTAGTGCACTCCTGTCAGGTTAGGGGTGTGTGATGCCTCCAAAATCCAAACACACGACAACATGTTCTGTTATCAAGTGTTTAGCAACACATCCCACATCCCTAGGCCAGACCCTCAGTCACCACTCAGAGACCAAATACTTTAGAAAACATACACTCACCTAAAGGATTATTAGGAACACCATACTAATACTGTGTTTGACCCCCTTTCGCCTTCAGAACTGCCTTAATTCTACGTGGCATTGATTCAACAAGGTGCTGAAAGCATTCTTTAGAAATGTTGGCCCATATTGATAGGATAGCATCTTGCAGTTGATGGAGATTTGTGGGATGCACATCCAGGGCACGAAGCTCCCGTTCCACCACATCCCAAAGATGCTCTATTGGGTTGAGATCTGGTGACTGTGGGGGCCATTTTAGTACAGTGAACTCATTGTCATGTTCAAGAAACCAATTTTAAATGATTGGAGCTTTGTGACATGGTGCATTATCCTGCTGGAAGTAGCCATCAGAGAATGGGTACATGGTGGTCATAAAGGGATGGACATGGTCAGAAACAATGCTCAGGTAGGCCGTGGCTTTTAAACAATGCCCAATTGGCACTAAGGGGCCTAAAGTGTGCCAAGAAAACATCCCCCACACCATTACACCACCACCACCAGTCTGCACAGTGGTAACAAGGCATGATGGATCCATGTTCTCATTCTGTTTACGCCAAATTCTGACTCTACCATCTGAATGTCTCAACAGAAATCGAGACTCATCAGACCAGGCAACATTTTTCCAGTCTTCAACTGTCCAATTTTGGTGAGCTTGTGCAAATTGTAGCCTCTTTTTCTTATTTGTAGTGGAGATGAGTGGTACCCGGTGGGGTCTTCTGCTGTTGTAGCCCATCCGCCTCAAGGTTGTGCGTGTTGTGGCTTCACAAATGCTTTGCTGCATACCTCGGTTGTAACGAGTGGTTATTTCAGTCAAAGTTGCTCTTCTATCAGCTTGAATCAGTCGGCCCATTCTCCTCTGACCTCTAGCATCAACAAGGCATTTTCGCCCACAGGACTGCCGCATACTGGATGTTTTTCCCTTTTCGCACCATTCTTTGTAAACCCTAGAAATGGTTGTGCGTGAAAATCCCAGTAACTGAGCAGATTGTGAAATACTCAGACTGGCCCGTCTGGCACCAACAACCATGCCACGCTCAAAATTGCTTAAATCACCTTTCTTTCCCATTCTGACATTCAGTTTGGAGTTCAGGAGATTGTCTTGACCAGGACCACACCCCTAAATGCACTGAAGCAGCTGCCATGTTGATTAGATAATTGCATTAATGATAAATTGAACAGGTGTTCCTAACAATCCTTTAGGTGAGTGTAAGGTCTCAGTATGAATACTCTCATGCACTTTTAAAGAGTTCAGTTGTTAAAAACTCTTTCCACAAAAAGAACAAGCGTGAGGTTGCACACCAGTATGAACTTTAAGGTGTCTTCTTAAGTTTGATTCCACAACAAATGTTTTCTCACACTGATCACAGCTAAATGATCTCCCTCCAGAGTGACAGCAGAGTGACTTTCCACACTGAGAGCATGTTCATGAGAGTTTAAATGCTGGGAATATTTCCATCTTCCCACAGGAGGAGTTACTCCAGGAGAAACTACTGACATACTATTGTAAAGATGGAGTTTGAGGAAGAACCCTGCAGAATAAAAGATGAAGAGACAGAGGAACAGATAGGTTGGTGTATAATACATTTAAAGCGAAATACTAAACTCAGCTAAAAAGAAACGTCCTCCCATTTTCAACTGCTTTTCCCAGCAATTTTCTTGTGTAAATATTTGTATGAACATAAAACAATTCAACAACTGAGACATAAACGAAACAAATGTCTGACGAACAGTAATGAGATAATGTGTATAGGGTTGGGTATAGTTTAATGATTCAGATTCTGCTTATCCATTCAAATTCTTATTGATTCCTAATTTTGTTTCCAATAAGGTGAAGGAGATGCCAATTTGAAAAATTACATATAAAAAACAATGTGCAGCCTAATGAAATTTTAGGGGTAATGTTAAATAAATATAGTGCTAAATATAGCCATCATAATATAGTGCTGTTTCTCTGTCATAAGAAGATATTAAAGCCCTGAAATAACACTTTGAACAATAAAGCCTATATTTTTATAGGCTATTTAGTGCCATTTTCATAAATTAAGTTAGCCCTAAGGGGCAATTGATTTCAGAAGTATTTTTTTTTCTTTACCTTTATAGGCTATAGGAATTTTTTTCTAATCTTATTAAATATGTATGCCATCTTTAATGTTAATTTTCTTTAAATTTAGTCAATTAAATTACAATAATATAACGACCAATTAAATCAGTATCAACCAAAGCCTTTGCATTGCAGAGGTGGAAACGAAGCTGCACCTGAATTTGATTTGAGATATATTTGTAATTAGACTGGATAAACCCAACCCAATCTGCCGGCGATTTGATTTTACCCTGCAGCTCAGGCTGGAAATCTATACATATTTTTTTATCCTACTTCTGTTACAAATTTGCGGGGATCAATCACAAAGCCTCTTGTGCAGTGGAAAATACAGAGCGATCTTAAAAGATTGAGCTTGGTCTAGTGATAGCCAGACACATTTGTAATGAGATTTTAGATGTAATGCTGCTCGGAGAGAGGGCAGTAAATGCGTAGCAATTACAAATGCATAATAATGAGATTAATGTATCTCAGTTGGTGGCGGCAAGTCATTGTGTTATAGGGTTAGTTCACTTAAAAATGAAAATTAGCCCATGATTTACTCACCCTCAAGTCATCCTAGGTGTATATGGCATTCTTCTTTCAGATGTTCAGAGTTATATTAAAAATGTCCTGGCTCTTCCAAGCTTTATAATGGCAGTGAATGGCTGATTTGTTATTAAAGTCCATCAAAAAGTGCATCTATCCATCATATAACTGCTCCACACGGCTCTGGGGGGTGTAGCGTATGGACGGTGCTCATAAATGATCAACGGACCAATACTTTGATTAGTTATAATGACTCAAACAAGACCGGCGCCGTGAAGTCTGCAGACTGACAGGTTAACGGTGCTAAAAGGACACAAACCAGGCATCGTCATAAACAACAGCCCCCACCCTCACACATACCAAAGGACATCCGAACAGATTATATGACTTTTAATTTAGTTATTTTTCATTTTAGGTGTGTTGTGGTCCCTGTATGTATGCATGCTTTGAAGGGCCACAAACGCTTCTCGCTCTCTCTCTTCTCTCCTCTCTTCGTTTTGCTTCCTGTTGCCAGCTCTCTTCTTCTTTTTCCTCTTCGCCATCTTCCAACGGATCTCATCACACAAAGGAACCAAAGTTGAATTTCCCGCGGACTCCAAGGACACACCCTGCAAGACTGAAACACGGACCGGATCGCGGAATTCCCCTAAACGCACGAGCTCACAACCAAGGAAACATATGCAAGTATCCCTTAAGCTGTCGTTATAAAGTCTTGAGCTTATACCAATAAGTTGGACCGATTTCTTGCTTGTGCTCAATAGGTTGTGTCGATAGTATCACCGTTGCCTTCTCTCGCTCTCTCTCTCTCCCTCTCTCTCCTACCTTCTTTCAGTTAATTTGTGTATGTTTGTTTATTGTTTGTTGATTTATTAAAATATATATATACACACGTGATTGCGCTTGAGTTGCTCACCCATAGGTCACTTTTACGGTGAACCGACCCTGTTACAAATTAAAAGAAAGATATTTCTCCTGGCCAGAGAAACGTTGTTTAAGAGTTATTAAAAGGGAGATATTTGGTGGACAATTATCCGTCCTTTGAACTCAATTCTAGAATCAAAGAAATTTCTAAAAGTTGAATCAAGCCCTAGATATTAATAATTGTAATAATCCGTTATATTATCAACTATTAATAACCAAATTCCCCTCTGTGCGGATCTGTGCATGTTTGACCGTAACACGATTAAACACATGCATAAATCCCGCACCATTTCCCCTGGGGCTCGATATTCGCTACAGGGGTTAATAAAGGCCTTCTGAAGCAAAGTGGTGTGTCTGTGTAAGAAAAATATCCATATTTAAAACTTTGTAGACTAAAATAACCAACTTCCGCCGGACCGCCGTACGCACTGATTTACGAGTAACCCTTGATCCTTGAACCCTTGACGAATGCATAATGACGAATGTAGAAGCACAGAGGATAGAGCAAAACAAAACACCGGTCATGAATGAGAAGCACTATCCACGAGAGGCGTGCGATGCTCCTGTACATTGCGTCAAGGGTTACTCTGGCCTTGCATATGAGTCGGACCATTAACTAATTGTGTTAGGTCAAAAGAATTAATCGGGTTTAAAAAGTCCTTCATCATCGCATTTTCTGGGCAGCACACATGTATATTAAAATCTCCTAAAATGAGCAGTCTATCAAATTTTGAAAACAGACCTCCTAAAAGATCCCCAAATTCATTGATAAAATCTTTCTGTGCTTTTGGAGGCCTGCAAATAGTTGCAATAACAACCGGACTACCAATATCTTGTAAAAGCAGCTGTCGTTCAAACGAAGCACATTCTTCAGTTGCTATTAGTCTTTAAAATACATTATCCTGAAAAAGAGACGTTTCTTTTTTTCTGAGTTTATTCTCAGTAGTAAACTGGATTTGTGCTAAATTGTAATTAAACCATAATTTCTCATTTGTACTCCTTTTATTGAATTATGGGAATTTAATGTGTTGATTTTAGACCCGGTGGAAGTCAATGAAGACAAACATCAAAAACCTAACTTCACAAATGAAGATGGAAAGACAGTCCCTTTAAAGACTGAAAAGAGTTTCACACAAGCTAAAAAATCTGGAGTCAAAGGATCTTTCACCTGCACTCAGTGTGGAAAGAGTTTCACAGATAAATCAAACCTTAACCAACACGAGAGTTCACACTGGAGAGAAACCGTTCACATGCTCTCAGTGTGGAAAGAGTTACAGGACCAAAAGATCTCTCGATGATCATCTGCGCACTCACTCTGGAGTGAGATCATTCAGCTGTGACCAGTGTGAGAAAACATTTGTTGTGGCATCAAACTTAAGAGCACACCTTATAATTCATGCTGCTGTGAAGCCTTACGTTTGTTCTGTATGTGGAAAGTATTTTACACAAGTGCGCACTTTACAAGAGCATGAGCGTATTCATACTGGTGTGAGACCTCATTGGTGCTTTGACTGTGGGAAGTCCTTCACTACATCACGCACCTTAAAAAGACACCAGAGAATTCACACTGGAGAGAAACCGTACAAGTGCTCACACTGTGGGAAGAGTTTCACTCAGTCAGGAAACCTGAAAGATCATGAGAGAGTTCACACTGGAGAGAAGCCGCACCAGTGCTCTTCATGTGGGAAGAGTTTCGCCTATTTATCTAATATACAGAGACATAAGAAAAAGCATTGCCCGAAGTTTCCTAAATAAGCAAAGTTCATGTTCGGATTGAAAGTGTGTGTAATGCATGTTGGGTTTGATGTGTCACACTTGCATATACACTCACCTAAAGGATTATTAGTGTAGAGTATGGACGGTGCTCATAAATGATCGATCAGACCAATACTTTGATTATGAAAAATGAATCAAAAATGAGCCCCGGGGAGTCTACGGACTGACAGTTTAACGGCTCTAAAGAACACAAACCAGCCTCCTTCATCCCTCTCTCCTCTGCATTCCAAAGGACGCCCTCATAAAACAGCCCCGATCCTCACACACTCACACATACCAAAGAACACCCAAATGTGCTATGTGACTTTTAACTTAGTTATTTTTCATTTTAGATGTGCTGTGTTCCCTGTATGTATGCATGCTTTTTGTTATAACCATTTTAGATGTGTTTGATAGGTTAGAAACTTATAGCCAGTGAATGCGTAAGGAAGAATGACGTCAATCCTCACCATTCCTTTAATCCATAAGTTAAACTCCCCATGCTTGGTCTCAAAATCTTTGTCTCTTAATTTGTAGACCGTCTATGTGCACTTTGTGGTACTATGATGCATCAAACTCTTTCTTTTATGCCAAAACCCAAAAGTCTGCAAACTTAAAAAGGCCATAAACATGTTAATGAGATGAGACTCGAAGACAAAGGGAGATTTGCCGCTTCTTAGTTCCTTCGCTCTGATTGGCTGTTCCGACAAAAGAGGCGTGCCCCGTGATGGCCTTCAAAAGGGCCTGCAGGCTAAGGACGCTCTCTCTTGTTGCTCGCTCTCTTACGCGCTCTCTCTTACTCTCACTCTCTTTTACTCTCTCTCTCTCTCGCTGCTTTTTCTTACTCTTCTGCTTTTTCTTACTCTACACTTCTCTTCCCACTCTTCCTCGGCGCGGATTCTCGGACCGCCAGCGCGCCATTTTCCAAAGGACATTACCACACAAAGGAACCAAATTTGAACTTCCTGCGGACTCCAACGGATCCGCCCTGCAAGATTCAAAACACGGACCAGATCGCGGAATTCCTCACACGCACGAATTCGCGTCCAGCCACAAAAGAAGCATATGCAAGTATCCCTTAACTGTCGTTATAGAGTTTTTGAGCTTATACCAATAAGTTGGTCTGATTTCTTGCTTGTTCTTAATAGGTTATTGTCGGTAATACCACCTATTCTTTGACACTCTCTCTCTCTCTCTCTCTCTCTCTCTTATTCTCTCTCCTTCCTTCTTTCAGTTAATTTGTGTATGTTTGTTTATTGTTTGTTGATTATTAAAATATATATATTCACACGTGATTGTCCCTGAATTGCTCATCCATAGGTCCCTTTTATGGTGAACCGACCCTGTTACAAATTAAAAAGAAAGATACTTCTTGTGGCCAAAGAAGTCTTGTCCAAGAGTTATTATAAGGGAAGTAGTTGGACAATTATCCGTCCTTTGAACTCAATTCTAGAATTAAAGAAAATTCTACAAGCTGAATCAAGCCATAGATATTAATAATTGTTATAATCCGTTATAATCAACTGTTAATATCCAAATTCCCCTCTGTGCTGATTTATGCATATTTGATCATAACACGATTAAACGCATGCATAAATTCCGCACCATTTCCCTTGGGCTAGATTCGCTAAATTAGGAACACCTGTTCAATTTCTCATTAATGCAATTATCTAATCAACCAATCACATGGTAGTTGCTTCAATGCATTTAGGGGTGTGGTCCTGGTCAAGACAATCTCCTGAACTCCAAACTGAATGTCAGAATGGGAAAGAAAGGTGATTTAAGCAATTTTGAGTGTGGCATGGTTGTTGGTGCCAGACGGGCCGGTCTGAGTATTTCACAGGTGAGTGTAGTTCAATATGGGCCAACTGATCAGAAGAAAAGGAGAAACTACTGGAGAGAAGGACACATCAGGTAGATGAAAACCAAGAGTCTTGTTTACTGATTGAAATCTTGCATTCATTGAGGGATTTCTTAATTGTAATTCGTACTGTATTTTTTAAATATCAAATACTGTCAATTAACAACATACATTGTATGACAATACTTTAATACTCTCTTTTTGAAATTTCAGGCAGTTGGACTCAAACAACTCAAATAGATCAACTCAACTGAGAAACAATTCTCATATACTTTGTACAATAAAAATAATAAAATAAAACCATTCGGAAAAACTCTACAGCCTCAGTCTGTTTGTAAGATTCAAGATTCAAGAGTTTTATTTGTCACAGTTATATACAGAATATACAACCGGCAGTGAAATCTAAACAGGTCCACAGAGAGAGACCGTTGTCCTGGCACCATGATGTTAGATGCTCCACCTCGTCCAAGTATGCCGTCTCATTGTTGTTGGAAATGAGGCCCAGGACAACAGTATCATCAGCAAATTTGATGATAGAGGTGGAGCTGTGTGTGTAGAGAGCGTAGAGCAGGGGACTCAGGACACAGCCCTGTGGAGCTCCCACACTCAGGGTGATGGAGGTGGAGGTGGACTGGCCTATTCTCACCACCTGAGGCCTGCCAGTGAGGAAGTCCTCAATCCAGTGGCAGAGAGAAGAATTCAGGCCGAGGTCCAGGAGTTTGGCGGTTAGCTTAAAGGGAACTATGGTGTTAAAGGCTGAGCTATAGTCAATAAATAGCAGCCTTACGTAGTTCCCACTTTTGCTGTCGACGTGAGTGAGGGAGGAGTGGAGGACATGAGAGATGGCATCTTCAGTCGATCTATTGGGACTATAGGCAAACTGAAGAGGGTCCAAAGTGTCAGGAATGAAGGCGCAAATGGTGTTTTTAATGAGTCTCTCAAAGACCTTCATGACTATAGACGTGAGAGCCACTGGACGATAGTCATTTAGGCAAGAGGGTTTACTGTTCTTAGGGACAGGGATGATGGTGGATTTTTTGAAGGAGGTGGGGACCACAGATGGGACTCATTAAAGATAGATGTAAACAACCCGGCGAGCTGATCAGCACAGGACCGCAGAACACGACCTGAAATACCATCCGGCCCGGCAGCTTTCCTGACGTCCACATGCTTGAGTGCCCTCCGAACTTCATCCTCCAAGACAGAGATCACGTGGTTGTTGCTGCTCTGAGTGATTCCCTCTGACGCGTCACTTGCTCTGTAAGTGTGTTGATGAAGCAAAGCACCACATCCGTGAACTTGCTGACGTCAGATGAACTCGCCCGGAACATGTCCCAATCCACATCATCCAGAGCTGCCTGTAGCGCGGTCTCTGAGTGGGGTGACCAGTGTTTAACTGCCCGCCTCACTGGGGGTTCAGGTGTGAGGAAAATGGCGGCATGATCCGATTTGTCAAAAGCTGGTAGTGAATGAGCTTTATAGGCATTCTTAAACAAAGAATAGCAATGATCCAGTGTGTTTGCTCCTCGTGTAGGACAGGAGACGTGCTGGTGAAAGTTTGGCAAGACTTTCTTTAGGTTTGCTTTGTTAAAATCGCTCGCAATGATGAAAGCAGCATTGGGGTGTTTATGAAGCTGCTGCTAACATCATGAAGGCCAGATAAAGCCAGCCCTGTGTCTGCCAGTGGTGGAATGTAAACAGCGGTCACGACGACTGCAGAAAACTCCCTCGGCAGATAGAATGGGCGGCAAATGATTGTTAAATGATCGCGAGAGAATGGTGATGTTCCTGGGGTCGCACCATTTCTTGTTGATCATAAAACGCCCTCCACTGCCTTTAGATTTACCTCGGCTGTTCTGTCCATCCGAAAAACAGAAAAGTTCCCTGACGGCGTCACAGCTGTGTCCGGGACCGCGGGCGTGAGCCATGTTTCAGACAAACAATAGATGTTACAGTCTCTCATGTCCCGTTGAAAACTTATCCTGGCTCTAAGATCGTCCATCTTATTCTCCAAGTATTGGACATTTGCGAGCAGAATGCTCGGGAGAGGAGGGCTGAATGCCCTTTTTCTCAGTCTGTTGCGGATCCCCGCACGTTTCCCACAGTGTTTCTTGATTCTTTGCCGTCGACTCTGGCCATTGTTCAACTCGCCGTTCCAATGAATCTCAGATGGCCACAGAGGATCGGCGAAAGTGTCCTGAAACAGTCCAGTGTAGAGGTAATCAATGTCCAAAAGTGTTTTGCTGTCATAGCAGATCAATGCAGTTGATAAGTTTGTAAAAATTGAGAGCAAAAGAAAGTAAAATGATAAATAAAAGCACAGTCTATGCGGAGCGACCGAACACGGCGGCGCCATTTTGGTGTGAGTATTGTATTGTATCGTATACAATACAATTTTGAATAATTGTATAACCCGATACAATTAAAGAAAACAGTAAACAATGGGGCTGGGTATGGACACAAATTTCACAATTTGGTTAGATTCAATATTGATTATTTTGGATATATGTCAGGTACAATACATGGCAAATTTCCTCAAGGAAAACAAATCTCAACTAATGCTGTAAACTACGAGAGTCAGTTGTAGCCTACATTAACCTAGCTACTATAATATTGAAGGTAAAAATTAACTGATTTCTGTACAAACACTTAAATTACAATGTATTTTTGTAATAATAAAGTTATAATATTAACTTTACAATTACACAATTATATTTATACTCCAATTCATTTTATTTATTTATATATATAAAATTTAAATGGCGGCTGTCATAAAATCTTGCCAGATTTATTCATACATTCATTAAATATTGAAGAACATTAAAAATTATAATGAACAGCTTCTCATTATGCTCCTCTCTAGAGTTATTTTTTCTTGCTGACTAACAAGTTTATAATGGGTTTTCTGAGGTAAATGTGACATTACATGACAATGTTCATAAGCTGTTTTACTGACTGACTTCTTTCCGCGGTTGAATGCCTTGATTGAGGCATGTGATGATACGGGTTTCGGTAAGTACTAAGTTGTACTGTATTTTTTAACATACCTTCAGATGCTCATTCATGTTTGTGTTGTAACTGGCATTAAAGTGGATGAGTTCATGTGCGCTCCGAGCTCCCGCTTCTGTTGAGCCAGAGCGATCTCAAACGTCAAAACGGTATTTATGTTTTTGAATTTCGTAATAAAATGGACGTAATTTGAAATCTGAGACTTTGTTTGATATCAATAGTAACAAAGCACAACAATTATTTTGATTTATTGGATGGGAGGCGCGCTACAATGTTTATTTCATTCATCAACTGAAAACAGGATGACTAATCGATTCTTGGGATTTAAGAATTGATATCGTTCATAAAAATGAGAATCGATTAAAATCGAGAGATTGATATTTTTTACCCAGCCCTAATAAACAATATTCTCAAAACTAAATATTACACACTCAATAACTGTGAAATTATTTGAACAGTCAATTTGAATTGGTGTACAAAATGTAGGTTTGTATTTCCACTCCCCAACTCAATAAATCACTCTTTGCCTTCAAAATGTAACAGTCTTTTCAGCCAGATGAATCAAATCCTCAAGATTCACTGTATTGATTCAGTTAATGTCGCTTCAAGAATCAACTGGCAAAAAATGGTTGATTCTTTAGAATTGTTCAGTTCAGTGTCAGTGTCTCTCCGTTTAAAGTTTGAAGGAAAAATAGGCAAAGAAAAAGAATTTCCTACGGTTTCGATGAGTTCAAGAGTAAAGTTCAACAGACAAATCAAATCTGTGGGTGGCTCGCCATATATATATGTTGGTTTTATTGCGCACCTTCCAACCAATCGGAATCAAGCATTTAGACAGACCATGATATAATTACGATTAATCGCATCTAATGTGATTTGTCATGATTAATCGATTTGACAGCACTACAATACATTAAATCTGTTCTGAAGGTCCATATACAGCACTGCAGTGATATTTTTGGGCTAAACCATAAGTTACCATCACCCCGGTTTCCTCGACAAAAACCTAATATGATTTTATTATCATATTATTTAGATGAAATAAGCTCTGTGACCAACAAAAGTGTATAATTCTTACCCATTTATGAATTTTGAAGCCTAAATAAAATCATCAAAACTAATAAGCTAAACATGAGTTATAAACAAACTACCTCACGGTCACATGACTGCAACGTCACCACACCATTATGCTTTGACAGATCTTTCATTCTTCATTTAAAAACATTTTCCTGTAAGTTTGTGTCAGTTGTTTGCAAGAGCATGATTATAAACGCAACAAAGCTGTGAAGATGCAGACTCTGAACGACATAATCGGCAGTGACTGTTTCTGGGACACTTTGGCTTCATTTGTCTACAGTGGAAGGAAGCAGAGATGTGCTGTCCATCTTTTTACTGTCTATGTTGAGAAAGTGACTAGTGAGATGAGTTTACCTGTTGGGTTTGATGTTTAATATACACTGACAGCCTCTGTAGTGAAAACATCTTGCACTTGTGTTCGCCACAGACCTCAACAAATCCACAGAAGCACAAAGTAAAGACATGAACCATTATGTGTAATACACCTCACAGAGGGTTTTTATTTATTTTATGAAAACTATAACTTGTATACAATTACAATACAAATCCAAAAATAAACAGAAATGGAGTAAAGCATCAAAAATACCAACAGAAAGAACTTCCCCCAAAACCCATTGTTTCTTAAAAAATGAAACTAGTCAAATGAAGAGAACATATGAAATGCTTTCATTCTGAGCTACACTTTCAGGTCAAACAGCTGAAGATCCTCCATGACAGAAAAGCAAAAGCTCAGAGACACTTTAGTCTGGATGAAATACGGCCGATAATCTGGAGAGTTTAACACTCGCATCAGGCCACAAACTGACAATCTTCACTTGCACTGATTTACTGTAAGACACTCTGCTGTCATTGGTTACAACAAACACAAGAATTCTTCTGAAATCTTAAAAAATTTGCCTTTGGAGGACTTTTTAAGGTAGGGAGGCACGTCTGAATCCAATGTTAGCTTCACTTCCTGTCTCCTGAGAAACCTTCATCTGATGGATTTTTGAAGGCAGCAAAGATGTGTCATTCACTGCCTTTGATATCCCACGATGGAAACCAGATCATACCACTGATTTAGACGCGCAAACTGGTTGCCTGTGTCACGAGATGTACTAATATCTGTCTGCTCGGGCAGATTCGGCTCAAAGTCGTGCATCTTCGGATGCGGAGGCATGCGCACTGTTGCAATGATGTCATTTTTGCACCTTCGCGCTCATGTGGACACACGACAACACGACATTCAGGGTAGCGGAGAATTCGAGCAGTAGCCGTATATCTTGGAACTCAGGGCAGAGCACCCGGCTAACAATAAGCCTAGGTAACGTCATGGGAATGACGACAATACAATATTATTGTAAATTATGTCACATAAAAAAGCGGTAGCTAACGTTAATTGAATCAAGCAAACAAATAGCTGTTATTTTTGCTTGACTTAGCTTGAATTTAACAATATGCTTCCTTCCATCAGACTCGCGTGGTAGCCAGGCAACTCATTCAGTGGCGAGCTCAGTTGACGCTGTGTGCTTCAAGATTCTGACGCAAGTGCTAAGATTCCAATTGGTCAAGAGAAAAAGTGCTAAGATTCCGATTGGTCAAGAGAAAAAGTGCTAAGATTCCAATTGGCCCAGAGAAATGTCAATTATAAGAATTATCCAATAATGTTTCGCAATTCTACCCTTCCCTTTAAATGCTCAGGGAGCTTTGGTGGAATCCAGCTTGTCCCGTAGATGGTCTGTTTGCACACTTTAATCATGCGCACAAGCATATCTGTGTTCCTCTCTGTGTTCACGTTACCTTCCTTTCTGTCCTTCAATCCGTGCAGACGTGTTTTTCTCTCTGCTCCCTGCTGGCTCTCGCGCTGTTTTGTTTTGTCTAGTGTTTCGTCTCTTCTCTTATCTCCCTTCAAGGACAAACCATAGAACTGAACTCGAAAACATCTGAAGTTATGGCTAACATTCTCACACAACACAATCTCAGACTCACTCGCACCATACATACCCGACCTTATTCCCTCCCCCCTCCATCCGTCTGCCTGTCTGTTATCTATCTCCTCTCCCACTCCATACAAAAAATCCCACCATGTGACCACGTGTACTGTGTCATGTTTATGTTTATGTTTATGTTTATGTTTTGTTGTGTTTTGCTATGTAATGCTTGCTAAATTGCATTCTTGTATTTCTGGAGAGCGTAGGGCGGCGCCTGAATAATCGGCTGCGGCCCGGAGGCTTGCTCCAAACTTCATTTCGTTACACTGTACTTGTACATGTGTAATGACAAATAAACTTCAACTTCAACTTCAACTACGCCCAAAACACACCCATTACTCATTTAGAGAATAGATTGTAGCACAAGTGAAAATCAACAATACTCTTCTTTTTCGGTGTAACCCCACACTGTCCACACGTAACTCTGATTTTGAGCTGTTTAATCCTCATTTTTGGAGCATCCCTCAAACCCTGCTTGTCAGTTTCCTGACCTCTGGTTGTAGTTCGGATCACATCTTCCAAACTGGCATAGGATAATGACTTCCACAAGAATCAAACACAGGAAAGAGGCTTTTTCACTGCCTGTCAGTACTGAACAATAATGCAGATACACAGAACATATGTGTTCCCCTAAAGGACTTTAAAAATCATAAGGCATCGAGGCAATAGGTCACTGCCTAAGTTTCCGGGGCACAGCTATTATTAAGGTTTTAAGCGTCCTCTTGTGCTACAGGAGTCTGTCCAGCAGAGGGAGACATGTTGTGACATCACTGACTGCTGAAGGAGAGCTGAAGGGCTCATAACAAGCTGAAGGGCTCATAACAAGCTGAATGCACAGTAATGATCTAAAGAGAAAAAAGACAGCAATTAAAATACACTATAACTAGATCAAATGATTTGTCAAGACAAACTTTAAGTTGGCTTGTGAAAGCCCGGCCAGACAGTTTGAATTAGTTTCAAAAGCTTGAATTTTGAAGGTTTTGTTGCTATGCGTTTTCTGGGTTGTTCAGGATGGTTGCTAGGATGTTGCTATGGTATGTTGCTGGGCCATTTCTAGGGTGTTGCTATGAAGGTGCTAGTGTGTTTGGGTGGTTGCTTAGGTCTTACCATGTGGTAGCTAGGGTGTTGTGGGTGGTGCAGTTGCTAAAGTATTATGGGCTAGGCAGTTGCTTGGCTTTTTACCTCCATTTCTGTCACCCTCTTGCTTAGTTGGGGACTGAGCTGGACGATGACATCACGAAATGGCTGAACTCATTTCATAATTGATTAACTTTACACAGTCATTGAAGTGGCCTCAGCTGATCAATGACACTATTGTCTGTTTAGAGCTGCTTTAGAGCAGAATTTAATTCTGTTTGCATCAAATTAATCATTATTTTCCTGTTTATCCACGTAAAGCTAGCCTGACAAGTCAGACCCACATCAAGATGTTGGGTCTGGGAACACACCATTGGCAGTGCTCAGTCCGAGGGGCGGGATAAACGGTTGTCTTTCAAATTCTCTCTGCAGGCAATAGGACAGCGCTACAACCAACCAGAGCAACGAAGAAGGTGAAGCGGAGCTAGTTGATAGATTAAACTTTCGCCGTATCCGGTCGGCAAAACTCCGAACACATCTTCCTTTCTTAAGAATGACTTCAGTGCCGTTCTTTGTTCTTTTCTCAAAGAAAAGCTTAACTCCAAGTCTTCCAGAGTCACGACCAAAGCCGATTCGAAAGACCGTTGTTCGTCAGCTTCTTTGTTTTTAAGTAGCACGCAGAACCACGGCAACTCTATACACGATGTGATTGGCCTGAGCAGAGTTTGGTTTTTCCAGCTCGCAGGTCTACTGAGAGTTGCTAGACTACACTCGCGGCAAATTAGATTTGCTGCCGCTAGGGTGCGTCCAGATTTCTAGGCTAATGTAAAGCTGCTTTGAAACAATCTGTCTTGTATAAAGCACTAAATAAATGAAGGTGACTTGACTTGACTTTTGCTAAGATATTTTTGCTGAGATGTTTGCTTTGATGTTACTATGCGGTTTTGGATGGTAGCTAGGGTGATGATAAGGTGTTCTGTGTGGTTGCTAGGGTGTTGCTATGCGGTTTGCTAGAATGTCTGGGTGGTTGCTAGGTTGTTTCCCGATAGTAAAAAGACCAAAAACACATTTCATTCAGATTTCAGTTTCACACATCAGTTGTGTCTTCTTCTCTGTAGATGATCTGTGAATATCTCACCTCATCTGTCTCTGATTCACCAAAATGAAACTCTACAGGTCCGTCTGCATCCAGACACACTGGAATAAAAAAAAAAAAGGACTTTATAAAGAACAGAATGTGAAGTATAGGACACCCCGGGGATAGTTGCCGCATGGTCTGTATTTTAGTAACATTTTCAGTAAATTCAGGTTTTGCGTTAAAAGCTCAAGCTGTAGTTTTATATTATACTGTCAGTTAGGATCATTCTTGCAAATTTCAGTCCTCCAAACTAAAATGAACACAATAAAACACACTGACATACATTAAGACAAAGAATCAAATAATAAGGGTTTATTGTGTTCAACCTTCAAATGCTGTCGCATTTTAATTGGGGCAAGTTGTCACACGTTTTAATTTTAGAAATGTATACTTTTAAAAAAATTATAACATCAGAATAATGGTTTGCATTTTCTATGTTACATCATACAGATCTGTTTAATATCAGGTTTCACTGTGACAGCTGACCCCATAAAAATGTCACCGTGTGCTTAAATGAAAAGGAAATATTAACTTTTTGGGAGTTCTTATCTACGTTACAAGTACAAACAGCTCCTTATCTTAGATCATGACAACAATCCTTCCGGCCTCGCCTTCATTTTAATCACTGCAGTATATAAACTGACTCTTTAGAAGTCTTCAGACTTTAAAGGGGTAATGAATTGAGAAATCAACTTTTCATTCAGCCTTTGATATATAAAAGTTCCTTGTGATTATATGAATATCCTGTTTCGGAGGTGAAAACTTCTTTGTTAGTCAAAGAAAAGCTTTTATTGACACCAGGCCCAGCAAACGCTCAATCTCAGAATATGCCAGGCCGTGACGTCAGAGAGCAGTGAAACACTGCCTTAACCAAAGAAGACGAATGCCTGATTCTGTAGCCCCGCCCACCGACTCATGCAAGAAATGTAACATAAATAACATGGGCCTTCGTGGAGCTAAACGGATCACACTACCGAGGAATAAACACACCCAAGATAGCAAGATATTGCGCTGTGCCTGGTTGTGGAAAAACACAGTCGCTGCAAAAGCTTCCTTCAGATTCCATGCATTCCTAATATTAGAAATGTGTGGATGAACTTTATTTTTAATGAAGATCCAGCGTGCGTAAGATAATTGCATGTTTGTTCCTTCATTTCTGATCACGGATTTGTTTGTAAACAAGAGACTGGATTTGCAGACAGGATGAGATTACATGAATGATTGAAGCTACACACTTATTTGTATGTAACCCCTCCTGTTCGAACCACACGCTCCAAGCGGGACTCGAACTCGGGTCCGCCGGCATGAGAGTCGGACGCTCTAACAAGGAGGCTGCAACCTCTAGCGTCAGTCGCTAGAGCGTCTCTTGAGATCAGAGGAGTGAGGTTTACTCGCACAGCAACTACTAGCTGGCCTACGCTACACTCACCCCCCTAAACCTCACTCCCATCCGGGTCACGGCACCAATGTAACACCTCCTGTTCAACCTGCCCGCTCCAAGCGGGACTCGAACTCGGGTCCGCCGGCATGAGAGTCGGACGCTCTAACAAGGAGGCTGCAACCTCTAGCGTCAGTCGCTAGAGCGTCTCTTGAGATCAGAGGAGTGAGGTTTACTCGCACAGCAACTACTAGCTGGCCTACGCTACACTCACCCCCCTAAACCTCACTCCCATCCGGGTCACCAATGTAACCCCTCCTGTTCGAACCACCTGCTCCAAGCGGGACTCGAACTCGGGTCCGCCGGCATGAGAGTCGGACGCTCTAACAAGGAGGCTGCAACCTCTAACGTCAGTCGCTAGAGCGTCTCTTGAGATCAGAGGAGTGAGGTTTACTCGCACAGCAACTACTAGCTGGCCTCCGTTACATGTACATAAGATCGTTTGATATCTATTGATTATGTGTACGTGTCTAACTGAACATAACTTAGCATGCTGTCACAGGCTGGAGAATCCTTTATTTGAGGTGTTGTTGGTTCATTGCAATTTGGGATCAGACTCGGACATGTAGCCTATGGGCCAGGGCGCTTTCAAAAGAATTCTCCACGTGTATGGTGGAGCAGAAGCTCATTATAATATGCAAATCTTATCCAATCCTAGCCGGCACGCCCATAAAACCAAGCGTTCCATAAGAGAGCCTCAAAACCAGTGTAGAAAATAGCCTATTACTTATTCATTAAATTTGTTTTTGAATGTAAAAAACACGCGAACATTATACGTTGACCTCAGACAACAGTATAAATTTTTTTTAAAAAGCCAGTTCATGACCCCTTTAAGCTTTGTTTAACAAACAATCTTCATGGAGGAATATTCACTGAAATAAAAATGTGACAACTTGCCCCGGTCTTCCCTATCTGTAATAATAAGGCAAACGTATCAAGACTAAAACACAACTGCAGATAAAATACTCACTGTTTGGTTTTTGCTGCATGCTTTCTCTGCGAACAGCCTTCAGTATGCTTTTCTCCCATGATTCACTGGGTCTTGATTCTTTCTCCCTTGTGTCCATCTCTCATTTAAGACTTTATCTCTTCTGTAGGGTCTGATGCTCTTTCACTTCAACCGCAAAATTTAAGTAAGTAATCTAATATTTTAAACTCAGCTTTACGAAATGCATAAAGACGTTTCATTCACCTTCTGATGACTGTAAAAGTAAACCGATGATGAGCAGAAATATCCACATTAGCTCTGTGCGCTCTGTGAGAATCCTGTAATAACACCTGATGAATGACGAGAACCGAACAAGAGCTCTGAAAAAACAGAACAAAGAGATAATAAAACATGTGAGCTCATAAACTTTGGCTCCGCTCCACCTGCATTGACGCAAGCATTGAGTAAGCATGACTGGGCAAGCAGGAAAAAATACCTTGAACTGACAGCTTCTGTTGCATGACTGATTGCCTAATGCCTTCTGCAGGATACAGTCAAACGACTAGAAATTATCTTAAAAATCAACCATTGAACTATGATTATTACCATGACCTGCATAGACCAAACAATATGCAAAATGATTAAAATGAAATGGAAAAACAGACCTTGTTTATAAATGCAAAAACAACACAAGAAATAAATACTGGGCTATATATTAAAAAGACGCATTTGTCAGTTTGATTAGACTTTTATGTAATCAATGAAAGTGTTTTGGCATTATTTGTAAAGGTTCTAAATCTATTTATTTTGCTATCTTCAGTTGAATTTGAATCACTCAAGTCATTGGAACTTGAAATATGCAAAATTTCCAACTGTTGACCTTGTGAAATGGAATGCAATGGTGAATGTAAGATGATTGACAGATGGCGATTATGCAGATGCGGTTTGACGTATATTGTGATTCAGAGAAAGTGTAATTCAGGACAGTAGTTATAAACAATGAAAAGTATGAAAAGTCATGCATTTCAACACATTTAAAAAAATATACAAGTTGGAACTTTTTTTATGTCAGCAGGTTCCATGTAACTGGGTTATGTTCAATTTAATTAACTTTGTTTATTTCAGTAAACTTAAGTTTTTTTTACATAAGGTTAATTCAATGCCATTTATTCTGAATCAGGTTAACATTCTTCATTTTGTCCAAAACTATTAAGTTAAATTATTCTCAAATTAATATCAAACAAAACAAGTAATCCAGTTTAACTGATTAGTTTTATTTAGTGAAATACAATTTTTACAACATTTATCAAAAACCTTTTACAAAATCTTACTGGCTAGCCAGAAGATGCATTTGTTACATCCATGGCATGTCCAAAGGAGTTGTTTGTTATTATTAAAACTATTAGCAGGTCCTCACCCCAAGCACATGCTGTACACTTCACCACAATGGTAACCTCCAAAAACACTAACATACCAGAATATGAAAAATAAAAGAGCATTAAACATTAGCAAGTCTCACAATTTTTTTTCATCTTGATGAAAAAACGCATACAATAACATTCAACATTTACTCTCCGTATCCAGTCCTGTGCAAAGCATGATGGGAAGGGGAAATCCTGTCCCTGGTTTATATAATGCGGTTTTAAGTATTTTATGTACTCTCAACTCACATGGATTAAGTAAAGTGGTCGAAAAGAATTGTTGGATTAACTTAATTTACTTAAGTAAATTGAACAAGCATCAAATGTTATTTTTGGCCTACTTGACTGAAACATGTTCTTTCAAAATGAAAATATTGAGTTGAGCTAAAACGCAACTGTTTCAAGTCAGTTTAACACAATGCAATTATGTTTGAATGAGAAACCTAATACAATGGTGTTAAATAAAAGAAAGTATCGGAAAAACATTTTTGGAGTGAATATTGCGTTACTCCCTTAAAAATGTACTAATTACGTTACGTTACTTTTGCATAACTTTTTCTCAGTTTGTTTGCTTTTTAATAACAAAAAAGCTCTATTTTGGGGCAAATATAAAGGCCATTTCACACCAAAATTGAAATAAGGCTGAAGGAAATGCAAATTCCCATGAACAATACAAACAAACAAAACTTTCAGCTGTGCTGCCATTCTGGATTGCAGAAGAATAGGATGAGGATGCAGGAGAAGATAGTTTACATTTACAGTCATTTTTGCTTGTGGTTTAACTGAATCATCAAAGGTCAGAAGAAAGTACATTGGTCAATGAAGTGAGATTAAATGCATAAAAATTTTTGTTTTATTTAACACATTTAGTTATTGGAGGTTTGCATAGTATCATATTCACACAATCTGCACTTACTCCTGACTTTTCTCAACACTGGGACAAGAGAGCTGTCAGTCAATGGGTAAACTTGCATTACTTATTTAAAAAAAAAAAAAAAAAAAAAAAAAAAAAAAAGTAACTGATATAAATTTAAAAGTAATGCATTACTTTACTAGTTACTTTAGAAAAAGTAATCTGATTACGTAACTCCGGTTACTTGTAATGCATTACCCCCAATACTGGTTACAAACATCTCTATCATTCAAAATTAGATTAGATTTATGTTATTGTGAAGCACGGTTACACATAAATGGCATGTGCATGTGATCATAGCCACAACAGTATACCATTCTTCACATCTTATTTTTTATTTTATGACTATTTCCCACCTTATCCCAGAAATTACACAAATGGAAATCATGCAATAGCTAATGTAGTGAGCAAAACGTGTGACATCAAAGAAAAACCTTTTCATTAACAGTGATGGTAAAGATATTCATAATTTAGACGTGCTTGGCTGCAATTCAAAATTGCAGCTAAGCATTTGTTTTATGCTTGAGCTCATATCTGTTTATCTGACTCTCAACTTTGAACTCTTGATTTGCGCACATGATGAAGTATGTATTGTTAATGATTCTGGTTTTACAACTAACCTGCACATAGGTGAATTCCCTCGATCTGATGTTTACATTTTAACTTTGATCAGATGCGTGTACGCAAATCAAGAGTACACAGCTGAGTGAGTCAGATAAACAGGTATGACCTCAAGCATAAAACAAAGACACGAAACATGCATTGTGCTGACTACATAGCGTTTCCTCAGTCATTTCTCAAAAATGTGACAAAGAGTCTGCACTCTAAAAATACTTTATTAATAGGAGATAAAGATGTACAAACATTTCGGCTCTTTGCCTTCATCAGTGTCCTCATTTTTCAGACTGCACCTGTGTGCACAGATAACAGTGTGTGTAACGGAGGCCAGCTAGTAGTTGCTGTGCAAGTAAACCTCACTCCTCTGATCTCAAGAGACGCTCTAGCGACTGACGTTAGATGTTGCAGCCTTTAGCCTCCTTGTTAGAGCATCCGACTCTCATGCCGGCGGACCCGAGTTCGAGTCCCGCTTGGAGCGGGCAGGTTGAACAGGAGGGGTTACATTGGTGCCGTGACCCGGATGAGAGTGAGGTTTAGGGGGGTGAGTGTAGTGTAGGCCAGCTAGTAGTTGCTGTGCGAGTAAACCTCACTCCTCTGATCTCAAGAGACGCTCTAGCGACTGACGCTAGAGGTTGCAGCCTTTAGCCTCCTTGTTAGAGCGTCCGACTCTCATGCCGGCGGACCCGAGTTCGAGTCCCGCTTGGAGCGGGCGGTTTGAACAGGAGGGGTTACATGTGCAAGTACCGAATTGAGTTCTCTTTCAGCTCTTCTTGCACTGGAATGGTTTAAAATCGTTAGACTGTGTAAATTGGCAAGACAAAAATAGTGCAAATGATAGACTTTCACTCTATGACGCATTGGCGGAGCCAGAGGACCCCTGACATCTGACGGGCCACCTTGGGTGCCACCCCAAAATTTAGATCGCTGCTTCCATTTCACCTCCTATTGAAAAAAGCATTTATTGTGATATGTGACGCTGTGGCAGATTGTTCACTTATTAACGTTTAATATTAAGAGAATAAATATTGACGTTAGTTTAATAATAAAGGGGGTTGCGCATAAGCATGGTTGTTCAAAATCGTGTTGCGCCATTCACATTGTTTTCCATTAAACGACACAATTAGTTTCAAAACATTGATATAATATACATTCCCCTTTCTGTTTCCGTTGTGCAGTTCTTACAGCAAAACACATCAACACCCCTTTTTTTCATTCTTGAAGTATATTTTTTTTGCCTGTGGTGATTAGAGTCACTGTTTTGCATTGCCTCTTAAACATGAGAACGCAATGCGTCTGGTGCACGGCGAATGGTGCTTCATCAATAGCGTGAACACAATATGCATAAAGGTATGCCAAAAACAGTAGTATCATAGTAAACATAGTCTGGATTCAATATCGTGCATTTGGTCTTAAAGTGATATATTAAAATGCATATTATTAGGCTTATATTAGTAGTTTTTGCTGTGGAATATCAATTGGAATTGAGAATTGTGAAATTTCACTGGTATCTACAATTTTGGTAGCTTATTTATTACAATACAATGTTACATCGGTCAAAACAATGAAAATAAATACGTATTACATAATATTCTTTCACGGTCTATGAACCCCTAAAGTAGCCTTGGCCACCCCGCGGCCGCCCCATGTATGCAAGTCTAGTTCTACCACTGCTATGATGGTTAATCCGCAAATCACATGCCTGGATCATACGGATCACGGACCAACTACGATCCGTTCCACTCCTACTTGACACCAATGACCCTTGCAGTTAGTAGAAGGTGATTCATATATAAAAAATATATAAATATATATCTAAATTACGGCACATCCTTTCGATGCAAAATGCTGAACAGTTAATTCATGCGTTCATGACCTCAAGGCTAGATTACTGTAATGCTTTACTGGGTGGTTGCCCTGCTCGCTTAATAAACAAACTCCAGCTGATCCAAAACGCAGCAGCTCAAGCTCTTACTAGAACAAGGAAGTATGACCATATTAGCCCGGTTCTGTCAACACTGCACTGGCTCCCTATTAAACATCGTATAAATTTTAAAGTCTTGCTTATTACTTACAAAGCACTAAATGGTTTAGCTCCCCAGTACTTGAGTGAACTCTTAACGCATTATACTCCATCACATCTATTGTGGTCTCAAAACTCTGGCCAGTTGATAATACCTAGAATATCAAAATCAACTGCAGGCGGTCGATCCTTTTCCTATTTAGCGCCTAAACTCTGGAACAGTCTTCCTAGCATTGTTCGGGAAGCAGACACACTCTATCAGTTTAAATCTAGACTAAAAACGCATCTCTTTACTATGGCTTACACATAAAACATTATCAATCTCTATTATTCAAATCAGTAAATGATTGTTAGGCTGCATTAACTAGGTCAGCCGGAACCGGGAACACTTCCCATAACACCTGATGTACTTGTTACATCATAAGAAGAATGGCATCTACGCTAATGTTAGTCTCTCTGTTTATCCCGAGGTTTACTGCAGTCAGCCGGATCCGGGCCGTATCCAGATCAGATGGTGGACCAGCGCCTGGACATGACCAACGCATCCCTGAAATGTCTGCAGAGAACATGTCAAATAAACTCCCCCCATAAATGCTGCATCGACACGACATCCTCATTAAACCCGTCTTCGGCGTGACGACTCCAATCTTTCGAATAATCTTACAAATATCTATTTGCCTAATATGAATTAAGACCTGAAATGTTGCCAGAATTATAATCATACACTGTTTGTTCGTCGGCCAGAGGAGAACTGGCACCCCGACTGAGCCTGGTTTCTCCCAAGGGTTTTTTCTCCATTCTGACCCTGAAGGAGTTTTGGTTCCTTGCCACCGTTGCCTCTGGCTTTTGGCTTGCTCAGTTGTGGACACCTAAATCTCATCTATATTCCCGATCTGCCCGCATTGACACTATATGATACTTGAAATTATCTGGATAACATCACCGTTTCACCAGAACGGCTGTACAAATTCTGTTGCATTATTTTCCTGTTAACAATGTGAAGCTGCTTTGAAACAATTGGGCTTAAAAGCGCTATATAAATAAAGGTGATTTGATTTGATTTGATTCAGGTAGCAACAGGCTCACACACTTTTTACTTCTCAGAGCTGGTTTATTTTGGAAGTTAATTTCTGGACAGACACAAACTTTAAATGCTACAGTCTGTGAACATTTGCACCATTTTTGCCCTCATGAAATGCAGTTCATATGACACAAGTTGATATTAAAGGCACAGTATGTAAGTTTCGCCACTAGAGGTCGCTTATTCAAAACAAAGGCGCAGCTTGATGACGCAGTGAATGAGCGTGGAATCAAGGGAGTTGTCGTCTTGACTCTTCACCTCCACATCCGATGGAAAGGAATTAAAGTTTTATTAACGTTACGCTGCTGAGAGCCACGGGAGCGAATGCTAATGAGAGAGACCCGCACAACACACAGATCTCTGAGCTTTTTTTCCGTTTATGCTGCAGTCGCCGCTTCCGCTCTTTTCTTTGCATATGTGGGGAAGAGGTCTGCATGGGCTTTAAACTGAATCCCGAATCCGGCCCGTACCCGAGATCATTTAACTCGACCCGACCATTACATTGACATGTTAAGCCCGACCCGAACCCGAGGTCCGTTTCTCACAGCTAATACCATTTATTTTTTTTGCAATATGTGGTATTTAATGATTGCTTGCAGCGGTAAACAAATACATACAAACACAGGCACAGCGGTAAGAGAAAAATCACGGACTTACCAATTACATAACTTTGCTGTGGTCGAACAGGTGTAACAATCACAAATTTCTCTGGAAGTCAAACTTTAAAAAGTTCACGCAGTGTTGCTAAACTATTTACACAAATATTTTCTTCTCAGGACGAGTTATGAAGGAAGAGAATGGCATCGACAGTTCTTCCAGAGTGCAGCTTTTCCTGCAACTGTGATAAGTTTTCCCTCCGTCGTTTTTTGCATTATCGCACTCATGGTTAATGTTTGTTTGCTGTCGTCTGCTGTGTTGTGGCCGAAATAGCGCGCGAGAGTGGTAGCACCGTTTCATGAGTTTTCAAGCATTTTTAGGCCCGAGCTATTACACTAGGGTCCTTACACCATCGGTGCTCGGGCCCTAATAAAAGATGGCCTCTATAAATTAGGACAGAACTAAAACCAATTCATCAGGTTATAGCAACTTTTAAGCACAATATGTCATTTCTCTCGTGCATAGAAGTTCCAAGGAGCCGCAGTGCAAAAAGTACCAAATTCATCATCAGTTTTATGTACTTATCTTCTCTACTTTACTTATTTCATTACAAATGACTTTGACAACTCACCCTAAGAATATGTATTTATCAATGATTGCTTTATATTCTATAGACCGTTCTATTTGTGAAAAGTGAGGTTACACAGACAGACACATGTTGGCTAAATTAAATATTTATTAGGCATTGTAAAAAAAAAACATGGGCGTTTAGACATTTAAGAATACATTTGGGAATTGGGAAACATTTAAAATACACTTTGAAACTTGCATGGCCTTCACAAAGTGTTCAACAGAATCCAAATAATACAGACATTTAATCCCTGCATATCATGTGCTTCATGCAGCTCAAAAACAGATCCCTGTGCACTTGAACGAGACACTTGACACCAGATAGGAGGTTGTTAAGATAAAAATACCTTCTGAACGGATGTAAAGTAATGACACGTTTGAAGAATGCCAGAATAAAGTGCCTGGTAAACCTCTAGATAGTTTGTGCAACTGCTGCCATGAACTACCAGTTCAAATCAGATTTGATCTCAGTGTTGCTTCTTTAACATGTCTGCCTGTGTACACAGTATTATATATTTTTTAAAAATCAGTTTAAATATGTACACAATACGGTTATAGTTACACTTAAAAACGGAGCATTTTCAGAGGAAAATAGTGTTTTGTTTTCCAGTCTCATTCTGAATCATTGACTGAAAGTGACGTGAAGAACGTTCTGCCGGTTAGATGAGAAAAACTGATGCTTTCTGAAGAGAAAAACACAATGTTAGAAATCAAAACAAATGCAGATTTATTCTATGATTATGAGCTGTGAATCTCTCACCTCATCTCTGAATTTCTCTGCAGGTCTGTCTGGATCAAGAGAGACTGAAAGCAAACAAACAGACGGGTTGAGTCACATGATCATATTCCACCCTGAAAACCTATTGAAAAGTGTTGTGACATTCTGATTTAGTATTGCAGGATTTCACTTTTATTCAACTCCATGCATTCAGATGAACTAAAAACCTAAGTTTTTACTCAAATCTTATTGTATGTACATTCTTACACTTTGGTCGATATTTGTCCAGACTGTTTCTCAGCTGCAGATTTAGATGTTTTCTAAATCCACAGGCATTTTCTTTTCCTCCATTCATAGTTTTTTCCTTCTGTGCAGGTTTGTCTTCATCATGCTTTTCTTCTTCAGCTGTGCTTTGTTCTCTTTCTGGCATCTCTTTTAGTTGTCTTGTCATATTACTGGAATTAAGTCTTATTCTTCTTATTTTGAGGTTTCAGAGAACATCTGCAAAACACACAGAATATATAACCGCATCACTATTAAAGAGAAATCATGTATTTCTGACTGGACAAACACTGGTATTACAGAGTAATCAGATATACAGTGCAGAGACCACATTCGGAGATAAACCTATAGAAAATATTGTGAAATATTTAATAGGTCAGATATAATTAATCGTATGTTCACAAACTGTTAACTGTTAAAAAGGGGGAGATTTTTTTTCGGATTTGCTTCCAATGAAAAACGCACAGTGATCTTTGAAACATGTAACACTTTACAATACGTGTGCACTAATATGCATTAATTCATGCTTAACTAATGCACAGACAATCATGAGTTAATGTATGACTCATGAAGAACTAACCCATTTATTAATGATCACTGCATCAGCAACTAATGAAGATTTTTATGATTCATGATGGTAATGATTCATTAAAGCAGACAACTGGAAGTTGAAATACATGACTTTGACCCATTGTAGTAATTAACACATTAATTAATAGTTAATATTCTATGATATTAGGTAATTAATACATTATGACACATGTAACTCATAACAATTTATGGACTACTTAATATATTAGTAATATAGAATCTTCATTAGTTGCTGATGCAGTGATCATTAATAAATGGGTTAGTTCTTCATGAGTCATACATTAACTCATGATTGTCTGTGCATTAGTTAAGCATGAATTAATGCATATTAGTGCACACGTATTGTAAAGTGTTACATGTTTTCGAATCAAAGCAAAACAGTCACATAATAAGTAATTCTCAAATGAATATACATCTTCTGCTTTCAACTCAAAGTCTGCAATGCAGTTTGTAATTTAAAGAGTTGTTTTAAATCAGAGCTATGCATTATCGTAATCTGAATGTGATCCAGAAATGCAAAACAAATGACAGCATGAAACACTCACCTAGATCCAGATCTGGGAATACTGATTCTTATTTTAATTCCTACGTCACATTGTTTCATTTAAATCCTTGGAGAAGACGACTACTAAAAAGCAGCAGAGAACAGCAGAATCCACCAGGAAATGGCCGAGTAAATATTTCAGACTGCTTCTGTGTCGCATGAAGCAAATGGAGAAAGTGCCTGAACTGGTTTAGCCTCTCTTTTTTCTCTTTTTTTCTTTTCTTAAAGTTAATCTGGTCTTTGTTAAAACTTTACAATAACTAATGATCCAATTCATTTCATTACAGGGTTTGTCCAAAGCAAGAATAAAGACATTTAATACCATGACATCACCCAATTAGAAAATAAAAACTCTTTTCAAAGTATTTGCATTGTTACTGATTAATCCAGAGCTCAAGGTCGCTCAGTGCTGAATTCAGAGTCAAGGTTTTACTGTTCACACTGACTCAGGATCTGATCTTCTGAGAGCTGAAATCGAACCGCATAGCAAACTACAAAAGTGTCGAAAAATAAGCATAAAACAACCTTTTTGACATGCTGAAACTAACTCGCAGCATTAGTGAGGTCCATATGCAATTTATTTTTAATGTACAATCCAATATGCATTTTCCAACTGAATACGGTTAATAGTAATTTCAAGTAACTGTGATTAAATAGAAAACCAATGAGTGAATTTGATTTTTCTTCTCATACTCCTTTATTCCAGGCATATCAATGATAGGGAAGCAGCTAAACATTTGTGTAGTCCTTGGTGGACATTTTAAGTTTAAATGTACCCTTATGAAAATGAACCATGGTTTTACTACAAATAAAACCAAAAAAACATGGTTATTCTAGTTAAACCATTTTCCAAATCAGCGGCGCGATTTTAACAAAGCAAACCTAAAGAAAGTCCTGCCAAACTTTCATCAGCACGTCTCCTGCCCCACACGAGGAGCAAACACACTGGATCATTGCTACTCTCCGTTTAAGAACGCCTATAAAGCGCGGTCACTTCCAGCTTTTGGCAAATCGGATCATGCCGCCATTTTCCTCACTCCCGAATACAAACAAAAGCTCATTCAGGAACCCCGGTGAGGCGGGAAGTTAAGCGTTGGTCACCCCACTCAGAGACCGCGCTACAGGCAGCTCTGGGCGATGTGGATTGGGACATGTTCGGTGAGTTCAGCTGACGTAAGCGAGTTCACAGACGTGGCGCTTTGCTTCATCAACACGCTTACAGAGCAAGCCACGCAAACAATAACAATAACAATAACGTCCTTCTCAAATCAGAAACCGTGGGTGGACAATTCAATCCGCGCTGCAGTGAACACGCACTGCCGCCATAACGCCGGTCTCCTATCGGGAACATGAATGAATACAGATCGTCCTGCTATGCTCTCAGACGAGCAGTTAAAGCCGCAAAACTCCGTTATAAAGACCGAGTGGAGTCTCATTTCCAACTCAACGACTCATGGCGCATGTGGCAAGGTCTGAGGTCCATCTGCTCCTTTGGATCTAAATCCTCTGCAGAGGCAAGCGTTGATCCGTCGCCAGAACGAAGTTAAACTCTTTCTACGCTACGCTTTGACTGTAACCGCGGCAACGCGACTCCGCCAAGTGGCGCGTCAGAGGAATTACTCAGAGCAGCAACAATCACGTGATCTCTGTCTCGGAGGATGAAGTTCGAGGGCACTCAAGCGTGTGGATGTCAGGAAAGCTGCCGGCCGGATGGTATTTCAGGTCGTGTTCTGCGGTCCTGTGCTGATCAGCTCACCGGGTTGTTTACATCTATCTTTAATGAGTCCCTCGCTACATCTGTGGTCCCCACCTCCTTCAAAAAATCCACCATCATCCCTGTCCCTAAGAACAGTAAACCCTCTTGCCTAAATGACTATCGTCCAGTGGCTCTCACGTCTATAGTCATGAAGGTCTTTGAGAGACTCATTAAAAACACCATTTGCGCCTTCATTCCTGACACTTTGGACCCTCTTCAGTTTGCCTATCGTCCCAATAGATCGACTGAAGATGCCATCTCTCATGTCCTCCACTCCTCCTCACTCACATCGACAGCAAAAAAGTGGGAACTACGTAAGACTGCTATTTATTGACTATAGCTCAGCCTTTAACACCATAGTTCCCACCAAGCTAACCTCCAAACTCCTGGATCTCGGCCTGAATCCTTCTCTCTGCCACTGGATTGAGGACTTCCTCACTGGCAGGCCTCAGGTGGTGAGAATAGGCCAGTCCACCTCCACCTCCATCACCCTGAGTGTGGGAGCTCCACAGGGCTGTGTCCTGAGCCCCTGCTCTACTCTCTCTACACGCATGACTGTTTGTCCACACACAGCTCCACCTCTATTATCAAATTTGCTGATGATACTGTTGTCCTGGGCCTCATTTCCAACAACAATGAGGCGGCATACTTGGACGAGGTGGAGCATCTAACATCATGGTGCCAGGACAACTGTCTCTCTCTGAATGTTGGCAAGACCAAAGAAATGATTGTGGACTTCAGGAAGAGACAGCAACGGACATACTCCCCCTCATGATCAGCGGGTCACCAGTAGAGAGAGTGAGCAGCTTCAAGTACCTGGGAGTAAACATCTCCGAGGACCTGACCTGGACTGCTCACATTCAGACACAGGTGAAAAAGCCAGGCAAAGACTGTACCACCTGCGCCAGCTGAGGAAATTCAGGGTTTCACCAGCTATCCTGAAAACTTTCTATTTAGGGGCGATAGAAAGTGTTTTAACTCAGTGCATCACAGCGTGGTATGGGAACAGCACCAGTCATGACCGCAAAGCCCTGCAAAGAGTAGTGCGCTTATCCGGCGTATCTCAGGGTCAGCTCTCCGTCTCTGCAGGACGTCTACACCAAACGCTGCAAAGGTAGAGCTACTAAGATCATCAAGGACTCTAATCACCCTGCAAACCCTCATTTCACGCTGCTGCCATCTGGTAGCGCTTCCGAAGCCTGATGGCCAAAACTGAGAGACTCAGGAGGAGCTTCTTCCCCAGGCCATCAGACTCCTGAACTTAACATCACGTGACTTCACGTCCAGGATAAACATCGATACACTGTCATTGCACTGCACTTTCTGTTCTCGTTGTTACTGTGTAACAACCTGTTATAAACCTGTTTGCACATTATACTCTTATACATTTGTTAACCACATATTTATAAGTCTACAGTTTACTCACTGCAAAGTCTACTTCAATTATTTTATTCCACTTTATCCTTATTTGTTACCTTTTTTTTTTTTCTTGACTTGATTATTTATAATTCTACAGATATAGACATATATATATATATATATATATATATATATATATATATATATATATATATAGATAGTACTTTTTTTATATCCTATTTCTATTATAATTTCTTCCTTGTGTTTTTAACTGTGAATTTGCACTGTCCATGGAGCGGACCTGTTTACATTTCACTGCCGGTTGTATATTCTGTATATAACTGTGTATGTGACAAATAAAACTCTTGAATCTTGAATCTCTTGAATCTTGAATCTTGAACCATGGTAACCGCAAATTAACCGTGGTTTTGCTACTCTAACCATAGTTTAACCATGGTATTTGTGGTAAAACTGTGGTTATATAAATGGTAATCAATTAGCCAAAAACCATGGTTACTACACTTTTACTACAATAAAACCATGGTTATTTTTCGTAAGGGTAGGCCTATACAAAATGCTTGTATGGATCAACAATAAATGTTATTTCTAAAATAATATTTGAATGTTTTATCATTACATATAATATCCCAAATCAAACACATGTGGTGAGATAAATAGTGTTTGTATAATATCAGCCAAGATAACAGATAACAGTTAAGAAGATTATATATAGTTGGATTGTTTTCCTCCAGTGGAGGCGCTCCAGCGACCGAAGCGACGACACACATCCGAGTCTAGAGAAGAAGAGAAGTGAGCGAGGGAAGGGACATAAACATGAGAAGTGGAGCACAGCCGTTCATTCTGCTCTAAATCTGATGCTTTCACACTGTGAGTACATTCATTTATCAGTTATTAGGACACATATAAACACAAACGAGTCGGCTCATTTAGTGAATCACTCAGAAATGAACCGAATGATGTTCATTGCGCTCGTTCATGACTGGCACTTAAAGCTGGATCACTGAGAGTGATTGTAAGTGTGATCATCTGCTAAATGAGCAACAGCGACCACAATTCATGAGAGTTTAAATGCTGGGAATATTCCCATCTTCCCACAGGAGGAGAAGCAGCAGCAGGAGAAACTACAGACATACTATTGTAAAGATGGAGTTTGAGGAAGAACCCTGCAGAATAAAAGATGAAGAGACAGAGGAGCAGATAGGTTGGTGTTTTCCTTCATTCTCTTTAAGATGAACATTAAGATGAAAACTGACTGAGAATAATTCTATTTGTTTTCTTAATAACTGAGCCTTGGTGTCCTCTACAGAGGACATAGCATAAAAATGAATACAATATCTTAAAATAAAAACTCTCCATTTGTTTCTTATGCTCCAAATAATGACATAAACTAAATTAATAAAAAAAAAAAAAAAAAAAACGTTCTTGTCCTCAGGAGGATATAACAATTAGGAATGGGCAATTTCCCAAAATATTGTATTCGAATATTTGGGCTCATAAAAAAACGAATATTCGAATATTAATTTATTTAAATGACGTTACTTTGAGAAAATGAGAGAGGTTTTTTTTTTTTTCACCATTTCTGAACAAGCTTAAGATGAGGCAATATACACAACAAGCTTAGATTATATCTTAAGGTTTTCTTTCAGTTCAAAAAAATCAAACAATATGTGTAAACTACAAATATAGGCCTAAAGAACAAAAGCATAATAAGCTTGAGCAGCGCGAACGGAATAAAAGGCTAATAAAGCAGACAACACCAGTTATGCAGAATGTACATATACACGCGAGCCTGAATATAGTTATTGTGTTTATATTGTTTCACATTTTCATGTTGAGAGAAACAATAATGTCATGTGAATGATGATATTCTCGGGTGGGAAAACGTGCCCGGGTGACAGACGAAAAGATAACGGTGATAAGAGAAGTTTTTAACAGCACTTTGTGTTTTCTGTTCTTAAACCCTCAATGAAAACTTAAATGAAGCATATGTGTAGAGATCGTTTTGCTATCATATAGGTTATCTCACGCGAGGTACACCTGCTCTTGCCTCTCGTTCCTGGATTTCATGTTATTTCTCATTGCGGTCGTGATATTATGATAACTCGGTTTCATTAATTAATTTGATCAAAAGCAACTCAATTTTGTAAGATCATTTTCAATTTTCTTCTAAGTAATTCCAAACATTGCGAGGCAGACAACGACATTTGTGATCAAATACAATCAATTTATTAACCCGCTCCACAGCGCCACTCAGTGGATTTACTTATAGCTGTGAGTTTTAGAGGGATTTATCATGGATTCACTGCATTTACGGCCAGCAAAGCAACATATTATAATGGGAATAGTATTTTTATTTTTTCGAATATTAATTACAGATCGAATATTCAAATATTTGTGAACACCCCTAATAACTGTACAGTGCATCCGGAAAGTATTCACAGCGCTTCACTTTTTCCACATTTTGTTATGTTACAGCCTTATTCCAAAATGGATTAAATTCACTTTCCTCAACATTCTACAAACAATACCCCATAATGACAACGTGAAAGAAATTTGTTAGAAATCTTTGCAGATTTAGTAAAAATAAAAAACGGGGAAAAAAAATCACATGTACTTAAGTATTCACAGCTTTTGCTCAATACTTTGTTGAAGCACCTTTGGCACCAATTACAATCTCAAGTCTTTTTGAGTATGATGCTTCAAGCTCGGCACACCTATTTTTGGGCAGTTTCTCCCATTCTTCTTTGCAGGGCCTCTCAAGCTCCATCAGGTTGGATGGGGAGCATCAGTGCACAGCCATTTCTAGATCTCTCCAGAGATGTTCAATCGGGCTCAAGTCTGGGCCACTCAAGGACATTCACAGAGTTGTCCCGTAGCCATTCCTTTGTTATTTGGCTGTGTGCTTAGGGTCGTTGTCCTGTTGGAAGATAAACCTTCACCCCAGTCTGAGGTCCAGAGCGCTCTGGAGCAGCTTTTCATCAAGGATGTCTCTGTACATTGCTGCGTTCATCTTTCCCTCAATCCTGACTAGTCTCCCAGTTCCTGTCACTGAAAAACACCCCCACAGCATGATGCTGCCGCCACCATGCTTCACTGTAGGGATGGTATTGGCCAGGTGATGAGCGGTGCCTTTTTTCCTCCAGAGATGATGCTTGCCATTCAGGCCAAAGTGTTCAATCTTTTTTTCATCAGACCAGAGAATTTTGTTTCTCGTGGTCTGAGTAGGGCTGGATGATATGGCCAAAATTTCTTAATTTCGGTCGATATGATATAATTCCGATATCGATATGAACTTTATAAAAGCCTCAGAAAAACAGATGTCTGTACCTACAAACTTATGAAAAAATAATTAGCCATGTCAATGAAACCTCCTCCTATAAAACTATATAATATTTTAGAAATAAAAACTGTACAAATCAATTAATGTTCATCTTTTATTTGTATTTAGCCTTCATACAAACAAGAAATGTGAATTCACCGTCAAATAAACATAAGACTCCCACTCCCTTTATTAATATTAATATCTTTAACTTTAAACTATAACGTAGGCTGATTTATATTATTCTTAATACAGATTAACACAAAAGTGCTTCAGCCAGTATAAAGAATATGAAAAGTGATGTAATGTTTGTTTGTATGGGAAGAAGGAGGCGGAACCGCCGAACATTTAAAGATTTTAATAAAATAAATAAACTCAAAATGAAAGTTAAAAAAACGGATGGCTGCTGCGAACTCAAACGTAAACAAAACACAACATAAAACCTGGTCCTCTCTCGTCCTTCACTGGTGTCGCTCGTCCTTATATGCCTCCGAGCTCCCTCATGAGAGGTGTGACGTGTGACTCGCAGGTGACGCTCTTTCTCAATCACCCACCGGTCTCACTCACTCCTCCCATGTCTCTCGCTCGTCTACCTTGCCACAAACTGAAAACAGAATCTTCATCTTCTCTTCTTCATCTTCTCAAGCTGACTCTCATCAAATCTGTTCCACCCGATAGAATATTCTGTGTTCCCAGGGGTGTAAATCGGACAGTTCATCAGTATTCATAACCGCAGTCACTCCAGCTGATGGTGACGTCACGTGCATACCCTCAATACAGAGCGGCACAAATCACTTACGTGTATCCTGTGTGCAGAATGATGCGCTTGAAGCAACACTGTCACAGTGCGCAGCGCTCCTAATTCCGCAGTTTGAGCATTTTCTTTTTTTAAATTTCAGTGTGAAGAACAATTCATAGCGCTCTATTCTCCTTATATGCAAAACCATAGACCTTTATCTACTGAAGCACAAAAAATAAAAGACTCAATTCAGTGGCCTATTTGTGCTCTGTTCGAGATGCGTGCACGCTGCTTTTTGCAAGGCTTTAAACACGTGCAAATGATAAACTTTCGTGAAGCACTGCCTCGAGCGCTTTTCACAAGCTCTGAAAGGTAATTTAAACAAGAGTGAACGCGTTGGCGATTATACATAGACTGACATTCTGTGAAAGTGTTTAAGAGTGTTAAAACAAATGTGCCTCTTAAATATATAAATAGCCTACTTATCGATGTTTAACGCTTGGATGCATCGTATCGTTAGACATTAGATCGATGCACCGATCTATGTTGATGTATTGTTACACCCCTGTTGGCACCACTATCCGGCACATTTTGCAGCACATTGAAACCTGAAGTTTATCAGATCTTAGATAGGCAAACCACTTCCACGCCACTGAATTAATTTTTCCTCTCTTTAGGAACAATCTCTTCTGCTTTCTTCTTACTTGTGGAAGCTCGTTCAGTCACGTTTTTATTGCCGTCAGGGGTACTTATTAGCTAAAACTTTACGCGTTGCCGGATCTCAGCCTACAACTGTTAAGCACTGGCTACATGTCTGTGGTGTACATCATCACGCAAATAGTCAATTGTGTTCTGCTCTTTCTGACGGCTGCGCCCTGAACGTCAGTCAGTGAGAAATGCTGTAATGTATGTCGAATTATCGGAAATATGTTTAAACATCATATCACCGTTATTGAGAGAAATTATATCTCGATATACATTGATATTGAATTATTAGTCCTAGGTCTGAGAGTCCTTCAGGTGCCTTTTGGCAAACTCCAGGCGAGCTGTCGGGTGTGCCGTCTGGCCACTCTCCCATAGAGGCCTGATTGGTGGAGAGCTGCAGAGATGGTTGTTCTTCTGGAAGGTTCTCCTCTCTCCACAGAGAAACGCTGGAGCTCTGTCAGAGGGACCATCAGGTTCTTGGTCACCTCCCTGACTAAGGCCCTTCTCCTCCAATCCTTGTGGTTCCAAACATCTTCCATTTACGGATGATGGAGGCCACTGAGATCATTGGGACCTTCAATGCTGCAGACATTTTTCTGTACCCTTCCCAGATCTGTGCCTCGATACAAACCTGTCTCGTAGGTCTACAGACAATTCCTTGGTTTGTGCTCTGTCATGCACTGTTGTGGGACCTTATATAGACAAGTGTGTGGCTTTCCAAATCATGTCCAATCAACAGAATTTATCACAGTTGGACTCCAATCAGGATGTAGAAACATCTCAAGGATGATCAGTGGAAACAGGAGCATCTGAGCTCAATTTTGAGTGTCATGGCAAAGGTTGTGAATACTTATATACATGTGATTTTTATTATTATTATTATTATTTTTTTGCAAAGATTTCAAACAAACTTCTTTCACGTCATTAACGGGTATTGTTTGTAGAATTTTGAGGAAAAAATTATGAATTTAATCCATTTTGGAATAAGGCTGTAACATAACAAATTGTGGAAAAAGTGAAGCGCTGTGAATACTTTCCATATGTACTGCATCTAAAACTAGATACTAGTAGACACAACTAGATCTGTGCTAAATGTAAAATTTACTTTCTTTATCTCTCATTTGTCCTTTAATTGAATTTTGGGAATTTAATGTTGATTTTAGATCCGATGGAAGTGATGGAAGACAAACATCAAAAACCTCATTTCAAAAATGAAGATGAAAAAGCAGTTGTGTCAAAGACTGAAGAGAATTTCACTGAAGAACAAGCTGGAGAATCTGGAGTCAAAGGATTTTTTACCTGCTCTGAGTGTGGAATGTTTTACGTGCATAAATCAGACCTTAAGAAACACATGAAATCTCACACTGGAGAAAATCTGTTCACATGCACTCAGTGTGGAAAGAGTTACATACATAAAAAAAACTTAAATGAGCACATGAGACTTCACTCTGGAGAAAGACCGTTCACCTGCACTCAGTGTGGAAAGAGTTTCACTTACAAAAGAAATCTCAATGATCATCTGCGCTGTCACACTGGAGTGAAGTCGTTCAGCTGTGACCAGTGTGAGAAAACATTTGTTTCTATCCAAAACTTGAGATCACACCTTAAAGTTCATGCTGGTGTGAAGCCTCACATTTGCTCTTTTTGTGGAAAGAGTTTTTCACTTCTAAAAAATTTACAAGTTCACCAGACCATTCATACTGGTGTGAGACCTCATACGTGCTTTGACTGTGGGAAGAGCTTTAGTACATCGAGCAACTTAAAAACACACCAGAGAATTCACACTGGAGAGAAACCGTACAAGTGCTCAGACTGTGGGAAGAGTTTTTCATTACTGAAAAATTTACAAGTTCACCAGCGTATTCATACTGGTGTGAGACCTTATATGTGCGTTGACTGTGGGAATACCTACACTACATCCAGTGCCTTAAAAATACACCAGAGAATTCACACTGGAGAGAAACCATACAAGTGCTCACACTGTGGGAAGAGTTTCTCTCAGCCAGGACAACTAAAAGATCATGAGAGGGTTCATACTGGTGTGAGACCTTATATGTGTGTTAACTGTGGGAAGAGCTTCACTACATCCAGTGCCTTAAAAACACACCAGAGAGTTCACACTGGAGAGAAACCGTACAAGTGCTCACACTGTGGGAAGAGTTTCTCTCAGCCAGGACACCTGAAAGATCATGAGAGAGTTCATACAGGAGAGAAGCCGCACCAGTGCTCTTCATGTGGGAAGAGATTCACCTTTTCCTCTAATCTACAGACTCATAAGAAAACGCATTGTTGTCTAAGTGAGTGAAAGCACTTATGAAACAATGGTGGCATCGGTCCAATAAAACTGTGAATGTTCATGAGCTGTTCAATGATGTTAGAAACTCATTCTTGAAATTAAATTAAAATGTGGATGATTGAAATCACTCAAGTTTGGTCATGGGGTAGTTCATGGTTGAATGGGTTTTTTTAATATATACACCGATCAGGGATAACATTATGACCACCTTCCTAATATTGTGTTGGTCCTCCTTTTGCTGCCAAAACAGCCCTGACCTGTTGAGGCATGGACTCCACTTGTTTGTTCAGCACATCCCACAGATGCTCGATTGGATTGAGATCTGGGGAATTTGGAGTCAACACTTCAAACTCGTTGTTGTGCTCCTCAAACCATTCCTAAACCATTTTTACTTTGTGGCAGGCGCATTATCCTGCTGAAAACGCCACAGCCACCAGGGAATATGGCAGGGAAATGGTATCACCAGGGAAATACCATTTCCTGCAACAATGCTTAGGTAGGTGGTATGTGTCAAAGTAATCCACATGGATGGCAGGACCCAAGGTTTCTAAGCAGAACATTGCCCAAAGCATCAAACTGCATCACTACTTGCCTTCTTCCCATAGTGCATCCTGGTGCCATGTGTTCCCCAGGTAAGCAGTGTACATGCACCCGGCCATCCATGTGATGTAAAAGAAAACATGATTCATCAGACCAGGTCACCTTCTTTCACTGCTCTGTGGTCCAGTTCTGATGGTCACGTGTCCACTGTTGGTGCTTTTGGCGATGGGCGGGTCAGCATGGACACCCTGACTGCTCTGCGGCTATGCCGCCACATATGCAACAAACTGTGATGGACTGTGTATTCTGACACCTTTCTATCAGAACCAGCATTAACTTCTTGAGCAGTTTGAGCTCCAGTAGCTCATCTGTTTGATCGGACCACACGTGTCAGCCTTCGCTCTCCACATGCATCAATGAGCCTTGGCCGCCCATGACCCTGTGGCCGGTTCACCACTGTTCCTTCCTTGGAGCACTTTTGATAGATCCTGACCACTGCAGACCGGGAACACCCCACAAGAGCTGCAATTTTGGAAATGCTCTGACCTAGTCGTCTAGCCATCACAATTTGGCCCTTGTCAAACTCGCTCAAATCCTTACGATTGCCAATTTTTCCTGCTTCTAACACATCAACTTTGAGGACAAAATGTTCACTTGCTGCCTAATATATCCCACCCACTAACAGGAGCCGTGATGAAGAGATCATCAGTGTTATTCACTTCATAATGTTATGCCTGATTGGTGTATGGCCAATAATGTTGTATGTAATGTATTAGAAATAAAAGGAACAAAACTTAAGACTGATTAATTAATAAAAATTACTGTTGTTTACGTGTAATCAAAGTGTATGCAACACTGTTAAATTACTTTGTCAATAATAATTAGGTAGAAAATAAATTCTTGCTGTACAGTGTACACTGTTTTACTGAACAATTATTTAATTGCTTTGATTTTTTTTTTTTTTTTAAGCAGATTCTGTCTCCTCTTCAGAATATTTTTTTGTTTTCTATATGAACCTAAAAATAATATATAATGGGCAGTACCACAAATTTGACTGTTGATGGCACCATTTTTATAACATGGATTAGCAAACCTCTCTAAATCTGCTATTTTATTACATTTATTCAAGGGAATTTAAGGAGGCTCAATTTAAGCATCTAAAATCTGTTTAATGTCCTATTAAATGGCATGTTGATCTCTTCTGATTGTCTTCATGTTGTTAGATGCATTAGCTGAATGTTCTAGATAAGAATCAGTTACACATTCACTTAAATGTGAGATTTTTATGAATGTTCCTTTTGGACCCACTTTATATTAGGTGGCCTTAACTACTATGTACTAACATTTAAAATAATAATTTGATACAATGCACTTATTGTGTACATGTTTTTACATTGTACATGCATTTTAAAAATTATTTGCATGTAACTGCATCTGTAATTAATTTCTGTAGTTACATTTAGACCTACACCCTACCCTTAAACTTATACCAAACCCTTAAACTACTACCACCACACTTTATCCTTAAACTACTACCACCACACTTTACCCTTAAACTTACCCATACCGCCACACCTGACCCTAACTTTACCCTTAAACTTACCCACACCGCCACACCTGACCCTAACTTTACCCTTAAACTTACCCACACCTGTCCCTAACTTTACCCTTAAACTACTACCACCACACCTGTCCCTAACTTTACCCTTAAACTACTACCACCACACCTGACCCTAACTTTACCCTTAAACTTACCCACACCGCCACACCTGTCCCTAACTTTTACCCTTAAACTACTACCACCACACCTGTCCCTAACCCTACCCTTAAACTTACCCACACCGCCACACCTGACCATAACTTTACCCTTAAACTACTACCACCACAACTGACCCTAACTTTACCCTTAAACTTACCCACACCGCCACACCTGACCCTAACTTTACCCTTAAACTACTACCACCACACCTGTCCCTAACCCTACCCTTAAACTTACCCACACCGCCACACCTGTCCCTAACTTTACCCTTAAACTACTACCACCACACCTGACCCTAACTTTACCCTTAAACTTACCGCCACACCTGACCCTAACTTTACCCTTAAACTTACCCACACCGCCACACCTGACCCTAACTTTACCCTTAAACTTACCCACACCGCCACACCTGACCCTAACTTTACCCTTAAACTTACCCACACCTGTCCCTAACTTTACCCTTAAACTACTACCACCACACCTGTCCCTAACTTTACCCTTAAACTACTACCACCACACCTGTCCCTAACTTTACCCTTAAACTTACCCACACCGCCACGCCTGTCCCTAACTTTACCCTTAAACTTACCCACACCGCCACACCTGTCCTTAACTTTACCCTTAAACTACTACCACCACACCTGTCCCTAACTTTACCCTTAAACTTACCCACACAGCAGCACCTGACCCTAACTTTACCCTTAAACTACTACCACCACACCTGTCCCTAACTTTACCCTTAAACTTACCCACACCGCAGCACCTGACCCTAACTTTACCCTTAAACTACTACCACCACACCTGTCCCTAACTTTACCCTTAAACTTACCCACACCGCAGCACCTGACCCTAACTTTACCCTTAAACTTACCCACACCGCCACACTTGTCCCTAACTTTACCCTTAAACTACTACCACCACACCTGTCCCTAACGTTACCCTTAAACTACTACCACCACACCTGTCCCTAAAGTTACCCTTAAACTACTACCACCACACCTGTCCCTAACGTTACCCTTAAACTACTACCACCACACCTGTCCCTAACTTTACCCTTAAACTACTACCACCACACCTGTCCCTAACTTTACCCTTAAACTTACCCACACCGCCACACCTGTCCCTAACTTTACCCTTAAACTGACCCACACCGCCACACCTGTCCCTAACTTTACGCTTAAACTGACCCACACCGCCACACCTGTCCCTAACTTTACCCTTAAACTGACCCACACTGCCACACCTGTCCCTAACTTTACCCATAAACTAATCCCATACCACCACACCTGTCCCTAACTTTACCCTTAAACTACTACCACCACACCTGACCCTAACTTTACCCTTAAACTTACCCACACCACCACACCTGTCCCTAACTTTACCCTTAAACTTACCCACACCGCCACACCTGACCCTAACTTTACCCTTAAACTTACCCACACCGCCACACCTGTCCCTAACTTTACCCTTAAACTACTACCACCACAACTGACCCTAACTTTACCCTTAAACTTACCCACACCGCCACACCTGTCCCTAACTTTACCCTTAAACTACTACCACCACACCTGTCCCTAACCCTACCCTTAAACTTACCCACACCTGACCCTAACTTTACCCTTAAACTTACCCACACCGCCACACCTGACCCTAACTTTACCCTTAAACTACTACCACCACACCTGTCCCTAACCCTACCCTTAAACTTACCCACACCGCCACACCTGACCATAACTTTACCCTTAAACTACTACCACCACAACTGACCCTAACTTTACCCTTAAACTTACCCACACCGCCACACCTGACCCTAACTTTACCCTTAAACTACTACCACCACACCTGTCCCTAACCCTACCCTTAAACTTACCCACACCGCCACACCTGTCCCTAACTTTACCCTTAAACTTACCCACACCACCACACCTGTCCCTAACTTTACCTTTAAACTTACCCACACCGCCACACCTGACCCTAACTTTACCCTTAAACTTACCCACACCGCCACACCTGTCCCTAACTTTACCCTTAAACTACTACCACCACACCTGACCCTAACTTTACCCTTAAACTTACCCACACCGCCTCCCTGACCCTAACTTTACCCTTAAACTTACCCACACACCACACCTGTCCCTAACTTTACCCTTAAACTACTACCACCACACCTGTCCCTAACCCTTGACCCTAACTTTACCCTTAACCCACACCACCACACCTGTCCCTAACCCTACCCTAAACTTACCCACACCACCACACCTGTCCCTAACCCTACCCCTAAACTTACCCACACCGCCACACCTGTCCCTAACTTTACCCTTAAACTACTACACACCACACCTGTCCCTAACCCTACCCTTAAACTACTACCACACATACACACCTGACCATAACTTTACCCTTAAACTTACCCACACCACCACACCTGTCCCTAACTTTACCCTTAAACTTATCCACACCGCCACACCTGTCCCCACCACACCTGTCCCTAACTTTACCCTTAAACTTATCCACACCGCCACACCTGTCCCCACCACACCTGCCCCTAACTTTACCTGTATCCCACCTCAACAGCAGCAAAAGTGTTTTGCAATATAGTATGAACACAATTGTACTTATTTTTTGATGTAAGTACATAGTAGTTAAGGCCACCTAATATAAAGTTAGGACCTTTCTTTCTATATATGCGGTTTCATCTTACAAGCTTTGAATGATTTATTTGTCTTGATCCACTGGCTTGTGACCTTCTTTCTTCTCTAATTTTAAGCATTGAAAGTAAATGTTATGTAAATGTAATTTTCAGTTATGGATGTTGAATTAAAACTAAAATCAATTCACTGAAGTTTGAATAAATAGTAATGAATCACTAATAAAATCAGTGGTGAATGTGTGAATTGAATGATTTTTTTTTAGATTCTATTAAAACCTAACACTGCCAACAGCAATGCATTATTTTTTTATTTCCAAATATTGTATAATAAAAATTAAGTTGCTACCCTTAAACTACTTAACATAACTTGATGATACTTTAACATTTTGTTCTACAATATAAACTGGACACACACCCCAAACTGTCTTATCTAGTAACTAATTAAACATATGTTTTCAAATATGAACATAGCTGCTTCAAAGCTTGTTTGGGATGAGTATGGGTGTGTGTAATTTGCACTGTAGAACAAAATGCCAAAGTACCAAGTTACATTTACCACAGGCTTTATTTTACTGGTAAATTTTAAAACCCCGTAGGAAAATCTTGAGGGAACCAGGGGGCGGGGCTTTGACATCATGACATCACTCTATAGAGTAGTGCAGGTATGACATCACTTTGTAGGCCAATCAGCAGTTCGCGTCGCACTGGTTCCCTTGAAAAAACACAATAGGATTTTCCCATAGGGTTTTGGATTATCGCAAAAAACAAGCTCTGTGATCAACACAAGTTCATGATACTTACACGTTTTCTCCATTAAGATGGTTATCACAGATGAACATGAATTTTGAAGTCTAACTGCAGTCGCCATAAGTAAAAAGCTAAAGGTAGGCTATAAACGGATACACCATGGTCGCTCGACTTCAGTGTCACCATCACTAAGCTTTTTATCTCGAAACATTTTCCCAAAACGGTTGAGTTAAACTAGTTTATAAGAGCACAATTACAGCCTCTGTAGTCCCATTTAGCCACCCACTTGTTAGCAACTGCCCTTTTCAAGACATGTAACAGCTTAAAAAAATCTTGAGTGGGGTAATACTGATGTGCTTTATGTCGTAGAATAAAACGTGAAAGTGTCTTGAGCTTGTGTTCATTACAGATCTTATTTCAGCCATTTAACCAAAACCCCATTTCGAGGGAACCGGAAGTGCTTCAATGCTAACTCGCTTCCGTGTTTTGGCCTACAAAGTGATGTCATACCTGCACCACTTTAATTTCAGACATAACATATAACAAAGAAATGTTCTAGATTCAGTTTTGTTATAGCATTCTGTTTACCTGTAAATTAACATGCAATAATCGGATACACAGAACTCGATTTTTAAAGTTAAATTCCCACATCTCTGAATTGCAAACTATTCCTTTGTCTGTAATTTGCACACATTCACACGTTTAATCGATGTCTGATCGACCCTCATCAATATTCTTTCAGCTTGGAGCTGGAAATATAGAGCTCATTTCTGATAATAACACCACTTTTGAGAAGAAGAATTATTTTTATTTGCCCTTCTTTAAATTAATTATAGGAATTGAATGATTTGAGACCCAATGGAAGTGAATAAAGACCAGCAGCATCTGTTTAAAAAATCTCATAATTTCACAAATGAAGATGGAATTTCACAGAAAAAAATGAATTTCATGCCAATATATATATATGGAAAGAGTTTCATAAAGGAAACATTAATGTGCAAGTAAGAAATCACACAGATTTCTGTTACATTTAAAAAAGTTAAAACAATATATAGTTTAAATCATATTTCCTCCTAACTTGACAAGATCGATTAGAATATCTTGTCTAATCCCAGTTTTCACTTTACCGCGACGCATTTCCTGTTTTCCTCCAGTGGAGGCGCTCCAGCGACCGAAGCGACGACACGCATCCGAGTCCAGAGAAGAAGAGAAGTGAGCGAGGGAAGGGACATAAACATGAGAAGTGGAGCACAGCCGTTCATTCTGCTCTAAATCTGATGCTTTCACACTGTGAGTACATTCATTTATCAGTTATTAGGAGACATATAAACACGAACGAGTCGGTTCATTTAGTGAATCACTCAGAAATGAACCGACTGGGGGGCGATTTGTTCCAGAAACATTGTTTTGTTATGCTGGTTTAAAGGCACAATATGTGGAGGCATTCTCAAATGCTACCCCATTGTCCAAATTCGTATATCAATTATATATTTTATTGATATGTGTACTTACATTATCTCAAACGTTTCCAACAATGTTTAAATCCAGAGAAATCAGCTATTTTAACCAGTGTTACGGACCGTGTCCTTGCGTCGCCTGTCAATGACGTCATATCTACACTACCCTCGATTTCCAGTTTTGCAATTCATAGAAATCATGGAAACAATAAAGATGCGTTGATATATTGTGTGATTTGTCGAATTGTATAGCGGCGTAGCTCAATACGGTTAGTGTTTTTTTTTTTTTTACGGTGGCCGAGAAGTGCAAAACAAATCCTAATTCCGAAAACAAAATAACAAATTATAAACGCAATAAGAATTCTGGAAACAAAATAACAGAAAACACAACGACAAGTCGGACAAAACGGAAAAGGTGGGTATATGTGGCAAATGGAATACTGACCACTGATTGGACGAGACATCTGTCAATCAAGACATGCAGGACGTACAGCAGGCCGCTGCGGCAGGAGAAAGTTGATTTGCGTGTGCATGTGTAAATACTAGAGCTGTCTCTTTTTTTTACAGGCTAATTTAGTGAGATTAATTACGGAGAAAGAAAAACTTTTCATATGAAATATGCCTGCCACTGTCTGGTTGAGTCCCTTTCTTTTCCCTATCGCTTATCAGCTTGGAGAGGCATTTCATTTGAAATAAAAATAAAGTGTCTAACAGGTAGCGTCGGTCTACTTAATAGACCTACAATATGATATTCTATTTGCATTAAATGGTGTCTTGCACATCTAGAATAGCCTCTGCCAACTTTAAATCAAGTTTCCATTGGCAAGGAAATTGAATTTAGACAATGCATTTGCACTGCGTGCTATAAGAGGAATGTTTTGTTTTGAGTATTGATATATGAAATTACTTTGAATTAAATTATAGGCTACACGTTTTTTTGTGCATACGTTAATTTTTCGGAATCACACGTACACACATTTGAGAAATGATCTTAGATCAAACATTGGACAGTTTCTATGCAACATTTTATATGTTTGATGTATGATAGACTGCTTTCTATTAGTGTTTTTTTTTTTTTTTTGCAAAGTGAGTGTCATAATAATTTTAGCTTGCAGCTTTGCAGATCATTAAAATAATTATCGTAGGTGATACATCTCTAATATTTACACATGCAGACGTTAATCAACTTTCTCCTGCCGCAGCCTGCTGTACGTTCTGCATGTCTTGATTGACAGATGTCTCGTCCAATCAGTGGTCAGTATTCCATTCGCCACATATACCCACCTTTTCCGTTTTGTTTGACTTGGCGTTGTTTTCTGATTTGTTATTTTGTTTCCGGAATTTTTATTTTGTTTTCTAATTCTTAATTTGCTTTTAGACTTTCAATTGCATTTATAATTTATTGTTTTGTTTTTTTAAAAATGTTTTTTTTTTCGTAATTGTGATTTTTGTTTTGCACTTCTCGGCCACCATAGTCATAGATTGCTTTCTGAATCATACATTGTATGTTTAATTTAATTGCATTCAATTTAGCAACATTAATTTAGTCATTCAGATTTTATTAAAGGGATAGTTCACCCAAAAATGAAAATTAGCCCATGATTTCCTCAACCTCAAGTCATCCTAGGTGTGTATGACATTCTTCTTTCAGACAAATACAATCTGAGTTATATTATAAATGTCCTGGCTCTTCCAAGCTTTATAATGGTGGTGAATGGCAGCCCAAAAAAAGTGCATCCATCCATTATAAAAGTGCTTCACACGGCTCCGGGGGTTAAAAAAGTCCTTCTGAAGCGAATCGATGGGTTTGTGTAAGAAAAATATCCATATTTAACACATTATAAAGTAAAATATCTGGGCAATTCCATCGTTATGGCCGTGACATTTGCTGACATTTCACAGAGAATGCATTTAATACCAATATATTGAACATTTAGTCATTTAGTAGACTATTTAACAGTAGCAAGTCAAAAAAGAAATTAAATAATCAAATATATATACACTCACCTAAAGGATTATTAGGAACACCATACTAATACTGTGTTTGACCCCCTTTCGCCTTCAGAACTGCCTTAATTCTACGTGGCACTGATTCAACAAGGTGCTGAAAGCATTCTTTAGAAATGTTGGCCCATATTGATAGGATAGCATCTTGCATTTGATGGAGATTTGTGGGATGCACATCCAGGGCACGAAGTTCCCGTTCCACCACATCCCAAAGATGCTCTATTGGGTTCAGATCTGGTGACTGTGGGGGCCATTTTAGTACAGTGAACTCATTGTCATGTTCAAGAAACCGATTTGAAATGATTCGAGCTTTGTGACATGGTGCATTATCCTGCTGGAAGTAGCCATCAGAGAATGGGTACATGGAGGTCATAAAGGGATGGACATGGTCAAAAACAATGCTCAGGTAGGCCGTGGCATTTAAACGATGCCCAATTGGCACTAAGGGGCCTAAAGTGTGCCAAGAAAACATCCCCCACACCATTACACCACCACCACCAGCCTGCACAGTGGTAACAAGGCATGATGGATCCATGTTCTCATTCTGTTTACGCCAAATTCTGACTCTACCATCTGAATGTCTCAACAGAAATCGAGACTCATCAGACCAGGCAACATTTTTCCAGTCTTCAACTGTCCAATTTTGGTGAGCTTGTGCAAATTGTAGCCTCTTTTTCCTATTTGTAGTGGAGATGAGTGGTACCCGGTGGGGTCTTCTGCTGTCGTAGCCCATCCGCCTCAAGGTTGTGCGTGTTGTGGCTTCACAAATGCTTTGCTGCATACCTCGGTTGTAACGAGTGGTTATTTCAGTCAAAGTTGCTCTTCTATCAGCTTGAATGAGTCGGCCCATTCTCCTCTGACCTCTAGCATCAACAAGGCATTTTCGCCCACAGGACTGCCGCATACTGGATGTTTTTCCCTTTTCACACCATTCTTTGTAAACCCTAGAAATGGTTGTGCGTGAAAATCCCAGTAACTGAGCAGATTGTGAAATACTCAGACCGGCCCGTCTGGCACCAACAACCATGCCACGCTCAAAATTGTGACATTCTGACATTCAGCTTGGAGTTCAGGAGATTGTCTTGACCAGGACCACACCCCTAAATGCATTGAAGCAACTGCCATGTGATTGGTTGATCAGATAATTGCATTAATGAGAAATTGAACAGGTGTTCCTAATAATCCTTTAGGTGAGTGAGTGTGTGTGTGTGTGTGTATGTATGTATATATATATATATATATAATATTATAACTATACGCTGATTCTTAATAAATATATTCAAGTTATTTAGCCAAGCATGTGGTGATTTTCTATTTTTCATTGTTGTTTGAATAACATTAATCACACAGAATATTATGTCCGGCGTAAGACCTGCACGGATCCAGTTCCCTCAACTGTATACGTTCACTAAAGACCTCCCCGACTGTGTTTACCTGAATACTCGTCCAGGATGTGCATTTTTAATAGTGCTGGGAATCGATAAAAATATAAATAATACAAAAAAACAAATTAATCACATTTTTTCTGTAATTAATTGTAAGTTTTTAATATTTTGATATTGTATTAATTTCAGTTACTCATAAATTAATGTAGAAACAATTTAAAGACAGCATATTTTAAATATGTGTTGTAATGGCATCTTTTATGAATGAAGACCAGTATCGCTGATACTAATGTCTCTATGAAACGTTAATGACATTACAGTATAAATGAAAGCTACCAATCTCAACATTTATTAGGCTTTAAAAACAACTTTTAATTTAAGTAAACTTAAAACAATCTTTACATAAACCTATTATAATAAATGTTTTATTTACCTGTGGCCTTCCCTGTTAGACATATACAGAAATGTAATGGTTATCAAACATCTTTCTTAACTGCATAATCAAATATAGATTAATCATTATTAAAGCTACACTTTTCTCTGTTCTCTTTGTTCTGTGATGAACAATAATGACAGACATCATCAGTGCTGCTGTGACTTTAAGATCGGCGGCTGCCGAACATGACGCGGATCTGACCCGCTATCATGTGCATCTCATTTTCTCACAAGGCATGTTCACACCGGACGATTTTTGCACGCGTTTATCGCCGACGTTTAACGCCTCGTGACTAAACAAAGGGAGCTAATGTCAGTGTGCACTCCGACGCGTAAAAGCGTCATTAAAAAAACGCCTTGGGTTTGTTTTTTTGTTTTGTCGCGGCACGTTAAAAACTGTCCGACCAATGAGATCGGCGCTTTTGTTCACATGGAGCTGCTGAAGTTACACGCCTTGGTGGCACTCAAGCACAAAATGGTCACACACTGATACGACGAAGTAGTAGTAAGTAGACAAAGAAGAAGATGAGCTGCTAATGCTGCTTGCCAGTTAGCAAAAAGTGTGTGAGTGGTTTTGGTAAGCATGTAAATACTGTCTCTCTTCTTCTTCTGTGTGACAAGCGAGTGTCAGAAGTGTAAAGTGCCGCAGCACCACCTTGTGTACTGGGAGCGCCATCTACTGTTTTGCACGTTCACTCGGTGCATCGCCAGTGAAAATCGCTTGGGTGTGAAAACTCAAGACGCGCTGAAAAACGCTGGCGATATTCGTCCCGGTGTGTACAGGCCTTAAGACGTTAATTAACTAATTTAAGACTCCTATTATGAGAATACTCACAACATTCTCTGTGTTGTTGTTTATTGTTTGTTCAAGAGTGAAAGAGAACTCGATGTGTGCACTAGACTGGCGCTAATCTGTGTGTGTGTCTCAGGTGGTGAATCAGTATATGGTGTAACGTACATGAATGTGGCGACTCCCTGATCAGTGTCCTGACTACTGAGCTAGGGATCTGATTGAGACGCAGCCACACACACAGGACACTGACATACAGTGTGTTCTCTTCTGTCTTAAAAGCATTTACATGAATAAGAGCGTGATCATTAGGGGTGGCACGGTACAAGAAAAAACACGGTTCGCTTGTCTCGGTTCAGAGCGTGTGTGCGTTGCACGGTTCGACGCATGCGCAATGTAGCCTCGTGCCCGTATGTTCCCTCAGACAGTGGGTGTCCTGTTTGTGTGAAATAAGAGGCGTGTGTGGACATAGAGCAAAAGACAGTAAGAGTGGAGTGCTACAGGTCACGTCATGTGTAGAAATGGCAAGTGGGAGAGATAAGGAAGGATTTGGAGGATGCGCCAGTGTCGTGTAACGCCGGCTTCACACAGCACGTGCGAGCGAGATTGCTCTGATAAATACTGACATGATTAACATGAAACCGGAAACAACTTCTACATGATATAACAATTTTTTTTAAGACTGTATCCTAAATTGTGGATATTTAAGCTATATATCATATGCTGAAGTGAATTTCTGGAGTGTTAATGATTAAAAGAAAAAACAACAAGAACTGTACAGAACCGAAAACCGTGACCCTAAAACCGTGATACGAACCGAACCGTGGGTTTTGTGAACCATGCCACCCCTAGTGATCATATAATGTAACACTAAGGCAAAAACGGATATAAAAACGAACGCTAATTTTTATATATTTTTGAGCATTCAAACCCAAAGCCAATAATCTGCGAAAGACGATCAGAGTCCGGTAGCGCGAGCACGTCCCATGCCACGCTTTATTTTCTCATGAATTATTCTGTGAATTACACTGCGTAAACTAAAAGTAATACTACCCGCTGAATAAAAGTAAATTATTTCATATTTGTATTTAATGAATATGCATAAAAATATGTATGAAATAACAGCTAAATAATAAAACATACAAATAAATTATACAATCAGAATAATACACTCAAAGTAATTATAGCTAAAAGCCTACCCCCACCAACCCAAACCTTACTCCAAACCTACCCTTCCATAAAATAAAAATGTACTGTATTTTCATATTTAAATACTTTAAAACTGTGTAAAACAAACAGGATGACTTGAGGCGTCTGTACGATCTGTATACCTTATCATTAGGTGACGATAGTGAAGCAGAAGTAGAGCAGTACTAGTGATGACATCAGTGAATCCAGAGGGAGGGCTCTGATGACACTGCGAATGGCTGTTTCATTATAGGAGGTGTAACATGAGTTGGGGGTGTCATTTGTTAGCCTGGATGTCAGACGAATTTAGCCCCGCCCACAACATTTGAGTTCGGGAAATTCGGTCTGGACTTGAGCCGTTGTGGAGCGTCTATGCTCGAACAGGAGCTGTTCGGACCAATGAAATTGCCAGGGCGGCTTTATACAATAATGGACAGATGATCAACAGTAACGTAATCATCCATGTCACCAAAGAGCGCTTGTTCCAAGTTTTTTTAAACCCTAGTATCTATTCTTCTACCTGAGAAATTAATGTGAATACTTTTGACACCGCTGACTGTAAGTGTGATGAATGAGCAACAGCGACCACAGTTCAGTCTTTCCGTTATAAAGACCGAGTGGAGTCTCATTTCCAACTCAACGACTCGCGGCGCATGTGGCAAGGTCTGAGGTCCATCTGCTCCTTTGGATCTAAATCCTCTGCAGAGGCAAGCGTTGATCCGTTGCTCGTGAACGAGTTAAACTCTTTCTATGCTCGCTTTGACTGTAACCGCGGCAACGCGACTCCGCCAAGTGGCGCGTTAGAGGAAATTACTCAGAGCAGCAACAACCACGTGATCTCTGTCTCAGAGGATGAAGTTCGGAGAGCACTCAAGCGTGTGGACGTCAGGAAAGCTGCCGGGCCGATGGTATTTCAGGTCGTGTTCTGCGGTCCTGTGCTGATCAGCTCACCGGGTTGTTTACATCTATCTTTAATGAGTCCTCGCTACATCTGTGGTCCCCACCTCCTTCAAAATCCACCATCATCCCTGTCCCTAAGAACAGTAAACCCTCTTGCCTAAATGACTATCGTCCAGTGGCTCTCACGTCTATAGTCATGAAGGTCTTTGAGAGACTCATTAAAAACACCATTTGCGCCTTCATTCCTGACACTTTGGACCCTCTTCAGTTTGCCTATCGTCCCAATAGATCGACTGAAGATGTCATCTCTCATGTCCTCCACTCCTCCCTCACTCACATCGACAGCAAAAGTGGGAACTACGTGAAGACTGCTATTTATTGACTATAGCTCAGCCTTTAACACCATAGTTCCCACCAAGCTAACCTCCAAACTCCTGGATCTCGGCCTGAATCCTTCTCTCTGCCACTGGATTGAGGACTTCCTCACTGGCAGGCCTCAGGTGGTGAGAATAGGCCAGTCCACCTCCACCTCCATCACCCTGAGTGTGGGAGCTCCACAGGGCTGTGTCCTGAGCCCCCTGCTCTACTCTCTCTACACGCATGACTGTTTGTCCACACACAGCTCCACCTCTATCATCAAATTTGCTGATGATACTGTTGTCCTGGGCCTCATTTCCAACAACAACGAGACGGCATACTTGGACGAGGTGGAGCATCTAACATCATGGTGCCAGGACAACTGTCTCTCTCTGAATGTTGGCAAGACCAAAGAAAGATTCAAGATTCAAGAGATTCAAGAGTTTTATTTGTCACATACACAGTTATATACAGAATATACAACCGGCAGTGAAATGTAAACAGGTCCGCTCCATGGACAGTGCAAATTCACAGTTAAAAACACAAGGAAGAAATTATAATAGAAATAGTACTTTTTTTATATCCTATCTATATATATATATATATATATGTCTATATCTGTAGAATTATAAATAATCAAGTCAAGAGAAAAAAAAGGTAACAAATAAGGATAAAGTGGAATAAAATAATTGAAGTAGAAATGATTGTGGACTTCAGGAAGAGACAGCAACGGACATACTCCCCCCTCATGATCAGCGGGTCACCAGTAGAGAGAGTGAGCAGCTTCAAGTACCTGGGAGTAAACATCTCCGAGGACCTGACCTGGACTGCTCACATTCAGACACAGGTGAAAAAGCCAGGCAAAGACTGTACCACCTGCGCCAGCTGAGGAAATTCAGGGTTTCACCAGCTATCCTGAAAACTTTCTATTTAGGGGCGATAGAAAGTGTTTTAACTCAGTGCATCACAGCGTGGTATGGGAACAGCACCAGTCATGACCGCAAAGCCCTGCAAAGAGTAGTGCGCTTATCCGAGCGTATCTCAGGGTCAGCTCTCCGTCTCTGCAGGGCGTCTACACCAAACGCTGCAAAGGTAGAGCTACCAAGATCATCAAGGACTCTAATCACCCTGCAAACCCTCATTTCACGCTGCTACCATCTGGTAAGCGCTTCCGAAACCTGATGGCCAAAACTGAGAGACTCAGGAGGAGCTTCTTCCCCAGGCCATCAGACTCCTGAACTCAGTCCCTTAACGTCCACGTGACTTCACGTCAGGATAAACATCGATACACTGTCACTGCACTGCACTTTCTGTTCTCGTTGTTACTGTGTAACAACCTGTCATAAACCTGTTTGCACATTATACTCTTATACATTTGTTAACCACATATTTATAAGTCTACAGTTTACTCACTGCACAGTCTACTTCAATTATTTTATTCCACTTTATCCTTATTTGTTACCTTTTTTTTTTTTTTTTTTTCTCTTGACTTGATTATTTATAATTCTACAGATATAGACATATATATATATATATATATATATATATATATATATATATATTTTTATATCCTATTTCTATTATAATTTCTTCCTTGTGTTTTTAACTGTGAATTTGCACTGTCCATGGAGCGGACCTGTTTACATTTCACTGCCGGTTGTATATTCTGTATATAACTGTGTATGTGACAAATAAAACTCTTGAATCTTGAATCTTGAATCCCACAGCCGTTCATGAGAGTTTAAATGCTGGGAATATTCCCATCTTCCCACAGGAGAAGCAGCAGCAAGCAGGAGGAGTTACTCCAGGAGAAACTACAGACATACTATTGTAAAGATGGAGCTTGAGGAAGAACCCTGCAGAATAAAAGATGAAGAGACAGAGGAGCAGATAGGTTGGTGTTTTCCTTCATTCTCTTTCATGAGGAACATTAAGATGAAAACTGACATAGAACAACACATCTAAAACTAGACACTAGTAGACTCAGTAGTAAACTAGATGCTAAATTAAGCATTAACTTTATTTTCTTATTTGTCCTTTTTTAAATTGAATTTAATATGTTGATTTTAGACCAGATGGAAGTGAATGAAGACGAACATCATTTCACACATGAAGATGCAAAACTGACATATAAAAACGAAGACGAACAACATCCGTTTATTAAACCTCATTTCAAAAATGAAGATGGAAATGAAGTTGTTACAAAGACTGAAGAGAATTTCACACAAGAACAAGCTGGAGTCAAAGGATCTTTAACCTGCTCTGAGTGTGGAAAGAGTTGCACATATAAATCACACCTTAACATACACATGAGGATTCACACTGGAGAAAGACCGTTCTCCTGCTCTGAGTGTGGAAAGAGTTACAAACATGAAGCACACCTTAAGATACACATGACATCTCACACTGGGGAGAGGCCTTATACATGCTCTCAGTGTGGGAAGAGTTTCAGTCGCAAAGAGGACTTAAATGTGCATGTGAGAGTTCACACCGGAGAAAAACCATTTACATGCACTCACTGTGGAAAGAGTTACACGACTAAATCAGAGCTTAACAGACACATGAGAATTCACACTGGAGAAAAAACGTTCACATGCACTCATTGTGGAAAGAGTTGTGGACAAAAATCAAACCTTATAAGACACATGAGAATTCACACTGGAGAGAAACCGTTCACATGCTCTCAGTGTGGAAACGGTTTCACATCCAAAAGCGCGCTCAATGATCATCTGAACTTTCACTCTGGAGTGAGATCATTCAGCTGCGATCAGTGTGAGAAAACATTTGTTAAGGAATCAAGCTTAAGAAGACACCTTAAAGTTCATATTGCTGTGAAGCCTCACTTGTGTTCTTTTTGTGGAAAGAGTTTTATACGACTGCAACATTTAAGAGAGCATGAGAGTATCCACACTGGTGTGAGACCTTACATGTGCTTTAACTGTGGGAAGAGCTTTATTACATCAGGCGCATTAAAAAAACACCAGAGAGTTCACACTGGAGAGAAACCGCACAAGTGCTCGCACTGTGGGAAGAGTTTCACCCAATTGTCTCGTCTACAGAAACATAAGAAAAAACGTTGCCTGAAGTTGTCTAATGAGCAAAGTTCATGTTTGGATCCATCACTTACAAATAATATACTTGCAAGTAAATAATTTGACATTTAGGTTAATCAAAATTAGGAGTGAAGTTTGATTGTTTGACAAGGGGAACCTTTGGGGAAGGTCAAAATAATCGTTTAGAAAACTAGTGTGTTGCCATTGGGGGTGGAATGGTTAAAGGTAAAAAATTAAAACCGTACGGTTCTCCACCCATGGTTCGGCACGCGCTTGCACCACGGTTAATCTCAAATCTGATGACGCATCTGTAATAATGGTTTCTTGAACATAACGTGTAAAACAGACAGAGTTAGGTTAATGTATGTTTCTGATGGATACACATTCTGGCTTCCCAATACATTACAACAACAGGGATGATCAGAAAGCGTGGACAAAACAGTCTTGAATGCGAGTGCCGTATGCTCAGACGTGACTCACTCAAGTCAGTCATATACGCACGGTGAGACCTGAACACCACACGTTGCTATCAATTTAAACTAAACTCATTTAAGCCATGCCAATCTAAACATTCAAGAGCAAACGCGAAAGAGAACTGGACACGGCGTGTCGCAGATAGACTGCAATTATTGAGTTCTCTTTCGAGTATTGTCTTGAATGGATTCACACAAAAATGTCAACATGCCCGTCTTGGTGAGTATCCTAGCGAACCTAGTAGGTTATGGCTTAAGTAAAACGTAAGCAGTTGATAAAGAAGTGTTCATGTGTAACAGTATGTACTGGATTTGTGCATTATGTCTGAAAGGGAAAAGAAGCCTTTTCCTGCTGTCTGTGTTTTTAATGTTAATCAACAAATGACTAAGCATTCACTCACTGCTCTTGACTGAGTACCTTTTGTAACTTCAATAATGACTCATCTTTATTTAATTTATACAGATTATAATATGCGATGTTATTGTATATTTGATTACTTTATTCAGTTTCTGTACCTGGAAAACCTGAAAAGCACTGTTTATGTAATACATACGTGTATGTATTTGTGCAGTTGTTTGTAGTTTGATAAATTTGACAAATGTCCTATTTTTCCTGAACATAGCACATACCGTACCGAAACCATGATACAAACCGAACTGAGTAATTTGAACCGTTCCACCCCTAGTTGCCATAGAGATATTTTGTTTCTTTGTGAAGTTTTAATTATTTTTATTAATTGTTCATGTGAGGCATTTGTGTAAAAGTGGCAACAATAGTCTATTAAATCATAATCTATATTTCAAACAAATAGTGTCAGCAATTTAGGCGTGATGCATTAACATATTGAAGACTTTTTGCATTGAAATCACTCTGCACAATGTGAATATATATATATAAGAAATAAAAATGTGATATAGGCCTATATCGTTTGTTTCCGATTCATATTATATGAACTCTGACAAACTCATCACTGAGAGATGAAATTGCTGTGTGAATGTGTTCTGTGTCTGGCAGTTCAGCAGTGACACACTTGTTTTACATCTGCTATTTAGCACTAATGATGATATATGGTATAAAAGTTCTTACACTTGTATTTTGACAATTTGTTTTAAAAGTAATACAAATTGAACTTGTCATGTTTTACGCTAAATGTTTTTTTTTGTCATTTCTTTGTCATTTCTTTCCTCTGAATAACTTGCATGAGCTTGTCTATATGTAATTATGGCAATACTGTAGCAGCACCACAGATGTTCCTCCAGACTAAGATACACTATATTGCCAAAAGTTTTGGGACGCCTGCCTTTACATGCACATGAACTTTAATGACATCCCATTCTTAATCCGTAGGGTTTAATATGGAGTCGGCCCACCCTTTGCAGCTTTAACAGCTTCAGCTCTTCTGGGAAGGCTTTCCACAAGGTTTAGGAGTGTGTTTATGGGAATTTTTGACCATTCTTCTAGAAGCGCATTTGTGAGGTCAGGCACTGATGTTGGACGAGAGGGCCTGGCTCACAGTCTCCGCTCTAATTCATCCCAAAGGTGTTTTATCGGGTTGAGGCTCTCTATGCACTGTTCTTGAGCTAATCTGAAGAAAGTTTTGGCACATCCAACTGTTCATTTCATCAGTGCATTTGCACAGGGAGTCAGTGAGGCTGTAGTCATTAGGTGATAGTGCTAAGTAGTGTCATCTACATAGCTGTGGTAAGATTTGGTTCGTTCTCATTATTTGGCTCAGTGGGAGCATGTACAGGATGAATAGGAGTGGTGCAAGAATTGAGCCTTGTGGGACTCTGCATGTCATGGATGTCCTCTCAGACTTATGGCAGATATAGATCTAGCTTCAATGGCAGGAGAGATCAATATATCAAAGAAAATACAAAAATTATCAGAGAGTGCTACGTCCTTTATAACAATCGATGAAATGTTTAGACTCTTGCTGATAAGTAAATCTAGAGTCTGACCATGATTGTGTGTGGGTCCATGTACATGTTGAGTCAGATCAAAAGTGTTAAGAACAGTCATGAGCTCTTTTGTTGTACTGGATTCAGCATTGTCTATGTGAATGTTAAAATCCCCAGCAATAGCAAAACTCAGAAGACATTGTTGATAACAGCTCTGTAAAGTCCTCAACAAAGGTTGGAGAATATTACGGAGGCCTGGAAATAATGATCCGTAAAATATGCATATTCAAAGGACAAGTAATCACCAAATGACACTTGCTTGCATTGATAGACATCTTTAAATAGAGCAGCAACACCTCCACCTCTCTTAATCACTCTGCAGACACGCATACAAGTAAAAAAGGGCTGTTTCATTGAGGACTGTTGCACTGCAGCTGTCTTCTAGCCATGTTTCATTTAGAAGCATAAAATCCAGGTTGTTTGTGTTGATAATATCATTGACTAGAAGTGATTTATGTTTAAGTGAGCAGATGTTTAAGACCCCACAGCAATTTCAGATTGACGTTTAATAGGCAGCAGATTTGATGAGTTTGCTGTACGATTTGAGAAGACCTTACACTTTCTATCAATTTAGAGAACAGATATAGAGAAAGCAACAGGCACACTCCTGCTTGTTCTAAGAACATACAAGACAGTGACTGTCATCATAGCGGGGACCCGATACGTACAATATCACTGAGAGCTGGTGTCAATTGTTTGTCTTCAAAATCAAGTACAAACCCGATTCCAAAAAAGTTGGGACTGTACAAACTGTGAATAAAAACAGAATGCAATGATGTGGAAGTTTCAAATTTCAATATTTTATTCAGAATACAACATAGATGACATATCAAATGTTTAAACTGAGAACATTTATAATTTTAAGGGGAAAATAAGTTGATTTTTAATTTCATTGCATCAACACATCTCAAAAAAGTTGGGACAAGGCCATGTTTCCCACTGTGTGGCATCCCCTCTTCTTTTTCTAACAGTCTGCAAACGTCTGGGGACTGAGGAGACAAGCTGCTCAAGTTTAGGAATATTCTAAATGATTATTTGAGCAAGCATTTGCACCTGGATAATTGAGTGATTGTAAGTGTGATGATCATCTGCTAAATGGGCAACAGCGACCACAATTCACACCTTCAGACAGTGAAGCCGCTCCCACAGCCGTTCATGAGAGTTTAAATGCTGGGAATATTCCCATCTTCCCACAGGAGAAGAAGAAGAAGCAGGAGAAACTACAGACATACTATTGTAAAGATGGAGTTTGAGGAAGAACCCTGCAGAATAAAAGATGAAGAGACAGAGGAGCAGATAGGTTGAGTAGACACCTTAAAGTTCATGCTGCTGTGAAGCCTCACGTTTGCTCTTTTTGTGGAAAGAGTTTTTCACGACTGAACTCTTCAAGATTTCAAGATTCAAGAGTTTTATTTGTCACATATACAGTTATATTCAGAATATACAACCAGCAGTGAAATGTAAACAGGTCCGCTCCATGGACAGTATAGAAATATACTAGAAATAGAATAGAAATAGAAATATAATATAATAGAAATAGGATAAAAAACTATATATATATATATATCTACGTAGAATTATAAATAAATCGTCAAGTAGAAGAAAAAAGTAAGAAAATAAGAATAAAGAAGTGGGATAAAGTAAGTGAAGTAAACTGTAGACTTATAAATATGTGGTTAACAAATGTATAAAGAGTATAATGTGCAAACAGGTTTATAACAGGTTGTTACACAGTAACAACGAGAACAGAAAGTGCAGTGCAATGTCAGTGTATCGATGTTTATCCTGACGTGAAGTCACGTGATGTTAAGTGACTGAGTTCAGGAGTCTGATGGCCTGGGGAAGAAGCTCCTCCTGAGTCTCTCAGTTTTGGCCATCAGGCTTGGGCGCTTACCAGATGGCAGCAGCGTGAAATGAGGGTTTGCAGGGTGATTAGAGTCCTTGATGATCTTAGTAGCTCTACCTTTGCAGCGTTTGGTGTAGGCGTCCTGCAGAGACGGGAGAGCTGACCCTGAGATACGTTCAGATAAGCGCACGACTCTTTGCAGGGCTTTGCAGTCATGACTGGTGCTGTTCCCATACCACGCTGTGATGCACTGAGTTAATACACTTTCTATCGCCCCTAAATAGAAAGTTTTCAGGATAGCTGGTGAAACCCTGAATTTCCTCAGCTGGCGCAGGTGGTACAGTCTTTGCCTGGCTTTTTTCACCTGTGTCTGAATGTGAGCAGTCCAGGTCAGGTCCTCGGAGATGTTTACTCCCAGGTACTTGAAGCTGCTCACTCTCTCTACTGGTGACCCGCTGATCATGAGGGGGGAGTATGTCCGTTGCTGTCTCTTCCTGAAGTCCACAATCATTTCTTTGGTCTTGTCAACATTCAGAGAGAGACAGTTGTCCTGGCACCATGATGTTAGATGCTCCACCTTGTCCAAGTATTCCGTCTCATTGTTGTTGGAAATGAGGCCCAGGACAACAGTATCATCAGCAAATTTGATGATAGAGGTGGAGCTGTGTGTGGACAAACAGTCATGCGTGTAGAGAGAGTAGAGCAGGGGGCTCAGGACACAGCCCTGAGTCTCTTTAAAAGAGCATGAGTGTGCTCAGACTGTGGGAAGAGCTTCACTCAGTCACAAACCCTGAAAGATCACGAGAGAGTTCACACTGGAGAGAAGCCACACCAGTGTTCTCTTCATGTCTTCAGTCTACAGACTCATGAGAAAAAGCATTGCCCAAAGGTGTGAGCCAATGTTTTCTGATCATCACTTTCATCTAAATAGTTTGATTTTCTCAAGGTTCCTATGCCATATGGATAATATGGAATTTGATTTTAGTCTGTAGTGTATATGAAAAAGATTTATTTCCCCTTTCTGTTTTTCTTAAATAAATTGGTCATACAAGCATTTTTTTTTTATCGCATTGGCCAAAGGTCTGTACTGACCTGAATCTTTTATATTTTTCAATGTATTAGTGTTACAAATATAAGGTGTGTAGTTCCCAAAAATGAAAATTGAGTCAGTTTTCTCAAAATTGTTATTACAAATATGTTATTACAAATGTCTACAACTTTATAAAACTAATCTAATATATTATTGGCCTATTAATTATGTTTTTATATCGCCTAGACAGCGCACAAAGAGCACTCCCTTTATAATCACTAAAAGCTGTCAATCATTCAGTGAAGGGTTAGGGTTAGGCAGAGCCTCGTACAAAGTAAAGTGACAGCGCATGCATGTCAGTCAGTGCGACATTGCACGTCAAGTTCATAGAGAACTTTATTCAGTCCATTCAAATTTTCAATTTGGTCGCCACTGAAATGGGTGGTGGGATTACAAATCGGTTTAAAACTAAGGGAAGTACATTGTATTTAGCAGGTGTAAGGTAAAGATGGTGACATCAGATTAATTATTCTGTTAAGCAAAATTTCCAGCAAGAGTTTTCTGCTAGTTCCTGTTCTCTTTATTGTAAGTCAAATGGGCCATATTACTGAGAATCTCACCTTTAGTCTTTAATGGCTCTTGAAGCCCCTGTCCCATTTTTGAAGCGTTATGCTGATGGGATTAGGACTGGTGATACTCTAGAGTCTGGGGCGGGTCTCTTTACCTGGATACTTTGTTTGCATGCTTTGTTTAAGGTCAGCACCCATTTGCTTTGTCTCCCCTGCCCCTAAAATCTATATAAACTACAATTTATACTGCCATAGTAGACGTGATGGACTGCAGCTACCGACAGCACGTGTTCTCAATAAAGAATCCTGCTGAAGATACAAGTCTCCTGGTCTTCACTTCTGAGTTTCCAACAGGGTCAAACCATAGATATTAGCTAAGAAGTTCAAGTAAATACACTAGAAATCCGTGCTCATTCAAGGCTGTGCATGGACAGAGAAAGCATGGGCGCCTGCAGGATTTCATCTGATGGTACGCACAAAATAGCCTAACTATTACGCACCTTTGAGGCATCAATAAGAGCAACACTACCGCAGAACGAGTGCAGCCTATACTCAAGCATTTTTAAATCTGAAAACATCCATTTAGCGCGTGTTCACAGAGGAAAACAGCTGAAAAACAGCGCTGGTTGTTCTCTCAATACTGCCTGTTTGTTTTACTGACTGAGAAATCTCTTCAGAGGATTCAGTGAGAGAGCAGACCAAACTATTTCAAGTGGATTCAGGCCGTTTTGCAAACGCGTTTGACCCCTTCATAATTTAAAACATAATTTAAAGGGTTTGTTCACCCAAAAAGGAAGATTCTGTCATCATTTACTCATACTCAAGTTGTTCCAAAAATTTTAAAAATGTATTTGTTCTGCCAAACACAAAGGAAGATATTTGGAAGAATGTTTGTAACTAAGCAGATCTCAGCCCTCATTGACTACCATAGTATTTTCCCGCACTGTGGTTGTCAATGGCTGCCGAGATCTGCTTGGTTACAAAGATTAGATTAAAAGCTGAATTAAATTCCTGATATCAACAATCAGCATTTCTCGTGTCAAGAATTTAATCGTTGATAAAAAATGCTGGGTTGAAAATGGACAAATCCAGCAATTGGGTTGTTTTAACCCAGCGGTTGGGTTAAATGTTTGCTCAAAACAACCCAATTGCTGGATTTGTCCATTTTCTACTAACTTGTTTTTAACCCAGCACTTTTTAGAGTGATGGATTAAACTTCTGATATCAAGAACTCAATTCCTGATATCAATATCATTTCAGATATCTAAAATGTCTTTCTTACTAGTAACAATCACATTCATGATATCAGAAATGAACACTGTCACTAGTGACAATCGAATTATTGATATCAAAAATAGCATTTTTTTATTTATTTTTTTACTAGTAGCAATTCAGTTGTTGATATCAAGAATAGTCATTTGCACCAGTAACCACATCATTATTAATATCAGAAATAAAGGTTTTTACTAGTAAGAATTGTACTTCTATGTGAAATTGGAATTTCAACTAGTAAGAAATCAATTCTTAATATAAACAATTGGATTTGAATGGGAGCCTGGTGAAAATTAACTAGTGAAAATTGAATTGTTGATATCAAGAATTCATATCCTGGGAATTAATAAAAGTTTAAGTGGCTTGCCATATTTTTACTTTACCTCGACGCATTGCCTGTTTTCCTCCAGTGGATGCACTCGAGTGACCGAAGCGACGACACACATCCGAGTCTAGAGAAGAAGAGAAGTGAGCGAGGGAAGGGACATAAACATGAGAAGTGGAGCACAGCCGTTCATTCTGCTCTAAATCTGATGCTTTCACACTGTGAGTACATTCATTTATCAGTTATTAGGAGACATATAAACACAAACGAAAAGGTCATGGCAACTTTTTATCTTCAGGACCATTCTAAAAAAGATTTATCGCTGTTAAGTCAGTGATGTTAAGTCAGAATTGCAAGATATAAACTCGCAATTGTGAGTTGTCAAAAAAAAAAAGTCTTGCAGTTGCGAGTTTATATCTTGCAATTCTTAAAATCCCGAATAGCGTAGTGTTGTCACGATACCAAATTTATGACTTTGATATGATACCAGACTGAAATACCTCGATACCACGGCAAAAAACAGTAAAAGTAGTTGAATAATATGACAGAACTTACTATTTATTGTTTTATTTAAAAATAATAATAATAATAATAATAATTAAAAAAATAATAATTGATCAGCATGTTCCTGCCCTGCTTTTTGACCATTCCCTCCTCTTTATTTAAAAATAATAATATAATAATAACTACATGCCAGTGTGAACATAACGATGACAAGCCGAAATGAAATAGGAGTAACAAGGCTATTTTTAAAACGTAAGGAGTAGAAGTAAAAAGTCGGCTGAAAAATAATTACACCAGTAAAGTATAGATACCCAAAATTTCTGCTTAAGTAAGGTAACACAAGTATTTGTAGCTAGTTAAAACTGAATCATTTTCAGACATCCACATCAGTAAGGTGAATAGTCTATTTTGTCTACTTTGTGTAGTTGTTTAATGACTCTTTCTACCACAGCACTCTAGAATGCTACAATGGCAGGACCAGTGTGAGTGCATTTAATTGATTATTATTGACCAACACGAATGATTCATGAATCTCACTGCAACACACAGAACAGGCAGATTTATTTGCAACACGCACTGACTGGCTGTCGTCATGTTTATTTATACTGTGTGATAGGCTGTTAGATTAATCAATATAGAGTAAAAATGTCCAGAGCTTATCGTTAGACATATTTTACCATGATTTATGATATTGTTTATTGCCCAGCCCTACTTAAAAACCATGTGTTTGCCACAATGTCTCAATTTAGGGTGCAGTGGCTCCCTACACAGGGCGTAGTGTGGCGCCCTGTGTGATGTTTTTCTGTCATTATGAAGCTCAACAGGCCAGAAAATTCTTTAAATAAAAATATAAATATCTTTCGAAAAACTACTACTTTGTTGAAATATTAAAACAGACATGACATACACATACCTCACAAATTGATGAACTTGGAGTTCATCAATTTTCATCAAATTCTAAATGGAGTGCTGCTCTTTAAAGGGTTAGTTCACCAAAAAAATTGTCATAATTTACTCACCCTCATATCATTCCAAAACCATAAGCCTTTTGTTGATCTTTGGAACACAAATTAAGATATTTTAAAATTCTCAATTTCTGTCCATCCATTGCAAGTCTGAATAGATCATTTTATGTGACATTTAAGATTTCATTCATAGATAAATATTGGTATGGATTACTTATAGAATCACTTTGTATTTTTGAAGCTTGAAAATGTTGATTATCTTGAATGTAAATGGGTCAACGAATTATGAGAAAATTAAAAAATATCTTGTGTTCGAACATGGACAAGTCTTTGGGTTTGGAAAGACATGAGGGTGAGTAAATGACAACAAGAAAGGAAGACCAAGAAGGATGACTCTTCTCCATAGTTGGTTTGAGTTCTGCAATGAATAACACGGACATCAATGATTTAAATAAGATGGGAACGAGAAGTCATACTGCTGCATAACAAATTTAAGTAAACAGGAGCAGACAACAGAAACATTTATTTTCTAAAAATAAACTTACATAAACTCAAAAGAATGAAGCACTCATAGGTCTCTGGCTTGGTACATCTACAAAAAAGCAAACATGGTTTCAAAAACAACTGGAATTTTAAACCTTACTTACCATAAACCATCTTTCCTCTCTTCTGAAGAAGCGAGAAGATGCTCACGTGCCTCCTCGCACAGCATCCGCTGGTGACAGTTACTCTTGGCACGGACTAGATGAACACACAAAGCTCATCAAGTCTTAATAAAAGTGGAAACTATTCAATTTATTACATGGTCAAAATGGACAAAAATTCTAAATTCTAAATTGTGACAGTGGATACTATTACATAAAAGTGGAATTATTCAATTATTACAAAGTCAAAATGGACAAAAATTACGACAGTGGATACTATTACATAAAAGTGGAATTATTCAATTATCACATGAAGTCAAAATGGACAAAAATTATGACAGTGGATACTATTACATAAAAGTGGAATTATTCAATTATCACATGAAGTCAAAATGGACAAAAATTCTAAATCACGACAGTGGATACTATTACATAAAAGTGGAATTATTCAATTATCACATGAAGTCAAAATGGACAAAAATTCTAAATCACGACAGTGGATACTATTACATAAAAGTGGAATTATTCAATTATCACATGAAGTCAAAATGGACAAAAATTCTAAATTATGACAGTGGATATTATTACATAAAAGTGGAATTATTCAATTATCACATGAAGTCAAAATGGACAAAAATTCTAAATCACGACAGTGGATACTATTACATAAAAGTGCAATTATTCAATTATCACATGAAGTCAAAATGGACAAAAATCACGACAGTGGATACTATTACATAAAAGTGGAATTATTCAATTATCACATGAAGTCAAAATGGACAAAAATTCTAAATCACGACAGTGGATACTATTACATAAAAGTGGAATTATTCAATTATCACATGAAGTCAAAATGGACAAAAATTCTAAATTATGACAGTGGATACTATTACATAAAAGTGGAATTATTCAATTATCACATGAAGTCAAAATGGACAAAAATTCTAAATTATGACAGTGGATACTATTACATAAAAGTGGAATTATTCAATTATCACATGAAGTCAAAATGGACAAAAATTCTAAATTATGACAGTGGATACTATTACATAAAAGTGGAATTATTCAATTATCACATGAAGTCAAAATGGACAAAAATTCTAAATCACGACAGTGGATACTATTACATAAAAGTGGAATTATTCAATTATCACATGAAGTCAAAATGGACAAAAATTCTAAATTATGACAGTGGATACTATTACATAAAAGTGGAATTATTCAATCACATGAAGTCAAAATGGACAAAAATTCTAAATTATGACAGTGGATACTATTACATAAAAGTGGAATTATTCAATCACATGAAGTCAAAATGGACAAAAATTCTAAATCATGACAGTGGATACTATTACATAAAAATGGAATTATTCAATTATTACAAAGTCAAAATGGACAAAAAATCTAAATCACGACAGTGGATACTATTACATAAAAGTGGAATTATTCAATTATCACATGAAGTCAAAATGGACAAAAATTCTAAATTATGACAGTGGATACTATTACATAAAAGTGGAATTATTCAATTATCACATGAAGTCAAAATGGACAAAAATTCTAAATTATGACAATGGATACTATTACATAAAAGTGGAATTATTCAATCACATGAAGTCAAAATGGATACAAATTTAAAATTACGACAGTGGATACTATTACATAAAAGTGGAATTATTCAATTATCACATGAAGTCAAAATGGACAAAAATTCTAAATTATGACAGTGGATACTATTACATAAAAGTGGAATTATTCAATTATCACATGAAGTCAAAATGGACAAAAATTCTAAATCACGACAGTGGATACTATTACATAAAAGTGGAATTATTCAATTATCACATGAAGTCAAAATGGACAAAAATTCTAAATTATGACAGTGGATACTATTACATAAAAGTGGAATTATTCAATTATCACATGAAGTCAAAATGGACAAAAATTCTAAATCACGACAGTGGATACTATTACATAAAAGTGGAATTATTCAATTATCACATGAAGTCAAAATGGACAAAAATTCTAAATTATGACAGTGGATACTATTACATAAAAGTGGAATTATTCAATTATCACATGAAGTCAAAATGGACAAAAATTCTAAATTACGACAGTGGATACTATTACATAAAAGTGGAATTATTCAATTATCACATGAAGTCAAAATGGACAAAAATTCTAAATCACGACAGTGGATACTATTACATAAAAGTGGAATTATTCAATTATCACATGAAGTCAAAATGGACAAAAATTCTAAATTACGACAGTGGATACTATTACATAAAAGTGGAATTATTCAATTATCACATGAAGTCAAAATGGACAAAAATTCTAAATTATGACAGTGGATACTATTACATAAAAGTGGAATTATTCAATTATCACATGAAGTCAAAATGGACAAAAATTCTAAATTATGACAGTGGATACTATTACATAAAAGTGGAATTATTCAATTATCACATGAAGTCAAAATGGACAAAAATTCTAAATTATGACAGTGGATACTATTACATAAAAGTGGAATTATTCAATTATCACATGAAGTCAAAATGGACAAAAATTCTAAATTATGACAGTGGATACTATTACATAAAAGTGGAATTATTCAATTATCACATGAAGTCAAAATGGACAAAAATTCTAAATTATGACAGTGGATACTATTACATAAAAGTGGAATTATTCAATTATCACATGAAGTCAAAATGGACAAAAATTCTAAATTATGACAGTGGATACTATTACATAAAAGTGGAATTATTCAATTATCACATGAAGTCAAAATGGACAAAAATTCTAAATTATGACAGTGGATACTATTACATAAAAGTGGAATTATTCAATTATCACATGAAGTCAAAATGGACAAAAATTCTAAATTATGACAGTGGATACTATTACATAAAAGTGGAATTATTCAATTATCACATGAAGTCAAAATGGACAAAAATTCTAAATTATGACAGTGGATACTATTACATAAAAGTGGAATTATTCAATTATCACATGAAGTCAAAATGGACAAAAATTCTAAATTATGACAGTGGATACTATTACATAAAAGTGGAATTATTCAATTATCACATGAAGTCAAAATGGACAAAAATTCTAAATTACGACAGTGGATACTATTACATAAAAGTGGAATTATTCAATTATCACATGAAGTCAAAATGACAAAAATTCTAAATTATGACAGTGGATACTATTACATAAAAAGTGGAATTATTCAATTATCACATGAAGTCAAAATGGACAAAAATTCTAAATCACAGTGGATACTATTACATAAAAGTGGAATTATTCAATTATCACATGAAGTCAAAATGGACAAAAATTCTAAATTATGACAGTGGATACTATTACATAAAAGTGGAATTATTCAATTATCACATGAAGTCAAAATGGACAAAAATTCTAAATTATGACAGTGGATACTATTACATAAAAGTGGAATTATTCAATTATCACATGAAGTCAAAATGGACAAAAATTCTAAATTATGACAGTGGATACTATTACATAAAAGTGGAATTATTCAATTATCACATGAAGTCAAAATGGACAAAAATTCTAAATTATGACAGTGGATACTATTACATAAAAGTGGAATTATTCAATTATCACATGAAGTCAAAATGGACAAAAATTCTAAATTACGACAGTGGATACTATTACATAAAAGTGGAATTATTCAATCATCACATGAAATCAAAATGGACAAAAATTCTAAATTACGACAGTGGATACTATTACGTAAAAGTGGAATTATTCAATTATCACATGAAGTCAAAATGGACAAAAATTCTAAATCATGACAGTGGATACTATTACATAAAAGTGGAATTATTCAATTATCACATGAAGTCAAAATGGACAAAAATTCTAAATTATGACAGTGGATACTATTACATAAAAGTGGAATTATTCAATTATCACATGAAGTCAAAATGGACAAAAATTCTAAATTATGACAGTGGATACTATTACATAAAAGTGGAATTATTAAATTATCACATGAAGTCAAAATGGACAAAAATTCTAAATCATGACAGTGGATACTATTACATAAAAGTGGAATTATTCAATTATCACATGAAGTCAAAATGGACAAAAATTCTAAATTATGACAGTGGATACTATTACATAAAAGTGGAATTATTCAATTATCACATGAAGTCAAAATGGACAAAAATTCTAAATTATGACAGTGGATACTATTACATAAAAGTGGAATTATTCAATCACATGGTCAAAATGGATACAAATTTAAAATTACGACAGTGGATACTATTACATAAAAGTGGAATTATTCAATTATCACATGAAGTCAAAATGGACAAAAATTCTAAATTACGACAGTGGATACTATTACATAAAAGTGGAATTATTCAATTATCACATGAAGTCAAAATGGACAAAAATTCTAAATTATGACAGTGGATACTATTACATAAAAGTGGAATTATTCAATTATCACATGAAGTCAAAATGGACAAAAATTCTAAATTATGACAGTGGATACTATTACATAAAAGTGGAATTATTCAATTATCACATGAAGTCAAAATGGACAAAATTCTAAATTATGACAGTGGATACTATTACATAAAAGTGGAATTATTCAATTATCACATGAAGTCAAAATGGACAAAAATTCTAAATTATGACAGTGGATACTATTACATAAAAGTGGAATTATTCAATTATCACATGAAGTCAAAATGGACAAAAATTCTAAATTATGACAGTGGATACTATTACATAAAAGTGGAATTATTCAATTATCACATGAAGTCAAAATGGACAAAAATTCTAAATTATGACAGTGGATACTATTACATAAAAGTGGAATTATTCAATTATCACATGAAGTCAAAATGGACAAAAATTCTAAATTATGACAGTGGATACTATTACATAAAAGTGGAATTATTCAATTATCACATGAAGTCAAAATGGACAAAATTCTAAATTATGACAGTGGATACTATTACATAAAAGTGGAATTATTCAATTATCACATGAAGTCAAAATGGACAAAAATTCTAAATTATGACAGTGGATACTATTACATAAAAGTGGAATTATTCAATTATCACATGAAGTCAAAATGGACAAAAATTCTAAATTACGACAGTGGATACTATTACATAAAAGTGGAATTATTCAATTATCACATGAAGTCAAAATGGACAAAAATTCTAAATTATGACAGTGGATACTATTACATAAAAGTGGAATTATTCAATCACATGAAGTCAAAATGGACAAAAATTCTAAATTATGACAGTGGATACTATTACATAAAAGTGGAATTATTCAATTATCACATGAAGTCAAAATGGACAAAAATTCTAAATTACGACAGTGGATACTATTACATAAAAGTGGAATTATTCAATTATCACATGAAGTCAAAATGGACAAAAATTCTAAATTATGACAGTGGATACTATTACATAAAAGTGGAATTATTCAATTATCACATGAAGTCAAAATGGACAAAAATTCTAAATTATGACAGTGGATACTATTACATAAAAGTGGAATTATTCAATTATCACATGAAGTCAAAATGGACAAAAATTCTAAATTACGACAGTGGATACTATTACGTAAAAGTGGAATTATTCAATTATCACATGAAGTCAAAATGGACAAAAATTCTAAATTATGACAGTGGATACTATTACATAAAAGTGGAATTATTCAATTATCACATGAAGTCAAAATGGACAAAAATTCTAAATTATGACAGTGGATACTATTACATAAAAGTGGAATTATTCAATTATCACATGAAGTCAAAATGGACAAAAATTCTAAATTATGACAGTGGATACTATTACATAAAAGTGGAATTATTCAATTATCACATGAAGTCAAAATGGACAAAAATTCTAAATTATGACAGTGGATACTATTACATAAAAGTGGAATTATTCAATTATCACATGAAGTCAAAATGGACAAAAATTCTAAATTATGACAGTGGATACTATTACATAAAAGTGGAATTATTCAATTATCACATGAAGTCAAAATGGACAAAAATTCTAAATCATGACAGTGGATACTATTACATAAAAGTGGAATTATTCAATTATCACATGAAGTCAAAATGGACAAAAATTCTAAATTATGACAGTGGATACTATTACATAAAAGTGGAATTATTCAATTATCACATGAAGTCAAAATGGACAAAAATTCTAAATTATGACAGTGGATACTATTACATAAAAGTGGAATTATTCAATTATCACATGAAGTCAAAATGGACAAAAATTCTAAATTATGACAGTGGATACTATTACATAAAAGTGGAATTATTCAATTATCACATGAAGTCAAAATGGACAAAAATTCTAAATTATGACAGTGGATACTATTACATAAAAGTGGAATTATTCAATTATCACATGAAGTCAAAATGGACAAAAATTCTAAATTATGACAGTGGATACTATTACATAAAAGTGGAATTATTCAATTATCACATGAAGTCAAAATGGACAAAAATTCTAAATTATGACAGTGGATACTATTACATAAAAGTGGAATTATTCAATTATCACATGAAGTCAAAATGGACAAAAATTCTAAATTATGACAGTGGATACTATTACATAAAAGTGGAATTATTCAATTATCACATGAAGTCAAAATGGACAAAATTCTAAATTATGACAGTGGATACTATTACATAAAAGTGGAATTATTCAATTATCACATGAAGTCAAAATGGACAAAAATTCTAAATTATGACAGTGGATACTATTACATAAAAGTGGAATTATTCAATTATCACATGAAGTCAAAATGGACAAAATTCTAAATTATGACAGTGGATACTATTACATAAAAGTGGAATTATTCAATTATCACATGAAGTCAAAATGGACAAAAATTCTAAATTATGACAGTGGATACTATTACATAAAAAGTGGAATTATTCAATTATCACATGAAGTCAAAATGGACAAAAATTCTAAATTATGACAGTGGATACTATTACATAAAAGTGGAATTATTCAATTATCACATGAAGTCAAAATGGACAAAAATTCTAAATTATGACAGTGGATACTATTACATAAAAGTGGAATTATTCAATTATCACATGAAGTCAAAATGGACAAAAATTCTAAATTATGACAGTGGATACTATTACATAAAAGTGGAATTATTCAATTATCACATGAAGTCAAAATGGACAAAAATTCTAAATTATGACAGTGGATACTATTACATAAAAGTGGAATTATTCAATTATCACATGAAGTCAAAATGGACAAAAATTCTAAATTATGACAGTGGATACTATTACATAAAAGTGGAATTATTCAATTATCACATGAAGTCAAAATGGACAAAAATTCTAAATTACGACAGTGGATACTATTACATAAAAGTGGAATTATTCAATTATCACATGAAGTCAAAATGGACAAAAATTCTAAATCATGACAGTGGATACTATTACATAAAAGTGGAATTATTCAATTATCACATGAAGTCAAAATGGACAAAAATTCTAAATTACGACAGTGGATACTATTACATAAAAAGTGGAATTATTCAATTATCACATGAAGTCAAAATGGACAAAAATTCTAAATTATGACAGTGGATACTATTACATAAAAGTGGAATTATTCAATTATCACATGAAGTCAAAATGGACAAAAATTCTAAATTATGACAGTGGATACTATTACATAAAAGTGGAATTATTCAATTATCACATGAAGTCAAAATGGACAAAATTCTAAATTATGACAGTGGATACTATTACATAAAAGTGGAATTATTCAATTATCACATGAAGTCAAAATGGACAAAATTCTAAATTATGACAGTGGATACTATTACATAAAAGTGGAATTATTCAATTATCACATGAAGTCAAAATGGACAAAAATTCTAAATTACGACAGTGGATACTATTACATAAAAGTGGAATTATTCAATTATCACATGAAGTCAAAATGGACAAAAATTCTAAATTATGACAGTGGATACTATTACATAAAAGTGGAATTATTCAATTATCACATGAAGTCAAAATGGACAAAAATTCTAAATTACGACAGTGGATACTATTACATAAAAGTGGAATTATTCAATTATCACATGAAGTCAAAATGGACAAAAATTCTAAATTATGACAGTGGATACTATTACATAAAAGTGGAATTATTCAATTATCACATGAAGTCAAAATGGACAAAAATTCTAAATTATGACAGTGGATACTATTACATAAAAGTGGAATTATTCAATTATCACATGAAGTCAAAATGGACAAAAATTCTAAATTACGACAGTGGATACTATTACATAAAAGTGGAATTATTCAATTATCACATGAAGTCAAAATGGACAAAAATTCTAAATTATGACAGTGGATACTATTACATAAAAGTGGAATTATTCAATTATCACATGAAGTCAAAATGGACAAAAATTCTAAATTACGACAGTGGATACTATTACGTAAAAGTGGAATTATTCAATTATCACGAAGTCAAAATGGACAAAAATTCTAAATTACGACAGTGGATACTATTACATAAAAGTGGAATTATTCAATTATCACATGAAGTCAAAATGGACAAAAATTCTAAATTACGACAGTGGATACTATTACATAAAAGTGGAATTATTCAATTATCACATGAAGTCAAAATGGACAAAAATTCTAAATTATGACAGTGGATACTATTACATAAAAGTGGAATTATTCAATCACATGAAGTCAAAATGGACAAAAATTCTAAATTACGACAGTGGATACTATTACATAAAAGTGGAATTATTCAATCACATGAAGTCAAAATGGACAAAAATTCTAAATTACGACAGTGGATACTATTACATAAAGTGGAATTATTCAATTATCACATGAAGTCAAAATGGACAAAAATTCTAAATTACGACAGTGGATACTATTACATAAAAGTGGAATTATTCAATTATCACAAAGTCAAAATGGACAAAAAATTCTAAATTACGACAGTGGATACTATTACATAAAAGTGGAATTATTCAATTATCACATGAAGTCAAAATGGACAAAAATTCTAAATTACGACAGTGGATACTATTACATAAAAGTGGAATTATTCAATTATCACATGAAGTCAAAATGGACAAAAATTCTAAATTACGACAGTGGATACTATTACGTAAAAGTGGAATTATTCAATTATCACATGAAGTCAAAATGGACAAAAATTCTAAATTACGACAGTGGATACTATTACATAAAAGTGGAATTATTCAATTATCACATGAAGTCAAAATGGACAAAAATTCTAAATTACGACAGTGGATACTATTACATAAAAGTGGAATTATTCAATTATCACATGAAGTCAAAATGGACAAAAATTCTAAATTACGACAGTGGATACTATTACATAAAAAGTGGAATTATTCAATTATCACATGAAGTCAAAATGGACAAAATTCTAAATTACGACAGTGGATACTATTACATAAAAGTGGAATTATTCAATTATCACATGAAGTCAAAATGGACAAAAATTCTAAATTACGACAGTGGATACTATTACATAAAAGTGGAATTATTCAATCACATGAAGTCAAAATGGACAAAAATTCTAAATTACGACAGTGGATACTATTACATAAAAGTGGAATTATTCAATTATCACATGAAGTCAAAATGGACAAAAATTCTAAATTACGACAGTGGATACTATTACATAAAAGTGGAATTATTCAATTATCACATGAAGTCAAAATGGACAAAAATTCTAAATTACGACAGTGGATACTATTACATAAAGTGGAATTATTCAATTATCACATGAAGTCAAAATGGACAAAAATTCTAAATTATGACAGTGGATACTATTACATAAAAGTGGAATTATTCAATTATCACATGAAGTCAAAATGGACAAAAATTCTAAATTACGACAGTGGATACTATTACATAAAAGTGGAATTATTCAATTATCACATGAAGTCAAAATGGACAAAAAAATTCTAAATTATTCGACAGTGGATACTATTACATAAAGTGGAATTATTCAATTATTCACATGAAGTCAAAATGGACAAAAATTCTAAATTACGACAGTGGATACTATTACGTAAAAGTGGAATTATTCAATTATCACGAAGTCAAAATGGACAAAAATTCTAAATTACGACAGTGGATACTATTACATAAAAGTGGAATTATTCAATTATCACATGAAGTCAAAATGGACAAAAATTCTAAATTATGACAGTGGATACTATTACATAAAAGTGGAATTATTCAATTATCACATGAAGTCAAAATGGACAAAAATTCTAAATTATGACAGTGGATACTATTACATAAAAGTGGAATTATTCAATTATCACATGAAGTCAAAATGGACAAAAATTCTAAATTACGACAGTGGATACTATTACATAAAAGTGGAATTATTCAATTATCACATGAAGTCAAAATGGACAAAAATTCTAAATTATGACAGTGGATACTATTACATAAAAGTGGAATTATTCAATTATCACATGAAGTCAAAATGGACAAAAATTCTAAATTATGACAGTGGATACTATTACATAAAAGTGGAATTATTCAATTATCACATGAAGTCAAAATGGACAAAAATTCTAAATTACGACAGTGGATACTATTACATAAAAGTGGAATTATTCAATTATCACATGAAGTCAAAATGGACAAATTCTAAATTACGACAGTGGATACTATTACATAAAAGTGGAATTATTCAATTATCACATGAAGTCAAAATGGACAAAAATTCTAAATTACGACAGTGGATACTATTACATAAAAGTGGAATTATTCAATTATCACATGAAGTCAAAATGGACAAAAATTCTAAATTACGACAGTGGATACTATTACATAAAAGTGGAATTATTCAATTATCACATGAAGTCAAAATGGACAAAAATTCTAAATTATGACAGTGGATACTATTACATAAAAGTGGAATTATTCAATTATCACATGAAGTCAAAATGGACAAAAATTCTAAATTACGACAGTGGATACTATTACATAAAAAGTGGAATTATTCAATTATCACATGAAGTCAAATGGACAAAAATTCTAAATTACTATTTGACAGTGGATATTATTACATAAAAAGTGGAATTATTCAATTATCACATGAAGTCAAAATGGACAAAAATTCTAAATTATGACAGTGGATACTATTACATAAAAAGTGGAATTATTCAATTATCACATGAAGTCAAAATGGACAAAAATTCTAAATTATGACAGTGGATACTATTACATAAAAGTGGAATTATTCAATTATCACATGAAGTCAAAATGGACAAAAATTCTAAATTATGACAGTGGATACTATTACATAAAAGTGGAATTATTCAATTATCACATGAAGTCAAAATGGACAAAAAATTCTAAATTACGACAGTGGATACTATTACATAAAAGTGGAATTATTCAATTATCACATGAAGTCAAAATGGACAAAATTCTAAATTACGACAGTGGATACTATTACATAAAAGTGGAATTATTCAATTATCACATGAAGTCAAAATGGACAAAAATTCTAAATTATGACAGTGGATACTATTACATAAAAGTGGAATTATTCAATTATCACATGAAGTCAAATGGACAAAAATTCTAAATTATGATAGTGGATACTATTACATAAAAGTGGAATTATTCAATCATCACATGAAGTCAAAATGGACAAAAATTCTAAATTATGACAGTGGATACTATTACATAAAAGTGGAATTATTCAATTATCACATGAAGTCAAAATGGACAAAAATTCTAAATTATGACAGTGGATACTATTACATAAAAGTGGAATTATTCAATTATCACATGAAGTCAAAATGGACAAAAATTCTAAATCACGACAGTGGATACTATTACATAAAAGTGGAATTATTCAATTATCACATGAAGTCAAAATGGACAAAAATTCTAAATTATGACAGTGGATACTATTACATAAAAGTGGAATTATTCAATTATCACATGAAGTCAAAATGGACAAAAATTCTAAATTATGACAGTGGATACTATTACATAAAAGTGGAATTATTCAATTATCACATGAAGTCAAAATGGACAAAAATTCTAAATTATGACAGTGGATACTATTACATAAAAGTGGAATTATTCAATTATCACATGAAGTCAAAATGGACAAAAATTCTAAATTATGACAGTGGATACTATTACATAAAAGTGGAATTATTCAATTATCACATGAAGTCAAAATGGACAAAAATTCTAAATTACGACAGTGGATACTATTACATAAAAGTGGAATTATTCAATTATCACATGAAGTCAAAATGGACAAAAATTCTAAATTATGACAGTGGATACTATTACATAAAAAGTGGAAATTATTCAATTATCACATGAAGTCAAAATGGACAAAAATTCTAAATTATGACAGTGGATACTATTACATAAAAGTGGAATTATTCAATTATCACATGAAGTCAAAATGGACAAAAATTCTAAATTATGACAGTGGATACTATTACATAAAAAGTGGAATTATTCAATTATCACATGAAGTCAAAATGGACAAAAATTCTAAATTATTTACAGTGGATACTATTACATAAAAGTGAATTATTCAATTATCACATGAAGTCAAATGGACAAAAATTCTAAATTACGACAGTGATACTATTACATAAAAGTGGAATTATTCAATTATCACATGAAGTCAAAATGGACAAAAATTCTAAATTATGACAGTGGATACTATTACATAAAAGTGGAATTATTCAATCACATGAAGTCAAAATGGACAAAAAATTCTAAATTATGACAGTGGATACTATTACATAAAAGTGGGAATTATTCAATTATCACATGAAGTCAAAATGGACAAAAATTCTAAATTATGACAGTGGATACTATTACATAAAAGTGAATTATTCAATTATCACATGAAGTCAAAATGGACAAAAATTTAAAATTATGACAGTGGATACTATTACATAAAAGTGGAATTATTCAATCATCACATGAAGTCAAATGGACAAAAATTCTAAATTATGACAGTGGATACTATTACATAAAAGTGGAATTATTCAATCACATGAAGTCAAAATGGACAAAAATTCTAAATTATGACAGTGGATTACTATTACATAAAAGTGGAATTATTCAATTATCATATGAATTCAAAATGGACAAAAATTCTAAATTATGACAGTGGATACTATTACATAAAAGTGGAATTATTCAATTATCACATGAAGTCAAAATGGACAAAAATTCTAAATTATGACAGTGGATACTATTACATAAAAGTGGGAATTATTCAATTATCACATGAAGTCAAATGGACAAAAATTCTAAATTACGACAGTGGATACTATTACATAAAAGTGAATTATTCAATCACACATGAAGTCAAAATGGACAAAAATTCTAAATTATGACAGTGGATACTATTACATAAAAGTGGAATTATTCAATTATCACATGAAGTCAAAATGGACAAAATTCTAAATTATGACAGTGGATACTATTACATAAAAGTGGAATTATTCAATTATCACATGAAGTCAAAATGGACAAAAATTCTAAATTATGACAGTGGATACTATTACATAAAAGTGGAATTATTCAATTATCACATGAAGTCAAAATGGACAAAATTTTAAATTATGACAGTGGATACTATTACATAAAAGTGGAATTATTCAATTATCACATGAAGTCAAAATGGACAAAAAATTATGACAGTGGATACTATTACATAAAAGTGGAATTATTCAATTATCAAGCATGAAGTCAAAATGACAAAAATTCTAAATTATGACAGTGGATATTATTACATTAAAAGTGAATTATTCAATTATCACATGAAGTCAAATGGACAAAAATTCTAAATTATGACAGTGGATACTATTACATAAAAGTGGAATTATTCAATTATCACATGAAGTCAAAATGGACAAAAATTCTAAATTATGACAGTGGATACTATTACATAAAAGTGGAATTATTCAATCACATGAAGTCAAAATGGACAAAAATTCTAAATTATGACAGTGGATACTATTACATAAAAGTGGAATTATTCAATTATCACATGAAGTCAAAATGACAAAAACAAAAATTACTGACAGTGGATACCTATTACATAAAAGTGGTTCGAATTATTCAATTGATTGAGTCACATGAAGTCAAAATGGACAAAATTTAAATTATTATTACAGTGGATACTATTACATAAAAGTGGAATTATTCAATTATCACATGAAGTCAAAATGGACAAAAATTCTAAATTATGACAGTGGATACTATTACATAAAAGTGAAATTATTCAATTATCACATGAAGTCAAAATGGACAAAAATTCTAAATTATGACAGTGGATACTATTACATAAAAGTGGAATTATTCAATCACATGAAGTCAAAATGGACAAAATTCTAAATTATGACAGTGGATACTATTACATAAAGTGGAATTATTCAATTATCACATGAAGTCAAAATGGACAAAAATTCTAAATTATGACAGTGGATACTATTACATAAAAGTGAATTATTCAATTATCACATGAAGTCAAATGGACAAAAAATTCTAAATTACGACAGTGGATACTATTACATAAAAGTGGAATTATTAAATTATCACATGAAGTCAAAATGGACAAAAATTCTAAATTATGACAGTGGATACTATTACATAAAAGTGGAATTATTCAATTATTACAAAGTCAAAATGGACAAAAATTCTAAATTATTATTCACAGTGGATACTATTACATAAAAGTGAAATTATTCAATTATCACATGAAGTCAAATGGACAAAAATTCTAAATTATGACAGTGGATACTATTACATAAAAGTGGAATTATTCAATTATCACATGAAGTCAAAATGGATAAAAATTCTAAATTATGACAGTGGATACTATTACATAAAAGTGGAATTATTCAATTATCACATGAAGTCAAAATGGACAAAAAATTTCTAAATCATTTACAGTGGATACTATTACATAAAGTGTGGAATTATTCAATTATCACATGAAGTCAAAATGGACAAAAATTAAATCATGACAGTGGATACTATTACATAAAAAGTGGAATTATTCAATTATCACATGAAGTCAAAATGGACAAAATTCTAAATTATGACAGTGGATACTATTACATAAAAGTGGAATTATTCAATTATCACATGAAGTCAAATGGACAAAAATTCTAAATTATGACAGTGGATACTATTACATAAAAGTGGAATTATTCAATTATCACATGAAGTCAAAATGGACAAAAATTCTAAATCACAGTAGTGGATACTATTACATAAAAGTGGAATTATTCAATTTATCACATGAAGTCAAAATGGACAAAAATTCTAAATCATGACAGTGGATACTATTACATAAAAGTGGAATTATTCAATTATCACATGAAGTCAAAAATGGACAAAAATTCTAAATCATGACAGTGGATACTATTACATAAAAGTGGAATTATTCAATTATCACATGAAGTCAAAATGGACAAAAATTCTAAAATTATGACAGTGGATACTATTACATAAAAGTGGAATTATTCAATTATCACATGAAGTCAAAATGGACAAAATTCTAAATCACGACAGTGGATACTATTACATAAAAGTGGAATTATTCAATTATCACATGAAGTCAAAATGGACAAAAATTCTAAATCACGACAGTGGATACTATTACATAAAAGTGGAATTATTCAATTATCACATGAAGTCAAAATGGACAAAAATTCTAAATTACGACAGTGATACTTATTACATAAAAGTGAATTATTCAATTATCACATGAAGTCAAAATGGACAAAAATTCTAAATCACGACAGTGGATACTATTACATAAAAGTGGAATTATTCAATTATCACATGAAGTCAAAATGGACAAAAATTCTAAATTATGACAGTGGATACTATTACATAAAAGTGGAATTATTCAATTATCACATGAAGTCAAAATGGACAAAAATTCTAAATTATGACAGTGGATACTATTACATAAAAGTGGAATTATTCAATTATCACATGAAGTCAAAATGGACAAAAATTCTAAATCAATTTACAGTGGATACTATTACATAAAAGTGGAATTATTCAATTATCACATGAAGTCAAAATGGACAAAAATTCTAAAATTATGACAGTGGATACTATTACATAAAAGTGGAATTATTCAATCACATGAAGTCAAAATGGACAAAAATTTAAATCACGACAGTGGATACTATTACATAAAAAAGTGGAATTATTCAATTATCACATGAAGTCAAAATGGACAAAAATTCTAAATTATGACAGTGGATACTATTACATAAAAGTGGAATTATTCAATTATCACATGAAGTCAAATGGACAAAAATTCTAAATTATGACAGTGGATACTATTACATAAAAGTGGAATTATTCAATTATCACATGAAGTCAAAATGGACAAAATTCTAAATTATGACAGTGGATACTATTACATAAAAGTGGAATTATTCAATTATCACATGAAGTCAAAATGGACAAAAATTCTAAATTATGACAGTGGATACTATTACATAAAAAGTGGGAATTATTCAATTATCACATGAAGTCAAAATGGACAAAAATTCTAAATTACGACAGTGGATACTATTACATAAAAGTGGAATTATTCAATTATCACATGAAGTCAAAATGGACAAAAATTCTAAATCCATGACAGTGGATACTATTACATAAAAGTGGAATTATTCAATTATTACATGAAGTCAAAATGACAAAAATTTAAATCATGACAGTGGATACTATTACATAAAAGTGAATTATTCAATTATCACATGAAGTCAAATGGACAAAAATTCTAAATTATGACAGTGGATACTATTACATAAAAGTGGAATTATTCAATTATCACATGAAGTCAAAATGGACAAAAATTTAAAATTACGACAGTGGATACTATTACATAAAAAGTGGAATTATTCAATTATCACATGAAGTCAAAATGGACAAAAATTCTAAATTACGATAGTGGATACTATTACATAAAAGTGGAATTATTCAATTATCACATGAAGTCAAAATGGACAAAAATTTAAATCACGACAGTGGATACTATTACATAAAAGTGGAATTATTCAATCACATGAAGTCAAAATGGACAAAAATTCTAAATTATGACAGTGGATACTATTACATAAAAAGTGGAATTATTCAATTATCACATGAAGTAAAAATGGACAAAATTCTAAATTATGACAGTGGATACTATTACACAAAAGTGGAATTATTCAATTATCACATGAAGTCAAAATGGATAAAAATTCTAAATTACGACAGTGAATACTATTACATAAAAGTGGAATTATTCAATCACATGAAGTCAAATGGACAAAAATTCTAAAATTATGACAGTGGATACTATTACATAAAAGTGGAATTATTCAATTATCACATGAAGTCAAAATGGACAAAATTCTAAATTATGACAGTGGATACTATTACATAAAGAAGTGGAATTATTCAGATATCACATGAAGTCAAATGGGATAAAAATTTCCTAAGTTATGACAGTGGATACTATTACATAAAAGTGGAATTATTCAATTATCACATGAAGTCAAAATGGACAAAAATTCTAAATTATGACAGTGGATACTATATTACATAAAAGTGGAATTATTCAATTATCACATGAAGTCAAAATGGATAAAAATTCTAAATTATGACAGTGGATACTATTACATAAAAGTGGAATTATTCAATTATCACATGAAGTCAAATGGACAAAAATTCTAAATTACTTACAGTGATACTATTACATAAAAGTGGAATTATTCAATTATCATGAAGTCAAAATGGACAAAAATTCTAAATCATGACAGTGGATACTATTACATAAAAGTGAATTATTCAATTATCACATGAAGTCAAATGGACAAAATTCTAAATCATGACAGTGGATACTTATTACATAAAATGGAATTATTCAATTATCACACATGAAGTCAAATGGACAAAAATTCTAAATTATGACAGTGGATACTATTACATAAAAGTGGAATTATTCAATTATCACATGAAGTCAAAATGGACAAAAATTCTAAATTATGACCAGTGGATACTATTACATAAAAGTGGAATTATTCAATCACATGAAGTCAAAATGGACAAAAATTTAAAATTCTGGATACTATTACATAAAAAGTGGAATTATTCAATCACATGAAGTCATTGATACAAATTTAAAATTACGACAGTGGATACTATTACATAAAAAGTGGAATTATTCAATTCATCACATGAAGTCAAATGGACAAAAATTCTAAATTATGACAGTGGATACTATTACATAAAAGTGGAATTATTCAATTATCACATGAAGTCAAAATGGACAAAAATTCTAAATTATGACAGTGGATACTATTACATAAAAGTGGAATTATTCAATTATCACATGAAGTCAAATGGACAAAAATTCTAAATCACGACAGTGGATACTATTACATAAAAATGGAATTATTCAATTATCACATGAAGTCAAATGGACAAAAATTCTAAATTATGACAGTGGATACTATTACATAAAAGTGGAATTATTCAATTATCACATGAAGTCAAATGGACAAAATTCTAAATTATGACAGTGGATACTATTACATAAAAGTGGAATTATTCAATTGTCACATGAAGTCAAATGGACAAAATTCTAAATTATATTAGTGGATACTATTACATAAAAGTGGAATTATTCGAATTATCACATGAAGTCAAAATGGACAAAAATTCTAAATTATGACAGTGGATACTATTACATAAAAGTGGAATTATTCAATTATCACATGAAGTCAAATGGACAAAAATTCTAAATTACTATTAGTGATACTATTACATAAAAGTGGAATTATTCAATTATCACATGAAGTCAAATGGACAAAAAATTCTAGAAATCATAATAGTGGATACTTATTACATAAAAGTGGAGATTATTCAATTTTATCACATGAAGTCAAAATGGACAAAAATTCTAAATTACGACAGTGGATACTATTACATAAAAGTGGAATTATTCAATTATCACATGAAGTCAAAATGGACAAAAATTCTAAATTATGACAGTGGATACTATTACATAAAAGTGGAATTATTCAATTATCACATGAAGTCAAAATGGACAAAAATTCTAAATTACGACAGTGGATACTATTACATAGTGGAATTATTCAATTATCACATGAAGTCAAAATGGACAAAAATTCTAAATTATGACAGTGGATACTATTACATAAAAGTGGAATTATTCAATTATCACATGAAGTCAAAATGGACAAAAATTCTAAAAACGACAGTGGATACTATTACATAAAGTGGAATTATTCAATTATCATGAAGTCAAAATGGATAAATTCTAAATTACAGTGGATACTATTACATAAAAGTGGAATTATTCAATTATCACATGAAGTCAAAATGGACAAAAATTCTAAATTACGACAGTGGATACTATTACGTAAAAGTGGAATTATTCAATTATCACGAAGTCAAAATGGACAAAAATTCTAAATTACGACAGTGGATACTATTACATAAAAGTGGAATTATTCAATTATCACATGAAGTCAAAATGGACAAAAATTCTAAATTATGACAGTGGATACTATTACATAAAAGTGGAATTATTCAATTATCACATGAAGTCAAAATGGACAAAAATTCTAAATTACGACAGTGGATACTATTACATAAAAGTGGAATTATTCAATTATCACAATGGACAAGTCAAAATGGACAAAAATTCTAAATTCAATCACAGTGTCAAAATGATACTATTACATAAAAGTGGATACTATTATTCAATTATCACATGAAGTCAAAATGGACAAAAATTCTAAATTACGACAGTGGATACTATTACATAAAAGTGGAATTATTCAATTATCACATGAAGTCAAAATGGACAAAAATTCTAAATTACGACAGTGGATACTATTACATAAAAGTGGAATTATTCAATTATCACATGAAGTCAAAATGGACAAAAATTCTAAATTATGACAGTGGATACTATTACATAAAAGTGGAATTATTCAATTATCACATGAAGTCAAAATGGACAAAAATTCTAAATTACGACAGTGGATACTATTACATAAAAGTGGAATTATTCAATTATCACATGAAGTCAAAATGGACAAAAATTCTAAATTACGACAGTGGATACTATTACATAAAAGTGGAATTATTCAATTATCACATGAAGTCAAAATGGACAAAAATTCTAAATTACGACAGTGGATACTATTACATAAAAGTGGAATTATTCAATTATCACATGAAGTCAAAATGGACAAAAATTCTAAATTACGACAGTGGATACTATTACATAAAAGTGGAATTATTCAATTATCACATGAAGTCAAAATGGACAAAAATTCTAAATTACGACAGTGGATACTATTACATAAAAGTGGAATTATTCAATTATCACATGAAGTCAAAATGGACAAAAATTCTAAATTATGACAGTGGATACTATTACATAAAAGTGGAATTATTCAATCACATGAAGTCAAAATGGACAAAAATTCTAAATTATGACAGTGGATACTATTACATAAAAGTGGAATTATTCAATTATCACATGAAGTCAAAATGGACAAAAATTCTAAATTATGACAGTGGATACTATTACATAAAAGTGGAATTATTCAATTATCACATGAAGTCAAAATGGACAAAAATTCTAAATACGACAGTGGATACTATTACATAAAAGTGGATTATTCAATTATCACAAAAGTCAAAATGGACAAAAAATTCTAAATTATGACAGTGGATACTATTACAAAGTGGAATATTCAATTATCATGAAGTCAAATGGACAAAAATTCTAAACTACGACAGTGGATACTATTACATAAAAGTGGAATTATTCAATTATCACATGAAGTCAAAATGGACAAAAATTCTAAATTACGACAGTGGATACTATTACGTAAAAGTGGAATTATTCAATTATCACATGAAGTCAAAATGGACAAAAATTCTAAATTATTGGATACTATTACATAAGTGGAATTATTCAATTATCACATGAAGTCAAAATGGACAAAAATTCTAAATTACACAGTGGATACTATTACATAAAAGTGGAATTATTCAATTATCACATGAAGTCAAAATGGACAAAAATTCTAAATTATGACAGTGGATACTATTACATAAAAGTGGAATTATTCAATTATCACATGAAGTCAAAAACAAAAATTCTAAATTACGACAGTGGATACTATTACATAAAAGTGGAATTATTCAATTATCACATGAAGTCAAATGGACAAAAATTCTAAATTATGACAGTGGATACTATTACATAAAAGTGGAATTATTCAATTATCACATGAAGTCAAAATGGACAAAAATTCTAAATTATGACAGTGGATACTATTACATAAAAGTGGAATTATTCAATTATCACATGAAGTCAAAATGGACAAAAATTAAATTACGACAGTGGATACTATTACATAAAAGTGGAATTATTCAATTATCATGAAGTCAAAATGGACAAAAATTCTAAATTACATGACAGTGGATACTATTACATAAAAATGGAATTATTCAATTATTACGAAGTCAAAATGGACAAAAATTCTAAATTATGACAGTGGATACTATTACATAAAAGTGGAATTATTCAATTATCACATGAAGTCAAAATGGACAAAAATTCTAAATTATGACAGTGGATACTATTACATAAAAGTGGAATTATTCAATTATCACATGAAGTCAAAATGGACAAAAATTCTAAATTATGACAGTGGATACTATTACATAAAAGTGGAATTATTCAATTATCACATGAAGTCAAAATGGACAAAAATTCTAAATTACGACAGTGGATACTATTACATAAAAGTGGAATTATTCAATTATCACATGAAGTCAAAATGGACAAAAATTCTAAATTATGACAGTGGATACTATTACATAAAAGTGGAATTATTCAATTATCACATGAAGTCAAAATGGACAAAATTCTAAATTACGACAGTGGATACTATTACATAAAAGTGGAATTATTCAATTATCACATGAAGTCAAAATGGACAAAAATTCTAAATTACGACAGTGGATACTATTACATAAAAGTGGAATTATTCAATTATCACATGAAGTCAAAATGGACAAAAATTCTAAATTATGACAGTGGATACTATTACATAAAAGTGGAATTATTCAATTATCACATGAAGTCAAAATGGACAAAAATTCTAAATTATGACAGTGGATACTATTACATAAAAAGTGGAATTATTCAATTATCACATGAAGTCAAAATGGACAAAAATTCTAAATTACGACAGTGGATACTATTACATAAAAGTGGAATTATTCAATTATCACATGAAGTCAAAATGGACAAAAATTCTAATTACATACAGTGGATACTATTACATAAAAGTGGAATTATTCAATTATCACATGAAGTCAAAATGGACAAAAATTCTAAATTACGACAGTGGATACTATTACATAAAAGTGGAATTATTCAATTATCACATGAAGTCAAAATGGACAAAAATTCTAAATTACGACAGTGGATACTATTACATAAAAGTGAATTATTCAATTATCACATGAAGTCAAAATGGACAAAAATTCTAAATTACGACAGTGGATACTATTACATAAAAGTGGAATTATTCAATTATCACATGAAGTCAAAATGGACAAAAATTCTAAATTACGACAGTGGATACTATTACATAAAAGTGGAATTATTCAATTATCACATGAAGTCAAAATGGACAAAAATTCTAAATTACGACAGTGGATACTATTACATAAAAGTGGAATTATTCAATTATCACATGAAGTCAAAATGGACAAAAATTCTAAATTATGACAGTGGATACTATTACATAAAAGTGGAATTATTCAATTATCACGAAGTCAAAATGGACAAAAATTCTAAATTACGACAGTGGATACTATTACATAAAGTGGAAATTATTCAATTATTATCATGAAGTCAAAATGGACAAAAATTCTAAATTATGACAGTGGATACTATTACATAAAAGTGGAATTATTCAATTATCACAAAGTCAAAATGGACAAAAATTCTAAATTACGACAGTGGATACTATTACATAAAAGTGGAATTATTCAATTATCACATGAAGTCAAAATGGACAAAAATTCTAAATTACGACAGTGGATACTATTACATAAAAAGTGGAATTATTCAATTATCACATGAAGTCAAAATGGACAAAATTCTAAATTATGACAGTGGATACTATTACATAAAAGTGGAATTATTCAATTATCACATGAAGTCAAAATGGACAAAAATTCTAAATTATGACAGTGGATACTATTACATAAAAGTGGAATTATTCAATTATCACATGAAGTCAAAATGGACAAAAATTCTAAATTATGACAGTGGATACTATTACATAAAAGTGGAATTATTCAATTATCACATGAAGTCAAAATGGACAAAAATTCTAAATTACGACAGTGGATACTATTACATAAAAGTGGAAATTATTCAATTATCACATGAAGTCAAAATGGACAAAAATTCTAAATTACGACAGTGGATACTATTACATAAAAGTGGAATTATTCAATTATCACATGAAGTCAAAATGGACAAAAATTCTAAATTATGACAGTGGATACTATTACATAAAAGTGGAATTATTCAATTATCACATGAAGTCAAAATGGACAAAAATTCTAAATTATGACAGTGGATACTATTACATAAAAGTGGAATTATTCAATTATCACATGAAGTCAAAATGGACAAAAATTCTAAATTATGACAGTGGATACTATTACATAAAAGTGGAATTATTCAATTATCACATGAAGTCAAAATGGACAAAAATTCTAAATTACGACAGTGGATACTATTACATAAAAAGTGGAATTATTCAATTATCACATGAAGTCAAAATGGACAAAAATTCTAAATTATGACAGTGGATACTATTACATAAAAGTGGATTCAATTATCACATGAAGTCAAAATGGACAAAAATTCTGAAATTAATTATTCAATGGAAATTATTCAATTATCACGAAGTCAAAATGGACAAAAATTCTAAATTACGACAGTGGATACTATTACATAAAAGTGGAATTATTCAATTATCACATGAAGTCAAAATGGACAAAATTCTAAATTATGACAGTGGATACTATTACATAAAAGTGGAATTATTCAATTATCATGAAGTCAAAATGGACAAAAATTCTAAAGTCGATGACAGTGGATACTATTACATAAAAGTGGAATTATTCAATTATCACATGAAGTCAAAATGGACAAAATTCTAAATTCGACAGTGGATACTATTACGTAAAAAGTGGAATTATTCAATCATCACAAAGTCAAAATGGACAAAAATTCTAAATCCAGACAGTGGATACTATTACATAAAAGTGGAATTATTCAATTATCACATGAAGTC
>CM031963.1:15243273-15286740 GCA_018749465.1 Paracanthobrama guichenoti
TACATCTTGCAATTCTGACTTTCTTCTCGGAATTCGAGTTTAAATTTCGTAATTCTGACTTTCTTCTCGAATTCGAGTTTAAATCTCGCATAATTCTGACTTTCATCTCGAATTCTGAGTTTAAATCTCGCAATTCTGACTTTCATCTCGTAATTCTGAGTTTACATCTACTTAATTCTGACTTTCATCTCGTAATTCTGAGTTTAAATCTCTTAATTCTGACTTTCATCTCGTAATTCTGAGTTTAAATCTCTCGCAATTCTGACTTTCATCTCGTAATTCTGAGTTTACATCTCGTTAATTGACTTTCATCTACGAATTCTGAGTTTACATCTGACTTCATTCTGACTTTCATCTCGAATTCTGACTTTTAAATCTGAGTTTAAATAATTCTGACTTTCATCTCGTAATTCTGAGTTTAAATCTACGCAATTCTGACTTTCATCTCGTAATTCTGAGTTTAAATCGCAATTCTGACTTTCATCTCGTAATTCTGAGTTTAAATCTCGCATAATTCTGACTTTCATCTCGTAATTCTGAGTTTAAATCTCGCAATTCTGACTTTCATCTCGTAATTTGAGTTTAAATCTCGCAATTCTGACTTTCATCTCGTAATTCTGAGTTTACATCTGCATAACTTGACTTTCATCTCAGAATTTTGAGTTTACATCTGCACTTAATTCTGACTTTCATCTCGAATTCTGAGTTTACATCTATAATTCTGACTTTCATCTCGGAATTCTGAGTTTACATCTCGCAATTCTGACTTTCATCTCGGAATTTGAGTTTAAATCTTACAATTCTTCCGGAAATTCTGACTTTCATCGCCAAATTTGAATTTTGAGTTTACATCTACATGCAATTCTGACTTTCATCTCGGAATTCTGAGTTTACATCTCGCAATTCTGACTTTCATCTCGGAATTCTGAGTTTACATCTCGCAATTCTGACTTTCATCTCGGAATTCTGAGTTTAAATCTCGCAATTCTGACTTTCATCTCGGAATTCTGAGTTTACATCTCGCAATTCTGACTTTCATCTCAGAATTCTGAGTTTACATCTCGCAATTCTGACTTTCATCTCAGAATTCTGAGTTTAAATCTCGCAATTCTGACTTTCATCTCGTAATTCTGAGTTTAAATCTCGCAATTCTGACTTTCATCTCGTAATTCTGAGTTTACATCTCGCAATTCTGACTTTCATCTCGTAAATTCGAGTTTACATCTATAATTCTGACTTTCATCTCGTAATTCTGAGTTTAAATCTCGCAATTCTGACTTTCATCTCGAATTCTGAGTTTAAATCTCAATTCTGAGTTTAATTCTGACTTTCATCTCGTAATTCTGAGTTTACATCTCGCAATTCTGACTTTCATCTCGTAATTCCGAGTTTAAATCTCGCAATTCTGACTTTCATCTCGGAATTCTGAGTTTAAATCTCGCAATTCTGACTTTCATCTCGTAATTCTGAGTTTACATCTCGCAATTCTGACTTTCATCTCGTAATTCTGAGTTTACATCTCGCAATTCTGACTTTCATCTCAGAATTTTGAGTTTACATCTCGCAATTCTGACTTTCATCTCGGAATTCTGAGTTTACATCTCGCAATTCTGACTTTCATCTCGGAATTCTGAGTTTACATCTCGCAATTCTGACTTTCATCTCAGAATTCTGAGTTTAAATCTCGCAATTCTTACTTTCATCTCGGAATTCTGAGTTTAAATCTTGCAATTCTGAGTTTAAATCTGACTTTTTCATCTCGTAATTCTGAGTTTAAATCTCGCAATTCTGACTTTACATCTCAGAATTCTGAGTTTCATCTCGAATTCTGACTTTCATCTCGGAATTCTGAGTTTACATCTCGTAATTCTGACTTTCATCTCGGAATTCTGAGTTTAAATCTCAATTCTGACTTTGACTTTCATCTCATTTAATTCCGAGTTTAAATCTCGCAATTCTGACTTTCATCTCGTAATTCTGAGTTTAAATCTCGCAATTCTGACTTTCATCTCGTAATTCTGAGTTTAACATCTCGCAATTCTGACTTTCATCTCGTAATTCTGAGTTTACATCTCGCAATTCTGACTTTCATCTCGAATTCTGAGTTTAAATCTCGCAATTCTGACTTTCATCTCGTAATTCTGAGTTTTATCATCTACTCAATTCTGACTTTCATCTCGAATTCTGACTTTTACATCTCATCGAATTTGACTTTCATCTCAATTCTGAGTTTACATCTCGCAATTCTGACTTTCATCGGAATTCTGAGTTTACATCTCGCAATTCTGACTTTCATCTCATTAATTCTGAGTTTACATCTCGCAATTCTGACTTTCATCTCGAATTCTGAGTTTACATCTCGCAATTCTGACTTTCATCTCAGAATTCTGAGTTTACATCTCGCAATTCTGACTTTCATCTCGGAATTCTGAGTTTAAATCTCGCAATTCTGACTTTCATCTCGAATTCTGAGTTTAAATCTCGCAATTCTGACTTTCATCTCGTAATTCTGAGTTTAAATTGCAATTGACTTTCATCTCGTAATTCTGAGTTTAAATCTCAAATTCTGACTTTCATCTCTGCAATTCGAGTTTACATCTCGCAATTCTGACTTTCATCTCGTAATTCCGAGTTTAAATCTCGCAATTCTGACTTTCATCTCGAATTCTGAGTTTAAATCTCGCAATTCTGACTTTCATCTCGTAATTCCGAGTTTAAATCTCGCAATTCTGACTTTCCTCTCTTAATTCCGAGTTTAAATCTCGCAATTCTGACTTTCATCTCGTAATTCTGAGTTTAAATCTCGCAATTCTGACTTTCATCTCGAATTCTGAGTTTAAATCTGAGTTTACATTTGCAATTCTGACTTTCATCGAATTCCGAGTTTAAATCTCGCAATTCTGACTTTCATCTCGAATTCTGAGTTTAAATCTCGCAATTCTGACTTTCATCTCGTAATTCCGAGTTTAAATCTCGCAATTCTGACTTTCATCTCGTAATTCCGAGTTTAAATCTCGCAATTCTGACTTTCATCTCGGAATTCTGAGTTTACATCTCATAATTCTGACTTTCATCTCGAATTCTGAGTTTAAATCTCGCACATAATTCTGACTTTCATCTCTCGAATTCTGAGTTTACATCTCGCAATTCTGACTTTCATCTCGGAATTCTGAGTTTAAATCTCGCAATTCTGACTTTCATCTCGAATTCTGAGTTTACATCTCGCAATTCTGACTTTCATCTCTCAATTTTGAGTTTACATCTACTTAATTCTGACTTTCATCTCGGAATTCTGAGTTTACATCTCGCAATTCTGACTTTCATCTCGAATTCTGAGTTTACATCTCGCAATTCTGACTTTCATCATCTCAGTAATTCTGACTTTCATCTGTTTAAATTCTGACTTTACATCATCTCGAATTCTGACTTTCATCTCGCACTTGAATTCTGAATTTTCATCGCAATTCTGACTTTCATCTCATAATTCTGAGTTTACATCTCTATAATTCTGACTTTCATCTCGTAATTCTGAGTTTAAATCTCATAATTCTGACTTTCATCTCGAATTCTGAGTTTACATCTCGCAATTCTGACTTTCATCTCGGAATTCTGAGTTTACATCTCGCAATTTGACTTTCATCTCGGAATTCTGAGTTTAAATCTCGCAATTCTGACTTTCATCTCGTCAATTCTGAGTTTACATCTCGCAATTCTGACTTTCATCTGAGTTTAATTCTGAGTTTAAATCTCGCAATTCTGAGTTTTCATCTCTGAATTCTGAGTTTAAATCTGACTTTAATTCTGACTTTTCATCTCTGAATTCTGAGTTTACATCTCGCAATTCTGACTTTCATCTCGAATTCTGAGTTTACATCACTTGAATTCTGACTTTCATCTCATCTTAATTCTGACTTTCATCTCACTTAATTCTGACTTTCATCTCATTCTGAATTCTGAGTTTAAATAAATCTCGCAATTCTGACTTTCATCTCGAATTCTGAGTTTACATCTGCAATTCTGACTTTCATCTCGAATTCTGAGTTTACATCTCGCTTAATTCTGACTTTCATCTCGAATTCTGAGTTTAAATCTTGCAATTCTGACTTTCATCATCTCGAATTCTGAGTTTACATCTCGCAATTCTGACTTTCATCTCGGAATTCTGAGTTTAAATCTCGCAATTCTGACTTTCATCTCGGAATTCTGAGTTTACATCTCAATTAATTCTGACTTTCATCTCTCGAATTCTGAGTTTACATCTCGCAATTCTGACTTTCATCTCGGAATTCTGAGTTTAAATCTCGCAATTCTGACTTTCATCTCGTAATTCTGAGTTTAAATCTCGCAATTCTGACTTTCATCTCAGAATTCTGAGTTTACATCTCTCCAATTCTGTAATTTGAGTTTTCATCTCGTAATTCTGACTTTACATCTCGCAATTCTGTTTAAATTTCATCTCTGAATTCTGATTTTGAGTTTACATCTCGCAATTCTGACTTTCATCTCGAATTCTGAGTTTAAATCTCGCAATTCTGACTTTCATCTCGAATTCTGAGTTTAAATCTTGCAATTCTGACTTTCATCTCGTAATTCTGAGTTTACATCTCGCAATTCTGACTTTCATCTCTCTAATTCTGAGTTTACATCTCAATTAATTCTGACTTTCATCTCTCGAATTCGAGTTTAAATCTCGCTCAATTCTGACTTTCATCTCAGAATTCTGAGTTTAAATCTCGCAATTCTGACTTTCATCTCGAATTCTGAGTTTAAATCTCGCAATTCTGACTTTCATCTCGGAATCTCAGAATTCTGAGTTTAAATCTCTGCAATTCTGACTTTCATCTCGAATTCTGAGTTTACATCTCGCAATTCTGACTTTCATCTCGGAATTCTGAGTTTACATCTCGCAATTCTGACTTTCATCTCGAAATTCTGAGTTTAAATCTCGCAATTCTGACTTTCATCATCTAATTCGAATTCTTGAGTTTAAATCTAGTTTAATTCTGACTTTCATCTCGAATTCTGAGTTTAAATCTCGCAATTCTGACTTTCATCTCGGAATTCTGAGTTTACATCTCGCAATTCTGACTTTCATCTCGAATTCTGAGTTTAAATCTCGCAATTCTGACTTTTCATCTCGTAATTCTGAGTTTAAATCTCGCAATTCTGACTTTCACTCGGAATTCTGAGTTTAATTCTGAATTTTACTTCTTCTCAATTCTGACTTTCATCTCGCAATTCTGACAAGTTTACATCTAGTTTAATTCTGACTTTGATATCTCGAATTCTGAGTTTACAAATCTCTCATTTGACTTTCATCTCTATTTTCGAGTTTCATCTCGCAATTCTGACTTTCATCTCGTAATTCGAGTTTAAATACACTTAATTCTGACTTTCATCTCTTAATTCTGAGTTTAAATCTCGCAATTCTGACTTTCATCTCGTAATTCTGAGTTTAAATCTCTTAATTCTGACTTTCATCTCGTAATTCTGAGTTTACATCTCGCAATTCTGACTTTCATCTCGGAATTTTGAGTTTACATCTCGCAATTCTGACTTTCATCTCGAATTCTGAGTTTACATCTCGCAATTCTGACTTTCATCTCGGAATTCTGAGTTTAAATCTGCAATTCTGACTTTCATCTCGTAATTCTGAGTTTACATCTCTGCAATTCTGACTTTCATCTCAGAATTCTGAGTTTAAATCTCGCAATTCTGACTTTCATCTCTGAATTCTGATTTTGATCTTTTCAATTCTTCGGAAATTCTGAGTTTACATCTACACAATTCTGACTTTCATCTCGGAATTCTGAGTTTAAATCTCGCAATTCTGACTTTCATCTCGTAATTTCGAGTTTAAATCTATAATTCTGACTTTCATCTCTTAATTCTGAGTTTAAATCTCTCAATTCTGACTTTCATCTCGAAATTCGAGTTTAAATCTCATAATTCTGACTTTCATCTCTTAATTCTGAGTTTAAATCTCGCAATTCTGACTTTCATCTCGAATTCTGAGTTTACATCTCGCAATTCTGACTTTCATCTGACTAATTCTGAGTTTAATCTCTCAATTCTGACTTTAAATCTACTTAATTCTGACTTTACTATCTCTCAGAATTCTGAGTTTACATCTCGCAATTCTGACTTTCATCTCGGAATTCTGACTTTTAAATCTCGAGTTTAATTCTGACTTTCATCTCTCAATTCTGAGTTTCATCTCATAATTCTGACTTTCATCGAATTCTGAGTTTAAATCTCGCAATTAATTCTTCTGATCTCGGAATTCTGAGTTAAATCTCATAATTCTGACTTTCATCTGTCAATTTTGAGTTTATCTCTCAATTCTGACTTTCATCGCAAATTAATTCTGAGTTTAAATCTCAATTCTGACTTTCATCTCGAATTCTGAGTTTAAATCTCATAATTCTGACTTTCATCTCTAATTCTGAGTTTAAATCTCATAATTTGACTTTCATCTCAATTCTGACTTTTACATCTACTTAATTCTGACTTTCATCTCGTTAATTCTGAGTTTATATCTCTCATAATTCTGACTTTCATCTCACAATTCGAGTTTACATCTCATAATTCTGACTTTACATCTCTCAATTCTGACTTTTAAATCTCGCAATTCTGACTTTCATCTCGGAATTCTGACTTTACATCTCGCAATTCTGACTTTCATCTCTAAATAATTCTGACTTTAAATCTCTCAGCAATTCTGACTTTTCATCTCTCAGAATTCTGAGTTTTTAAATCTTCTCAATTTCTGAATTCATCGGAAACTTTAATTCTGACTTTATATCTCCTGAATTTGACTTTATTCAATCTCAATTCTGACTTTATATCTCGCAATTCTGACTTTCATCTCTCAATTCTGACTTTACATCTCGCAATTCTGACTTTCATCTCTCGTAATTCTCGACTTTATATCTCTCAATTCTGACTTTCATCTCTCAATTCTGACTTTATATCTCTTAATTCTGACTTTATATCTCTCAATTCTGACTTTATCACTCCAATTCTGACTTTACATCCTCAATTCTGACTTTACATCTCTTAATTCTGACTTTATATCTCTCAATTCTGACTTTTATATCTACTCAATTCTGACTTTATATCTCACTTAATTCTGACTTTTATATCTCTCAATTCTGACTTTTCATCTCTCAAATTCGACTTTACATCTCACAATTCTGACTTTACATCTCTCAATTCTGACTTTACATCTCTCAATTCTGACTTTACATCTCAATTAATTCTGACTTTATATCTCCTGAATTCTGACTTTATATATTCGAGTTTAATTCTGACTTTTATTTCACTTAATTCTGACTTTATATCTCTCATAATTCTGACTTTCATCTCTCCAGGAGTTAATTCTGACTTTATATCTCTCTGAATTCTGACTTTATATCTCATAATTCTGACTTTATATCTCTCAATTCTGACTTTATATCTTCTCAGGAAATCCTAATTCTGACTTTATATCTTCTCAATTCTGACTTTACATCTACTCAATTCTGACTTTATATCACTCTAATTCTGACTTTCATCTCACAATTAATTCTGACTTTATCTCAATCAATTCTGACTTTATATCTCTCATAATTCTGACTTTATATCTCATAATTCTGACTTTATATCTCAATTAATTCTGACTTTATATCACTCAATTCTGACTTTATATCTCTCAATTCTGACTTTATATCTCAATTAATTCTGACTTTTTATATCTCTTAATTCTGACTTTATATCTCTCAATTCTGACTTTATATCTCTCAATTCTGACTTTACATCTCTCAATTCTGACTTTATATCTCTCCCTCAATTCTGACTTTATATCTCTCAATTCTGACTTTATATCTCTCAATTCTGACTTTTTATATCTCTCATAATTCTGACTTTATATCTCTCAATTCTGACTTTATATCACTCAATTCTGACACATATCACTCAGATTCAGTGTAATCCTCAATTCTGACTTTACATCTCTCAATTAATTCTGACTTTATATCTCTCAATTAATTCTGACTTTATATCTCTCTCAATTCTGACTTTATATCTCTCAATTCTGACTTTATATCTCTCAATTCTGACTTTATATCTCTCAATTCTGACTTTATATCACTCAATTCTGACTTTATATCACTCATTAATTCTGACTTTTATATCACTCAATTCTGACTTTATATCTCACAATTAATTCTGACTTTTATCTCTCATTAATTCTGACTTTATATCTCTCAATTCTGACTTTATATCTCTCATTAATTCTGACTTTATATCTCTATAATTCTGACTTTATATCTCTCAATTCTGACTTTACATCTCTCACAATTCTGACTTTACATCTCTCAATTCTGACTTTATATCTCTCAATTCTGACTTTACATCACTCAATTCTGACTTTATATCTCTCAATTCTGACTTTATATCTCTCAATTCTGACTTTACATCTCATTCTGAATTAATTCTGACTTTACATCTATCCTCACAATTCTGACTTTATATCTCTCAATTCTGACTTTATATCACTAATTTCTGACTTTTATATCTGACTTATATTCTGACTTTGACATATCTCTCAATTAATTCTGACTTTTATATCACTGACAATTCTGACTTTATATCACTCAATTCTGACTTTATATCTCTCAATTCTGACTTTATATCTCTCAATTAATTCTGACTTTATATCTCACTCAATTCTGACTTTATATCTCTCAATTCTGACTTTACATCTCACAATTAATTCTGACTTTATATCTCTCAATTCACTGACTTTATATCTCTCAATTCTGACTTTATATCTCTCAATTCTGACTTTATATCCTGAATTCACTTTACATCACAATTCTGACTTTATATCTCTCAATTTGACTTTTCTGACAATTCTGACTTTATATCTCCCTCAATTCTGACTTTATATCTCTCCAATTCTGACTTTATATCTCTCAATTCTGACTTTATATCTCTCTCAATTAATTCTGACTTTATATCTCTCAATTCTGACTTTATATCTCATAATTCTGACTTTATATCACTCAATTCTGACTTTTATATCTCTCTAATTCTGACTTTACATCTCTCAATTCTGACTTTTTATCACTCAATTCTGACTTTATATCTCTCAATTCTGACTTTACATCTCTCAATTCTGACTTTACATCTCAATTCTGACTTTATATCTCTCAATTCTGACATATCACTGTAATTCTGACTTTATCCTCTGCATAATTCTGACTTTTATATCCTCAAATTCTGACTTTATATCTCTCAATTCTGACTTTATATCTGAATTTGACTTTATATAATTCTGACTTTATATCTCTCAATTCTGACTTTATATCTCTCAATTCTGACTTTACATATCTCTCTCCAATTCTGACTTTTATCTCAATTAATTCTGACTTTATATCTCTCAATTCTGACTTTATATCTCTCAATTCTGACTTTATATCTCTCAATTCTGACTTTATATCTCTCAATTCTGACTTTATATCTCACTCTGAATTCTGACTTTATATCTCTAATTCTGACTTTACATCTCTCAATTCTGACTTTACATCTGACAATTCTGACTATATCTCTCAATTCTGACTTTACATCTCACAATTCTGACTATATCCTCAATTCTGACTTTATATCTCTCAATTCTGACTTTATCTCTCAATCAATTCTGACTTTACATCTCACTCAATTCTGACTTTATATCACTCAATTCTGACTTTATATCTCTTTGACATTATATCTCTAATTCTGACTTTATATCACTCAATTCTGACTTTATATATCTCTCAATTCTGACTTTATATCTCTCAATTCTGACTTTATATCTCTCAATTCTGACTTTATATCTCATCAATTAATTCTGACTTTTACATCTCTCAATTCTGACTTTATATCTCCTCAATTCTGACTTTACATCTCTAATTCTGACTTTATATCACTCAATTCTGACTTTATATCACTCAATTCTGACTTTATATCACACAATTCTGACTTTATATCTCAATTAATTCTGACTTTATATCTCTTCAATTACATCTGACTTTACATCTCTTAATTCTGACTTTATATCTCTCAATTCTGACTTTATATCTCTCAATTCTGACTTTACATCTCTCAATTCTGACTTTATATCTCTCAATTCTGACTTTACATCTATATCAATTAATTCTGACTTTATATCACTCAATTCTGACTTTATATCTCTCAATTAATTCTGACTTTATATCTGACAATTCTGACTTTATATCTCTCAATTCTGACTTTATATCACTCAATTCTGACTATATATCACTCAATTCTGACTTATACATCTCATCAATTCTGACTTTATATCTCTCAATTCTGACTTTACATCTCTCAATTCTGACTTTACATCTCACAATCACTAATTCTGACTTTACATCTCTCAATGAATTCTGACTTTTATCTCTCAATTCTGACTTTATATCTCACAATTCTGACTTTATACATCTCATTAATTCTGACTTTACATCTCTCAATTCTGACTTTACATCTCTCCAATTCTGACTTTATATCTCTCAATTCTGACTTTATATCTCTCAATTCTGACTTTATATCTCTCAATTCTGACTTTATATCTCACAATTCTGACTTTATATCTCACAATTCTGACTTTACATCTCTCAATTCTGACTTTATATCTCTCTTAATTCTGACTTTTATCTCTCTCCAATTCTGACTTTATATCTCTCAATTCTGACTTTATATCTCTCTCAGTTCTGACTTTATATCACTCAATTCTGACTTTACATCTCTCAATTCTGACTTTATATCTCCACAATTCTGACTTTATATCTCTCAATTCTGACTTTATATCTCAATCAATTCTGACTTTACATCTCACATGAATTTTGACTTTATATCTCTTTACATTTTAATTCTGACTTTATATCTCTCAATTAATTGACTTTATATCTCTCAATTAATTCTGACTTTATATCTCTCAATTCTGACTTTATATCTCTTAATTCTGACTTTACATCTCTCAATTCTGATTCTGACTTTTATCTCTCAATTCTGACTTTACATCTCTCAATTCTGACTTTATATCTCTCAGTTCTGACTTTTACATCACTCCAATTCTGACTTTACATCACTGAATTCTGACTTTATATCTCTCAATTCTGACTTTATATCACTCAATTCTGACTTTATATCTCATTAATTCTGACTTTATATCACTCAATTCTGACTTTATATCACTCAATTCTGACTTTATATCTCTCAGATTCTGACTTTATATCTCTCAATTCTGACTTTATATCTCTCAATTCTGACTTTACATCTCACTCAATTCTGACTTTATATCCTCACAATTCTGACTTTATATCTCACAATTCTGACTTTATATCACTCAATTCTGACTTTATATCTCTCGCAATTCTGACTTTATATCTCTCAATTCTGACTTTATATCATCTGACTTTACATTTCAATTCTGACTTTACATCTCTCAATTAATTCTGACTTTATATCTCTCACATTTTGTAATTCTGACTTTATATCTCTCTAATTCTGACTTTATATCTCTCAATTCTGACTTTATATCTCTCAATTCTGACTTTATATCTCTCAATTCTGACTTTATATCTCTCAATTCTGACTTTATATCTCGAAATTAATTCTGACTTTATATCTACTCAATTCTGACTTTATATCTCACAATTCTGACTTTATATCTCTTAATTCTGACTTTATATCTCAATTAATTCTGACTTTATATCTCTCAATTCTGACTTTATATCTCTCAATTCTGACTTTATATCTCTCAATTAATTCTGACTTTATATCTCTCAATTCTGACTTTATATCTCTCCAATTCTGACTTTATATCTCTCAATTAATTCTGACTTTTATATCTCTCAGAGCCAATTCTGACTTTATATCTCATTAATTCTGACTTTATATCACTCAATTCTGACTTTACATCTCTCAATTCTGACTTTATATCTCCAATCAATTCTGACTTTTATATCTCAATTCTGACTTTATATCTCTCAATTCTGACTTTATATCTCTCCAATTCTGACTTTATATCTCAATTAATTCTGACTTTATATCTCTCAATTAATTCTGACTTTATATCACTCAATTCTGACTTTATATCTCTCAATTAATTCTGACTTTATATCTCTCAATTAATTCTGACTTTATATACCTCTCAATTCTGACTTTATATCTCTCAATTAATTCTGACTTTATATCTCTCAATTCTGACTTTACATCTCCTCAATTCTGACTTTATATCTCTCAATTCTGACTTTATATCTCTCAATTCTGACTTTATATCTCTCAATTCTGACTTTATATCTCTTAATTCTGACTTTATATCACTCAATTCTGACTTTACATCTCTCACATTTGAATTCCAACTTTACATCTCTCAATTCTGACTTTATACATCTGACTTTATATTAATCTCAATTCTGACTTTATATCTCTCAATTCTGACTTTATATCTCTGAATTCTTTTATCACTCAATTCTGACTTTATATCTCTCAATTAATTCTGACTTTTACATCTCTCAATTCTGACTTTATATCACAATCAATTCTGACTTTATATCTCTCAATTCTGACTATATCATCTGACTTTCATTCTGTAATTCTGACTTTATATCTCTCAATTCTGACTTTACATCTCTAATTCTGACTTTATATCTCTCAATTCTGACTTTACATCACTCATTAATTCTGACTTTATATCTACAATTCTGACTTTACATCACACAATTCTGACTTTATATCTCTCAATTCTGACTTTTATATCTCTACAATTCTGACTTTACATCTCTCAATTAATTCTGACTTTATATCTCTCAATTCTGACTTTATATCACTCAATTCTGACTTTATATCACTCAATTAATTCTGACTTTATATCCTCAATTCTGACTTTATATCACGAATCTGACTTTACATTTGTAATTCTGACTTTATATCTCGCAATTCTGACTTTACATCTCTCAATTCTGACTTTATATCTCTCAATTCTGACTTTATATCTCTCCAATTCTGACTTTATATCTCGAAATTCTGACTTTATATCTCTCAATTCTGACTTTACATCACTCAATTCTGACTTTATATCTCAGATTTTACTTTATATCACTAATTCTGACTTTACATCTCTCAATTCTGACTTTATATCTCTCATTTGACTTTATATCACTCAATTCTGACTTTATATCTCTCAATTAATTCTGACTTTATATCTCACAATTCTGACTTTATATCTCAAACTTTAATTCTGACTTTACATCTCTCAATTCTGACTTTATATCTCACACAATTCTGACTTTATATCTCTCAATTCTGACTTTACATCTACACAATTCTGACTTTACATCTCTCAATTCTGACTTTATATCTCTCAATTCTGACTTTTTTATCTCTCACAATTCTGACTTTATATCTCTCAATTCTGACTTTACATCTACTTAATTCTGAAACTTACACATCTCTCAATTCTGACTTTACATCACTCTGATTCTGACTTTATATCTTGTAATTCTGACTTTATATCTCCTCAATTCTGACTTTATATCTCTCAATTCTGACTTTATATCTCACAATTCTGACTTTACATCTCTCAATTCTGACTTTATATCTCTCAATTCTGACTTTACAATCTCAATTCTGACTTTATATATCTCACAATTCTGACTTTATATCACTCAATTCTGACTTTATATCTCTCAATTCTGACTTTATATCTCACACAATTCTGACTTTATATCCACAATTCTGACTTTATATCTCTCAATTCTGACTTTACATCTCTCTCAATTCTGACTTTATATCTCTCAATTAATTCTGACTTTATATCTCTCAATTCTGACTTTATATCTCTCAATTCTGACTTTATATCTCAATTCTGACTTTACATCTCTTGAATTCATGACTTTACATTCTAATTCTGACTTTACATCATAATTCTGACTTTTTATATCTCCTCAATTCTGACTTTATATCTCTCAATTCTGACTTTATATCTCTCAATTCTGACATTTATATCTCATAATTCTGACTTTATATCTCAATTCTTTATATCCTCGCAATTCTGACTTTATATCTCTCTAATTCTGACTTTATATCACTCAATTCTGACTTTATATCTCTCAATTCTGACTTTTATCTCTCAATTAATTCTGACTTTATATCTCTCAATTCTGACTTTATATCTCTCAATTAATTCTGACTTTATATCACTCAATTAATTCTGACTTTATATCTCACAATTCTGACTTTATATCTCTCAATTCTGACTTTATATCTCTCTCAATTCTGACTGACTTTATATCTCTCAATTCTGACTTTATATCTCTCAATTCTGACTTTATATCTCTCAATTAATTCTGACTTTATATCTCTCAATTCTGACTTTATATCTCACAATTCTGACTTTATATCTCTCAATTAATTCTGACTTTATATCTACTCAATTCTGACTTTATATCACTCAATTCTGACTTTATCTCTCAATTAATTCCTGACTTTATATCACTCAATTCTGACTTTACATCTCTCAATTCTGACTTTTATATCTCCTCATATCTAATTCTGACTTTATATCACAATTAATTCTGACTTTATATCTCTCATTTTGTAATTCTGACTTTATATCTCTCAATTCTGACTTTATATCTCTCAATTCTGACTTTATATCTCTCAATTCTGACTTTATATCTCAATTCTGACATATCTCTCAATTCTGACTTTATATCTCTCAATTCTGACTTTATATCTCATAATTCTGACTTTATATCTCTCAATTCTGACTTTATATCTCTCAATTAATTCTGACTTTATATCTCTCAATTAATTCTGACTTTATATCTCTCAATTCTGACTTTTATATCTCTCAATTCTGACTTTATATCTCTCTCAATTCTGACTTTATATCTCTCAATTCTGACTTTGATCACTCTTGACTTTATCTCTCTCAATTCTGACTTTATATCTCTCAATTCTGACTTTATATCTCTCAATTCTGACTTTATATCTCTCAATTAATTCTGACTTTATATCTCTCCAGTTCTGACTTTATATCACTCAATTCTGACTTTATATCTCACTTTACATTCTGACTTTACATATCTCATTAATTCTGACTTTATATCACTCAATTCTGACTTTATATCTCTCAATTCTGACTTTATATCTCTCAATTAATTCTGACTTTATATCTCTCAATTCTGACTTTATATCTCTCAATTCTGATTTTTATATCTCCTCAATTCTGACTTTATATCACTCAATTCTGATTTTATATCTCTCAATTCTGACTTTATATCTCACAATTCTGACTTTTATATCTCATTAATTCTGACTTTATATCTCTCAATTCTGACTTTATATCTCTCAATTCTGACTTTATATCCATCAATTCTGACTTTATATCTCTCAATTCTGACTTTATATCTCTCAATTCTGACTTTATATCTCTCAATTCTGACTTTATATCTCTCAATTCTGACTTTATATCACTCAATTCTGACTTTATATCTCTCAATTCTGACTTTATATCTCTCTCAATTCTGACTTTATATCTCTCAATTCTGACTTTATATCTCACTCAATTCTGACTTTATATCTGCACTCAGATTCTGAATTCTGACTTTATATCTCTCAATTCTGACTTTATATCTCTCAATTCTGACTTTACATCTCTCAATTCTGACTTTACATCTCTTAATTCTGACTTTATTATCACACAATTCTGACTTTACATCTCTCAATTCTGACTTTATATCACTCAATTCTGACTTTACATCTCTCAATTCTGACTTTATATCTCAACAATTCTGACTTTATATCACTCAATTCTGACTTTATATCTCTCAATTCTGACTTTATCTCACAATTCTGACTTTTATCTCTCAATTCTGACTTTATATCTCTCAATTCTGACTTTATATCTCTCAATTCTGACTTTATATCTCTCAATTCTGACTTTATATCACTCAATTCTGACTTTTTACATCTCTCAATTCTGACTTTATATCTCTCAATTAATTCTGACTTTATATCTCACAATTCTGACTTTATATCTCACAGTTCTGACTTTATATCTCTCACAATTCTGACTTTATATCTCTCAATTCTGACTTTATATCCTCAATTCTGACTTTATATCTCTCAATTCTGACTTTACATCTCCAATTAATTCTGACTTTACATCTCTCAAATTCTGACTTTATATCTCTCAATTCTGACTTTATATCACGAACAATTCTGACTTTATATCTCTCAATTCTGACTTTATATCTCTCAGATTCTGACTTTTATATCTCTCAATTCTGACTTTACATCTCCTCAATTCTGACTTTATATCTCTCAATTCTGACTTTATATCTCTCAATTCTGACTTTACATCTCACAATTCTGACTTTATATCACTCCAATTCTGACTTTATATCTCTCAATTCTGACTTTATATCAATTCTGACTTCATGACTTTAATTCTGACACAATTCTGACTTTATATCCTCCAATTCTGACTTTTATATCTCTCTAATTCTGACTTTATATTTCACTAATTCTGACTTTATATCACTCTGATTCTGACTTTACATCTCTCAATTAATTCTGACTTTATATCTTCTCAATTCTGACTTTTACATCTCTCAATTCTGACTTTATATCTCTCAATTCTGACTTTATATCTCTCAATTCTGACTTTATATCACTCAATTCTGACTTTACATCTTCTCAATTCGACTTTACATCTCACAATTCTGACTTTATATCTCTCAATTCTGACTTTATATCTCTCAATTCTGACTTTATATCTCATAATTCTGACTTTTATATCTCCAATTAATTCTGACTTTATATCACAATTCTGACTTTATATCTCACAATTCTGACTTTATATCACTCAATTCTGACTTTATATCTCTCAATTCTGACTTTACATATCACACAATTCTGACTTTTATATCACTCAATTCTGACTTTATATCTACAATTCTGACTTTATATCTCTCAATTCTGACTTTATATCTCTCAATTCTGACTTTATATCTCTCAATTCTGACTTTAATTCTGACTTTATATATTCTGACTTCAATTCTGACTTTATATCTCTCAATTCTGACTTTATATCTCACAATTCTGACTTTTATATCTCAATTCTGACTTTATCTGACTCAATTAATTCTGACTTTATATCTCAATCAATTCTGACTTTATATCCTCAATTCTGACTTTATATCTCTAATTCTGACTTTATATCTCTCAATTCTGACTTTACATCTCTCAATTAATTCTGACTTTATATCTCTCAATTAATTCTGACTTTATATCTCTTAATTCTGACTTTATATCACTCAATTCTGACTTTATATCTCTGCAATTCTGACTTTATATCTCTCAATTCTGACTTTATATCACTCCAATTCTGACTTTACATCACTTAATTCTGACTTTATCTCTCTTAATTCTGACTTTATATCTCTCAGTTAATTCTGACTTTATATCTCTCAATTCTGACTTTATATCTCTCAATTCTGACTTATACTTATCAATCAATTCTGACTTTATATCTCTCAATTCTGACTTTATATCACTCAATTCTGACTTTATATCACTCAATTCTGACTTTATATATCTCACAATTCTGACTTTATATCTCTCAATTCTGATTTTATATCTCTCAATTCTGACTTTACATCTCTCAATTCTGACTTTATATCTCTCAATTCTGACTTTATATCCTCAATTCTGACTTTATATCACTCGAATTCTGACTTTATATCTCTCAATTCTGACTTTATATCTACTAGTTAATTCTGACTTTTATATCTCAATTAATTCTGACTTTACATATCTCACTCTCAATTCTGACTTTATATCTCTCAATTCTGACTTTATATCTCTCAATTCTGACTTTATATCACAATTAATTCTGACTTTATATCCTCAATTCTGACTTTTACATCTCTCAATTCTGACTTTATATCTCTCAATTCTGACTTTATATCTCTCAATTCTGACTTTACATCTCTCAATTCTGACTTTATATCACTCAATTCTGACTTTATATCATCTCCAATTCTGACTTTATATCTCTCAATTAATTCTGACTTTATATCTCTCAATTCTGACTTTATATCTCTCAATTAATTCTGACTTTATATCTCTCAATTCTGACTTTATATCATCTCAATTCTGACTTTATATCTCTCAATTCTGACTTTACATCTCAATTCTGACTTTTTATATCACTCAATTCTGACTTTATATATCTCTCCAATTCTGACTTTATATCTCTCAATTCTGACTTTATATCTTTCTCAATTCTGACTTTATATCTCTCGAATTCTGACTTTATATCTCCTCAATTCTGACTTTATATCACTCAATTCTGACTTTATATCTCTCTCAATTCTGACTTTATATCTCTCAATTAATTCTGACTTTATATATCCTCAATTCTGACTTTATATCTCTCAAATTCTGACTTTACATCTATAATTCTGACTTTACATCTACTCAATTCTGACTTTATATCACTCAATTCTGACTTTATATCTCTCAATTCTGACTTTATATCTCTCAATTCTGACTTTATATCTCTCAATTCTGACTTTATATCAATTAATTCTGACTTTATATCTCTCAATTAATTCTGACTTTATATCTCTCCAATTAATTCTGACTTTATATCTCTCAATTCTGACTTTATATCTCTCAATTCTGACTTTTTATATCTCAATTAATTCTGACTTTATATCTCTCAATCAATTCTGATTTTATATCACTCAATTAATTCTGACTTTATATCACTCAATTCTGACTTTTTATCTCTCAATCAATTCTGACTTTATATCACTCAATTCTGACTTTATATCTCTCAATTCTGACTTTATATCTCTCAATTAATTCTGACTTTATATCTCTTAATTCTGACTTTACATCTCTCAATTCTGACTTTATATCACTCAATTCTGACTTTATATCTGACACACATTAATTCTGACTTTATCTCTCGCAATTCTGACTTTACATCTCGCAATTCTGACTTTACATCACCTTAATTCTGACTTTATATCTCAATTAATTCTGACTTTATATCTCTCAATTCTGACTTTATATCTCTCAATTCTGACTTTATATCTCTCAATTCTGACTTTACATCTCTCAATTTGACAATTCTGACTTTATATCTCTCAATTCTGACTTTATATCTCTCAATTCTGACTTTATATCTCTCAATTCTGACTTTATATCTCTCAATTAATTCTGACTTTTATATCTAATTAATTCTGACTTTATATCTCTCAATTCTGACTTTATATCTCTCATTAATTCTGACTTTATATCACAATTAATTCTGACATTATCTCTCTCAATTCTGACTTTTTATCTCTCAATTCTGACTTTATATCTCAGAATTAATTCTGACTTTATATCTCTCAATTCTGACTTTATATCTCTCAATTCTGACTTTACATCTCTCAATTCTGACTTTATATCTCTCAATTAATTCTGACTTTATATCACAATTAATTCTGACTTTATATCTCTCAATTCTGACTTTATATCTCTCAATTCTGACTTTATACACTCAATTCTCTTTACATCTCTCAATTCTGACTTTATATCTCACTTAATTCTGACTTTATATCTCTCAATTCTGACTTTTATATCTCTAATTCTGACTTTACATCTCTCAATCAATTCTGACTTTATATCTCAGTCAATTCTGACTTTACATCTCTCAATTCTGACTTTATATCTCTCAATTCTGACTTTATATCTCAATAATTCTGACTTTACATCTCTCAATTCTGACTTTATATCTGACTCAATTCTGACTTTACATCTCACATTAATTCTGACTTTTATCTCTCAATTCTGACTTTATATCACTCATTAATTCTGACTTTACATCACTCAATTCTGACTTTATATCTCTCAATTCTGACTTTATATCTCTCAATTCTGACTTTATATCTCAATCAATTCTGACTTTACATATCATTCAATTAATTCTGACTTTATATCACTCAATTCTGACTTTATATCTCTCAATTCTGACTTTATATCTCTCATAATTCTGACTTTACATCACTCAATTCTGACTTTACATCTCTCAATTCTGACTTTACATCTCTCAATTCTGACTTTATATCTCTCAATTCTGACTTTACATCTCTCAATTAATTCTGACTTTACATCTCTCAATTCTGACTTTATATCTCAATTAATTCTGACTTTACATCTCTCAATTCTGACTTTATATCTCTCAATTCTGACTTTATATCTCTCAATTCTGACTTTATATCACTCAATTCTGACTTTACATCTCACAATTAATTCTGACTTTACATCTCTCAATTAATTCTGACTTTACATCTCTCAATTAATTCTGACTTTATATCACTCAATTCTGACTTTATATCTCTCAATTCTGACTTTATATCACACAATTCTGACTTTATATCTCTCAATTCTGACTTTATATCTCTCAATTCTGACTTTACATCTCTCAATTCTGACTTTACATCTGACAATTCACTTTATATCTCAATTCTGACTTTACATCTCTCATAATTCTGACTTTATATCTCTCAATTCTGACTTTATATCTCAATCAATTCTGACTTTACATCTCTCAATTAATTCTGACTTTATATCTCTCAATTCTGACTTTATATCACTCAATTCTGACTTTTATATCTCTCAATTCTGACTTTATATCATTTCTCAATTCTGACTTTACATCTCTCAATTAATTCTGACTTTATATCACTTAATTCTGACTTTATATCTCTCAATTCTGACTTTATATCACTCAATTCTGACTTTATATCTCAATCAATTCTGACTTTACATCTCATCAATTCTGACTTTATATCTCTCAATTCTGACTTTATATCCTGCAATTCTGACTTTACATCATAATTCTGACTTTGCAATTCTGAATTCTGACTCGCATATCTGACACAATTCTGACTTACATATCACTCAATTCTGACTTTATATCTCTCAATTCTGACTTTACATCTCTCAATTCTGACTTTATATCTACTCAATTCTGACTTTATATCTCTAATTCTGACTTTACATCACTCAATTCTGACTTTACATCTCTCAATTAATTCTGACTTTATATCTACTCAATTCTGACTTTATATCTTCATAATTCTGACTTTATATCTCTCAATTCTGACTTTTATATCTCTCAATTCTGACTTTATATCTCTCAATTCTGACTTTATATCTCTCAATTCTGACTTTATATCTCATAATTCTGACTTTACATCTGACTTTCAATTAATTCTGACTTTATATCTCTCAATTCTGACTTTATATCTCACAATTCTGACTTTATATCTCACTCAATTCTGACTTTACATCTCTCAATTCTGACTATTCTGACTTTATATCTCTGTAATTCTGACTTTATATCTCTCAATTCTGACTTTACATCTCTCTCAATTCTGACTTTATATCTCAGTTAATTCTGACTTTATATCTACATTAATTCTGACTTTATATCTCTCAATTCTGACTTTATATCTCTCAATTCTGACTTTATATCTCACAATTCTGACTTTACATCTGACTGACTTTTCTGAGTTCCTGACTTCCCATCACTCAATTCTGACTTTATATGACAATTCTGACTTTCATAATCAATTCTGACTTTATATCTCTAATTCTGACTTTATATCACTCAATTCTGACTTTATATCTCTCAATTCTGACTTTACATCTACATTAATTCTGACTTTACATCTGACAATTCTGACTTTATATCACTCAATTCTGACTTTATATCTCACAATTCTGACTTTACATATCACTCAATTCTGACTTTATATCTCTCAATTCTGACTTTATATCTCTCAATTCTGACTTTATATCTCTCAATTCTGACTTTTACATCTCACTTAATTCTGACTTTATATCTCTCAATTCTGACTTTACATCTCTCAATTAATTCTGACTTTATATCTCTCAATTCTGACTTTATATCTCTCAATTCTGACTTTATATCTCTCAATTCTGACTTTACATCTCTCAATTCTGACTTTATATCACTCATTCTGACTTTATATTTCTCTGAATTCTGACTTTATATCAATTAATTCTGACTTTATATCTCTTCAATTAATTCTGACTTTATATCACTCAGATTCTGACTTTACATCTCTCAATTCTGACTTTATATCTCTCAATTCTGACTTTATCTATCACTCAATTCTGACTTTACATCTCAGCAATTCTGACTTTATATCTCTCAATTCTGACTTTACATCTGATATGACACTCACAATTCTGACTTTATATCTCTCAATTCTGACTTTATATCTCACTCAATTCTGACTTTACATCTCTCAATTCTGACTTCTGTCTATCTCAATCAATTCTGACTTTATATCTCTCAATTCTGACTTTATATCTCATTAATTCTGACTTTACATCTCTCAATTCTGACTTTATATCTCATAATTCTGACTTTACATCTCAATTAATTCTGACTTTATATCTCTCTCTCAATTAATTCTGACTTTTTATATCTCCAATTCTGACTTTATCTCTCAATTAATTCTGACTTTACATCTCTCTCAATTCTGACTTTATATCTCTCAATTCTGACTTTTATATCTCAATTAATTCTGACTTTATATCTCTCAATTCTGACTTTACATCTCTCAATTCTGACTTTACATCTCACTTAATTCTGACTTTACATCTCATCAATTCTGACTTTATATCTCTTTACAATTCTGACTTTATATCTACTCAATTCTGACTTTATATCTCTCAATCAATTCTGACTTTATATCTCTCAATTCTGACTTTATATCTCTCAATTCTGACTTTATATCTCTCAATTCTGACTTTATATCTCTCAATTCTGACTTTATATCACTCAATTCTGACTTTTATATCTCTCAATTCTGACTTTTATATCACTCAATTCTGACTTTATATCTCTCAATTCTGACTTTATTACAATTCTGACTTTACATCTCACTGAATTCTGACTTTATATCACTCAATTCTGACTTTACATCTCTCAATTAATTCTGACTTTACATCTGACTTTACATTTTAATTCTGACTTTATATCTCTCAATTCTGACTTTATATCTCTCAATTCTGACTTTACATCTCTCAATTCTGACTTTTATATCTCTCAATTCTGACTTTATATCTCTCAATTCTGACTTTACATCTCTCTTAATTCTGACTTTATATCTCATCGATTCTGACTTTATATCTCTCAATTCTGACTTTATATCTCTCAATTCTGACTTTATATCACTCAATTCTGACTTTATATCTCTCAATTCTGACTTTATATCTCTCAATTCTGACTTTATATCTCTCAATTCTGACTTTATATCTACATTTCTCAATTCTGACTTTATATCTCAATTAATTCTGACTTTTATTCTGACTTTGACTTCACTCTCTTAATTCTGACTTTATATCTCTCAATTCTGACTTTATATCACTCAATTCTGACTTTATCTCTCAATTCTGACTTTATATCTCTCAATTCTGACTTTATATCTCTCTTTAATTCTGACTTTACATCCACTCAATTCTGACTTTACATCTCTCTCACACAATTCTGACTTTATATCTCTCAATTAATTCTGACTTTATATCTCTCAATTCTGACTTTACATCTCTCAATTCTGACTTTATATCTCTCAATTAATTCTGACTTTTATCATCAATTAATTCTGACTTTATATCTCTCAATTAATTCTGACTTTATATCTCTCAATTCTGACTTTTATCATACATCACTCAATTCTGACTTTACATCTCTCCAATTCTGACTTTTATCACTCCTCAATTCTGACTTTATATCTCTCAATTCTGACTTTATATCTCTCAATTCTGACTTTATATCTCTCAATTCTGACTTTATATCTCTCAATTCTGACTTTACATCCTCAATTCTGACTTTATATCACTCAATTCTGACTTTACATCTCTCAATTCTGACTTTACATCTCTCAATTCTGACTTTATATCACTCAATTCTGACTTTATATCACTCAATTCTGACTTTACATCTCACAATTCTGACTTTATATCTCTCAATTCTGACTTTATATCTCTCAATTCTGACTTTACATCACTCAATTCTGACTTTATATCTCTCAATTCTGACTTTACATCTCTCAATTCTGACTTTACATCACTCAATTCTGACTTTACATCTCTCATTAATTCTGACTTTACATCTCTCAATTCTGACTTTATATCTCTCAATTCTGACTTTACATATTAATTCTGACTTTATATCTCTCAATTCAATTCTGACTTTATATCACTCAATTCTGACTTTACATCTCTCAATTCTGACTTTATATCTCTCAATTCTGACTTTATATCTCACTCAATTCTGACTTTACATCTCTCAATTCTGACTTTATATCTCTCAATTCTGACTTTACATCTCTCAATTCTGAATTCCGACTTTACATCTCACTCATTCTGACTTTACATCTCTCAATTCTGACTTTACATCTCTCAATTCTGACTTTATATCTCTCAATTCTGACTTTACATCATCTCTCAATTCTGACTTTATATCTCTCAATTCTGACTTTATATCTCTCAATTCTGACTTTATATCTCCAATTCTGACTTTACATCACTCAATTCTGACTTTACATCTCTCAATTCTGACTTTATATCACTCAATTCTGACTTTATATCTCTCAATTCTGACTTTATATCTCAATTAATTCTGACTTTACATCTCACTTAATTCTGACTTTATATCACTCAATTCTGACTTTACATCTCTCAATTAATTCTGACTTTATATCTCTCAATTCTGACTTTATATATCTCAATTCTGACTTTATATCTCTCAATTCTGACTTTATATCACTCAATTCTGACTTTATATCACTCAATTCTGACTTTACATCACTCAATTCTGACTTTACATCTCTCAATTCTGACTTTACATCTCTCAATTCTGACTTTACATCACATAATTCTGACTTTATATCTCTCAATTCTGACTTTATATCTCTCAATTCTGACTTTATATCTCTCAATTCTGACTTTATATCTCTCAATTCTGACTTTATATCTCTCAATCAATTCTGACTTTATATCACTCAATCTGACTTTACAATTCAATTCTGACTTTATATCTCTCAATTCTGACTTTACATCTCACTCAATTCTGACTTTATATCTCTCAACTGACTTTAATTCAATTCTGACTTTATATCTCTCAATTCTGACTTTACATCTCTCAATTAATTCTGACTTTATATCACTCAATTCTGACTTTATATCTCTCAATTAATTCTGACTTTATATCACTCAATTCTGACTTTACATCACTCAATTCTGACTTATATCTCTCAATTAATTCTGACTTTACATCTCTCAATTAATTCTGACTTTATATCTCTCAATTCTGACTTTATATCTCTCAATTCTGACTTTATATCTCTCAATTCTGACTTTACATCTCTCAATTCTGACTTTACATCTCTCAATTCTGACTTTACATCTCTCTCAATTCTGACTTTATATCTCTCAATTCTGACTTATATCTCTCAATTCTGACTTTACATCTCTCAATTCTGACTTTATATCTTTCAATTCTGACTTTACATCTCTCATTCTGACTTTACATCTCTCAATTCTGACTTTATATCTCTCAATTCTGACTTTACATCTCACAATTCTGACTTTATATCTCTCAATTCTGACTTTACATCTCTCCTCAATTCTGACTTTACATCTCTCAATTCTGACTTTATATCACTCAATTCTGACTTTACATCTCTCCAATTCTGACTTTACATCACTCAATTCTGACTTTATATCTCAATTCTGACTTTATATCACTCAATTCTGACTTTACATCTCTCTCAATTCTGACTTTATATCTCTCAATTCTGACTTATATCTCTCTCAATTCTGACTTTTACATCAATTCAATTCTGACTTTACATCATCTCAATTCTGACTTTATATCACTCAATTCTGACTTTATATCTCTCTCAATTCTGACTTTATATCTCTCAATTCTGACTTTACATCTCTCCAATTCTGACTTTACATCTCTCAATTAATTCTGACTTTATATCTCTCAATTCTGACTTTATATCTACTCAATTCTGACTTTTATCTCCAATTAATTCTGACTTTACATCTGACAATTAATCTCAATTCTGACTTTATATCACTCAATTCTGACTTTATATCACTCAATTCTGACTTTACATCTACTTAATTCTGACTTTATATCACTCAATTCTGACTTTATATCTCTCAATTCTGACTTTATATCTCTCAATTCTGACTTTACATCTACTCAATTCTGACTTTATATCTCTCAATTCTGACTTTATATCTCTCAATTCTGACTTTATATCTCTCAATTCTGACTTTACATCTCTCAATTCTGACTTTACATCTCTCAATTCTGACTTTATATCTCAATCAATTCTGACTTTATATCTCTCAATTCTGACTTTATATCTCTCAATTCTGACTTTATATCTCTCAATTCTGACTTTATATCTCTCAATTCTGACTTTACATCTCACAATTAATTCTGACTTTACATCTCTCAATTCTGACTTTATATCTCTCAATTCTGACTTTATATCTACTCAATTCTGACTTTATATCTCTCAATTCTGATTCTGACTTTACATTCTGACTCTGACATTTATATCACTCAATTCTGACTTTATATCTCTCAATTCTGACTTTACATCTCTCAATTCTGACTTTACATCTCTCAATTCTGACTTTATATCTCTCAATTCTGACTTTACATCTCTCAATTCTGACTTTACATCACACAATTCTGACTTTACATATCTCTCAATTCTGACTTTATATCTCTCAATTCTGACTTTACATCTCTCAATTCTGACTTTACATCTCTCAATTCTGACTTTACATCTCTCAATTCTGACTTTATATCAATCAATTCTGACTTTATATCTCTCAATTCTGACTTTATATCTCTCAATTCTGACTTTATATCACTCAATTCTGACTTTATATCACTCAATTCTGACTTTACATCTCTCAATTAATTCTGACTTTACATCTCTCAATTCTGACTTTATATCATCTGAATTCTGACTTTATATCACTCAATTCTGACTTTATATCTCTCAATTCTGACTTTACATCTCTCAATTCTGACTTTACATCTCTCAATTCTGACTTTATATCTCTCAATTCTGACTTTATATCTCTCAATTCTGACTTTACATCTCTCAATTCTGACTTTATATCTCTCAATTCTGACTTTATATCTCTCAATTCTGACTTTATACTTCTCAATTAATTCTGACTTTATATCTCTCAATTCTGACTTTATATCTCTCAATTCTGACTTTACATCTCTCAATTCTGACTTTTACATCTCTCAATTCTGACTTTATATCACTCAATTCTGACTTTATATCTCTCAATTCTGACTTTATATCTCACAATTAATTCTGACTTTATATCACTCAATTCTGACTTTACATCACTCAATTCTGACTTTACATCTCTCAATTCTGACTTTTACATCTCTCAATTCTGACTTTACATCTCTCAATTCTGACTTTATATCTCTCAATTCTGACTTTATATCTCTCAATTCTGACTTTATATCTCAATTCTGACTTTATATCTCTCAATTCTGACTTTATATCTCTCAATTCTGACTTTATATCTCTCAATTCTGACTTTACATCTCTCAATTAATTCTGACTTTACATCTCTCCAATTCTGACTTTATATCACTCAATTCTGACTTTACATCTCTCAATTCTGACTTTACATCTCAATTCTGACTTTATATAATTCAATTCTGACTTTTACATCTCAATTAATTCTGACTTTACATCACTCAATTCTGACTTTATATCTCTCAATTCTGACTTTACATCTCACAATTAATTCTGACTTTACATCACTAATTCTGACTTTATATCACTCAATTCTGACTTTATATCTCTCAATTCTGACTTTATATCTCTCAATTAATTCTGACTTTATATCTCTCAATTCTGACTTTACATCTCTCAATTCTGACTTTACATCTCAATTAATTCTGACTTTATATCTCCAACAATTCTGACTTTACATCTCTCAATTCTGACTTTACATATCTCTCAATTCTGACTTTACATCTCTCTCAATTCTGACTTTACATCTCTCAATTCTGACTTTATATCTCACATTCTGACTTTATATCTTAATTCTGACTTTACATCTCTCAATTCTGACTTTATATCTCTCAATTCTGACTTTATCTGATTTACATCACTCAATTCTGACTTTACATCTCATAATTCTGACATCACTAATTCTGACTTTATATCACTCAATTCTGACTTTACATCTCTCAATTAATTCTGACTTTATATCACTCTCTCTGACTTTTTATCACACAATTCTGACTTTATATCTCTCAATTCTGACTTTTATATCACTCAATTCTGACTTTATATCTCTCAATTCTGACTTTACATCTCTCAATTCTGACTTTATATCTCTCAATTCTGACTTTACATCTCAATTCTGACTTTATATCTTCAATTCTGACTTTATATCTCTAATTCTGACTTTACATCTCTCAATTCTGACTTTACATCTCAATTAATTCTGACTTTATATCCTCTCAATTCTGACTTTATATCTCTCAATTCTGACTTTATATCTCTCAATTCTGACTTTACATCTCTCAATTCTGACTTTACATCTCACTCAATTCTGACTTTATATCTCTCAATTCTGACTTTACATCTCTCAATTCTGACTGACTTTACATCAATTCTGACTTTACATCTCTCAATTCTGACTTTATATCTCTCAATTAATTCTGACTTTATATCACTCAATTCTGACTTTATATCTCTCAATTCTGACTTTACATCTCTCAATTCTGACTTTACATCTCTCAATTCTGACTTTATATCTCTCAATTAATTCTGACTTTATATCACTCAATTCTGACTTTATATCTCTCAATTCTGACTTTACATCTCTCAATTAATTCTGACTTTACATATCTCTCAATTCTGACTTTATATCTCTCAATTCTGACTACATTCATCACTCAATTCTGACTTTACATCTCTCAATTCTGACTTTATATCTCTCAATTCTGACTTTACATCACTCAATTCTGACTTTATATCATCTCAATTAATTCTGACTTTATATCACTCAATTCTGACTTTACATCTCTCAATTAATTCTGACTTTACATATCTCTCAATTCTGACTTTATATCTCTACAATTCTGACTTTACATCTCTCACTTTACATTCTGACTTTACATCTCTCAATTAATTCTGACTTTATATCTCTCAATTCTGACTTTATATCTCTCTCAATTCTGACTTTATATCACTCAATTCTGACTTTACATCTCTCAATTCTGACTTTATATCTCTCAATTCTGACTTTACATCTCTCAATTAATTCTGACTTTACATCTCCAATTAATTCTGACTTTATATCTCTCAATTCTGACTTTATATCTCTCAATTCTGACTTTTATCTCATCTCTCAATTCTGACTTTATATCTCTCAATTCTGACTTTATATCACTCAATTCTGACTTTATATCTCTCAATTCTGACTTTATATCTCTCAATTCTGACTTTATATCACTTTATATTCTCAATTAATTTATGACTTTATCTCAATTCTGACTTTATATCACAATCCAATTCTGACTTTACATCTCTCAATTCTGACTTTACATCACTCAATTCTGACTTTATCTCTCAATTCTGACTTTACATCTCATAATTCTGACTTTACATTCTGACTTTACATCTCTCAATTCTGACTTTACATCTCTCAATTAATTCTGACTTTACATCTCTCAATTCTGACTTTACATCTCTCAATTCTGACTTTATATCTCTCAATTCTGACTTTACATCACTTAATTCTGACTTTACATCTCTCAATTCTGACTTTATATCTCTCAATTAATTCTGACTTTATATCTCTCAATTCTGACTTTATATCTCTCAATTCTGACTTTACATCTCTCAATTAATTCTGACTTTACATCTCTCAATTCTGACTTTATATCACTCAATTCTGACTTTACATCACTCAATTCTGACTTTACATCTCTCAATTAATTCTGACTTTATATCACTTAATTCTGACTTTACATCTCTTACAATTCTGACTTTATATCACTCAATTCTGACTTTACATCTCTCAATTCTGACTTTATATCTGACTTTATTACATTCTCAATTCTGACTTTACATCTCTCAATTCTGACTTTACATCTACAATTCTGACTTTTATCACTCAATTCTGACTTTACATCACTCATTCTGACTTTACATCACTCAATTCTGACTTTATATCTCTCAATTCTGACTTTATATCTCTCAATTCTGACTTTATATCTCTCAATTCTGACTTTACATCTCTCAATTCTGACTTTTCTGACTTTATATCTCTCAATTCTGACTTTATATCTCTCAATTCTGACTTTTATATCTCTCAATTCTGACTTTATATCTCTCAATTCTGACTTTACATCTCTCAATTCTGACTTTACATCACTCAATTCTGACTTTACATCTCTCAATTCTGACTTTACATCACTCAATTCTGACTTTACATCTCAATTAATTCTGACTTTATATCTCTCAATTAATTCTGACTTTACATCTCACAATTCTGACTTTACATCTCTCAATTCTGACTTTACATCTCACAATTCTGACTTTACATCTCTCAATTAATTCTGACTTTATATCTCTCAATTCTGACTTTATATCTCTCAATTCTGACTTTACATCTCTCAATTCTGACTTTATATCTCAATTCTGACTTTATATCACTCAATTCTGACTTTACATCTCACTCAATTCTGACTTTATATCTCACTCAATTCTGACTTTATATCTCTCTCAATTCTGACTTTACATCTCTCAATTAACTTTTCTGACTTTATATCACTCAATTCTGACTTTATATCACTTAATTCTGACTTTATATCTCTCAATTCTGACTTTATATCTCTCAATTCTGACTTTATATCTCTCAATTAATTCTGACTTTATATCACTCAATTCTGACTTTACATCTCTCAATTCTGACTTTACATCTCTCAATTAATTCTGACTTTATATTCTGACTCAATTCTGACTTTACATCATCTCTCAATTCTGACTTTATATCTGACTCAATTCTGACTTTACATCTCTCTCAATTCTGACTTTATCATCTCACTGATTCTGACTTTATATCACTCAATTCTGACTTTTATATACTCAATTCTGACTTTTATATCTGACTCAATTCTGACTTTATATCTCTCAATTCTGACTTTACATCTCTCTCAATTCTGACTTTATATCTCTCAATTCTGACTTTATATCTCTCAATTCTGACTTTATCTCTCAAATTCTGACTTTACATCTCTCAATTTATTCTGACTTTATATCTCTCAATCAATTCTGACTTTATATCTCTCAATTCTGACTTTATATCTCTCAATTCTGACTTTATATCTCTCAATTCTGACTTTACATCTCAATTCTGACTTTATATCTCACATTAATTCTGACTTTATCTCACTCAATTCTGACTTTACATCTCTCAATTCTGACTTTATATCTCTCAATTCTGACTTTATATCTCTCAATTAATTCTGACTTTACATCTCTCAATTCTGACTATTCTCTCAATTCTGACTTTATATCTCAATTCTGACTTTATATCACTCAATTCTGACTTTACATATCTTTGACAATTAATTCTGACTTTATATCTCTCAATTCTGACTTTATATCTCTCAATTCTGACTTTATATCTCTCAATTCTGACTTTACATCACAATCAATTCTGACTTTATATCTCTCAATTAATTCTGACTTTACATCTCAATCAATTCTGACTTTATATCACTCAATTCTGACTTTACATCTCTCAATTCTGACTTTACATCTTTACATTTCTCAATTCTGACTTTATATCTCTCAATTCTGACTTTATATCACTCAATTCTGACTTTATATCTCTCAATTCTGACTTTATATCACTCAATTCTGACTTTATATCACTCAATTCTGACTTTATATCTCACTCAATTCTGACTTTACATCTCTCAATTCTGACTTTACATCACACAATTCTGACTTTATATCTCTCAATTCTGACTTTATATCTCTCAATTCTGACTTTACATCTGACTTTCAATTAATTCTGACTTTATATCTCTCAATTCTGACTTTATATCACTCAATTCTGACTTTATATCACATAATTCTGACTTTACATCTCACAATTCTGACTTTACATCTCTCAATTATTCTGACTTTATATCTCTCAATTCTGACTTTATATCTCTCAATTCTGACTTTATATCTCTCAATTCTGACTTTACATCTGACTTTACATTTCAATTCTGACTTTACATCTCACTTAATTCTGACTTCCATCTCTCAATTCTGACTTTATATCTCTCAATTCTGACTTTACATCTCTCAATTCTGACTTTACATCTCTCAATTCTGACTTTATATCTCTCAATTCTGACTTTACATCTCTCAATTCTGACTTTACATCTCTCAATTAATTCTGACTTTATATCTCTCAATTCTGACTTTACATCTCTCCAATTCTGACTTTATATCTCTCAATTCTGACTTTATATCTCTCAATTCTGACTTTACATCTCTCAATTCTGACTTTATATCTCTCAATTAATTCTGACTTTATATCTCTCAATTCTGACTTTATATCTCTCAATTCTGACTTTATATCACTCAATTCTGACTTTACATCTCATAATTCTGACTTTATATCACTCGTAATTCTGACTTTATCATCTCTCAATTCTGACTTTATATCTCTCAATTCTGACTTTACATCTCTCAATTAATTCTGACTTTATATCACTCAATTCTGACTTTATATCACTCAATTCTGACTTTACATATCTCTCAATTCTGACTTTATATCTCACAATTCTGACTTTACATCTCTCAATTCTGACTTTACATCTCTCAATTAATTCTGACTTTACATCTCATAATTCTGACTTTATATCTCTCAATTCTGACTTTATATCTCTCAATTCTGACTTTATATCTCACAATTCTGACTTTATATCTCTCAATTCTGACTTTATATCACTCAATTCTGACTTTACATCTCTCAATTCTGACTTTATATCTCTCAATTCTGACTTTATATCACTCAATTCTGACTTTACATCTCAATTAATTCTGACTTTATATCTCTCAATTCTGACTTTATATCACTCAATTCTGACTTTACATCTCTCATCTCTCAATTCTGACTTTATATCTCTCAATTCTGACTTTATATCTCTCAATTCTGACTTTATATCACACAATTCTGACTTTATATCTCTCAATTCTGACTTTACATCTATACTGACTTTTCATAATTCTGACTTTACATCTCTCAATTAATTCTGACTTTATATCTCACAATTCTGACTTTATATCTCACAATTCTGACTTTATATCACTCAATTCTGACTTTACATCTCTCAATTCTGACTTTATATCTCTCAATTCTGACTTTATATCTCTCAATTCTGACTTTATATCTCAATTAATTCTGACTTTATATCTCTCAATTCTGACTTTATATCTCTCAATTCTGACTTTACATCTCTGAATTAATTCTGACTTTACATCTCAATTAATTCTGACTTTATATCTCTCAATTCTGACTTTACATCTCACAATTCTGACTTTATATCTCTCAATTCTGACTTTATATCTCTCAATTAATTCTGACTTTATATCTCTCAATTCTGACTTTATATCACTCAATTCTGACTTTATATCTCTCAATTAATTCTGACTTTATATCTCTCAATTCTGACTTTACATCACAATTAATTCTGACTTTACATCTCTCAATTCTGACTTTATATCTCTCAATTCTGACTTTACATCTCTCAATTCTGACTTTATATCTCTCAATTCTGACTTTATATCACTCAATTCTGACTTTACATCACTCAATTCTGACTTTACATTATAATTCTGACTTTTAATTCTGACTTTACATCTCACTCAATTCTGACTTTACATCACTCAATTCTGACTTTACATCTCAATCAATTCTGACTTTATATCACTCCAATTCTGACTTTATATCTCTCCAATTCTGACTTTACATCTCTCAATTAATTCTGACTTTACATCTCTCAATTAATTCTGACTTTATATCACTCAATTCTGACTTTACATCTCACAATTAATTCTGACTTTACATCTCTCAATTAATTCTGACTTTATATCTCTCAATTCTGACTTTATATCTCTCAGATTCTGACTTTATCTCTCAATTAATTCTGACTTTATATCACTCAATTCTGACTTTATATCTCTCAATTCTGACTTTATATCTCTCAATTCTGACTTTATATCTCTCAATTCTGACTTTACATCTCAAACAATTCTGACTTTACATCTCTCAATTCTGACTTTATATCTCTCAATTAATTCTGACTTTATATCTCTCAATTCTGACTTTACATCTCTCAATTCTGACTTTATATCTCTCAATTCTGACTTTATATCTCACAATTCTGACTTTATATCTCTCAATTAATTCTGACTTTATATCACTCAATTCTGACTTTATATCACTCAATTCTGACTTTATATCTCTCAATTTCTGACTTTACATATCTCTCAATTAATTCTGACTTTATATCACTCAATTCTGACTTTACATCTCTCAATTAATTCTGACTTTATATCTCTCAATTCTGACTTTATATCTCTCAATTCTGACTTTACATCTCTCAATTCTGACTTTACATCTCTCAATTCTGACTTTTATCTCTCAATTCTGACTTTACATCTCTCAATTCTGAATTCTGACTTTATATCTCTCAATTCTGACTTTATATCTCTCAATTCTGACTTTACATCTATCTCTCAATTAATTCTGACTTTATATCACTCAATTCTGACTTTACATCTCTTTAATCAATTCTGACTTTATATCATCTCTGACTTTTAATTCTGACTTTATATCTCTCAATTAATTCTGACTTTCTCATCTCTCAATTCTGACTTTATATCTCAATCAATTCTGACTTTATATCTCTCAATTCTGACTTTACATCTCACAATTAATTCTGACTTTACATCTCTCAATTAATTCTGACTTTACATCTCTCAATTCTGACTTTATATCTCTCAATTAATTCTGACTTTATATCTCTCAATTCTGACTTTATATCTCTCAATTCTGACTTTACATCTCTCAATTTGAATTCTGACTTTACATCTCTCAATTCTGACTTTATATCTCTCAATTCTGACTTTATATCACTCAATTCTGACTTTATATCTCACAATTCTGACTTTACATCTCTCAATTCTGACTTTACATCACTTAATTCTGACTTTACATCACTCAATTCTGACTTTACATCTCTCAAGTAATTCTGACTTTATATCTCACTCAATTCTGACTTTATATCTCTCAATTCTGACTTTACATCTCTCAATTCTGACTTTACATCTACAATTAATTCTGACTTTACATCTCTCAATTCTGACTTTACATCTCTCAATTCTGACTTTACATCACTCAATTCTGACTTTACATCTCTCAATTAATTCTGACTTTACATCTCTCAATTCTGACTTTACATCTCTCAATTCTGACTTTACATCTCTCAATTAATTCTGACTTTATATCTCTCAATTCTGACTTTACATCTCTCAATTCTGACTTTATATCTCTCAATTCTGACTTTATATCACTCAATTCTGACTTTACATCTGACTCATTTTAATTCTGACTTTATATCACTCAATTCTGACTTTATATCTCTCATAATTCTGACTTTACATATCTCTCAATTCTGACTTTATATCACTCAATTCTGACTTTATATCTCTCCAATTCTGACTTTACATCACACAATTCTGACTTTATATCTCTCAATTCTGACTTTATATCACTTTCAATTCTGACTTTACATCTCTCAATTCTGACTTTACATCTACTCAATTCTGACTTTACATCTCAATTCTGACATTATATCTCTCAATTCTGACTTTACATCTCAATTCTGACTTTACATCTCAATTAATTCTGACTTTATATCTCTCAATTCTGACATTTATAATTCTCACTTTACATCTGACTTTACATATCTCAATCAATTCTGACTTTATATCACTCAATTCTGACTTTTATCTCTCAATTCTGACTTTACATTAATTAATTCTGACTTTATATCTCAATTAATTCTGACTTTATATCTCATAATTCTGACTTTATATCTCTCAATTCTGACTTTACATCTCTCTGACTATAATTCTGACTTTACATTTCTGTAATTCTGACTTTATATCACTCAATTCTGACTTTACATCTCTCAATTAATTCTGACTTTATCTCTCAATTAATTCTGACTTTACATCTCATAATTCTGACTTTATATCTCTCAATTCTGACTTTACATCTCTCAATTCTGACTTTACATCTCTCAATTCTGACTTTATATCTCAATTCTGACATATTCTCTCAATTCTGACTTTACATCTCTCAATTCTGACTTTACATCTGTAATTTACATATTTGTAATTCTGACTTTATATCTCTCAATTCTGACTTTATATCACTCAATTCTGACTTTATATCACTCAATTCTGATTTTACATCTCATAATTCTGACTTTATATCAATTAATTCTGACTTTACATCTCTCAATTAATTCTGACTTTACATCTCTCAATTCTGACTTTATCTCACAATTAATTCTGACTTTACATCACTCAATTAATTCTGACTTTATATCTCTCAATTCTGACTTTATATCTGGCAATTCTGACTTTATATCTCTCAATTCTGACTTTATATCTCTCAATTCTGACTTTATATCTCTAATTAATTCTGACTTTAAATCTCTTAATTCTGACTTTACATCTCCAAGTAATTCTGACTTTATATCTCACAATTCTGACTTTACATCTCTCCAATTCTGACTTTATATCTACTCAATTAATTCTGACTTTATATCTCTCAATTCTGACTTTATATCTGTCTTTACATATCACTCAATTCTGACTTTATATCTCACATTAATTCTGACTTTACATCTCATTAATTCTGACTTTATATCACTCAATTCTGACTTTATATCTCTCAATTCTGACTTTACATCTCTCAATTCTGACTTTACATCTGACTTTACATCTCTCAATTAATTCTGACTTTATATCTCTCAATTCTGACTTTATATCTACATTAATTCTGACTTTACATCTCTCAATTCTGACTTTATATCTTGAAATTCTGACTTTACATCATCAATTAATTCTGACTTTTTACATCTGACTTTACATCTCTCAATTAATTCTGACTTTATATCACTGCAATTCTGACTTTATATCTCTCAATTCTGACTTTACATTTCTCAATTCAACTTTACATCTCATAATTCTGACTTTACATCTGACTACAAGTTCTGACTTTACATCTACTCAATTCTGACTTTACATTTGACTCTTACATTTTAATTCTGACTTTATATCTCGTAATTCTGACTTTACATCATAATTCTCAATTCTGACTTTACATCCTCAATTCTGACTTTACATCTGACTTTACATTTGTAATTCTGACTTTATATCACTCAATTCTGACTTTACATTTCTCAATTCTGACTTTATATCTCTCAATTCTGACTTTACATCTCTCAATTCTGACTTTATATCTCTCAATTCTGACTTTACATCTCTCAATTCTGACTTTACATCTCACGATTCTGACTTTACATCTGACTTTACATCTTGTAATTCTGACTTTATATCTCTAATTCTGACTTTATATCTCTCAATTCTGACTTTATATCTCTCAATTCTGACTTTATATCTACTCAATTCTGACTTTACATACTCAATTCTGACTTTACATTTCTCAATTCTGACTTTATATCACGCAATTCTGACTTTACATCTCTCAATTCTGACTTTATCTCTCAATTAATTCTGACTTTATATCACTCAATTCTGACTTTATATCACTCAATTCTGACTTTATATCACTCAATTCTGACTTTACATCTCAATTAATTCTGACTTTATATCTCAATTCTGACTTTACATCTCATAATTCTGACTTTTACATCTCATAATTCTGACTTTACATACATTTACGTAATTCTGACTTTATATCTCGCAATTCTGACTTTATATCTTCGTAATTCTGACTTTACATCACTCAATTCTGACTTTATATCTCTCAATTCTGACTTTACATCTACATCAATTCTGACTTTATCATCAATTCTGACTTTTACATTTCATAATTCTGACTTTATATCTCACATAATTCTGACTTTATATCTACTCAATTCTGATTTTACATCTCTCAATTCTGACTTTATATCTCTCAATTCTGACTTTATATCTCTCAATTCTGACTTTATATCTTGAAAATTCTGACTTTATATCTACTCCAATTCTGACTTTATATCTCTCAATTCTGACTTTACATCTCACATTAATTCTGACTTTACATCTCTCAATTAATTCTGACTTTATATCTCATTAATTCTGACTTTATATCTCTCAATTCTGACTTTTTACATCTCAATTAATTCTGACTTTACATCTGTCTTTCATTTAAGTAATTCTGACTTTATATCTCTCAATTCTGACTTTATATCTCTCAATTCTGATTTTACATCTCTCAATTCTGATTTTATATCTCTCAAAATTCTGACTTTACATCTCACAATTCTGACTTTACATTTGACTTTACATTTCACAATTCTGACTTTATATCTCTCAATTCTGACTTTATATCTCTCAATTCTGACTTTATATCTCTCAATTAATTCTGACTTTATATCTCTCAATTCTGACTTTATATCTCTCAATTCTGACTTTATATCTCTCAATTCTGACTTTATATCTCTCAATTCTGACTTTATATCTCAATTCTGACTTTTATCACTCCAATTCTGACTTTATCTCTCTCAATTCTGACTTTCATCTTTAATTCTGACTTTACATCTTAATTCTGACTTTATATCCTCAATTCTGACTTTACATCTCTTAATTCAATTTTACATCTGACTTTACATTCTCAATTCTGACTTTATATCTCGCAATTCTGACTTTACATCTACTCAATTCTGACTTTACATCTGACTTAATTCTGACTTTACATTCAACTCAATTCTGACTTTATATCTGACTTTATTCTGACTTTACATCACTCAGTTCTGACTTTACATCTCTCACAATTCTGACTTTACATCTGACTTCAATTTCTGACTTTACTTTCATCTATAATTCTGACTTTATATCTGACTTTACATTTCCAGCATTCTGACTTTACATCTACACAATTCTGACTTTATTCTGACTTTACATCTCTCAATTCTGACTTTATATCACTCAATTCTGACTTTATATCACTCAATTCTGACTTTATATCATCATAATTCTGACTTTTACATCTGACTTTAATTCGCAATTCTGACTTTACATCACGCAATTCTGACTTTTACATCTGACTTTACATTTCACTCAATTCTGACTTTACATCTCACAATTCTGACTTTACATGACTTACATTTACGTAATTCTGACTTTATATCTCAATTCTGACTTTATATTTCATAATTCTGACTTTATATCTCAACAATTCTGACTTTACATCTCACATTAATTCTGACTATACATCTGACTTTACATTAATTCTGACTTTATATCTCTCAATTCTGACTTTACATCTCATAATTCTGACTTTATATCTCTCAATTCTGACTTTACATCTCTCAATTCTGACTTTACATCTACTTAATTCTGACTTTACATCTGACAGATTTACATTTCGCAATTCCGACTTTACATCTCTCAATTCTGACTTTATATCTGTCTTCTACAATTCTGACTTTATATCTCAATTAATTCTGACTTTACATCTCAATTAATTCTGACTTTATATCTCAATTAATTCTGACTTTACATCTCATAATTCTGACTTTATATCTTGAAATTACGACTTTACATCTCATAATTCTGACTTTACATCACTCAATTCTGACTTTACATCTTTACATTTGTAATTCTGACTTTATATCTCACATAATTCTGACTTTACATCTCTCAATTCTGACTTTATATCTCTCAATTCTGACTTTATATCTCTCAATTCTGACTTTATTCTGACTTTACATTTCACAATTCTGACTTTACATCACTCAATTCTGACTTTACATCTCACAATTAATTCTGACTTTACATCTGTCTTTACATTTGTAATTCTGACTTTATATCTCTTAATTCTGACTTTACATCTCACAATTCTGACTTTACATCTCGCAATTCTGACTTTATATCTGACTCAATTAATTCTGACTTTACATCTCAATCAATTCTGACTTTACATTTAAGTAATTCTGACTTTATATCTACTCAATTCTGACTTTATATCTCATAATTCTGACTTTACATCTCTCAATTAATTGACATCTGACTTATACATTTCAATGAATTCTGACTTTATATCTCTCAATTCTGACTTTACATCTCAATTCTGACTTTACATCTGACTTTACATTTTGAATTCTGACTTTATATCTCTCAATTCTGACTTTATATCTGACAATTCTGACTTTACATCTCTCAATTCTGACTTTACATCACTCCAATTCTGACTTTACATCTCTGAATTCTGACTTTATATCTCTCAATTCTGACTTTACATCTCTCAATTCTGACTTACATATGACTTTACAATTCGCAATTCTGACTTTACATCTCAATTCTGACTTTTACATCTGACTTTACATTTATCAATAATTCTGACTTTACGTCTTGCAATTCTGACTTTACATCTGACTTTACAATTCAATTGACTTTACATCTCTCGCAATTCTGACTTTACATCTGACTTGTTCAGATTCTCGACTTTACATCTCTCAATTCTGACTTTACATCTGACTTTACATTTAATTCTGACTTTACATCTCATAATTCTGACTTTACATTTGACTTTACATCTTCAAATAATTCTGACTTTATATCTCTCAATTCTGACTTTACATTTCATAATTCTGACTTTACATATCATAATTCTGACTTTATATCACTCAATTCTGACTATACATCTGACTTTCTTTTCAATTCTGACTTTATATCTCTCAATTCTGACTTTACATCTCTCAAATTAATTCTGACTTTATATCTTGATTAATTCTGATTTTATATCTCATCCAATTCCGACTTTACATCTCTATGCAATTCTGACTTTACACATCTGACTTTACATTCAGCAATTCTGACTTTTACATCTACAAAATTCTGACTTTACATCTGTCTTTACATTTTGTAATTCTGACTTTATATCACTCAATTCTGACTTTGTTCGTTAATTCTGACTTTATCTCTACTGAATTCCGATTTTACATCTACGCAATTAATTCTGACTTTATATCTTGAAGTCTGATTTTACATCTAACATAATTCGACTTCCACCATCATAATTCTGACTTTACATCTATAATTCTGACTTTACATCCGACTTTACATTTTAATGATTGCGACTTTACATCTGCCAATTCTGACTTTATATCTCATAATTCCAGACTTTGCATCTACGCAATTCCGACTTTACATCTGTCTTTACATTTAAGTAATTCTGACTTTATATCTCACAATTCTGACTTTTACATTTTAAGTAATTCTGACTTTTACATCTGCTTAATTCTGACTTTTATATCTATAATTCAGACTTTACATCTACGCCAATTCTGACTTTACATCTGTGTCTTTACATTTAGTAATTCTGACTTTATATCTCGCCAATTCGACTTTATATCTACATGATTCCGATTTTACATCTGGCAGTTCTGACTTTTCATATCTATGAATTCGACACCATCTCGCCAATTCTGACACACGTCTTATCTTTTACGTTGTGTTCTGACTTTTATATCTCACAATTCTGACTTTATATCTACGCCAATTCCGACTTTGCATCTACTTAGTTCTGACTTTACATCTGTCTTTTACATTTCTGCGTAATTCCTGACTTTATAACTATAATTCTGACTTTATATCTATATCAATTCGATTTTGCATCTGGCAATTCTGATTTTATATCTTAGTACGATTTTACATCTACGCCAATTCTGACTTTATTTTGACTTTGTTTCACAATTCTGATTTTACATCTCACAATTCCGACTTTACATCCTATGATTCCGACACATTTGACTTTACATTTAATGATTCTGACTTTCCATCTTCGCCAATTCTGACTTTACATTTGCAGTTACGACTTTGCTGTATCTTACAATTCCAACATCTACTTGAGTTTTGACACACATCTGACTTTTGCATTTTGCAATTCACAGTTTTAAAATCTACGCCAATTCCAGGCTTTACATCTACATGATACGACTTTACATCTAGTGAGTTCTGATTTTACATCTACTTGGTCTGACTTTATCTACTGGTCTAGTTTTACATCTAGCAATTCAGTTACACATCTCACAATTCTGACTTTATATGTGCAATTCTGACAAAATTCTGAATTGCGAGATAAAAGTTACGTTATCTTTTAAAAGTTTTTATTACATACTTGAAACAAGCTTCCAGTAGATTTCAATTTTAACTTCTTAAGAGAGAGAGAGAGAGAGAGAGAGAGAGAGCAGTTTTGTATGCCGTTTTATGCCATACAATGTTCAAAATTCTAGAAACTTGGATCACTTTAGACAAGTTCTGAGCTCACCTGACTTCCCAAGTTCCAACATGATTGCATTTTAATTTGAGTTCTTACGTGCCTGCTGACCTTGAGCTTCACGGCCTTGTAACATCTCTGGCCATCTTTGATACGCCTTTTCCTCACCAGCGCCACAGCCACGCCACGGCGCCTGAATGAGGTGGCACAGCTCAGGTGATATATTGTGTTTGCCTCGTTGGTTCGTTAAACTTTAACGAGGAGCTCTGGCTTCCATTGCTGAGCAGCAAAGACAGAAGGGTTTTTGAGAAAAGCGAGAATATCAAACACAGCTTAACACATTTCTTGTGTCTCCAGTCGACTTGGGCGTTTCAGAGTACTAGGCTATCTGCCAGTCATTTTAAAGGCTGACATCCTACTATGGTGCCTGTTGTATGAAGTTTTTGCTAGTTGGAAAGAAATACAAATAAACAATATATTGAAGTGTAGGAGTACATCAGCAGTTCTCAGCTGGAGTATCTCAGGTATCTGTTCTGATATAGTTTATGGTCTGTAGGAATAAAAAGCAATACTAAATGCAAATAATAAATACAAAGCATATTCTGTTACACCATAGCAATATAGTATATAGTTAGAGACTTATACAGGTTTGTAACAACATGAGGTGAGAGGTTGTTTAAGTTGTGAGTGAACTGCACCTTTAAACTGCAC
>CM031963.1:15286840-15394340 GCA_018749465.1 Paracanthobrama guichenoti
GACAGTGGATATTCAATTATTACATAAAAGTGGAATTATTCAATTATCACATGAAGTCAAAATGGACAAAAATTCTAAATTATGACAGTGGATACTATTACATAAAAAAGTGGAATTATTCAATTATCACATGAAGTCAAAATGGACAAAAATTATCTAAATCACGACAGTGGATACTATTACATAAAAGTGGAATTATTCAATTATCACATGAAGTCAAAATGGACAAAAATTCTAAATTACGACAGTGGATACTATTACATAAAAGTGGAATTATTCAATTATCACATGAAGTCAAAATGGACAAAAATTCTAAATTACGACAGTGGATACTATTACATAAAAGTGGAATTATTCAATTATCACATGAAGTCAAAATGGACAAAAATTCTAAATTATGACAGTGGATACTATTACATAAAAGTGGAATTATTCAATCACATGAAGTCAAAATGGACAAAAATTCTAAATTGACAGTGGATACTATTACATAAAAGTGGAATTATTCAATTATCACATGAAGTCAAAATGGACAAAAATTCTAAATTATGACAGTGGATACTATTACATAAAAGTGGAATTATTCAATTATCACATGAAGTCAAAATGGACAAAAATTCTAAATTATGACAGTGGATACTATTACATAAAAGTGGAATTATTCAATTATCACATGAAGTCAAAATGGACAAAAATTCTAAATCACGACAGTGGATACTATTACATAAAAGTGGAATTATTCAATTTATCACATGAAGTCAAAATGGACAAAAATTCTAAATCATGACAGTGGATACTATTACATAAAAGTGGAATTATTCAATTATCACATGAAGTCAAAATGGACAAAAATTCTAAATTATGACAGTGGATACTATTACATAAAAGTGGAATTATTCAATTATCACATGAAGTCAAAATGGACAAAAATTCTAAATTATGACAGTGGATACTATTACATAAAAGTGGAATTATTCAATTATCACATGAAGTCAAAATGGACAAAAATTCTAAATTATGACAGTGGATACTATTACATAAAAGTGGAATTATTCAATTATCACATGAAGTCAAAATGGACAAAAATTCTAAATTATGACAGTGGATACTATTACATAAAAGTGGAATTATTCAAAATTATCTATTACATAAAAGTCAAAATGGACAAAATGGAAAATTCTAAATTATGACAGTGGATACTATTACATAAAAGTGGAATTATTCAATTATCACATGAAGTCAAAATGGACAAAAATTCTAAATTATGACAGTGGATACTATTACATAAAAGTGGAATTATTCAATTATCACATGAAGTCAAAATGGACAAAAATTCTAAATTATGACAGTGGATACTATTACATAAAAGTGGAATTATTCAATCACATGAAGTCAAAATGGACAAAAATTCTAAATTATGACAGTGGATACTATTACATAAAAGTGGAATTATTCAATTATCACATGAAGTCAAAATGGACAAAAATTCTAAATCACGACAGTGGATACTATTACATAAAAATGGAATTATTCAATTATTACAAAGTCAAAATGGACAAAAATTCTCATTTATGACAGTGGATACTATTACATAAAAGTGGAATTATTCAATTATCACATGAAGTCAAAATGGACAAAAATTCTAAATTATGACAGTGGATACTATTACATAAAAGTGGAATTATTCAATTATCACATGAAGTCAAAATGGACAAAAATTCTAAATTATGACAGTGGATACTATTACATAAAAGTGGAATTATTCAATTATCACATGAAGTCAAAATGGACAAAAATTCTAAATTATGACAGTGGATACTATTACATAAAAGTGGATTATTCAATTATTACATAAAATGGTGACAGTGGATATTATTCATAAAAGTGGAATTATTCAACATGAAGTCAAAATGGACAAAAATTCTAAATCATGACAGTGGATACTATTACATAAAAGTGGAATTATTCAATTATCACATGAAGTCAAAATGGACAAAAATTCTAAATCACGACAGTGGATACTATTACATAAAAGTGGAATTATTCAATTATCACATGAAGTCAAAATGGACAAAAATTCTAAATTATGACAGTGGATACTATTACATAAAAGTGGAATTATTCAATTATCACATGAAGTCAAAATGGACAAAAATTCTAAATTATGACAGTGGATACTATTACATAAAAGTGGAATTATTCAATTATCACATGAAGTCAAAATGGACAAAAATTCTAAATTATGACAGTGGATACTATTACATAAAAAGTGGAATTATTCAATTATCACATGAAGTCAAAATGGACAAAAATTCTAAATTATGACAGTGGATACTATTACATAAAAGTGGAATTATTCAATTATCACATGAAGTCAAAATGGACAAAAATTCTAAATTATGACAGTGGATACTATTACATAAAAGTGGAATTATTCAATTATCACATGAAGTCAAAATGGACAAAAATTCTAAATTATGACAGTGGATACTATTACATAAAAGTGGAATTATTCAATTATCACATGAAGTCAAAATGGACAAAAATTCTAAATTATGACAGTGGATACTATTACATAAAAGTGGAATTATTCAATTATCACATGAAGTCAAAATGGACAAAAATTCTAAATTACGACAGTGGATACTATTACATAAAAGTGGAATTATTCAATTATCACATGAAGTCAAAATGGACAAAAATTCTAAATCATGACAGTGGATACTATTACATAAAAGTGGAATTATTCAATTATCACATGAAGTCAAAATGGACAAAAATTCTAAATTATGACAGTGGATACTATTACATAAAAGTGGAATTATTCAATTATCACATGAAGTCAAAATGGACAAAAATTCTAAATTATGACAGTGGATACTATTACATAAAAGTGGAATTATTCAATTATCACATGAAGTCAAAATGGACAAAAATTCTAAATTATGACAGTGGATACTATTACATAAAAGTGGAATTATTCAATTATCACATGAAGTCAAAATGGACAAAAATTCTAAATTATGACAGTGGATACTATTACATAAAAGTGGAATTATTCAATTATCACATGAAGTCAAAATGGACAAAAATTCTAAATTATGACAGTGGATACTATTACATAAAAGTGGAATTATTCAATTATCACATGAAGTCAAAATGGACAAAAATTCTAAATTATGACAGTGGATACTATTACATAAAAGTGGAATTATTCAATTACATGAAGTCAAAATGGACAAAAATTCTAAATTATGACAGTGGATACTATTACATAAAAGTGGAATTATTCAATTATCACATGAAGTCAAAATGGACAAAAATTCTAAATTATGACAGTGGATACTATTACATAAAAGTGGAATTATTCAATTATCACATGAAGTCAAAATGGACAAAAATTCTAAATTATGACAGTGGATACTATTACATAAAAGTGGAATTATTCAATTATCACATGAAGTCAAAATGGACAAAAATTCTAAATTATGACAGTGGATACTATTACATAAAAGTGGAATTATTCAATTATCACATGAAGTCAAAATGGACAAAAATTCTAAATTATGACAGTGGATACTATTACATAAAAGTGGAATTATTCAATTATCACATGAAGTCAAAATGGACAAAAATTCTAAATTATGACAGTGGATACTATTACATAAAAGTGGAATTATTCAATTATCACATGAAGTCAAAATGGACAAAAATTCTAAATTATGACAGTGGATACTATTACATAAAAGTGGAATTATTCAATTATCACATGAAGTCAAAATGGACAAAAATTCTAAATTATGACAGTGGATACTATTACATAAAAGTGGAATTATTCAATTATCACATGAAGTCAAAATGGACAAAAATTCTAAATTATGACAGTGGATACTATTACATAAAAGTGGAATTATTCAATTATCACATGAAGTCAAAATGGACAAAAATTCTAAATTATGACAGTGGATACTATTACATAAAAGTGGAATTATTCAATTATCACATGAAGTCAAAATGGACAAAAATTCTAAATTATGACAGTGGATACTATTACATAAAAGTGGAATTATTCAATTATCACATGAAGTCAAAATGGACAAAAATTCTAAATTATGACAGTGGATACTATTACATAAAAGTGGAATTATTCAATTATCACATGAAGTCAAAATGGACAAAAATTCTAAATTATGACAGTGGATACTATTACATAAAAGTGGAATTATTCAATTATCACATGAAGTCAAAATGGACAAAAATTCTAAATTATGACAGTGGATACTATTACATAAAAGTGGAATTATTCAATTATCACATGAAGTCAAAATGGACAAAAATTCTAAATTATGACAGTGGATACTATTACATAAAAGTGGAATTATTCAATTATCACATGAAGTCAAAATGGACAAAAATTCTAAATTATGACAGTGGATACTATTACATAAAAGTGGAATTATTCAATTATCACATGAAGTCAAAATGGACAAAAATTCTAAATTATGACAGTGGATACTATTACATAAAAGTGGAATTATTCAATTATCACATGAAGTCAAAATGGACAAAAATTCTAAATTATGACAGTGGATACTATTACATAAAAGTGGAATTATTCAATTATCACATGAAGTCAAAATGGACAAAAATTCTAAATTATGACAGTGGATACTATTACATAAAAGTGGAATTATTCAATTATCACATGAAGTCAAAATGGACAAAAATTCTAAATTATGACAGTGGATACTATTACATAAAAAGTGGAATTATTCAATTATCACATGAAGTCAAAATGGACAAAAATTCTAAATGACAGTGGATACTATTACATAAAAGTGGAATTAGTGGATACTATTACATAAAAGTGGAATTATTCAATTATCACATGAAGTCAAAATGGACAAAAATTCTAAATTATGACAGTGGATACTATTACATAAAAGTGGAATTATTCAATTATCACATGAAGTCAAAATGGACAAAAATTCTAAATTATGACAGTGGATACTATTACATAAAAGTGGAATTATTCAATTATCACATGAAGTCAAAATGGACAAAAATTCTAAATTATGACAGTGGATACTATTACATAAAAGTGGAATTATTCAATTATCACATGAAGTCAAAATGGACAAAAATTCTAAATTATGACAGTGGATACTATTACATAAAAGTGGAATTATTCAATTATCACATGAAGTCAAAATGGACAAAAATTCTAAATTATGACAGTGGATACTATTACATAAAAGTGGAATTATTCAATTATCACATGAAGTCAAAATGGACAAAAATTCTAAATTATGACAGTGGATACTATTACATAAAAGTGGAATTATTCAATTATCACATGAAGTCAAAATGGACAAAAATTCTAAATTATGACAGTGGATACTATTACATAAAAGTGGAATTATTCAATTATCACATGAAGTCAAAATGGACAAAAATTCTAAATTATGACAGTGGATACTATTACATAAAAGTGGAATTATTCAATTATCACATGAAGTCAAAATGGACAAAAATTCTAAATTACGACAGTGGATACTATTACATAAAAGTGGAATTATTCAATTATCACATGAAGTCAAAATGGACAAAAATTCTAAATTATGACAGTGGATACTATTACATAAAAGTGGAATTATTCAATTATCACATGAAGTCAAAATGGACAAAAATTCTAAATTATGACAGTGGATACTATTACATAAAAGTGGAATTATTCAATTATCACATGAAGTCAAAATGGACAAAAATTCTAAATTATGACAGTGGATACTATTACATAAAAGTGGAATTATTCAATTATCACATGAAGTCAAAATGGACAAAAATTCTAAATTATGACAGTGGATACTATTACATAAAAGTGGAATTATTCAATTATCACATGAAGTCAAAATGGACAAAAATTCTAAATTATGACAGTGGATACTATTACATAAAAGTGGAATTATTCAATTATCACATGAAGTCAAAATGGACAAAAATTCTAAATTATGACAGTGGATACTATTACATAAAAGTGGAATTATTCAATTATCACATGAAGTCAAAATGGACAAAAATTCTAAATTATGACAGTGGATACTATTACATAAAAGTGGAATTATTCAATTATCACATGAAGTCAAAATGGACAAAAATTCTAAATTATGACAGTGGATACTATTACATAAAAGTGGAATTATTCAATTATCACATGAAGTCAAAATGGACAAAAATTCTAAATTATGACAGTGGATACTATTACATAAAAGTGGAATTATTCAATTATCACATGAAGTCAAAATGGACAAAAATTCTAAATTATGACAGTGGATACTATTACATAAAAGTGGAATTATTCAATTATCACATGAAGTCAAAATGGACAAAAATTCTAAATTATGACAGTGGATACTATTACATAAAAGTGGAATTATTCAATTATCATGAAGTCAAAATGGACAAAAATTCTAAATTATGACAGTGGATACTATTACATAAAAGTGGAATTATTCAATTATCACATGAAGTCAAAATGGACAAAAATTCTAAATTATGACAGTGGATACTATTACATAAAAGTGGAATTATTCAATTATCACATGAAGTCAAAATGGACAAAAATTCTAAATTATGACAGTGGATACTATTACATAAAAGTGGAATTATTCAATTATCACATGAAGTCAAAATGGACAAAAATTCTAAATTATGACAGTGGATACTATTACATAAAAGTGGAATTATTCAATTATCACATGAAGTCAAAATGGACAAAAATTCTAAATTATGACAGTGGATACTATTACATAAAAGTGGAATTATTCAATTATCACATGAAGTCAAAATGGACAAAAATTCTAAATTATGACAGTGGATACTATTACATAAAAGTGGAATTATTCAATTACATGAAGTCAAAATGGACAAAAATTCTAAATTATGACAGTGGATACTATTACATAAAAGTGGAATTATTCAATTATCACATGAAGTCAAAATGGACAAAAATTCTAAATTATGACAGTGGATACTATTACATAAAAGTGGAATTATTCAATTATCACATGAAGTCAAAATGGACAAAAATTCTAAATTATGACAGTGGATACTATTACATAAAAGTGGAATTATTCAATTATCACATGAAGTCAAAATGGACAAAAATTCTAAATTATGACAGTGGATACTATTACATAAAAGTGGAATTATTCAATTATCACATGAAGTCAAAATGGACAAAAATTCTAAATTATGACAGTGGATACTATTACATAAAAGTGGAATTATTCAATTATCACATGAAGTCAAAATGGACAAAAATTCTAAATTATGACAGTGGATACTATTACATAAAAGTGGAATTATTCAATTATCACATGAAGTCAAAATGGACAAAAATTCTAAATTATGACAGTGGATACTATTACATAAAAGTGGAATTATTCAATTATCACATGAAGTCAAAATGGACAAAAATTCTAAATTATGACAGTGGATACTATTACATAAAAGTGGAATTATTCAATTATCACATGAAGTCAAAATGGACAAAAATTCTAAATTATGACAGTGGATACTATTACATAAAAGTGGAATTATTCAATTATCACATGAAGTCAAAATGGACAAAAATTCTAAATTATGACAGTGGATACTATTACATAAAAGTGGAATTATTCAATTATCACATGAAGTCAAAATGGACAAAATTCTAAATTATGACAGTGGATACTATTACATAAAAGTGGAATTATTCAATTATCACATGAAGTCAAAATGGACAAAAATTCTAAATTATGACAGTGGATACTATTACATAAAAGTGGAATTATTCAATTATCACATGAAGTCAAAATGGACAAAAATTCTAAATTATGACAGTGGATACTATTACATAAAAGTGGAATTATTCAATTATCACATGAAGTCAAAATGGACAAAAATTCTAAATTATGACAGTGGATACTATTACATAAAAGTGGAATTATTCAATTATCACATGAAGTCAAAATGGACAAAAATTCTAAATTATGACAGTGGATACTATTACATAAAAGTGGAATTATTCAATTATCACATGAAGTCAAAATGGACAAAAATTCTAAATTATGACAGTGGATACTATTACATAAAAGTGGAATTATTCAATTATCACATGAAGTCAAAATGGACAAAAATTCTAAATTATGACAGTGGATACTATTACATAAAAGTGGAATTATTCAATTATCACATGAAGTCAAAATGGACAAAAATTCTAAATTATGACAGTGGATACTATTACATAAAAGTGGAATTATTCAATTATCACATGAAGTCAAAATGGACAAAAATTCTAAATTATGACAGTGGATACTATTACATAAAAGTGGAATTATTCAATTATCACATGAAGTCAAAATGGACAAAAATTCTAAATTATGACAGTGGATACTATTACATAAAAGTGGAATTATTCAATTATCACATGAAGTCAAAATGGACAAAAATTCTAAATTATGACAGTGGATACTATTACATAAAAGTGGAATTATTCAATTATCACATGAAGTCAAAATGGACAAAAATTCTAAATTATGACAGTGGATACTATTACATAAAAGTGGAATTATTCAATTATCACATGAAGTCAAAATGGACAAAAATTCTAAATTATGACAGTGGATACTATTACATAAAAGTGGAATTATTCAATTATCACATGAAGTCAAAATGGACAAAAATTCTAAATTATGACAGTGGATACTATTACATAAAAGTGGAATTATTCAATTATCACATGAAGTCAAAATGGGACAGTGGATACTATTACATAAAAGTGGAATTATTCATTATCACAAGTCAAAATGGACAAAAATTTATTATGACAGTGGATACTATTACATAAAAGTGGAATTATTCAATTATCACATGAAGTCAAAATGGACAAAAATTCTAAATTATGACAGTGGATACTATTACATAAAAGTGGAATTATTCAATTATCACATGAAGTCAAAATGGACAAAAATTCTAAATTATGACAGTGGATACTATTACATAAAAGTGGAATTATTCAATTATCACATGAAGTCAAAATGGACAAAAATTCTAAATTATGACAGTGGATACTATTACATAAAAGTGGAATTATTCAATTATCACATGAAGTCAAAATGGACAAAAATTCTAAATTATGACAGTGGATACTATTACATAAAAGTGGAATTATTCAATTATCACATGAAGTCAAAATGGACAAAAATTCTAAATTATGACAGTGGATACTATTACATAAAAGTGGAATTATTCAATTATCACATGAAGTCAAAATGGACAAAAATTCTAAATTATGACAGTGGATACTATTACATAAAAGTGGAATTATTCAATTATCACATGAAGTCAAAATGGACAAAAATTCTAAATTATGACAGTGGATACTATTACATAAAAGTGGAATTATTCAATTATCACATGAAGTCAAAATGGACAAAAATTCTAAATTATGACAGTGGATACTATTACATAAAAGTGGAATTATTCAATTATCACATGAAGTCAAAATGGACAAAAATTCTAAATTATGACAGTGGATACTATTACATAAAAGTGGAATTATTCAATTATCACATGAAGTCAAAATGGACAAAAATTCTAAATTATGACAGTGGATACTATTACATAAAAGTGGAATTATTCAATTATCACATGAAGTCAAAATGGACAAAAATTCTAAATTATGACAGTGGATACTATTACATAAAAGTGGAATTATTCAATTATCACATGAAGTCAAAATGGACAAAAATTCTAAATTATGACAGTGGATACTATTACATAAAAGTGGAATTATTCAATTATCACATGAAGTCAAAATGGACAAAAATTCTAAATTATGACAGTGGATACTATTACATAAAAGTGGAATTATTCAATTATCACATGAAGTCAAAATGGACAAAAATTCTAAATTATGACAGTGGATACTATTACATAAAAGTGGAATTATTCAATTATCACATGAAGTCAAAATGGACAAAAATTCTAAATTATGACAGTGGATACTATTACATAAAAGTGGAATTATTCAATTATCACATGAAGTCAAAATGGACAAAAATTCTAAATTATGACAGTGGATACTATTACATAAAAGTGGAATTATTCAATTATCACATGAAGTCAAAATGGACAAAAATTCTAAATTACGACAGTGGATACTATTACATAAAAGTGGAATTATTCAATTATCACATGAAGTCAAAATGGACAAAAATTCTAAATTATGACAGTGGATACTATTACATAAAAGTGGAATTATTCAATTATCACATGAAGTCAAAATGGACAAAAATTCTAAATTATGACAGTGGATACTATTACATAAAAGTGGAATTATTCAATTATCACATGAAGTCAAAATGGACAAAAATTCTAAATTATGACAGTGGATACTATTACATAAAAGTGGAATTATTCAATTATCACATGAAGTCAAAATGGACAAAAATTCTAAATTATGACAGTGGATACTATTACATAAAAGTGGAATTATTCAATTATCACATGAAGTCAAAATGGACAAAAATTCTAAATTATGACAGTGGATACTATTACATAAAAGTGGAATTATTCAATTATCACATGAAGTCAAAATGGACAAAAATTCTAAATTATGACAGTGGATACTATTACATAAAAGTGGAATTATTCAATTATCACATGAAGTCAAAATGGACAAAAATTCTAAATTATGACAGTGGATACTATTACATAAAAGTGGAATTATTCAATTATCACATGAAGTCAAAATGGACAAAAATTCTAAATTATGACAGTGGATACTATTACATAAAAGTGGAATTATTCAATTATCACATGAAGTCAAAATGGACAAAAATTCTAAATTATGACAGTGGATACTATTACATAAAAGTGGAATTATTCAATTATCACATGAAGTCAAAATGGACAAAAATTCTAAATTATGACAGTGGATACTATTACATAAAAGTGGAATTATTCAATTATCACATGAAGTCAAAATGGACAAAAATTCTAAATTATGACAGTGGATACTATTACATAAAAGTGGAATTATTCAATTATCACATGAAGTCAAAATGGACAAAAATTCTAAATTATGACAGTGGATACTATTACATAAAAGTGGAATTATTCAATTATCACATGAAGTCAAAATGGACAAAAATTCTAAATTATGACAGTGGATACTATTACATAAAAGTGGAATTATTCAATTATCACATGAAGTCAAAATGGACAAAAATTCTAAATTATGACAGTGGATACTATTACATAAAAGTGGAATTATTCAATTATCACATGAAGTCAAAATGGACAAAAATTCTAAATTATGACAGTGGATACTATTACATAAAAGTGGAATTATTCAATTATCACATGAAGTCAAAATGGACAAAAATTCTAAATTATGACAGTGGATACTATTACATAAAAGTGGAATTATTCAATTATCACATGAAGTCAAAATGGACAAAAATTCTAAATTATGACAGTGGATACTATTACATAAAAGTGGAATTATTCAATTATCACATGAAGTCAAAATGGACAAAAATTCTAAATTATGACAGTGGATACTATTACATAAAAGTGGAATTATTCAATTATCACATGAAGTCAAAATGGACAAAAATTCTAAATTATGACAGTGGATACTATTACATAAAAGTGGAATTATTCAATTATCACATGAAGTCAAAATGGACAAAAATTCTAAATTATGACAGTGGATACTATTACATAAAAGTGGAATTATTCAATTATCACATGAAGTCAAAATGGACAAAAATTCTAAATTATGACAGTGGATACTATTACATAAAAGTGGAATTATTCAATTATCACATGAAGTCAAAATGGACAAAAATTCTAAATTATGACAGTGGATACTATTACATAAAAGTGGAATTATTCAATTATCACATGAAGTCAAAATGGACAAAAATTCTAAATTATGACAGTGGATACTATTACATAAAAGTGGAATTATTCAATCACATGAAGTCAAAATGGACAAAAATTCTAAATTATGACAGTGGATACTATTACATAAAAGTGGAATTATTCAATTATCACATGAAGTCAAAATGGACAAAAATTCTAAATTATGACAGTGGATACTATTACATAAAAGTGGAATTATTCAATTATCACATGAAGTCAAAATGGACAAAAATTCTAAATTATGACAGTGGATACTATTACATAAAAGTGGAATTATTCAATTATCACATGAAGTCAAAATGGACAAAAATTCTAAATTATGACAGTGGATACTATTACATAAAAGTGGAATTATTCAATTATCACATGAAGTCAAAATGGACAAAAATTCTAAATTATGACAGTGGATACTATTACATAAAAGTGGAATTATTCAATTATCACATGAAGTCAAAATGGACAAAAATTCTAAATTATGACAGTGGATACTATTACATAAAAGTGGAATTATTCAATTATCACATGAAGTCAAAATGGACAAAAATTCTAAATTATGACAGTGGATACTATTACATAAAAGTGGAATTATTCAATTATCACATGAAGTCAAAATGGACAAAAATTCTAAATTATGACAGTGGATACTATTACATAAAAGTGGAATTATTCAATTATCACATGAAGTCAAAATGGACAAAAATTCTAAATTATGACAGTGGATACTATTACATAAAAGTGGAATTATTCAATTATCACATGAAGTCAAAATGGACAAAAATTCTAAATTATGACAGTGGATACTATTACATAAAAGTGGAATTATTCAATTATCACATGAAGTCAAAATGGACAAAAATTCTAAATTATGACAGTGGATACTATTACATAAAAGTGGAATTATTCAATTATCACATGAAGTCAAAATGGACAAAAATTCTAAATTATGACAGTGGATACTATTACATAAAAGTGGAATTATTCAATTATCACATGAAGTCAAAATGGACAAAAATTCTAAATTATGACAGTGGATACTATTACATAAAAGTGGAATTATTCAATTATCACATGAAGTCAAAATGGACAAAAATTCTAAATTATGACAGTGGATACTATTACATAAAAGTGGAATTATTCAATTATCACATGAAGTCAAAATGGACAAAAATTCTAAATTATGACAGTGGATACTATTACATAAAAGTGGAATTATTCAATTATCACATGAAGTCAAAATGGACAAAAATTCTAAATTATGACAGTGGATACTATTACATAAAAGTGGAATTATTCAATTATCACATGAAGTCAAAATGGACAAAATTCTAAATTATGACAGTGGATACTATTACATAAAAGTGGAATTATTCAATTATCACATGAAGTCAAAATGGACAAAAATTCTAAATTATGACAGTGGATACTATTACATAAAAGTGGAATTATTCAATTATCACATGAAGTCAAAATGGACAAAAATTCTAAATTATGACAGTGGATACTATTACATAAAAGTGGAATTATTCAATTATCACATGAAGTCAAAATGGACAAAAATTCTAAATTATGACAGTGGATACTATTACATAAAAGTGGATACATGAAGTCAAAATGGACAAAAATAAATTATGACAGTGGATACTATTACATAAAAGTGGAATTATTCAATTATCACATGAAGTCAAAATGGACAAAAATTCTAAATTATGACAGTGGATACTATTACATAAAAGTGGAATTATTCAATTATCACATGAAGTCAAAATGGACAAAAATTCTAAATCACGACAGTGGATACTATTACATAAAAGTGGAATTATTCAATTATCACATGAAGTCAAAATGGACAAAAATTCTAAATTATGACAGTGGATACTATTACATAAAAGTGGAATTATTCAATTATCACATGAAGTCAAAATGGACAAAAATTCTAAATTATGACAGTGGATACTATTACATAAAAGTGGAATTATTCAATTATCACATGAAGTCAAAATGGACAAAAATTCTAAATTATGACAGTGGATACTATTACACATAAAAGTGGAATTATTCAATTATCACATGAAGTCAAAATGGACAAAAATTCTAAATTATGACAGTGGATACTATTACATAAAAGTGGAATTATTCAATTATCACATGAAGTCAAAATGGACAAAAATTCTAAATTATGACAGTGGATACTATTACATAAAAGTGGAATTATTCAATTATCACATGAAGTCAAAATGGACAAAAATTCTAAATTATGACAGTGGATACTATTACATAAAAGTGGAATTATTCAATTATCACATGAAGTCAAAATGGACAAAAATTCTAAATTATGACAGTGGATACTATTACATAAAAGTGGAATTATTCAATTATCACATGAAGTCAAAATGGACAAAAATTCTAAATTATGACAGTGGATACTATTACATAAAAGTGGAATTATTCAATTATCACATGAAGTCAAAATGGACAAAAATTCTAAATCATGACAGTGGATACTATTACATAAAAGTGGAATTATTCAATTATCACATGAAGTCAAAATGGACAAAAATTCTAAATTATGACAGTGGATACTATTACATAAAAGTGGAATTATTCAATTATCACATGAAGTCAAAATGGACAAAAATTCTAAATTATGACAGTGGATACTATTACATAAAAGTGGAATTATTCAATTATCACATGAAGTCAAAATGGACAAAAATTCTAAATTATGACAGTGGATACTATTACATAAAAGTGGAATTATTCAATTATCACATGAAGTCAAAATGGACAAAAATTCTAAATTATGACAGTGGATACTATTACATAAAAGTGGAATTATTCAATTATCACATGAAGTCAAAATGGACAAAAATTCTAAATTATGACAGTGGATACTATTACATAAAAGTGGAATTATTCAATTATCACATGAAGTCAAAATGGACAAAAATTCTAAATTATGACAGTGGATACTATTACATAAAAGTGGAATTATTCAATTATCACATGAAGTCAAAATGGACAAAAATTCTAAATTATGACAGTGGATACTATTACATAAAAGTGGAATTATTCAATTATCACATGAAGTCAAAATGGACAAAAATTCTAAATTATGACAGTGGATACTATTACATAAAAGTGGAATTATTCAATTATCACATGAAGTCAAAATGGACAAAAATTCTAAATTATGACAGTGGATACTATTACATAAAAGTGGAATTATTCAATTATCACATGAAGTCAAAATGGACAAAATTCTAAATTATGACAGTGGATACTATTACATAAAAGTGGAATTATTCAATTATCACATGAAGTCAAAATGGACAAAAATTCTAAATTATGACAGTGGATACTATTACATAAAAGTGGAATTATTCAATTATCACATGAAGTCAAAATGGACAAAAATTCTAAATTATGACAGTGGATACTATTACATAAAAGTGGAATTATTCAATTATCATGAAGTCAAAATGGACAAAAATTCTAAATTATGACAGTGGATACTATTACATAAAAGTGGAATTATTCAATTATCACATGAAGTCAAAATGGACAAAAATTCTAAATTATGACAGTGGATACTATTACATAAAAGTGGAATTATTCAATTATCACATGAAGTCAAAATGGACAAAAATTCTAAATTATGACAGTGGATACTATTACATAAAAGTGGAATTATTCAATTATCACATGAAGTCAAAATGGACAAAAATTCTAAATTATGACAGTGGATACTATTACATAAAAGTGGAATTATTCAATTATCACATGAAGTCAAAATGGACAAAAATTCTAAATTATGACAGTGGATACTATTACATAAAAGTGGAATTATTCAATTATCACATGAAGTCAAAATGGACAAAAATTCTAAATTATGACAGTGGATACTATTACATAAAAGTGGAATTATTCAATTATCACATGAAGTCAAAATGGACAAAAATTCTAAAATCACAACAGTGGATACTATTACATAAAAGTGGAATTATTCAATTATCACATGAAGTCAAAATGGACAAAAATTCTAAATTATGACAGTGGATACTATTACATAAAAGTGGAATTATTCAATTATCACATGAAGTCAAAATGGACAAAAATTCTAAATTATGACAGTGGATACTATTACATAAAAGTGGAATTATTCAATTATCACATGAAGTCAAAATGGACAAAAATTCTAAATTATGACAGTGGATACTATTACATAAAAGTGGAATTATTCAATTATCACATGAAGTCAAAATGGACAAAAATTCTAAATTATGACAGTGGATACTATTACATAAAAGTGGAATTATTCAATTATCACATGAAGTCAAAATGGACAAAAATTCTAAATTATGACAGTGGATACTATTACATAAAAGTGGAATTATTCAATTATCACATGAAGTCAAAATGGACAAAAATTCTAAATTATGACAGTGGATACTATTACATAAAAGTGGAATTATTCAATTATCACATGAAGTCAAAATGGACAAAAATTCTAAATTATGACAGTGGATACTATTACATAAAAGTGGAATTATTCAATTATCACATGAAGTCAAAATGGACAAAAATTCTAAATTATGACAGTGGATACTATTACATAAAAGTGGAATTATTCAATTATCACATGAAGTCAAAATGGACAAAAATTCTAAATTATGACAGTGGATACTATTACATAAAAGTGGAATTATTCAATTATCACATGAAGTCAAAATGGACAAAAATTCTAAATTATGACAGTGGATACTATTACATAAAAGTGGAATTATTCAATTATCACATGAAGTCAAAATGGACAAAAATTCTAAATTATGACAGTGGATACTATTACATAAAAGTGGAATTATTCAATTATCACATGAAGTCAAAATGGACAAAAATTCTAAATTATGACAGTGGATACTATTACATAAAAGTGGAATTATTCAATTATCACATGAAGTCAAAATGGACAAAAATTCTAAATTACGACAGTGGATACTATTACATAAAAGTGGAATTATTCAATTATCACATGAAGTCAAAATGGACAAAAATTCTAAATTATGACAGTGGATACTATTACATAAAAGTGGAATTATTCAATTATCACATGAAGTCAAAATGGACAAAAATTCTAAATTATGACAGTGGATACTATTACATAAAAGTGGAATTATTCAATTATCACATGAAGTCAAAATGGACAAAAATTCTAAATTATGACAGTGGATACTATTACATAAAAGTGGAATTATTCAATTATCACATGAAGTCAAAATGGACAAAAATTCTAAATTATGACAGTGGATACTATTACATAAAAGTGGAATTATTCAATTATCACATGAAGTCAAAATGGACAAAAATTCTAAATTATGACAGTGGATACTATTACATAAAAGTGGAATTATTCAATTATCACATGAAGTCAAAATGGACAAAAATTCTAAATTATGACAGTGGATACTATTACATAAAAGTGGAATTATTCAATTATCACATGAAGTCAAAATGGACAAAAATTCTAAATTATGACAGTGGATACTATTACATAAAAGTGGAATTATTCAATTATCACATGAAGTCAAAATGGACAAAAATTCTAAATTATGACAGTGGATACTATTACATAAAAGTGGAATTATTCAATTATCACATGAAGTCAAAATGGACAAAAATTCTAAATTATGACAGTGGATACTATTACATAAAAGTGGAATTATTCAATTATCACATGAAGTCAAAATGGACAAAAATTCTAAATTATGACAGTGGATACTATTACATAAAAGTGGAATTATTCAATTATCACATGAAGTCAAAATGGACAAAAATTCTAAATTATGACAGTGGATACTATTACATAAAAGTGGAATTATTCAATTATCACATGAAGTCAAAATGGACAAAAATTCTAAATTATGACAGTGGATACTATTACATAAAAGTGGAATTATTCAATTATCACATGAAGTCAAAATGGACAAAAATTCTAAATTATGACAGTGGATACTATTACATAAAAGTGGAATTATTCAATTATCATGAAGTCAAAATGGACAAAAATTCTAAATTATGACAGTGGATACTATTACATAAAAGTGGAATTATTCAATTATCACATGAAGTCAAAATGGACAAAAATTCTAAATTATGACAGTGGATACTATTACATAAAAGTGGAATTATTCAATTATCACAAAGTCAAAATGGACAAAAATTCTAAATTGACAGTGGATACTATTACATAAAAGTGGAATTATTCAATTATCACATGAAGTCAAAATGGACAAAAATTCTAAATTATGACAGTGGATACTATTACATAAAAGTGGAATTATTCAATTATCACATGAAGTCAAAATGGACAAAAATTCTAAATTATGACAGTGGATACTATTACATAAAAGTGGAATTATTCAATTATCACATGAAGTCAAAATGGACAAAAATTCTAAATTATGACAGTGGATACTATTACATAAAAGTGGAATTATTCAATTATCACATGAAGTCAAAATGGACAAAAATTCTAAATTATGACAGTGGATACTATTACATAAAAGTGGAATTATTCAATTATCACATGAAGTCAAAATGGACAAAAATTCTAAATTATGACAGTGGATACTATTACATAAAAGTGGAATTATTCAATTATCACATGAAGTCAAAATGGACAAAAATTCTAAATTATGACAGTGGATACTATTACATAAAAGTGGAATTATTCAATTATCACATGAAGTCAAAATGGACAAAAATTCTAAATTATGACAGTGGATACTATTACATAAAAGTGGAATTATTCAATTATCACATGAAGTCAAAATGGACAAAAATTCTAAATTATGACAGTGGATACTATTACATAAAAGTGGAATTATTCAATTATCACATGAAGTCAAAATGGACAAAAATTCTAAATTATGACAGTGGATACTATTACATAAAAGTGGAATTATTCAATTATCACATGAAGTCAAAATGGACAAAAATTCTAAATTATGACAGTGGATACTATTACATAAAAGTGGAATTATTCAATTATCACATGAAGTCAAAATGGACAAAAATTCTAAATTATGACAGTGGATACTATTACATAAAAGTGGAATTATTCAATTATCACATGAAGTCAAAATGGACAAAAATTCTAAATTATGACAGTGGATACTATTACATAAAAGTGGAATTATTCAATTATCACATGAAGTCAAAATGGACAAAAATTCTAAATTATGACAGTGGATACTATTACATAAAAGTGGAATTATTCAATTATCACATGAAGTCAAAATGGACAAAAATTCTAAATTACGACAGTGGATACTATTACATAAAAGTGGAATTATTCAATTATCACATGAAGTCAAAATGGACAAAAATTCTAAATTATGACAGTGGATACTATTACATAAAAGTGGAATTATTCAATTATCACATGAAGTCAAAATGGACAAAAATTCTAAATTATGACAGTGGATACTATTACATAAAAGTGGAATTATTCAATTATCACATGAAGTCAAAATGGACAAAAATTCTAAATTATGACAGTGGATACTATTACATAAAAGTGGAATTATTCAATTATCACATGAAGTCAAAATGGACAAAAATTCTAAATTATGACAGTGGATACTATTACATAAAAGTGGAATTATTCAATTATCACATGAAGTCAAAATGGACAAAAATTCTAAATTATGACAGTGGATACTATTACATAAAAGTGGAATTATTCAATTATCACATGAAGTCAAAATGGACAAAAATTCTAAATTATGACAGTGGATACTATTACATAAAAGTGGAATTATTCAATTATCACATGAAGTCAAAATGGACAAAAATTCTAAATTATGACAGTGGATACTATTACATAAAAGTGGAATTATTCAATTATCACATGAAGTCAAAATGGACAAAAATTCTAAATTATGACAGTGGATACTATTACATAAAAGTGGAATTATTCAATTATCACATGAAGTCAAAATGGACAAAAATTCTAAATTATGACAGTGGATACTATTACATAAAAGTGGAATTATTCAATTATCACATGAAGTCAAAATGGACAAAAATTCTAAATTATGACAGTGGATACTATTACATAAAAGTGGAATTATTCAATTATCACATGAAGTCAAAATGGACAAAAATTCTAAATTATGACAGTGGATACTATTACATAAAAGTGGAATTATTCAATTATCACATGAAGTCAAAATGGACAAAAATTCTAAATTATGACAGTGGATACTATTACATAAAAGTGGAATTATTCAATTATCACATGAAGTCAAAATGGACAAAAATTCTAAATTATGACAGTGGATACTATTACATAAAAGTGGAATTATTCAATTATCACATGAAGTCAAAATGGACAAAAATTCTAAATTATGACAGTGGATACTATTACATAAAAGTGGAATTATTCAATTATCATGAAGTCAAAATGGACAAAAATTCTAAATCATGACAGTGGATACTATTACATAAAATGGAATTATTCAAACATGAAGTCAAAATGGACAAAAATTCTAAATTATGACAGTGGATACTATTACATAAAAGTGGAATTATTCAATTATCACATGAAGTCAAAATGGACAAAAATTCTAAATTATGACAGTGGATACTATTACATAAAAGTGGAATTATTCAATTATCACATGAAGTCAAAATGGACAAAAATTCTAAATTATGACAGTGGATACTATTACATAAAAGTGGAATTATTCAATTATCACATGAAGTCAAAATGGACAAAAATTCTAAATTATGACAGTGGATACTATTACATAAAAGTGGAATTATTCAATTATCACATGAAGTCAAAATGGACAAAAATTCTAAATTATGACAGTGGATACTATTACATAAAAGTGGAATTATTCAATTATCACATGAAGTCAAAATGGACAAAAATTCTAAATTATGACAGTGGATACTATTACATAAAAGTGGAATTATTCAATTATCACATGAAGTCAAAATGGACAAAAATTCTAAATTATGACAGTGGATACTATTACATAAAAGTGGAATTATTCAATTATCACATGAAGTCAAAATGGACAAAAATTCTAAATTATGACAGTGGATACTATTACATAAAAGTGGAATTATTCAATTATCACATGAAGTCAAAATGGACAAAAATTCTAAATTATGACAGTGGATACTATTACATAAAAGTGGAATTATTCAATTATCACATGAAGTCAAAATGGACAAAAATTCTAAATTATGACAGTGGATACTATTACATAAAAGTGGAATTATTCAATTATCACATGAAGTCAAAATGGACAAAAATTCTAAATTATGACAGTGGATACTATTACATAAAAGTGGAATTATTCAATTATCACATGAAGTCAAAATGGACAAAAATTAAATTTATGACAGTGGATACTATTACATAAAAGTGGAATTATTCAATTATCACATGAAGTCAAAATGGACAAAAATTCTAAATTATGACAGTGGATACTATTACATAAAAGTGGAATTATTCAATTATCACATGAAGTCAAAATGGACAAAAATTCTAAATCATGACAGTGGATACTATTACATAAAAGTGGAATTATTCAATTATCACATGAAGTCAAAATGGACAAAAATTCTAAATTATGACAGTGGATACTATTACATAAAAGTGGAATTATTCAATTATCACATGAAGTCAAAATGGACAAAAATTCTAAATTATGACAGTGGATACTATTACATAAAAGTGGAATTATTCAATTATCACATGAAGTCAAAATGGACAAAAATTCTAAATTATGACAGTGGATACTATTACATAAAAGTGGAATTATTCAATTATCACATGAAGTCAAAATGGACAAAAATTCTAAATTATGACAGTGGATACTATTACATAAAAGTGGAATTATTCAATTATCACATGAAGTCAAAATGGACAAAAATTCTAAATTATGACAGTGGATACTATTACATAAAAGTGGAATTATTCAATTATCACATGAAGTCAAAATGGACAAAAATTCTAAATTATGACAGTGGATACTATTACATAAAAGTGGAATTATTCAATTATCACATGAAGTCAAAATGGACAAAAATTCTAAATTATGACAGTGGATACTATTACATAAAAGTGGAATTATTCAATTATCACATGAAGTCAAAATGGACAAAAATTCTAAATTATGACAGTGGATACTATTACATAAAAGTGGAATTATTCAATTATCACATCAAAAGACAAAAAAATGGACAGTGGATAAAATTCAATTATCACATGAAGTCAAAATGGACAAAAATTCTAAATTATGACAGTGGATACTATTACATAAAAGTGGAATTATTCAATTATCACATGAAGTCAAAATGGACAAAAATTCTAAATTATGACAGTGGATACTATTACATAAAAGTGGAATTATTCAATTATCACATGAAGTCAAAATGGACAAAAATTCTAAATTATGACAGTGGATACTATTACATAAAAGTGGAATTATTCAATTATCACATGAAGTCAAAAGTCAAAATGGAGTGGAATTATTCAATTATCACATGAAGTCAAAAATTCTAAATTATGACAGTGGATACTATTACATAAAAGTGGAATTATTCAATTATCACATGAAGTCAAAATGGACAAAAATTCTAAATTATGACAGTGGATACTATTACATAAAAGTGGAATTATTCAATTATCACATGAAGTCAAAATGGACAAAAATTCTAAATTATGACAGTGGATACTATTACATAAAAGTGGAATTATTCAATTATCACATGAAGTCAAAATGGACAAAAATTCTAAATTATGACAGTGGATACTATTACATAAAAGTGGAATTATTCAATTATCACATGAAGTCAAAATGGACAAAAATTCTAAATTATGACAGTGGATACTATTACATAAAAGTGGAATTATTCAATTATCACATGAAGTCAAAATGGACAAAAATTTAAATGACAGTGGATACTATTACATAAAAGTGGAATTATTCAATCACATGAAGTCAAAATGGACAAAAATTCTAAATTATGACAGTGGATACTATTACATAAAAGTGGAATTATTCAATTATCACATGAAGTCAAAATGGACAAAAATTCTAAATTATGACAGTGGATACTATTACATAAAAGTGGAATTATTCAATTATCACATGAAGTCAAAATGGACAAAAATTCTAAATTATGACAGTGGATACTATTACATAAAAGTGGAATTATTCAATTATCACATGAAGTCAAAATGGACAAAAATTCTAAATTATGACAGTGGATACTATTACATAAAAGTGGATTATTTAAAATTCAATTATCACATGAAGTCAAAATGGACAAAAATTCTAAATTATGACAGTGGATACTATTACATAAAAGTGGAATTATTCAATTATCACATGAAGTCAAAATGGACAAAAATTCTAAATTATGACAGTGGATACTATTACATAAAAGTGGAATTATTCAATTATCACATGAAGTCAAAATGGACAAAAATTCTAAATTATGACAGTGGATACTATTACATAAAAGTGGAATTATTCAATTATCACATGAAGTCAAAATGGACAAAAATTCTAAATTATGACAGTGGATACTATTACATAAAAGTGGAATTATTCAATTATCACATGAAGTCAAAATGGACAAAAATTCTAAATTATGACAGTGGATACTATTACATAAAAGTGGAATTATTCAATTATCACATGAAGTCAAAATGGACAAAAATTCTAAATTATGACAGTGGATACTAAATGGAATTATTCAATTATCACATGAAGTCAAAATGGAAAAATTCTAAATTATGACAGTGGATACTATTACATAAAAGTGGAATTATTCAATTATCACATGAAGTCAAAATGGACAAAAATTCTAAATTATGACAGTGGATACTATTACATAAAAGTGGAATTATTCAATTATCACATGAAGTCAAAATGGACAAAAATTCTAAATTATGACAGTGGATACTATTACATAAAAGTGGAATTATTCAATTATCACATGAAGTCAAAATGGACAAAAATTCTAAATTATGACAGTGGATACTATTACATAAAAGTGGAATTATTCAATTATCACATGAAGTCAAAATGGACAAAAATTCTAAATTATGACAGTGGATACTATTACATAAAAGTGGAATTATTCAATTATCACATGAAGTCAAAATGGACAAAAATTCTAAATTATGACAGTGGATACTATTACATAAAAGTGGAATTATTCAATTATCACATGAAGTCAAAATGGACAAAATTCTAAATTATGACAGTGGATACTATTACATAAAAGTGGAATTATTCAATTATCACATGAAGTCAAAATGGACAAAAATTCTAAATTATGACAGTGGATACTATTACATAAAAGTGGAATTATTCAATTATCACATGAAGTCAAAATGGACAAAAATTCTAAATTATGACAGTGGATACTATTACATAAAAGTGGAATTATTCAATTATCACATGAAGTCAAAATGGACAAAAATTCTAAATTATGACAGTGGATACTATTACATAAAAGTGGAATTATTCAATTATCACATGAAGTCAAAATGGACAAAAATTCTAAATTATGACAGTGGATACTATTACATAAAAGTGGAATTATTCAATTATCACATGAAGTCAAAATGGACAAAAATTCTAAATTATGACAGTGGATACTATTACATAAAAGTGGAATTATTCAATTATCACATGAAGTCAAAATGGACAAAAATTCTAAATTATGACAGTGGATACTATTACATAAAAGTGGAATTATTCAATTATCACATGAAGTCAAAATGGACAAAAATTCTAAATTATGACAGTGGATACTATTACATAAAAGTGGAATTATTCAATTATCACATGAAGTCAAAATGGACAAAAATTCTAAATTATGACAGTGGATACTATTACATAAAAGTGGAATTATTCAATTATCACATGAAGTCAAAATGGACAAAAATTCTAAATTATGACAGTGGATACTATTACATAAAAGTGGAATTATTCAATTATCACATGAAGTCAAAATGGACAAAAATTCTAAATTATGACAGTGGATACTATTACATAAAAGTGGAATTATTCAATTATCACATGAAGTCAAAATGGACAAAAATTCTAAATTATGACAGTGGATACTATTACATAAAAGTGGAATTATTCAATTATCACATGAAGTCAAAATGGACAAAAATTCTAAATTATGACAGTGGATACTATTACATAAAAGTGGAATTATTCAATTATCACATGAAGTCAAAATGGACAAAAATTCTAAATTATGACAGTGGATACTATTACATAAAAGTGGAATTATTCAATTATCACATGAAGTCAAAATGGACAAAAATTCTAAATTATGACAGTGGATACTATTACATAAAAGTGGAATTATTCAATTATCACATGAAGTCAAAATGGACAAAAATTCTAAATTATGACAGTGGATACTATTACATAAAAGTGGAATTATTCAATTATCACATGAAGTCAAAATGGACAAAAATTCTAAATTATGACAGTGGATACTATTACATAAAAGTGGAATTATTCAATTATCACATGAAGTCAAAATGGACAAAAATTCTAAATTATGACAGTGGATACTATTACATAAAAGTGGAATTATTCAATTATCACATGAAGTCAAAATGGACAAAAATTCTAAATTATGACAGTGGATACTATTACATAAAAGTGGAATTATTCAATTATCACATGAAGTCAAAATGGACAAAAATTCTAAATTATGACAGTGGATACTATTACATAAAAGTGGAATTATTCAATTATCACATGAAGTCAAAATGGACAAAAATTCTAAATTATGACAGTGGATACTATTACATAAAAGTGGAATTATTCAATTATCACATGAAGTCAAAATGGACAAAAATTCTAAATTATGACAGTGGATACTATTACATAAAAGTGGAATTATTCAATTATCACATGAAGTCAAAATGGACAAAAATTCTAAATTATGACAGTGGATACTATTACATAAAAGTGGAATTATTCAATTATCACATGAAGTCAAAATGGACAAAAATTCTAAATTATGACAGTGGATACTATTACATAAAAGTGGAATTATTCAATTATCACATGAAGTCAAAATGGACAAAAATTCTAAATTATGACAGTGGATACTATTACATAAAAGTGGAATTATTCAATTATCACATGAAGTCAAAATGGACAAAAATTCTAAATTATGACAGTGGATACTATTACATAAAAGTGGAATTATTCAATTATCACATGAAGTCAAAATGGACAAAATTCTAAATTATGACAGTGGATACTATTACATAAAAGTGGAATTATTCAATTATCACATGAAGTCAAAATGGACAAAAATTCTAAATTATGACAGTGGATACTATTACATAAAAGTGGAATTATTCAATTATCACATGAAGTCAAAATGGACAAAAATTCTAAATTACGACAGTGGATACTATTACATAAAAGTGGAATTATTCAATTATCACATGAAGTCAAAATGGACAAAAATTCTAAATTATGACAGTGGATACTATTACATAAAAGTGGAATTATTCAATTATCACATGAAGTCAAAATGGACAAAAATTCTAAATTATGACAGTGGATACTATTACATAAAAGTGGAATTATTCAATTATCACATGAAGTCAAAATGGACAAAAATTCTAAATTATGACAGTGGATACTATTACATAAAAGTGGAATTATTCAATTATCACATGAAGTCAAAATGGACAAAAATTCTAAATTATGACAGTGGATACTATTACATAAAAGTGGAATTATTCAATTATCACATGAAGTCAAAATGGACAAAAATTCTAAATTATGACAGTGGATACTATTACATAAAAGTGGAATTATTCAATTATCACATGAAGTCAAAATGGACAAAAATTCTAAATTATGACAGTGGATACTATTACATAAAAGTGGAATTATTCAATTATCACATGAAGTCAAAATGGACAAAAATTCTAAATTATGACAGTGGATACTATTACATAAAAGTGGAATTATTCAATTATCACATGAAGTCAAAATGGACAAAAATTCTAAATTACGACAGTGGATACTATTACATAAAAGTGGAATTATTCAATTATCACATGAAGTCAAAATGGACAAAAATTCTAAATTATGACAGTGGATACTATTACATAAAAGTGGAATTATTCAATTATCACATGAAGTCAAAATGGACAAAAATTCTAAATTATGACAGTGGATACTATTACATAAAAGTGGAATTATTCAATTATCACATGAAGTCAAAATGGACAAAAATTCTAAATTATGACAGTGGATACTATTACATAAAAGTGGAATTATTCAATTATCACATGAAGTCAAAATGGACAAAAATTCTAAATTATGACAGTGGATACTATTACATAAAAGTGGAATTATTCAATTATCACATGAAGTCAAAATGGACAAAAATTCTAAATTATGACAGTGGATACTATTACATAAAAGTGGAATTATTCAATTATCACATGAAGTCAAAATGGACAAAAATTCTAAATCACGACAGTGGATACTATTACATAAAAGTGGAATTATTCAATTATCACATGAAGTCAAAATGGACAAAAATTCTAAATTATGACAGTGGATACTATTACATAAAAGTGGAATTATTCAATTATCACATGAAGTCAAAATGGACAAAAATTCTAAATTATGACAGTGGATACTATTACATAAAAGTGGAATTATTCAATTATCACATGAAGTCAAAATGGACAAAAATTCTAAATTATGACAGTGGATACTATTACATAAAAGTGGAATTATTCAATTATCACATGAAGTCAAAATGGACAAAAATTCTAAATTATGACAGTGGATACTATTACATAAAAGTGGAATTATTCAATTATCACATGAAGTCAAAATGGACAAAAATTCTAAATTATGACAGTGGATACTATTACATAAAAGTGGAATTATTCAATTATCACATGAAGTCAAAATGGACAAAAATTCTAAATTATGACAGTGGATACTATTACATAAAAGTGGAATTATTCAATTATCACATGAAGTCAAAATGGACAAAAATTCTAAATTATGACAGTGGATACTATTACATAAAAGTGGAATTATTCAATTATCACATGAAGTCAAAATGGACAAAAATTCTAAATTATGACAGTGGATACTATTACATAAAAGTGGAATTATTCAATTATCACATGAAGTCAAAATGGACAAAAATTCTAAATTATGACAGTGGATACTATTACATAAAAGTGGAATTATTCAATTATCACATGAAGTCAAAATGGACAAAAATTCTAAATCATGACAGTGGATACTATTACATAAAAGTGGAATTATTCAATTATCACATGAAGTCAAAATGGACAAAAATTCTAAATTATGACAGTGGATACTATTACATAAAAGTGGAATTATTCAATTATCACATGAAGTCAAAATGGACAAAAATTCTAAATTATGACAGTGGATACTATTACATAAAAGTGGAATTATTCAATTATCACATGAAGTCAAAATGGACAAAAATTCTAAATTACGACAGTGGATACTATTACATAAAAGTGGAATTATTCAATTATCACATGAAGTCAAAATGGACAAAAATTCTAAATTATGACAGTGGATACTATACTATTACATAAAAGTGGAATTATTCAATTATCACATGAAGTCAAAATGGACAAAAATTCTAAATTATGACAGTGGATACTATTACATAAAAGTGGAATTATTCAATTATCACATGAAGTCAAAATGGACAAAAATTCTAAATTATGACAGTGGATACTATTACATAAAAGTGGAATTATTCAATTATCACATGAAGTCAAAATGGACAAAAATTCTAAATTATGACAGTGGATACTATTACATAAAAGTGGAATTATTCAATTATCACATGAAGTCAAAATGGACAAAAATTCTAAATTATGACAGTGGATACTATTACATAAAAGTGGAATTATTCAATTATCACATGAAGTCAAAATGGACAAAAATTCTAAATTATGACAGTGGATACTATTACATAAAAGTGGAATTATTCAATTATCACATGAAGTCAAAATGGACAAAAATTCTAAATTATGACAGTGGATACTATTACATAAAAGTGGAATTATTCAATTATCACATGAAGTCAAAATGGACAAAAATTCTAAATTATGACAGTGGATACTATTACATAAAAGTGGAATTATTCAATTATCACATGAAGTCAAAATGGACAAAAATTCTAAATTACGACAGTGGATACTATTACATAAAAGTGGAATTATTCAATTATCACATGAAGTCAAAATGGACAAAAATTCTAAATTACGACAGTGGATACTATTACATAAAAGTGGAATTATTCAATTATCACATGAAGTCAAAATGGACAAAAATTCTAAATTATGACAGTGGATACTATTACATAAAAGTGGAATTATTCAATTATCACATGAAGTCAAAATGGACAAAAATTCTAAATTATGACAGTGGATACTATTACATAAAAGTGGAATTATTCAATTATCACATGAAGTCAAAATGGACAAAAATTCTAAATTACGACAGTGGATACTATTACATAAAAGTGGAATTATTCAATTATCACATGAAGTCAAAATGGACAAAAATTCTAAATTATGACAGTGGATACTATTACATAAAAGTGGAATTATTCAATTATCACATGAAGTCAAAATGGACAAAAATTCTAAATTACGACAGTGGATACTATTACATAAAAGTGGAATTATTCAATTATCACATGAAGTCAAAATGGACAAAAATTCTAAATTATGACAGTGGATACTATTACATAAAGTGGAATTATTCAATTATCACATGAAGTCAAAATGGACAAAAATTCTAAATTATGACAGTGGATACTATTACATAAAAGTGGAATTATTCAATTATCACATGAAGTCAAAATGGACAAAAATTCTAAATTATGACAGTGGATACTATTACATAAAAGTGGAATTATTCAATTATCACATGAAGTCAAAATGGACAAAAATTCTAAATTATGACAGTGGATACTATTACATAAAAGTGGAATTATTCAATTATCACATGAAGTCAAAATGGACAAAAATTCTAAATTATGACAGTGGATACTATTACATAAAAGTGGAATTATTCAATTATCACATGAAGTCAAAATGGACAAAAATTCTAAATTATGACAGTGGATACTATTACATAAAAGTGGAATTATTCAATCACATGAAGTCAAAATGGACAAAAATTCTAAATCATGACAGTGGATACTATTACATAAAAGTGGAATTATTCAATTATCACATGAAGTCAAAATGGACAAAAATTCTAAATTATGACAGTGGATACTATTACATAAAAGTGGAATTATTCAATTATCACATGAAGTCAAAATGGACAAAAATTCTAAATTATGACAGTGGATACTATTACATAAAAGTGGAATTATTCAATTATCACATGAAGTCAAAATGGACAAAAATTCTAAATCACGACAGTGGATACTATTACATAAAAGTGGAATTATTCAATTATCACATGAAGTCAAAATGGACAAAAATTCTAAATTACGACAGTGGATACTATTACATAAAAGTGGAATTATTCAATTATCACATGAAGTCAAAATGGACAAAAATTCTAAATTATGACAGTGGATACTATTACATAAAAGTGGAATTATTCAATTATCACATGAAGTCAAAATGGACAAAAATTCTAAATTATGACAGTGGATACTATTACATAAAAGTGGAATTATTCAATTATCACATGAAGTCAAAATGGACAAAAATTCTAAATTATGACAGTGGATACTATTACATAAAAGTGGAATTATTCAATTATCACATGAAGTCAAAATGGACAAAAATTCTAAATCACGACAGTGGATACTATTACATAAAAGTGGAATTATTCAATTATCACATGAAGTCAAAATGGACAAAAATTCTAAATTATGACAGTGGATACTATTACATAAAAGTGGAATTATTCAATTATCACATGAAGTCAAAATGGACAAAAATTCTAAATCACGACAGTGGATACTATTACATAAAAGTGGAATTATTCAATTATCACATGAAGTCAAAATGGACAAAAATTCTAAATTATGACAGTGGATACTATTACATAAAAGTGGAATTATTCAATTATCACATGAAGTCAAAATGGACAAAAATTCTAAATTATGACAGTGGATACTATTACATAAAAGTGGAATTATTCAATTATCACATGAAGTCAAAATGGACAAAAATTCTAAATTATGACAGTGGATACTATTACATAAAAGTGGAATTATTCAATTATCACACATGAAGTCAAAATGGACAAAAATTCTAAATTATGACAGTGGATACTATTACATAAAAGTGGAATTATTCAATTATCACATGAAGTCAAAATGGACAAAAATTCTAAATTATGACAGTGGATACTATTACATAAAAGTGGAATTATTCAATTATCACATGAAGTCAAAATGGACAAAAATTCTAAATTATGACAGTGGATACTATTACATAAAAGTGGAATTATTCAATTATCACATGAAGTCAAAATGGACAAAAATTCTAAATTATGACAGTGGATACTATTACATAAAAGTGGAATTATTCAATTATCACATGAAGTCAAAATGGACAAAAATTCTAAATTATGACAGTGGATACTATTACATAAAAGTGGAATTATTCAATTATCACATGAAGTCAAAATGGACAAAAATTCTAAATTATGACAGTGGATACTATTACATAAAAGTGGAATTATTCAATTATCACATGAAGTCAAAATGGACAAAAATTTAAATTATGACAGTGGATACTATTACATAAAAGTGGAATTATTCAATTATCACATGAAGTCAAAATGGACAAAAATTCTAAATTACGACAGTGGATACTATTACATAAAAGTGGAATTATTCAATTATCACATGAAGTCAAAATGGACAAAAATTCTAAATTACGACAGTGGATACTATTACATAAAAGTGGAATTATTCAATTATCACATGAAGTCAAAATGGACAAAAATTCTAAATTATGACAGTGGATACTATTACATAAAAGTGGAATTATTCAATTATCACATGAAGTCAAAATGGACAAAAATTCTAAATTATGACAGTGGATACTATTACATAAAAGTGGAATTATTCAATTATCACATGAAGTCAAAATGGACAAAAATTCTAAATTATGACAGTGGATACTATTACATAAAAGTGGAATTATTCAATTATCACATGAAGTCAAAATGGACAAAAATTCTAAATTATGACAGTGGATACTATTACATAAAAGTGGAATTATTCAATTATCACATGAAGTCAAAATGGACAAAAATTCTAAATCACGACAGTGGATACTATTACATAAAAGTGGAATTATTCAATTATCACATGAAGTCAAAATGGACAAAAATTCTAAATTATGACAGTGGATACTATTACATAAAAGTGGAATTATTCAATTATCACATGAAGTCAAAATGGACAAAAATTCTAAATCATGACAGTGGATACTATTACATAAAAGTGGAATTATTCAATTATCACATGAAGTCAAAATGGACAAAAATTCTAAATTACGACAGTGGATACTATTACATAAAAGTGGAATTATTCAATTATCACATGAAGTCAAAATGGACAAAAATTCTAAATCATGACAGTGGATACTATTACATAAAAGTGGAATTATTCAATTATCACATGAAGTCAAAATGGACAAAAATTCTAAATTACGACAGTGGATACTATTACATAAAAGTGGAATTATTCAATTATCACATGAAGTCAAAATGGACAAAAATTCTAAAACGACATGACAGTGGATACTATTACAAAAGTGGAATAAAAGTGGATCATGACAGTGGATACTATTACATAAAAGTCAATTATCAATTACATGAAGTCAAATGGACAAAAATTCTAAATTACGACAGTGGATACTATTACATAAAAGTGGAATTATTCAATTATCACATGAAGTCAAAATGGACAAAAATTCTAAATTATGACAGTGGATACTATTACATAAAAGTGGAATTATTCAATTATCACATGAAGTCAAAATGGACAAAAATTCTAAATTATGACAGTGGATACTATTACATAAAAGTGGAATTATTCAATTATCACATGAAGTCAAAATGGACAAAAATTCTAAATCATGACAGTGGATACTATTACATAAAAGTGGAATTATTCAATTATCACATGAAGTCAAAATGGACAAAAATTCTAAATCATGACAGTGGATACTATTACATAAAAGTGGAATTATTCAATTATCACATGAAGTCAAAATGGACAAAAATTCTAAATCACGACAGTGGATACTATTACATAAAAGTGGAATTATTCAATTATCACATGAAGTCAAAATGGACAAAAATTCTAAATCACGACAGTGGATACTATTACATAAAAGTGGAATTATTCAATTATCACATGAAGTCAAAATGGACAAAAATTCTAAATCATGACAGTGGATACTATTACATAAAAGTGGAATTATTCAATTATCACATGAAGTCAAAATGGACAAAAATTCTAAATTATGACAGTGGATACTATTACATAAAAGTGGAATTATTCAATTATCACATGAAGTCAAAATGGACAAAAATTCTAAATTACGACAGTGGATACTATTACATAAAAGTGGAATTATTCAATTATCACATGAAGTCAAAATGGACAAAAATTCTAAATTATGACAGTGGATACTATTACATAAAAGTGGAATTATTCAATTATCACATGAAGTCAAAATGGACAAAAATTCTAAATCATGACAGTGGATACTATTACATAAAAAGTGGAATTATTCAATTATCACATGAAGTCAAAATGGACAAAAATTCTAAATTATGACAGTGGATACTATTACATAAAAGTGGAATTATTCAATTATCACATGAAGTCAAAATGGACAAAAATTCTAAATTATGACAGTGGATACTATTACATAAAAGTGGAATTATTCAATTATCACATGAAGTCAAAATGGACAAAAATTCTAAAATCATTGACAGTGGATACTATTACATAAAAGTGGAATTATTCAATTATCACATGAAGTCAAAATGGACAAAAATTCTAAATTACGACAGTGGATACTATTACATAAAAGTGGAATTATTCAATTATCACATGAAGTCAAAATGGACAAAAATTCTAAATTATGACAGTGGATACTATTACATAAAAGTGGAATTATTCAATTATCACATGAAGTCAAAATGGACAAAAATTCTAAATTATGACAGTGGATACTATTACATAAAAGTGGAATTATTCAATTATCACATGAAGTCAAAATGGACAAAAATTCTAAATCACGACAGTGGATACTATTACATAAAAGTGGAATTATTCAATTATCACATGAAGTCAAAATGGACAAAAATTCTAAATCACGACAGTGGATACTATTACATAAAAGTGGAATTATTCAATTATCACATGAAGTCAAAATGGACAAAAATTCTAAATCATGACAGTGGATACTATTACATAAAAGTGGAATTATTCAATTATCACATGAAGTCAAAATGGACAAAAATTCTAAATCACGACAGTGGATACTATTACATAAAAGTGGAATTATTCAATTATCACATGAAGTCAAAATGGACAAAAATTCTAAATCACGACAGTGGATACTATTACATAAAAGTGGAATTATTCAATTATCACATGAAGTCAAAATGGACAAAAATTCTAAATCACGACAGTGGATACTATTACATAAAAGTGGAATTATTCAATTATCACATGAAGTCAAAATGGACAAAAATTCTAAATCATGACAGTGGATACTATTACATAAAAGTGGAATTATTCAATTATCACATGAAGTCAAAATGGACAAAAATTCTAAATTATGACAGTGGATACTATTACATAAAAGTGGAATTATTCAATTATCACATGAAGTCAAAATGGACAAAAATTCTAAATCATGACAGTGGATACTATTACATAAAAGTGGAATTATTCAATTATCACATGAAGTCAAAATGGACAAAAATTTAAATTACGACAGTGGATACTATTACATAAAAGTGGAATTATTCAATTATCACATGAAGTCAAAATGGACAAAAATTCTAAAAATTATGACAGTGGATACTATTACATAAAAGTGGAATTATTCAATTATCACATGAAGTCAAAATGGACAAAAATTCTAAATTATGACAGTGGATACTATTACATAAAAGTGGAATTATTCAATTATCACATGAAGTCAAAATGGACAAAAATTCTAAATTATGACAGTGGATACTATTACATAAAAGTGGAATTATTCAATTATCACATGAAGTCAAAATGGACAAAAATTCTAAATTATGACAGTGGATACTATTACATAAAAGTGGAATTATTTTATCACATCGACAAAGTCAAAATGGACAAAAATTCTAAATTATGACAGTGGATACTATTACATAAAAGTGGAATTATTCAATTATCAAGTCATGAAGTCAAAATGGACAAAAATTCTAAATCACGACAGTGGATACTATTACATAAAAGTGGAATTATTCAATTATCACATGAAGTCAAAATGGACAAAAATTCTAAATTACGACAGTGGATACTATTACATAAAAGTGGAATTATTCAATTATCACATGAAGTCAAAATGGACAAAAATTCTAAACTACGACAGTGGATACTATTACATAAAAGTGGAATTATTCAATTATCACATGAAGTCAAAATGGACAAAAATTCTAAATCACGACAGTGGATACTATTACATAAAAGTGGAATTATTCAATTATCACATGAAGTCAAAATGGACAAAAATTCTAAACTACGACAGTGGATACTATTACATAAAAAAGTGGAATTATTCAATTATCACATGAAGTCAAAATGGACAAAAATTCTAAACTACGACAGTGGATACTATTACATAAAAGTGGAATTATTCAATTATCACATGAAGTCAAAATGGACAAAAATTCTAAATCACGACAGTGGATACTATTACATAAAAGTGGAATTATTCAATTATCACATGAAGTCAAAATGGATAAATTCTAAATTACGACAGTGGATTCTATTAATTTTACTATTAACTATTCATTTGCTGAATTAATTTCTCTCTCTCTGTTGTCCATGCTCATCTCATGAAGTCTCGTTCAGCCGTTCAACTCACCGGGTTGATGCTCCAGCATGGTCACCGTATGTAACTTTTAACAAGATCAACTTGTTTTAAAATCCTTAACATCTGCTATATAACATTTATATAAAAAACATCTAATTACAGCTCTGTGGAAATTATCTCCGCGAGAGACGTAAACGCATAGATACTTTGCCAGCAGTATTTTCAGTATTTTATAATAGACAGACAAAAACATTATTAATAATTCTGATAACGTGCCAGGTGAGTCATATGACTCTGTAATAGCGATGATGTATTTGCTGTTTTGTTAATTTTTCTGACAATGTTTATGTATTCCAGAGAATATTCCAGCACGTTCCATTCTCTTTAGCCTATCAAAGCGACACATAAACCTTTTAAAACTGTAGTTTAAAACAAATGCTTATATTTATGCTTACATAGACTCGTCTATCATTTATGTTATCCATTTGAAAACTTTAGACTTTGTAAATTTATTTTGCCTGTTGTTAATATGCCGTTATAAATAAGGATGCAACAGCAGTTAAAAAAATGAATTAAAAAAATGTCTTTCAGACATTTATTGATGTATAAGTGTGTTTTGTTTTGTATATGTAAGGAGGGAGTGAAATTGCAAAAATACCGCGGCAGAGGCGGACGCGAGATTACAGTGCTTAAAAATAAATCTTGTCAAATAAAACAGTTTGTTCAGTTCAGTGCTGTTATAAGTGTCAAAAACAGACACAACACAATAAATAAATAAATATTGGTTCTATATATTGGTTATTGGACACATAAACATGCAAATAATCGGTATCGGTTATAAAAAAAATTAAAATAAAAAAATAAATCATTATTGGTCGATCTCTAATGCTGACCCCTGTCCAACGCCAACAGTGGCACGTGAGCATCAGAACTGGACCACAGAGCAATGGAAGAAGGTGGCCTGGTCTGAGGAATCACGTTTTCTTTTACATCACGTGGATGGCCGGGTGCGTGTGCGTGGCTTACCTGGGGAACACATGGCACCAGGATGCACTATGGGAAGAAGGCAAGCCGGCGGAGGCAGTGTGATGCTTTGGGCAATGTTCTGCTGGGAAACCTTGGGTCCTGCCATCCATGTGGATGTTACTTTGACACATACCACCTACCTAGCTAGGGCTGGTCCGAATACCATTGTTTGAGCTCAGAAGCTTCAGTAGTAATCAACACTGAATATTCGAAGCTTCGGAGGGAGGGGGATGAATTTCTGAAAATCGGGTGACCAGATCGCAAAACAGAATAAAAAAAGCTTAAATTGGGCTCACATAGCCTACCTCTCTCATTCGGCATGAATCCATGCTGCCTTTCGAACAGTCAGTCGGTCAGTCACTCCTGTAGTAATATTCACATAAAACAGCATTATACAAAACACCGCAGGTGCTACTCAGCCACAGCGGTGGTGCAATTGTCAAGTTTACCGGCACAGCCTTAATTAGTTGGGTTAGTAAAATAACTAAATTATAGTTTTAAAGCAGAGAATAGTATTTATGTAAAGAGATATATTAAAATAAAAAGGGCACAACTCTTCTTAAATTGAAGGAAGCTACTTTTTCTCCCCGTCACATGCAACCCATTGGGAAAGGTTTCTTTCTTCCAGAGATCCTGGACATTTTGTTCAGATACATGGTATCATGGATTCTAGCAAATACCAACAGATAAAACATTAAAACCTGACTGTCCCAGCTAGATATCTTATAATGGGCCACGGTTGGTGATCCAAAACAAACATCAAAATCAACACAAACATGTCACTGAGTACAAAACCAAGCTTCTGCCATGGCCATCCCAGTCCCTGACCTGAACACTACTGAAGATGAGTGGGGTGAACTGAAGAGAAGAGCTGGGAATCTGAAGGATCTGGAGAGATTCTGTACAGAGGAATGATCTCTGATCTCTGGTCAGGTGTTCTCCAAACTCATCAGGCATTACAGAAGAAGACTCAGAGCTGGTATCTTGGCAAAAAAAGGTTGCAAAAAGTATTGAATAAAACGGTATGATTAATTGTGAGCAATGTGTATCAGAGAAAACCTTTTTTTCATAATATGATGTCTAGTGTTTAGGCCGTATAAAACTATACATTTTACTGATGGCCCAAATATATGCACTAAATCACATCATATATACACCTAAGCAGCAACATTAGGCATATATACACATAAGCTACATTAGGCATAAGGCAGTATTTTAGCATGATAAACTGTGTCATAAGCTAAACAAAACAGAGCAAAATATATTACAAATATGTTTAGAGAGTATCACATTACAAATGTTACACGTGAGCATATATAGGACTACACAAATATTTGTAAGCGACATCATAAGGCAATATTTCATGTGCGACGCATATAGATCACCTGAACTATTTACCATGTGAATGACGCCGGGGGTGTGGCGGTCTCTGCTCATTACAGGTAATGAAGGCAGAAAGAAGAGAGTGTACATGTTCTTGGTTTCAAACTGATTACATAAACTGAGAATTTTTATTTTATTTGACTTGCTTAATTTAAAAAGCATACATTCTGAGTGTTATGCAAGACATATCTCTTGTGTCTGTGTGGCAAGTATTTGCTTAGTTCATTTTCAGATGCAATTTCAAAATCAACTTCACTTGGAGAGAGGCAGCTGAGCGTGCATCATGTTCGTTTTCTTTATTTTGCAAAAAGCACAACATTTCGTTTTTATTGTGAGTGTACACAAATAACAGTAGAAACATAACATTGTAATAATGTTTAACACTTGCCTGTATGACCAAAAAAAGCGGAGTATTTTGAGTCTCTTTCGCACTGATAACAAAAAACAAAACAAAAAGTTCACGCCGGCGCAATCGTCAACATCTAGGGGTTAATAATAGTGCATCACCTATTCACTGCCAGACCAACTACATTAATTTGTACAACATATGGAGATAATTCATTTTACTACATTTACTCCCCAACATAAACAAAAGCTATTATATAATTTTACCAAATTTCTATCTTTGATAATGCCAAGAAATTACAACGTTTGCTTTATCAGAATTATATCAAACTTTTTACTTGTAAGTGTTGGCTCTGAACCTGAACTTACTAAGACAACTTCGGGCAATACTTTTTCTTATGAGTCCGTAGACTAGATAAATTGGTGTATCTCTTCCCACATAAAGAGCACTGGTGCGGCTTCTCTCCAGTGTGAACCCTCACGTGATCTTTCAAGGTTCTTGACTGAGCAAAACTCTTCCCACATGAAGAGCACTGGTGCGGCTTCTCTCCTGTATGAACTCTCTCGTGATCTTTCAGGTGTCCTGCCTGAGTGAAACTCTTCCCACAGTGTGAGCACTTGTACGGTTTCTCTCCAGTGTGAATTCTCTGGTGTATTTTTAAGGCGTTGGATGTAATGAAGGTCTTCCCACAGTCAGAGCAAACATGGGGTCTCACACCAGTATGAACATGCTCATGCTCTTTAAACTTATGCAGAAATATAAAACTCCGTCCACAAAAAGAACAAAAGTGAGGCTTCACACCAGCATGAACTTTAAGGTGCGATCTTAAGTATGATTCCACAACAAATGTTTTCTCACACTGATCACAGCTGAACGATCTCACTCCAGAGTGACAGCGCAGATGATTTTTGAGATTACTTTTGTGAGTGTAACTCTTTCCACACTGAGAGCATGTGAACGGTTTCTCTCCAGTGTGAATCCTCATGTGGACATTTAAGTTTCCTTTGTTAATGAAACGCTTTCCACATTGAATGCATGTGAATGGTTTTTCTCGAGTGTGAATTCTCATGTGCTCATTCAAGTTTTTTTTGTGGATGAAGCTCTTTCCACAGTGAGAGCATGTGAAGGGTTTTTCTCCAGAGTGAATTCTCATGTGCACTTTAAAGTTTCCTTTCTGCGTGAAACTCTTTCCACACTCAGAGCAGGTGAACAATCCTTTGACTCCAGATTTTCTAGCTCGTTTTTGTGCAAAATCCTTTTCAGTCTGAGAAATGGCAGCGTCTCCATCTTCATTTACGAACTGAGGTTTTTGAAATCGATGCAAATTGTCCTCATTCACTTCCATCAGGTCTAAAATAAAGCATTAAAATCACATAATTCAATTAAAGGAAGGGAAATAATGAAATATAGCCTCAAGCCCTTAACTGACCACAAATCTAGTTTACTACAAGTCTACTAGTATAGTTTGATGCATTGTTATTTGTCAGTTTATATCTTAAGCCCAATTCACACTGCACCAACAAACAGCAAATAGACACTTCATCAGTTGTGATGAACTTTCATTATGATCAACGTGGATTTAACTGACGCAATCTCTAAAATGATCCCCATTAAGGCACATTTCCTTAGCTCAAATCTTTGATTTTGTTAATATTTTTTTTCTGTAGAAAGACAAACATATTGATGAAAGTAACAGATGTATATTTATTGGGTAATTCACGGTTTTGTGGGGGGGACCCAAAAATGGTCACTTTGCATACAGTTGATACCGTTTTTCTTTTAAAGAGGAATATCTGGAGAACAAATCATGCTGAACCTAGAAATGTTTTCCATCAACACAATTGCATAGAATACACCTGCCTGAATGCCATAAATATATTATTTTTTATAAAAATCAGATTTTTAGTGCCGATACCGATTTTTTGTCCATCAGCCTTAGCCGATGACCGATACAGCTGCCGATTTTCTTGAGCCGATATAACATTTGAGCCGATCTTTGGAGCCGATACTGCTTTTGCTCCCTCAATTTACATCATAAAAATTACACAATGATCATGATGATAACAAATGTTACAAGTCTCAAATATAAAAAAAGGAACATTTATTGATATATATTTTCATATATAAACGTTGATCAATTGACATCTCACAAATATTTGCTAACTCAATGTTTTTATTTTTTTTCTGTTTCTGTTGCAATAGCTCACACACAGCACAAGGAAGCTTGATTTCAAATGATAAATTGAATTTGAAATAGACAAGTAAACTGCAATAAAATAAGAACAAATAAACAAATGACTAGCAATAGCACAAATAAATACGTCTATTTGATTTTGTATCTTTATTTTATTAATAAAGATACAAAATCAAATAGACGATTTTAATTTTTTCAGGTATTGAGGTAAGAAACTGAATAAAGAAACAAAGTTTACAAAAATAACATTGGATAATCTTTTGTTATTTGAGTAACATTAACAACATAGAGAGCGGCACGTTTTTTAGGCTGCCTGCCCCTTTAAGAGCTGAAGCGCGCACATATTCTTCCTGAACGCTTTATGACTGTGTTTACATTAATACTCAACAAGATGGCCATTGTGACATTATTTTGAGTGTATTTGATATAAATAAGCTGCGAAAAATAACTAAATTTGGCGCTTGTATTTCAGCAGCGGATTTATTATGTGTGCACGCTTCGGATGTGAGCGCGAAGTTTGCGTGAATGACTGGAATTATACGCAATCCCACGCCGAAATTCAGACCCGGTCACACAAGCACCATCTAACCGGAGTGAATGAGAGGATGCGGTGCGTGTCGCTGTTGGACAGGAGAGCAAGAAAGTGCAGCTGGGATACTGCAGAAAGGAGTATTGGAATCGTTTTAGATACCTCACTAATCGATACATATCAAAATATTGATATTTTTGACAACACTAGGTTCCACTTTCCAAGTGTATGGCAATATTTCAGCTAAGTCAAACAGTTAAAAGATGATTTGAAAGTTTAAAACTTTCCGTTGTCTTGAAGAGCAGATTTTAGCACTCTGCTAGTGGGTGAGGGGCAGTGCATCTGCAGCGTCTCCAGCAACACAGAGCTGCCCGTGGACTGTAAATAATGCCGGGAAAAACTGTCGGCGAATGCAGCAGCAGTGTATCGAAAAGCGCAAATATTGGCCCGATATATCGATCGATCACTAATACTTATTGCATTTAAAGAGGAATGTCTGAAGAATAAATAATATATATATAAATACTATATTTGAATGAGTTTCAGGGATGTTTGTTCATTTCAACAGCTTCTGAGTTCAAATACGCAGTATCAACTAAGTTACAGCATTTACATCTATATATATATATATATATTAGAACCATATAGGGCCTTAGAGTCTAAAAGTTTCATAAGAACAAAAATCTAAAATGACATTAAGATATCTTTAACACTTCTTGAATTAAAGACATGTACACTTTGGAAGAATGCCCCAAAAAATTGGCACTCAGAGAGGTGCGTTGTATACAGTTGTTTTGATAGAGGGAAACAAGATACAATTGTGTTCAAAATAATAGCAGTCCAACATCACTAACCAGATCAAATCACTGTTTTTGGTAGAAATTATATTTCTACATGGCAAATATTTTACAAGTAGGTGTAGTAGAGTAATAGAAAACCAACAGTCCCAGCAGTCATGACATGCATATTGCTGATTTTGTGTAATTGAATCATTAATTGAAAAGGGCGTGTTCAAAATAATAGCAGTGTGGAGTTAGAAATCAATTAGAGATTATTCATTCTATGAAAAAACTGGTGTCAAACAAGTAGCCCTTATTTAAAGGACAAAGGCAGCAAATGTTGTACTGTGCATTTCTCTCTGAAAATCCTGAGGGGGACTATGGGGTAGTTCAGTCCCAATAACTATGGGACTGAACTACACTATATTGCCAAAAGTATTGGGAAATCGTTGAATTCAGGTGTTCAATCACTTCCATGGCCACAGGTGTATAAATCAAGCACTAGTCATGCGGACGCTTCTACAAACATTTGTGAAAGAATGGGTCGCTCTCAGGAGCTCAGTGGACTCAAGCGTGGTACCATGATAGGTTGCCATTTGTGAAATTTCCTCACTACTAAATATTCCACGCTCAACTGTTAGTGGGATTATAACAAAGTGGAAGCAATTGGGAACAAAAGCAACTCAGCCACAAAGTGGTAGGTCACGGAAAAATTACAGAGCGGGGTCAGCGCATGCTGAGGGTCACAGTGCACAGAAGTCGCCAACCTTCTGCAGAGTCAATAGCTACAGACCTCCAAACTTTGTGTGGTCTTCAGATTAACTTAAGAACAGTGTGTAGAGAGCTTCATGGAATGGGTTTCCATGGCCGAGCAGAACAGCCCCTTAGTTCTAGTGAAAGGAACTCTTAATGCTTCAGCATACCAAGACATTTTGGACAATTTCATGCTCCCAACTTTGTGGGAACAGTTTGGGGATGGCCTCTTCCTGATCTAACATGACTGCATACCAGTGCACAAAGCGTCGGTCCTAAAAAAAGACATGGATGAACGAGTTTGGTGTGGAGGAACTTGACTGGCCTGCACAGAGTTCTGACCTTAACCCGATAGAACACCTTTGGGATGAATTAGAGCGGAGACTGTGAGCCAGGCCATCTCGTCCAACATCAGTGCCTGTCCTCACAAATGCGCTTCTAGAAGAATGGTCAAAAATTCCCATAAACACACTCCTAAACCTTGTGGAAAGCCTTCCCAGAAGAGCTGAAGCTGTTATAGCTGCAAAGGGTGGGTCAACTCCATATTAAACCCTACGGATTGAGAATGGGATGTCATTAAAGTTCATGTGCATGTAAAAGCAGGCGGCACAAAACTTTTGTCAATATAGTGTATATAGGGCCTTAGAAATTAAGAATACAAGAGAAAAGTTTATTAAGAATCAGAATCTAGAAGGATATCAAGATATCTTGGATACTCATGGAGCCACATTAAGATCTCCATATCTCTGGGATTGAACCATTCTAGGGCTGTCACAATTATGAAATTTGGCTGACAATTAATTGTCTACAAAATAATTGCAGTTATGCTAATTAACAGGGGTGTAAATCGGACGGTTCATCACGATTCGATACAATATTGAGTCTCTCGAGCGATATATTTTCTGATACCTCAAAAAGTTCTGCGATATGATTACGATTCATATTTCGATATTATGTGCCTATTTTTTTAAAATTCACACAGTAATCAAATGGCAGCTTATGACATGACAACAGTCAAGAAAGTATTTTAGGCTTCTGTGCTAAAATGTGTATTTATAATTTATATTTATATAATTTTAATAAATTTATAAAAAATTATATATAAATACTACACAATTAAAAGACATTTCTTTTAAATGTATAGTGCAGATTTTTAATGAAGCAACAACATATAAATCGGACAGAGCAAGATATGCTATTAATAATCTTTCATTGTGCAAAAGTATTATAATATGAAAGGCTCCAATACAGAGTGGCACAAAGCACATATGCACATCCTGTGTGCTGAATGATGCGCTTGAAGCAACACAGAGTCACAGTTGTCGCTCCTATGCAGCAGTGTATTGAGAATTGTCTTATAACAGTGTGAAGAACGATTCATAACGCTGCATTCTCCTTATATGCAAAACCATAGACCTTTATCTACTGAAGCACAAAATTAAGTAAAAGAAGACTCAATTCAGTGGCCTATTTGTGCTCTGTTCGAGATGAGTGCACGCTGCTTTTTGCAAGGCTTTAAAACACGTGCAAATGATAAACTTTCGTGAAGATTCAGCACTGGCTCGATCTGGAAAGTGACCGTTCCATCGACTGTCTCGAGCGCCTTTCACAAGCTCTGAAAGGTAATTTAAACGAGAATGTATAATCGCCAACGCGTGCATAGACTGACATTGTGTGAAAATTTGGAGAGTGTTAAAACAAATGTGCCTCTTAAATATATAAATAGCCTACAGGTATTGATTTTTAACACTTGGCATCGATGCATCGCATTGTTAGACATTAGATAGATGCATCAATCTATAATTGTTGTATCGTTACACCCCTACTAATTAACTGCTGTTTTAAGGGCTTTGACAATTGTCTGTTTTAAGGATTTTACATACAACAAACTGGCATATCACGGAAAAGTCATAATACGCATCATTCATATACAGTATGAACTATTCAGGGTTCCCACACCTTGGTTAACTTCAAATTCAAGGATCTTTCAAGGACTTTCCAGGTCCAATACCCTCAAATTCAAGGACTTAATGTGGGGACACAAATCATGGATTTTATTGAAAACAGCTTAGGCTCATGAAACCAGAAATTAAGATGTTTTTAAGTTTTTCTTGCCTCATGGGTTGACATTATCTTAAAAAGCAAAGCAATTCTACATTACATTATTGTAACGTAGTTCGTAAGATGAGGGAAGGAGGAGTCGGGAACCGGTGTGGCGCACAGCTGACACTCATCATCATTCGCCACCGGCCCGCTCTCACGGCCCCTCGCCTCGCTGCTTGCCACAATTATATAAAATATTTGGGCAACAGATTATCACAGTTTCACAGTCATTGACTGAACATATTTGGGTTCGGTGTAAGCACTATAAACGTTGAGGTACCATCGTAGTAGCTTTGTGCACACATGCCCGTAATGGCAACGTACAACATAAAGTACCTAATGTGGGAAACACTTAAAATGCATGTCACGTAAATCAAGCAAGCTAGTATGCATAGGCCATGAAGTGTTGGCGAAATAACACATTAGCGGACTGGAGGGATTAAAGGGATAGTTCACCCAAAAATGAAAATTAGACCATGATTTACTCCCCCTCGAGTCCTAGGATGTATGTGACATTCTACTTTCAGACAAATAAAATCAGAATTATATTTAAAAAGACCCGGCTAGTCCAAACATTACAATGGCATTGACTTGATGGTTCGTTTTTGAAGTCCATAAAATCCATCCATCATATAACTGCTCCACACGGTTCCGGGGGGTTAATAAAGGCCTTCTGAAGCGAAGTGGTGCGTTTGTGTAAGAAACATTTTCATATTTAAAACTTTATAGACTAAAATAACTAACTTCTGGCGGTCTGCGGTGCACGAGTCGACTTGCACTAAAAGAGTAACCCTTGATACTACGTTTTGTTTTGCTCTATCCTCTACGCTTCTGCGTTCATCAATACGCATGCATCAAGGGTTACTCTTTCGTCGTAAATCGATGTGTACGGCAATCCGCCGGAAGTTAGTTATTTTAGTCTATAAAGTTTTAAAAATCATGGGATAATTTTAATTTTTGGGTGAACTAACCCTTTTTTTCCCAGAACAAAATAAATTCAAGCACTTTCAAGGACCTGTGTCTATTAGGGCTGGGCACCAAATGGCGATACTTTCATGGTATCGAACGAAAAAAACTCGATTTACCGATACACGAAAAAACTATTTATCTTTCAGTGCCAAAAGCCAAGCGACCTAAAGGAAGGACCTAAAGCACTGGCGATCGGCTGTCCACCGCCACGTGACGGGTAGGATTTCTGAAGATACCCGCAGTCACACAACACAAGTGTAGTGTTAGTTGTTTTTTCTCCATGTGTTCTACCGCGTCGTTTTACAATGCCAAAGAGGTCTGAAGTGTGGCTACACTTTATAAAAGTGGATGCCGAGTCAGCAAAGTGCAACATATGCGATAAGAGTATTGCAACCAAAGGCGGCAATACCACCAATTTAATGAAGCACTTGACCATGCACGGGATCAATATTAGGGCAGAAAATTGCACTGTATTTGACTGTAAAAAGATCTCCTAGGATCGCAGTCAAACCCGCCCTCGTCAACATCATCTGGGATTGTAGCAGTAAGAAAGGTCACCTTTTTTAGCGAACAGAAGTTAAAGTAATTGTTTACGCTAACGCGAGTGGTTTGAATGTGTGGATGCAACTCTGCGTTGCTCTGTAGCCTAGGAGCTATAACGTTATTCTTTGACCAGGCAGGCAACATCTTTGTTTTTCCAACGTAACGTTAAGGTTACACATTTTAGAAATACTTGACAGATAACTGTAATTTCACTACTTAAACCGAATGCATCCCCATAACGTTGACTACAACTTTATGTATGTTAGCTTGTGCTGCTAGTCGGTTGCTGTAGCGTTAGCGCTGTCTATTTCCCCCTTTACATTAGCCTCTGCACCGGTCCACCCTGACGTTAGGAATAGGAAGACAATACCAGAAAGTGTCAATCCCTTCACACTGTCAGCAAGAGGGAAAATATCCAAGCAAAGACGAGATCAGTGCCACAGAGCAGTCACAGAGGTTATTGTTAAAGGTTTGATAACCCCATGGTGGAGGTGAGCAGGCTATCCAAAAAGCACAACCAGTTTTATTAATAATGTTACCCTGAGTGAGAAGTGTCACCAGAATTTGTTTTAATTAAGATGAAAAATAAAAGTTTTGTGTTTAATGTATTTTTGTTGATGTTGAAATGGATTTTAAAACATTTGGTATCGAAAAAAGTATCGTTAGGAACCGGTATTGAAACTGAGGTATCGAAATTGGTACCAAAAGATTTTGAACAATACCCAGCCCTAGTGTCTATTATGTTTATTCTCAAAAACTTTCCAGAGCCTTGAATTTTTCAGATTCTCAAACTTTCAAGGATTTTAAGGACCTGTGGGAACCCTGACTAATGGTCACTTTTTTTATTTGTTAATCTAGAATCCACAAAAAATGATGACAACCGCAGGCCCGCAGTTGAGAGAAGACGGTTTCCATGAGCTTTAATTCACCGATGTAAATATTATTCTGTCACTCACATTAAGCTATGGATTGGCTTCAGTGACTTTGAATATAGTGCACGAAAACTTAATTGGTACAGGTCTATTTCTTTAGGTCTTTGACCTACCTAAAATAGCGTAATAATCGCGATCAGACAGTTATTTAATTATAGCGACAGGCCTATCAAGGGCCTTTAAAATAACGATACCAAAAGGAAAGTTTGTTAAGAATCTAAAAGGAAATTAAGATATCTTTAATACTTCTTGAGTTACAGACATGCAAAAAAAGACAAAAAAGTGCTTTTTCCATTTTTGAACGGTCACTGTTGGCATATAATGAAACAAAGATTGTCAACAGAGTTACTACTAATAGACCTACCAATCTCTGTAAAAATAAAATAATGATGTCAAGTCATTTTTACACCCCTGTAAATTGGCTCCAAATCTCAGGTGAAAATTGTCATTTTGACCCCCTCTACAATAAGAGTGTTTTGTAGAGACTAAACAGTGTTTTCAGTGTTTTGTAGAATATAAATGTACATGTATTCAGTAAATATACATCTGTGACATTTAATATTTTGGCTTTCATCACTATTTGTTTGTCTTACTACAGAAAAAAATTAACAAAATCGAAAATTTTATCCGGGGACCTCTGGTTGAATTGACATGGAATGACCCAAATATTAAATTAATAATAGATTACTTATCAATAACTGTTAATTTTTTTAATTTAAAAAAAAGTTCAAATATTTCTGAAAAGTTAAACAAGTATTAATAATTCTCACACTAGTCAGACTGAAATGCACTGGAATACATTACATGTGGTCGGTGTGTCGGTTACAGTGTATACTACAGTGTAACTCAGTGCATCACAGCGTGGTATGGGAACAGCACCAGTCATGACCGCAAAGCCCTGCAAAGAGTAGTGCGCTTATCCGAGCGTATCTCAGGGTCAGCTCTCCCGTCTCTGCAGGACGTCTACACCAAACGCTGCAAAGGTAGAGCTACTAAGATCATCAAGGACTCGAATCACCCTGCAAACCCTCATTTCACGCTGCTGCCATCTGGTAAGCGCTTCCGAAGCCTGATGGCCAAAACTGAGAGACTCAGGAGGAGCTTCTTCCCCCAGGCCATCAGACTCCTGAACTTAACGTCACGTGACTTCACTTCAGGATAAACATCGATACACTGACATTGCACTGCACTTTCTGTTCTCGTTGTTACTGTGTAATAACCTGTTATAAACCTGTTTGCACATTATACTCTTTATACATTTGTTAACCACATATTTATAAGTCTACAGTTTACTCACTGCACAGTCTACTTCAGTTATTTTATTCCACTTCTTTATTCTTATTTTTTTACTTTTTTCTTCTACTTGACTTGATTATTTATAATTCTACAGATATATATAGATAGTACTTTTTTATTCTATTTCTATTATAATTTCCTCCTTGTGTTTTTAACTGTGAATTTGCACTGTCCATGGAGCGGACCTGTTTACATTTCACTGCCGGTTGTATATTCTGTATATAACTGTGTATGTGACAAATAAAACTCTTGACTCTACTACCCAGAGAGAGAGAGAGAGAGTCTATCGGCTGTTGAGTTCAGCGGACAGGAGTTGGGGTCTGTCACATCTTGTTTTCACCAAACATGATGAATCGGACTGAAAATGTCTGAGAATTGGTCTTTTATGTTCCTCCTCAGTCATTAAAGAGAATGAAGGAGAACACCAACCTATCTGCTCCTCTGTCTCTTCATCTTTTATTCTGCAGGGTTCTTCCTCAAACTCCATCTTTACAATAGTATGTCTGTAGTTTCTCCTGCTGCTTCTTCTTCTCCTGTGGGAAGATGGGAATATTCCCAGCATTTAAACTCTCATGAATTGTGGTCGCTGTTGCTCATTTAGCAGATGATCATCACACTTACAATCACTCTCAGTGATCCAGCTTTAAGTGTTTTGATCAAACTACTGTTTAGAAACTATTCCTCAAGCTGACTTTCATGTTGCTCTCATTAAATATTATTTACACATTAATTGAAAACCTCTGTTTACCAGGTTTCCTTACATGAAATGAAAACACAACTCATAATCTTCACAAACTGTAATGTGAAATCCTCGAGCGTAATGAACATCATTCGGTTCATTTCTGAGTGATTCACTAAATGAGCCGACTCGTTTGTGTTTATATGTCTCCTAATAACTGATAAATGAATGTACTCACAGTGTGAAAGCATCAGATTTAGAGCAGAATGAACGGCTGTGCTCCACTTCTCATGTTTATGTCCCTTCCCTCGCTCACTTCTCTTCTTCTCTAGACTCGGATGTGTGTCGTCGCTTCGGTCGCTGGAGCGCCTCCACTGGAGGAAAACAATCCCTATTAAACTATCTAACCTTCAATAGCTTAGACACAAGACAACCAAGATAAAATGTGTTATCTTGTTTGAGATTTAACAAACACTATTTGTCTCCACCAAATAACTTTTATTTGGGATAAAGATTCAAACTTCAAATGTCTGCTAACGAGTTTGCGATTCACCTTCTGAACTTCAACTGTTACTGTTGATTCATTTTAAAGGTATATAGTACAAGTATTTTTTAATAAAATGTGAGTTATTAAGAGATATTAAGATTTACCTTAAAAACTCAAGAACTCCAGTTCTGTCTGAGCATCTCTACGCAAGTTATGATTTAGATTTCCCCCAATTGAAATAAAAGCAGTCCTCATTCTGATAGTTATTTAAACCAGTTACTATATGTAACTTTTAGCCACAGCTACTTCTCTGTGTCTATGACAAGTGCCACAGATTACTTACCTAAGCAGACCGAAATCGCCCCCTACACCCTTAAATAGCTCACTATTTGAGGGGACAGCCATTTGTAGTGGTGTCTGAAGCCATAGTGGACGTTACTGAGAGCACTCATTCTATCCCACATTGCAACGCAATAACGAGTGTACAGCCGATGTACACACAGCATTAGCCTGTTTTCATTCACTCCTTCAAGTGAACTATATTAGTGGACTAAAGTAGGGAATAGGGATTAGGAATAGGGCGATTTCGGATTCAGCTATGTACTTTTATCAGGGGTGTTGGACTGGGGGTAAAACCAGTAATGACTACCAGGGCCCCAAGGGGAGAGAGGGCCCTTGAAAAGTCTGGAATATATTGGGTTGAGGAACATGGGGGCCTATCAGAACTGTCTATGCATAGGGCCCGGGATCTTGTGCTGCGCCCCTGACTTTTATGTGAGAGGAGGTTATGTTGCCATCACAGACGCGTGAGTCTAATGTCATGGATAAGTATTATGTTGCTGCTTTAGTACAAACAAGTTGTTGGTAAAACAATAGCCTAAATAAAATGAGCCCATTACACCTCCTAGCAACAACTTTAAAGATGAACACATACATTCAATAATTATAATCCAGTAGCCTAATCCAATCTGAAATGTGCTATTCTGCACTTTTAGTATATATTTTGATATTTTCTTAAAGGAATAGTTCCCTAATCAATGATTTTCTTTCTTCTGTGGAACATAAGTTATATTGAGACTTATTATTCAAGACTTTTCATTGCCCCATAATAATACAATTTTGGCTCCCTTATGACACAATGGCTATTTTTTATTGATTTAATTACGTAAACAACACCATTAATATTTATGATAAATATTTATACATTTTAACCTCCATCCTATCAATTGATTTACAAGTCTTTTTGTTTATTCACTATTTTGCTGTTTTCAAATGTCATCACTTGAAAACACTGTTTGTACTCTGCTGGCTCAATGAAAATAAAAATAAAAAAAATGACTGGTTTATTTATGTAGTGGTCTGTCAGCTCTTAAAGCCATCGTAACTTACTGAATCATAAGTTTTGAGTTGTCAGAATACTATTCATTTTTTTAAAGAAATATAGGCCTATCTGCAAGTGATTATCTGGATGCAAGTGCTTTAAGACCTTTGCTGTTAGGAACTAGGCCACCCTGAAATGTAGGGCTAATGCCATTTCACTGTAATCACAATGTGGAATAAATGTAAAAACTTCACTTCAATAACTGTCTGGAGACCTCAGAAGACTTCAGGATCATTGGTACTCCTCTTCCCTCTCCAAGAACTGCACTCATCCAGGAAATCACTTTGGACACTTCACATCCAGGCTATTTCCTCTATGAACAGTTGCCTCAGCACCAGAACAGCCAGACACAAGAAAAGTTTCTCTCCACAGTTAAATGTTCTCCCATCTGTGAAATAAAAAAATTGCAATACCCAACACTTATATTTCATATATCATAACTTTCTTTCACATTCCCTAGGATTATTGTATATAATACCTGTACACATATTGCCTGTTTTTTCTATTGTGTAATTATACCGACAGAATGACAACAATCAGACAGATAATGCAAATAAAATGAATATATATCCCACTTATATCTGTCTTGTTGTCTTTCTATGCACTGGAGCTTCTGTCACCAAAGTAAATTCCTTGTCTGTAAGCATACTTGGCAATAAATCTGATTCTGATTTTGAAAATATTTACCATTTCAAAGGTATCAGTTGACAAAATGCTATATTAGTGATTTTATAATGTTTAAATATGAATAAATAAAGCAAAATAACTACACTATATTGCCAAAAGTTTTGGGACGCCTGCCTTTACATGCACATGAACTTTAATGACATCCCATTCTTAATCCGTAGGGTTTAATATGGAGTTGGACCCTTTGCAGCTATAACAGCTTCGACTCTTCTGGGAAGGCTTTCCACAAGGTTTAGGAGTTTATGGGAATTTTTGACCATTCTTCTAGAATCGCATTTGTGAGGTCAGGCGCTGATGTTGGACGAAAAGGCCTGGCTCGCAGTCTCCGCTCTAATTCATAGAAAACATGGTTTGGAAGATGGATTCATAATGTACTCGCTTGTATAATTATTTGTCAATTTTGAAAAAATAAATAAATCAATTACATCGTGTATGTTTATGAATCACGATGGATTCAACAATGTCACGTGGTTGAAATAAAAGCAAACGGCACCATCAAGACAAACACCTGTTTTTGCCATAACTACATATAGAGAAGCTCATGCAAGTTATTCAGAGGATCGAGACAACACAAATGACAGCTTTAAATATTTAATTTTTTTAACCATATTGTTTGACAAAATACAATGCAAGAACTTAACATTAAACCTTATTTCACCATTATAGCCAGATGTAAAACAAGTAGGTCACTGCTGAATGGCCAGACACAAAACACATTCACTTTTCCTGAGCAATTTCATCTTCTCTCAGGAGGAATCGCCTCTTTAAATATACATAGAACAACATCTGGTGCTGTTTTAGTCAAAAGAATGAGTTGTACTACTGGTTCATTAGTAATGCTGAACATTATTTCTCTGCATTCTAGACCCCTGAAGGTGTGCTGCGGGATCTGGCACCAAGATGTTAGCAGCAGATCCTTTGAGTCCTGTCAGTTGTAAGGTGGGGCCTCCATGGATCGGACTTGTTTGTTCAGCACATCCCACAGATGCTTGATTGGATTGAGGTCTGGAGAAATTGGAGGCCAAGTCAACACCTCAAACTCGTTGTTGTGCTCCTCAAACCATTCATGAACCATTTTTGCTTTGTGGCAGGAGCATTATCCTGGTGAAAGAGCCACAGCCACCAGGGAATACCGTTTCCATGAAAGAGTGCACATGGTCTGCAACAATGCTTAGGTAGGTGGTACGTGTCAAAGAAACATCCACATGGATGGCAGGATCCAAGGTTTCCCAGGACAACACTGTCCAAAGCGTCACACTGCCTCTACCGGCTTGCCTTCTTCCCATAGTGGATCCTGGTGCCATGTGTTCCCCAGGTAAGTGACGCACACGGACCCGGCCCTCCACGTGATGAAAAGGAAAATGTGATTCATCAGACCAGGCCACCTACTTCCTACTTCCATTGCTCCGTGGTCCAGTTCTGATGCTCAAGTGCCTACTGTTGGCACTTTCAGCAGTGGACAGGTCAGCATGGGCACCCTGACTGGTCTGCAGCATTGAAGGTCCCAATGAGCACAGTGGCCTCCACCATCCGTAAATGGAAGAAGGTGCTGGCTGCCCAGCCAAACTAAGCGAACGGGGGAGAAGGGCCTTAGTTAGGGAGGTGACCAACCCTATGGTCACTTTGACAGAACTCCAGCGTTTCTCTGTGGAGAAAGGAGAATCTTCCAGAAGAACAAACATCGCTACAGCACTCCAATCAGGCCTGTATAGTAGAGTGACCAGACGAAAGCCACTCCTCAGTGAGAGGCACATGACAGCCCACCTGGAGTTTACCAAAACGCACCTGAAGGACTCTCAGACCATGAGAAACAAAATCTCTGGTCTGATGAAACAAAGATTGAACTCTTTGGCCTGAATGGCAAGCGTCATGTCTGGAGGAAACCAGGCACCGCTCATCACCTGGCCAACACCATCCCTACAGTGAAGCATGGTGGCGGCAGCATCATGCTGTGGGGGTGTTTTTCAGCAGCAGGAACTGGGAGACTAGTCAGGATTGAGGGAAAGATGAACGCAGCAATGTACAGAGACATCCCTGATGAAAACCTGCTCCAGAGCGCTCTGGACCTCAGACTGGGGTGAAGGTTTATCTTCCAACAGGACAACGACCCTAAGCACACAGCCAAGATAATGAAGGAGTGGCTATGGGACAACTCTGTGAATGTCCTTGAGTGGCCCAGACAGAGCCCAGACTTGAACCCGAATGTGAGCCCAAAATGTGGAAAAAGTGAAGCGTTGTGAATACTTTCCGGATGCTCTGTACATCTAAATGTATTACTTTTAAGTGAGAGATCTGAACATGAACATTTGCTAATTAGACAACTTCAGGCAATGCTTATTCTTATGTCTCTGTAGATGAGATAATCGGGTATAACTCTTCCCACATGAAGAGCACTGGTGCGGCTTCTCTCCAGTGTGAACTCTCTCATGATATTTCAAGTTTCCTGGCTGAGCGAAACTCTTCCCACAGTGTGAGCACTTGTACGGTTTCTCTCCAGTGTGAACTCTCTGGTGTGTTTTTAAGTCGCTGGATGTAGTGAAGCTCTTCCCACAGTCAAAGCACATATAAGGTCTCACACCAGTATGTAAACGCTCATGTATTTTTAACTTATGCAGAAATATAAAACTCCGTCCACAAAAACAACAAATGTGAGGCTTCACACCAGCATGAACTTTAAGGTGCGTTCTTAAGTTTGATTCCACAACAAATGTTTTCTCACACTGATCGCAGCTGAATGATCTCACTCCAGAGTGACAGCGCAGATGATTTTTGAGATTACTTTTGTGAGTGTAACTCTTTCCACACTGAGAGCATGTGAACGGTTTCTCTCCAGTGTGAATTCTCATGTGGACATTTAAGTTGCCTTTGTTAATGAAACGCTTTCCACATTGAGTGCAAGTGAACAGTTTTTCTCCCGTATGAATTCCCATGTGCTCATTCAAGTTTTTTCTGTGGATGAAACTCTTTCCACACTGAGTGCATGTGAATGGTTTCTCTCCAGTGTGAATTCTCATGTGGGCATTTAAGTTGCCTTTGTTAATGAAACTTTTTCCACAGTGAGAGCATGTAAACGGTTTTTCTCCAGAGTGAATTCTCAGGTGCACTTCAAAGTTTCCTTTCTGCGTGAAACTCTTTCCACACTCAGAGCAGGTGAACAGATTTTCTCCAGTGTGAATTCTCATGTGTCCTTTAAGTCCTGATTTATCTGTGTAACAATTTCCACACTCAGAGCAGGTGAAAGATCCTTTGACTCCAGATTTTCTGGCTAGTTTTTGTGTGAAATCCTTTTCACTCTGAGAAATGGCAGTGTCTCCATCTTCATTTACGAACTGAGGTTTTTGAAATCGATGCAAATTGTCCTCATTCACTTCCATCAGGTCTAAAATAAAGCATTAAATTCATATAATTTAATTAAAGAAGAAGCAAAGTGAAATGTAGCATCAAGCCCTCAATTTAGCACAAATCTAATTTACAACTGTGCCTACTAGTACAGTCTTAGGCGTATTGTTTTATGTCAATTTTCATCTTAAGCCCAATTCACACTGCACCAACAAAGTAAAGGAATAATAAATTCCAGTAAAGGAATGCAAACAATAAACAGCTATGCATATAGAACAAATACTAAACGCAAATAATTTGAGTGAAAATACGGTGCCAGACAACATTAAAATATAAATATTAAATTAATATTAGATTACGTATCAAATAACCATGCATTTTTAAAAGCATCAATTATTTCGGTATTATTCATTCTCACACCGATCTGATTGAAATACATTACATCTGTTCGGCATACTAGGGCTGCGCGATATATAGTTTTAGCACTGATATCACGATGTGCGTATGCGGGATAGTCACATCACAGGATGTGCAATGCCAAGTAAGGGTCGTAGTTGATCCGTGAGCCGTACAGGACAGATGCACTCCAGTTCAGAGGGCATGTGAATCGTGGGTTAATTGCAACGTTTAACCTTCATTAGGGATGCAATGATTTTCAAAATTTTGACATATAACAGATAAAACAGAGAATGCAAAAAGAAGTGCTGCACGGGGTGATGAAGGCTTTGTAAGCCGCAAGACATTGGTGTACTTGCTTTTAAAAGAATAAGCCATGATGAATTAAAGGCTTTTTAACTTGTTCTACATTATTCGAGTGCCTTGGAAATTCTTTATTTACTGATAACAGATAATTCATTCTTTTTGAAAGCCGATATATAGGCCAAAATACAAATTTTGATATACTTTGAGAGCCTGATTACAAAAACAAAAGTCAAGTCACCTTTATTTATATAGCGCCTTTTACAATGCCGATTATTTCAAAGCAGCGTCACAGTGTTAACAGGAAAATAAGTAAAAAAAGAATTTGATTCGGCTGTACAGCCAGAGAAAATGGTGATGTTATCCAGCTCATTTCAATTATCATATAGTGTCAATGTGGGCAGATCAGTAATATAGTTGAAATTTAGGTGTCCCCAACTGAGCAAGCCAAAAGCCAAAAGGTCAAAGGCGACGGTGGCAAGGAACCAAAACTCCTTCAGGGCCAGAATGGAGAAAAAAACCTTGGGAGAAACCAGGCTCAGTCGGGGTGCCAGTTCTCCTTTGGCCGACGAACAGTGTATGATTATAATTCTGGCCACACTACAGGTCAGAAGTCATATTAGATCAATAGATATTCGAAAGATTGGAGTGGTCACGCCGGAGACAGGTTTAATGAGGATGTTGTGTCTGTCGATGCGGCATTTACAGGGGGGAGTTTAATTGACACGCTCTCTGCAGACGCGATGGAGTATAATGCGTTAAGAGCTCGCTCAAGTACCGGGGAGCTAAACCATTTAGTGCTTTGTAAGTAATTTTCAAGATTTTAAAAAGTATACGATGTTTAATAGGGAGCCAATGCAGTGTTGACAGAACCGGGCTAATATGGTCATACTTCCTGGTTCTAGTAAGAGCTCGAGCTGCTGCGTTTTGGACCAGCTGGAGTTTGTTTATTAAGTGAGCAGGGCAACCACCCAGTAAAGCATTACAGTAATCTAGCCTTGAGGTCATGAACACATGAATTAACCGTTCAGCATTTTGCATTGAAAGCATGTGCCATAATTATAATTTTTTATATTTTTTATATATATATATATATATATATATATATATATATATATATATATATATATATATATATATATATATATATATATATATATATATATATATATATATATATATATATATATATATATACACACACACACACACACACACACTCAACTAAAGGATTATTAGGAACACCATACTAATACTGTGTTTGACCCCCTTTCGCCTTCAGAACTGCCTTAATTCTACGTGGCATTGATTCAACAAGGTGCTGAAAGCATTCTTTAGAAATGTTGGCCCATATTGATAGGATAGCATCTTGCAGTTGATGGAGATTTGTGGGATGCACATCCAGGGCACGAAGCTCCCGTTCCACCACATCCCAAAGATGCTCTATTGGGTTCAGATCTGGTGACTGTGGGGGCCATACTGGATGTTTTTCCCTTTTCACACCATTCTTTGTAAACCCTAGAAATGGTTGTGCGTGAAAATCCCAGTAACTGAGCAGATTGTGAAATACTCAGACCGGCCCGTCTGGCACCAACAACCATGCCACGCTCAAAATTGCTTAAATCACCTTTCTTTCCCATTCTGACATTCAGTTTGGAGTTCAGGAGATTGTCTTGACCAGGACCACACCCCTAAATGCATTGAAGCAACTGCCATGTGATTGGTTGATTAGATAATTGCATTAATGAGAAATTGAACAGGTGTTCCTAATAATCCTTTAGGCGAGTGTATATTATATATATGATATGTATCTGATATAAATACATCACGTTGTTAATGGATTGTTATTGCCGCTTCCATAGACATCACTGTGTATTTTACAAACTATAAATGTATTGTTTTGCTAGTACTTGTGTATTTAAATGTGTCTCTGGTTCAGTCCCAGCCAAATTTGGTCATTTTGGTCGAGTCTAGAGCCCTGTTATTTCATAACAAATGAGATCTCATTGTAAAAGGTTACCAAAAATTCTATTGCCCATCAAAAAATAAAAATAAAATGCCTAAATGCTGATTAAGCGACCTGTCGGCCACATGAGCGCCATGTAGTTTTTAATTGTATACTAAAATTAGAAAACAAGTTAAAGATGACAGTTAAGTAACACAAATCTTCCTGTGATTATGGATGGCTGTGCTACAAGTTCAGAAAACAGCAAATATTAAAAGATATTGAGAATAAGAATCCATATCCGTATCAATTAAAACGAGAATTGTCACTGATTAGTTGCCGTCCACACAGCTGACATGTTGTAGTTTATCAGAAGGAATAGAGACAGTACTTGTATGTTCATTAATCGACATTTGTGCGATATATGCAAGTTTTTGCTAAATTGTTGTGTTTCCATTGGGGCATTTTCAATCTGAAGGGTAATGGAAATGTGGCTTTTGAGAAGAGGTGTTGTGTGAATTGGTCTTTTATGTTCCTCATTAAAGAGAATGAAGGAAAACACCAACCTATCTGCTCCTCTGTCTCTTCATCTTTTATTCTGCAGGGTTCTTCCTCAAACTCCATCTTTACAATAGTATGTCTGTAGTTTCTCCTGCTGCTTCTCCTCCTCCTGTGGGAAGATGGGAATATTCCCAGCATTTAAACTCTCATGAATTGTGGTCGCTGTTGCTCATTTAGCAGATGATCATCACACTTACAATCACTCTCAATGATCCAGCTTTAAGTGCCAGTCATGAACGAGCGCGATGAACATCATTCGGTTCATTTCTGAGTGATTCACTAAATGAGCCGACTCGTTTGTGTCTCCTAATAACTGATAAATGAATGTACTCACAGTGTGAAAGCATCAGATTTAGAGCAGAATGAACGGCTGTGCTCCACTTCTCATGTTTATGTCCCTTCCCTCGCGCACTTCTCTTCTTCTCTAGACTCGGATGTGTGTCGTCGCTTCGGTCGCTGGAGCGCCTCCACTGGAGGAAAACAATCCCTATTAAACTATCTAACCTTCAGGTTTTCAAACCTGTCTTGGAGACACCCCAGCCCTGCACATTTTGTGTGTCTCCCTCATTTATCACACCGAACTCATCAGCTCGTAGAGACTGCAAGAACTAAATTGGGTGTGTCTGGTTTGAAAACACTGTTACCTTATTTATTAACATGTTTAATATTCACATTTCAAATGTCTGCTAATGAGTTTGCTATTTTACCTTCTAGACTCCTTCAACTGGTGTGTGTTACTGATGTTGTTGGCTTTCATATAAATCTTGACTTCATTTTAAAGTTAGAAAGTATTATTAATAAAAAATATTATTAAGAGATATGAAGATTTACCTTAACTTCTGTCCGAGCAGCTCAATGCGAGTTTAGATTTCTCCCAATAAAAATAAAACCACAGTCTGATGAACAGTGATTTACATCAGCTAAATGTACACTAGTGCATTTGGTGCGAGACAGGCTTTCAGGCTCTGTCTCACTCTGCCCAAGAAAGTCTCACGCCAAATTGGCAACCCTGCTTTTGATACGAAACAAAGTGTCATTCTTATTGGTCACACACACACACACACACACACACACACACACACACACACACACACACACACACACACACACACACACACACACACACACACACACACACACACACACACACACACACACACACACACACACACACACACACACACACGTGATTATAAGGAACACCTGTTCAATTTCTCAATGCAATTATCTAAATCAACCAATCACATGGCAGTTGCTTCAATGCATTTAGGGGTGTGGTCCTGGTCAAGACAATCTCCTGAACTCCAAACTGAATGTCAGAATGGGAAAGAAAGGTGATTTAAGCAATTTTGAGCGTGGCATGGTTGTTGGTGCCAGACGGGCCGGTCTGAGTATTTCACAATCTGCTCAGTTACTGGGATTTTCACGCCCAACCATTTCTAGGGTTTGCAGAGAATGGAAAAACATCCAGTATGCGGCAGTCCTGTGGAGGTCAAAGGAGAATGGGCCGACTGATTGAAGCTGATAGAATAGCAACTTTGACTGAAATAAACCACTCGTTACAACCGAGGTATGCAGCAAAGCATTTGTGAAGCCACAACACGCACAACCTTGAGGCGGATGGGCTACAACAGCAGAAGACCCCACCGGGAACCACTTATCTCCACTACAAATAGGAAAAAGAGGCTACAATTTGCACGAGCTCACCAAAATTGGACAGTTGAAGACTGGAAAAATGTTGCCTGGTCTGATGAGTCTTGATTTCTGTTGAGACATTCAGATGGTAGAGTCAGAATTTGGCATAAACAGAATGAGAACATGGATCCATCATGCCTTGTTACCACTGTGCAGGCTGGTGGTGGTGTAATGGTGTGGGGGATGTTTTCTTGGCACACTTTAGGTCCCTTAGTGCCAATTGGGCATCGTTTAAATGCCATGGCCTACCTGAGCATTGTTTCTGACCATGTCCTTCCCTTTATGACCACCATGTACCCATTCTCTGATGGCTACTTCCAGCAGGATAATGCACCATGTCACAAAGCTCAAAACATTTCAAATTGGTTTATTGAACATGACAATGAGTTCACTGTACTAAAATGGCCCCCAGTCACCAGATCTCAACCCAATAGAGCATCTTTGGGATGTGGTGGAACGGGAGCTTCGTGCCCTGGATGTGCATCCCACAAATCTCCATCAACTGCAAGATGCTATCCTATCAATATGGGCCAACATTTCTAAAGAATGCTTTCAGCACCTTGTTGAATCAATGCCACGTAGAATTAAGGCAGTTCTGAAGGTGAAAGGGGTCAAACACAGTATTAGTATGGTGTTCCTAATAATCCTTTAGGTGAGTGTATGTGTGTGTGATATATGTATATATATATATGTATATATATATATATATATATATATATATATATATATATATATATATATATATATATATATGGCTCATGAGAAGTAAATGAGCGGTCAGGTGATGCATTTCGATTAGCGCGATGCTATGGATGCGGAGAAGGGCCATCAGTGAGCGCAGGACGCGCTGAAGCCATCTACATTGGATTCAATAATTTTCCTCCACAAAAACATGTAGCCTAATCTTGGTGAATAAAGGTTTCTAAATATTAATTGAGTCTTAAATCCATAATGTAGACAGAGTATACAGATTAATGTTGGCATTATTCTTTTATTAAAGGGATAGTTCACCCAAACATGAAAATTCTGTTACCATTTAGTCACCATCATGTTGTTCCTTGAACCTGTATGAGTTTCTTTGTTCTGCTGAACACAAGAAGATATTCTGAAGAATGTTTGTAACCAAGCAGATCTTGGCAGCCACTGACTTCCATAGTATTTTTTTCCCTACTGGTAGTCAATGGTTGCTTGGATCTGCTTGGTTACAAACATTCTTCAGAATATCTTCTTTTGTGTTCAGCAGAACAAAGAAACTCATACAGGTTTGGAACAACACGAAGGTGAGTAAATTTTTACCCAAATGCCCCATATGCACAATTAATAAACACCACATTGTTCACCACAAAGTAAAACATCCCTTCACAAAAAGTTGTCAACACCGTAGTTTTCTAAACTGTTATTTTGACCTTCCCCTTGACAAACTTCACTTCCAATAACCTGAATGTCAAATTTACTTGTACGTGAGAGATCTGAACATCAACATTTGCTAATTAGACAACTTTGGGCAATGCTTATTCTTATGTCTCTGTAGATTAGATATTTGGGTGAAACTCTTCCCACATGAAGAGCACTGGTGCGGCTTCTCTCCAGTGTGAACCCTCTCATGATCTTTCAGGCTTCCTGGCTGAGAGAAACTCTTTCCACAGTGTGAGCACTTGTACGGCTTCTCTCCTGTGTGAGTTCTCTCGTGAATTTTCAGGAATTCTAACCGAGTGAAACTCTTTCCACAGTGTGAACACTTGTACGGTTTTTCTTCAGTATGAATTCTCTGGTGAGTTTTTAAGTGGCCAGATGTACTGAATGTCTTCCCACAGTCAAAGCACATATAAGGTCTCACACCAGTATGAATACGCTCATGCATTTTTAAATTCTGCAGTAGTGTAAAACACTTTCCACAAAAAGAACAAACGTGAGGCTTCACACCAGCGTGAATTTTAACGTGTGTTATTAAGTTTGATGCCACAACAAATGATTTCTCACACTGGTCACAGCTGAACGGCTTCACTCCAGAGTGAGAGAGCAGATGATCTTTGAGAGAGCTTTTGGATGTGAAACTCTTTCCACACTCGGAGCATGTGAACGGTTTCTCTCCCGTGTGAATTCTCATGTGTCTGTTAAGGTTTGATTTATGCGTGTAACTCTTTCCACACTCGGAGCATGTGAACGGTTTCTCTCCCGTGTGAATCCTCATGTGTCGGTTAAGGTTTGATTTACGTCTAAAACTCTTTCCACACTCGGAGCAAGTTAAAGATCCTTCGACTCCAGATTTTCCAGCTTCTTTTTGTGTGAAATTCTCTGCAGTTTTTGAAGTGACTGCATACCCATCTTCATTTGTGAAATTTTGTTTGTCTTCAATCGGGTCTAAAATCAACATTAAACTCAATTAAAAAAAAGCACACACAAGTAACAAATACATAAAGATTGTTCTTAATTTAGCACAAATCTAGTTTAGCACTGAGTCTAGTTTGAGATAGATGCTCTATGTCAGTTTTCATCTCAATGTTTCTCATGAAGGAAAACACCAACCTGTTTGTTCCTCTGTCTCTTCATCTTTTATTCTGCAGGGCTCTTCCTTAAAACACTGGGTGAAAGATCCTTTGAGTTCAGTTTTTTGGGTACACTTTTGTGTGAACTCTTCTCCGTCTGTGAAATGATGAGGTTTTTGAAACCAATGGTGTTTGTCTTCATCCACTTCCATCAAGTCTAAAATAAATATATAACATATACAATTATCAAGATTAAAATAAAGGAGGACAAATAAGAAAAAAAATATAGCTGAACTAGCTGAAGCATTAAAAAAAAAAAGTCAGTTTTCATCTTAATGTTCCTCATCAGTCATTAACCCTCTGAACACTGCGATCGCGCCGGCGCGTTGTTGGATTTTTCCTCATGGCAGCGCAAAACTACTTAAAATATTCCGTCATTTTTGGCCTCACAAACATGAAAGATGTCTTTACAGAGCTTGAACCTTGACAGATGTCTTTATAAAACTTGAAATGTCTACTTTTAAATTAAATAATTTATAATCAAAAACAAATATTCTGTGTTTATGTAATCTGTATTAAAGCAACGAGAGGTCCAGTTGCTCAAGCGGCTGCTTATTATCGATTCGGTGACCACACCCACACATGCGCAAGACGATTCACATGCTAATCGTCCACATGAAGGAACGAGAAGATTCAGCTTCATCATTCTTCTGCTTTTCATCGAGTTCGGAAGACACGCTGCGAGTTTACCTTGGATTTACCTCAGAAGAAGAACGTGATTTTAAGATGAGAATTTTTAAAGTCAAATTTTTTTCTCACTTATATTAGTGTTTTATTGTTGCATAAACTTTACATTGTTGGCTACTAGTTGAACTATTGCCAGACTAAAATGTGTTGATAAAATAAGTTGACATAGGCTATATACCTCAGTCTCATTTTATAACAGGGATTTTATAATCATTGTAGTGGTAAAAACAAGTTTCAAACAGTCCTATATTTGATCCCCGTTTCTGTCTACTGTGGGAGGTGTTGATGCAGGGTTTCTGACGCGTGCAATGTACCATTAACAGATCTGGAGAAGTCCATTGAGGTTTGAAATCGTAACTGAAGTTTATTGTATCAAAATAAAGATAAATTGTACATAAAACAAATAAACAACTGAAACAACTTGAGCATGTGTTGGCTTCCATGTGCACGGTCAAAAGACTGTATGCTCTTGCACCAGCGCCCCCTTCCTGTCGGGGGTGTCCTTTCCTTTTAACCTCTTTTTTCCCCTCCCACCTATAGACGGCACACACACTCAGAGAAATAAACAATATTAACACTATCACACCAAACTGATTTTAAATGAACACAAAAAATATAATTAAATAAGATAGTACATATGGCTCCTACAATCATATTATAAAACGATGGATTCTCTTTTTGTAGTGTCCAAGCGGAAAAAAAAGAAAGCGGTTAAATGGTCAGAACATGTTTAACTTACAAAGCTTCACTTCAACACAAAAGTTATCAAACATAAAACAAACTTGCAATTATTATATGCTATTGGCACTTATTGAGAAATAACTAAAAGCAACTTCTAGTTGCTTAAAAAAAAAAAACTTCTAGCCTACTAACGCAAACTTTAAAAGTTAAGGTGACGACATGGAGACGACGTATGTGTCAGGCATCTTGTAAGACGACGCATCTAGTTCAGATGTACCTAGTACACATAATATTTTTTTATACATTTCTATATACGTCGCCACCGGGTAAATTAAACTACTGTGCACTCGCTATGACATCTGCAGTCCCTAAATATCAAAAATCGACATGGACTGGCATGGTTTGGAAGATGGATTTATATCATACTAGTTATACAATTATGTAAATTTTGAAGATAAAAAAAAAAAAAAAAAAATGACATGGTGTACATTTATGAATCACGATGGATTCAACAATGTCACGTGGTTGAAATAAAAGCAAACGGCACCATCAAGACAAACACCTGTTTTTGCCATAACTACATATAGAGAAGCTCATGCAAGTTATTCAGAGGATCGAGACAACACAATCAGCTTTAAAATTTTACTTTTTTAACCATATTGTTTGACAAAATACAATGTAAGAACTTAAATAACATTAAACCTTATTTCACCATTATAGCCAGATTTAAAACAAGTAGGTCACTGCTGAATGGCCAGACACAAAACACATTCACTTTTCCTGAGCAATTTCATCTTCTCTCAGGAGGAATCGCCTCTTTAAATATACATAGAACAACATCTGGTGCTGTTTTAGTCAAAAGAATGAGTTGTACTACTGGTTCATTAGTAATGCTGAACATTATTTCTCTGCATTCTAGACCCCTGAAGGTGTGCTGCGGGATCTGGCACCAAGATGTTAGCAGTAAATCCTTTTAGTCCTGTAAGTTGCGAGGTGGGGCCTCCATGTATCGGACTTGTTTGTTCAGCACATCCCACAGATGCTCGATTGGATTGAGGTCTGGAGAAATTGGAGGCCAAGTCAACACCTCAAACTCATTGTGCTATTCCTGAACAAACATTCCCAGCACAAACTTTAGGTGCACCCAATTTTTCCCCCGGCTCGCATCACCTTTAGCGCCACAATTTCAAGGTCACCTTTTTATCACGCTCCATATACAGTCATATATATTATGTAAATGACAACATAATATATGCATTTACACAGCGATTAAAAAAAAACAGGAAACAATGCTTTGAACATTACCATTTTAAAACTACAGTTTTAACAGTGTTATAAATTAATGTAAAAATAATAAACAATGAAATACAACTCATAATAAATTAAAATATGGAATTTTTAATTTCCTCTGCCTGCTAATATTAATATATATATATATCTTTGATGACTGTCATAATTATGTGGTAACGTTACTGATAGGCTATTGTAGGCTACGGTAGCCTATAGTTGTTTCTATTTCTTAATAAAATTGTGCCAGCTGGAACAAATGCTATAATGAAATTATGAATTATTACGGGTAGATCACCGCAGGATTAAAAGTGGTCGAAAGCTTTTTCAAAGTGCCAGAAAGTCACTTTGCAGCAGGCACAACAAATTAACAATGAAACACTCACGTTAGCGTTTCAGGTAGGACAGTAGATATATCAGCAAATATTGTTCTCAAAAGAGATTATTTTTGGAATATAGCAATGCACAATCACAGTGATGCCGTCTGGGTCAAGCATTTACTGTATCTGAGGGAAATGTTGCGATCTGCCAGTCTCTTCAAAGGAAGATTACAAATGGCGAACGCCAATTGACTCACGACGACTCTGTTATTTTGGTGGTTCGCTTGACGATGTGAGCATAGGACTCTTTTTCTTTAATGGTAGACATTATTTTAATTTGCCAGGTGGTTATCATGACAATGACGTAGTTTAGGGCGGCACAAGTTCACGTTCATTCTCTCTCTCACACACACACCGTTTCAGCGTCGCCTTTGATACTAGGGGGCTGAGGTGGGTCAGACCCGGCGTATTTTAAATCTGTTTTTATGTGGCATCGCATCTTTACACAGAATTTTGAGTAGACACAGAGCTGCTTTAGATCAGCCTTAACTCGACTGTGTAAAGATGCCTTATGGATATGTGTCTCATATGTTCGTCGTCTGTCTTCTTGCGTTTATTTTACTGATGCTGATTGCCGTAACAGGTCGCAATTTCAAATCACACACAGCACGGAGCAGTGTAGGCCTACAGGAATATCTGGACCAGAGGAAAAGACCCGCCCCATCTCTGTCTCTGATTGGTTTAGACCACGATATGATCCAACCATGAGTGTGAGTTCCGTCAAAGGAGAACAAACGCTTTGTTCGTGGAGAGGGATGCGAGGACGTTAGGTTTTTAGGAAAAAATTCAGTCGCACCCTTACAAATTTTGGGTGCATGGACATCACTGTGTATTTTACAAACTATAAATGTATTGTTTTGCTAGTACTTGTGTATTTAAATGTGTCTCTGGTTCAGCATCAGCCAAAGCGTGAAAGCGTTGGGGTGTGATGGTGAGGAAATTTCCCCACCGGTTAATCGTCGTATGACAACCCCGGTAATACCGGCGGGGGCTTTTAAATCACTAATTCTAAACGGAAAGTAAAATGCGCACGGCCGCTCCGGCATTCATAACGGTGCAGAGCAAAGCAAAGTTGAGCTTCCATAGGAATGGACTGAAAACACTCACCGTGAATGACAGTGCGACTGTGCGCATTTTACTTTGTTTAGAATTAGCGCCAGTTTGGGGGCGGGTTGCTTGAATGGTGGGTTCATTAGCCTATTATTCTTAATGAAAAACACAACAAAAACTCACTTAAATAGGCGCTCTTCATCCCGATCATCTTATCATCAGCTCCTCGCTCTCGAATGAAATCTGACGCCTGTCCTGCTGGTCTGTGACTCTCATTTGGCTCACGCTGTATTAAACAGAAACGTTCAGTTTTTATTTGTAATGTCTGTTCGCTAACTGAACTAAATGATTTTATTACTATGACAGTGGGGCAGTGATGTAACCGGTGTTGCCGACTAATCGCAGCAAGCCTAACTCGCACCAATGCGACTGCGTGAATTTTTAACTCGCACATTATTAAAAAATTAATCGCATGTATGACCACTTTGGTCGCAGTCTAGAGCCCTGTTATTGCTCGCTGTTAGTTCATGTATTAACAAGTAAGACCTCATTGTAACATGTTACCAAAAATTTTATTGCCTAACAAAAAAATTTAAATAAAATGCCTAAATAATACAAAAAAAATCATTGGACAAGGCTATTTATCTCATAGAAGCTTATTGACTATTGTAAAAGAAGGAGAACACCAACCTATCTGCTCCTCTGTCTCTTCATCTTTTATTCTGCAGGGTTCTTCCTCAAACTCCATCTTTACAATAGTATGTCTGTAGTTTCTCCTGCTGCTTCTTCTCCTGTGGGAAGATGGGAATATTCCCAGCATTTAAACTCTCATGAATTGTGGTCGCTGTTGCTCATTTAGCAGATGATCATCACACTTACAATCACTCTCAATGATCCAGCTTTAAGTGCCAGTCATGAACGAGCGCGATGAACATCATTCGGTTCATTTCTGAGTGATTCACTAAATGAGCCGACTCGTTTGTGTCTCCTAATAACTGCTAAATGAATGTACTCACAGTGTGAAAGCATCAGATTTAGAGCAGAATGAACGGCTGTGCTCCACTTCTCATGTTTATGTCCCTTCCCTCGCTCACTTCTCTTCTTCTCTAGACTCGGATGTGTGTCGTCGCTTCGGTCGCTGGAGCGCCTCCACTGGAGGAAAACAATCCCTATTAAACTATCTAACCTTCAGGTTTTCAAACCTGTCTTGAGACACCCCAGCCCTGCACATTTTGTGTGTCTCCCTCATTTATCACACTGAACTCATCAGCTCGTAGAGACTGCAAGAACTAAATTGGGTGTGTCTGGTTTGAAAACACTGTTACCTTATTTATTAACATGTTTAATATTCACATTTCAAATGTCTGCTAATGAGTTTGCTATTTTACCTTCTAGACTCCTTCAACTGGTGTGTGTTACTGATGTTGTTGGCTTTCATATAAATCTTGACTTCATTTTAAAGTTAGAAAGTATTATTAATAAAAATATTATTAAGAGATATGAAGATTTACCTTAACTTCTGTCCGAGCAGCTCAATGCGAGTTTAGATTTCTCCCAATAAAAATAAAACCACAGTCTGATGAACAGTGATTTACATCAGCTAAATGTACACTAGTGCATTTGGTGTGAGACAGGCTTTCAGGCTCTGTCTCACTCTGCCCAAGAAAATCTCACGCCAAATTGGCAACCCTGCTTTTAATACGAAAGTGTCAGTATCCCTAACTTATTGGTCACACATATATATTCCATCTTAATTTTCGAAAATGGATGCTGAGGAGGGTTTTCAGTGTTGCTGGCCTATTTATATGAGTATTGGTGATTGTGGAGAGAGGCGGCCGCAAGTCCCGTTTTCATTTGTCTTATGCCTAATCTCCTATTTTTTTTTTTTTTTTTTTTTTTGTTATCGCCAAATATCCATCTAGAAATTATCTTGAGTTAATTTATTAAGAAAGATACATTTTATAGGCCCTTTTATAAATGTAGCCTAGGCCTAGAGTGCTGAGACGTTACAGCGGATTTATTTCTTTATTCCAACTTCCAATGGCCTAGCCTACATTGGTCAATAAATTATGTAAAAAAATGTATAAATGACTCATTCTTGACAAAAACCCTAACTTTTAAGGCCAGATTACAGCTCTAATATATATATATATATATATATATATATATATATATATATATATAAAAAATTCGTTTTCTTAATTTTATCCAGAGCTGCATATATACAATCACGTTTTGTTCCTTCTTATATTTTCACATTGTTCAGTGATTTCAATGCAAAAAGTCTTCAATATCTTAATGCATCACACCAAAACATCTAAAACAAGTTGTTTGAAAGATGGATTATGATTTAATAGACTATTGTTGCCACTTTTACCCAAATGCCTCATGTGCACAATGAAAATAATAACACCACAACTAATTTCAGCAAATGATCCAGCTTTTGATTAACCTGAATGTCAAATTATTTACTTGTGAGAGATCTGAACATGAACATTTGCTAATTAGACAACTTTGGGCAATGCTTATTCTTATGTCTCTGTAGATGAGATATTTGGGTGAAACTCTTCCCACATGAAGAGCACTGGTGCGGCTTCTCTCCAGTGTGAACCCTCTCATGATCTTTCAGGTTTCCTGTCTGAGAGAAACTCTTTCCACAGTGTGAGCACTTGTACGGCTTCTCTCCCGTGTGAGTTCTTTCGTGAATTTTCAAGAATTCTAACCGAGTGAAACTCTTTCCACAGTGTGAACACTTGTACGGTTTTTCTTCAGTATGAATTCTCTGGTGAGTTTTTAAGGTACTGGATGTAATGTAGGTCTTCCCACAGTCTAAGCACATATAAGGTCTCACACCCGTATGAATACGCTCATGATCTTTTAAATACTGCAGTAGTGTAAAACACTTTCCACAAAAAGAACAAACGTGAGGCTTCACACCAGCGTGAATTTTAACGTGTGCTATTAAGTTTGATGCCACAACAAATGTTTTCTCACACTGGTCACAGCTGAACGGCTTCACTCCAGAGTGAGAGAGCAGATGATTGTTGAGAGCGCTTTTGTAAGTGAAACTCTTTCCACACTCGGAGCATGTGAACGGTTTCTCTCCAGTGTGAATTCTCATGTGTCGGTTAAGGTTTGATTTACGTGTGTAACTCTTTCCACACTTGGAGCAAGTTAAAGATCCTTCGACTTTTCCAGCTTCGTTTTGTGTGAAATTCTCTTCAGTTTTTGAAGCGACTGCATACCCATCTTCATTTGTGAATTGATGTTTGTCTTCATTCACTTCAATCGGGTCTAAAATCAACATTAAATTCAATTTTAAAAAAAAGCACACACAAGTAATAAATACATAAAGATTGTTCTTAATTTAGCACAAATCTAGTTTAGCACTGAGTCTAGTTTGAGATAGATGCTCTATGTCAGTTTTCATCTCAATGTTTCTCATGAAGGAAAACACCAACCTGTTTGTTCCTCTGTCTCTTCATCTTTTATTCTGCAGGGCTCTTCCTTAAAACACTGGGTGAAAGATCCTTTGAGTTCAGTTTTTTGGGTACACTTTTGTGTGAACTCTTCTCCGTCTGTGAAATGATGAGGTTTTTGAAACCAATGGTGTTTGTCTTCATCCACTTCCATCAAGTCTAAAATAAATATATAACATATACAATTATAAAGGAGGACAAATATATATAAAAAAGAAATATAGCTGAACTATTAAAACTGTAAAAAAATGTCAGTTTTCATCTTAATGATCCTCATCAGTCATTAACCCTCTGAACACTGCGATCGCGCCGGCGCGTTGAGTTCGATTTTCGCTCATAACAGTGCAAAACAACTTAAAATATTCAGACATTTTTTGGCCTCACAGGCATTAAAGATAGCTTTACAGAGCTTGAAGTTTCTACTTTTATTTGTGTAATATATAAAAGAGAGAGGCAATACAAAGATTAATACAAACTCAGTCCTGAAGGGCCACTGTCCTGCAGAGTTTAGCTCTAACCCCAAATAAACACACCTGAACCAGCTAATCAGTGTCTTACCAGGCCTAATTAGACACTGTTTAATTGGGGTTGGAGCTAAACTCTGCAGGACAATGGCCCTCCAGGACTGAGTTTGGAGACCCCTGGTGTACACTCTAAAAACTAATTGTGCTTTTCGCCCAATAAAGAAAACAAACAGGATGCGCGTTCTCCCATCTGTCTCTCTGTGAAGTGCACTCTGAAATGCATCTGAAAATGAACTGTAACTTAACAGATCTGTCTTTATAACGCTTGAAATGTCTACTTTTAAATGAAGTAATTCATATCAAAAACAAATATTCTGTGTTTATGTAATCTGTATTAAAGCAACGAGAGGTCCAGTTGCTCAAGCGGCTGCTTATTATCGATTCGGTGACCACACCCACACATGCGCAAGACGATTCACATGCTAATCGTCCACATGAAGGAACGAGAAGATTCAGCTTCATCATTCTTCTGCTTTTCATCGAGTTCGGAAGACACGCTGCGAGTTTACCTCAGAAGAAGAATGCGATTTTAAGTAAAATATTTATTCTCACTAACAGTTAGGTTTATATATATTTGGACACGGGCACAATTTTAGTTTTTTTCAGGTATTTACCTAAACATATTCAAGATATGGTTGTATGGTTGGGCTGAAAGTGCACACTCTCAGGTTTAATTTGAGGGCATTTACATCCAAATTGGAGGAAGGGTTTAGGAATTACATCTCTTGAGAGTAGCCAGCCCCCCCTTTTCAAGGGACCAAAAGTAATAGGACAATAGAATCAAAAGCTGTTTCATAGACAGGTGTGGTCTATTCTTCATTATTTCTTCATCAGTTAAGCAGGTAAAAGGTCTGGAGTGGATTCTAAGTGTGGTATTTGCATTTGGAATCTACTGCTGTGAACCCACATAATGCGTTCAAAGGAGCTTTCCATGCAAGTCAAACAGGCCATCCTTAGGCTTCAAAAACAAAACTAATCCATCAGAGAGATAGCAGGAACATTAGGAGTAGCCAAATCAAGTTTGGTACAGTCTAAGAAAAAAAAGAATGCACTGGTGAGCTTAGCAAAATAAAAAGGCCTGGACGTCCACAGAAGACAACAGTGGTAGATGATCGCAGGATCCTCTCCATTGTTACGTCCTTGGACATAAGGTTTTCTTGTTGTGCATTCTCATTGTGATGCATGTTGCGTGCGGTGTTCTCTCTCTTTCTCCCCATCTTCCTTTGTGCAGCACGTAATTGTGCTCAGCTGCAGCTGATCAGGTTTAAAAGTCGAAGGACGGAAGAAGAGGCTCTGTATTTTCGTCGCGGAGTTCCGTTGGGTGGACGTCGTTGCTCTGTTCTCCGTCTCCTATCCCAGACAGTAGCGCTTTGTAGCGGCAGTGTTTGGTGCGCTGGCGTTTTGAGGGTGATTGTTTCTTTGTGCGTTATGAAATGGTCCTTGTAGTGACGAGGCCTTTCATACCTTGTTGTTCTTATTATTTTTATGTTGTGAGTTAAGATACATATCATTTGGGTGTGCTTTTATGTCAAATATGTAAAATTATATTTCTTTTTTTTGGAAGCCGTAGGGAGGATGTTGCCATTTTGCCATTTGTATCATTGTTTTCTCATGGTTACTGTTAGTTAGGGAGTAAGGTGAGATTTGCGGTCTTTCTTTTGGGGGTTTTTCTTTTGTTAGGCGAGTTATTTTATTATTATTATTCTTTCATTAGTTAGAGGTATGTTTGTTTATTGTTTTGGCCTGGACCCCTCCTGAAGATCATGCTTCCCTATATATATTTTGATTATAATTCCCTTTGTGAATAAAAGATTTATTTTGATTTGCATACCTTTGTCAGTGATGTTTATCTGTGAGCTGGGACGGGAGAAGGGGACAGACGGTAACCGATTAATTTCTTTATTATTTGTCACGGGTGTTCCCCAACCCTAGACTGGGGTAGATTCGTGACACCATGGTAAAGAAAAACCCATTCACAACATCCAGCCAAATAAAGGACACCCTCCAGGAGGTAGGCGTGTCATTGTCAAAGTCTACAATCAAGAGAAAACTTCACAAGAGCAAATACAGAGGGTTCACCACAAGGTGCAAATCATTCATAAGCCTCAAGAATAGAAAAGCAAGATTAAACTTTGCCAAAAAACATCTAAAAAAAGCCTACCAGTTCTGGAAAAAACATTCTTTGGATGGATGAAACCAAGATCAACCTGTACCAGAATGACGGGAAGAAAAAAGTATGGAGAAGGCTTGGAACAGCTCATGATCCAAAGCACACAATGTCATCTGTAAAACATGGTGTCTGCCCAGATTAAGCCAAATGCAGCAAAGTTGATTGGACGGTGCTTCACAGTACAGATGGTCAATGAGCCAAAACACACTGCAAAAGCAACCCAGGAGTTTAAGGAAAATAAATGGAATATTCTGCAATGGCCGAGTCAATCACCTGATCTCAACCCGATCAAGCATGCATTTCACTCGCTGAAGGCAAAACTAAAAGGCAGAAAGACCCAAGAACAAACAACAACTGAAGACAGCTGCAGTTAGAGCCTGGAAAAACATCAAAAGGAGGAAAACCAGTCTTTGGTCATGTCCATGGGTTCCAGACTTCAGGCAGTCATTCCCTGCAAAGGATTCTCAACAAAATATATTAAAAATAAATAAATAAATTTTATTTATGATTATATTCATTTGTCCAATTACATTTAAGCCTTTGAAAATGGGGGTATAAAAAATGTTTACTTTATATTTTTGTTAAAACTCTTGAATTAAAGCTGAAAGTCTGCACTTCAAATTCATCTTTGTGGTTTCATTTTAATTTTATTCTGGTGGCATACAGAGCCAAGAGTATGAAAATTATGCCTGTGTCCAAATTGCCTGGACCTAACTGTATACACTCACCTAAAGGATTATTAGGAACACCTGTTCAATTTCTCATGAATGCAATTATCTAATCAACCAATCACATGGCAGTTGCTTCAATGCATTTAGGGGTGTGGTCCTGGTCAAGACAATCTCCTGAACTCCAAACTGAATGTCAGAATGGGAAAGAAAGGTGATTTAAGCAATTTTGAGCGTGGCATGGTTGTTGGTGCCAGACGGGCCGGTCTGAGTATTTCACAATCTGCTCAGTTACTGGGATTTTCACGCACAACCATTTCTAGGGTTTACAAAGAATGGTGTGAAAAGGGAAAAACATCCAGTATGCGGCAGTCCTGTGCGCGAAAACGCCAGACCCTCAGTCACTCCAAATACACACTTTAGAAACCATAAATAATAAGTGGTTCTCTTGATTAAGCAAAATCATGACTGGAAAGAATCATTATAATAATATAGGAGGATATTTTTTGAATCTAATTAGGATATATACACAGGTATATTGAAACGGCAGTGGATTTCAGAATGCACCTTTCACTGCAAACTAGGTGTGCACGAGTAAAATGCCTTTAAACATGGCAGGAACATCTGTTTGTGTAAGCATTTGTAGATTATATTGCAAACTAATCATTATGATATATTCACGGTGATACTGTTTTTAATGTCCTGCCTTATCTACTTTTTTAAAACACAATGAAAGTGGCAGTGTATGCGCAACTCCCTTCACTTACACCTTGAGCCATGCCCAGATATATTAGTGTAGCTAACGTCATGGGAATGACGACAATACAATATTATTGTAAATTATATCACATAAAAAAGCGGTAGCTAACGTTAATTGAATCAAGCAAACAAATAGCTGTTATTTTTGCTCCAAAAAGCTTGACTTAGCTTGAATTTAACAATATGCTTCGCAATATGACTTGCGTGGTAGCCAGGCGTCTCATTCAGTGGCGAGCTCAGTTGACGCTGTGTGCTTCAAGATTCTGACGCAAGTGCTAAGATTCCGATTGGTCAAGAGAAAAAGTGCTAAGATTCCGATTGGTCAAGAGAAAAAGTGCTAAGATTCCGATTGGTCAAGAGAAAAAGTGCTAAGATTCCAATTGGTCAAGAGAAAAAGTGCTAAGATTCCAATTGGCCCAGAGAAATGTCAATTATAAGAATTATCCAATAATGTTTCGCAATTCTAGCCTGCATGGCATGCAGATGAAGGACTGCCTGCAGCCTACACAACCCCAAAAGAAAAACTATGTTCTACGTGATTCACGTAAATGACCCAATTGAAAACAGCGATTGCCGCCGAAAAGCGACAAGTTTGCAGGTGTGATTTACACAGACGTTCAGTGTGGATGAGCTTAAAGGAGCACATTGAGCTTTATTGGAACAGCAACATGTTTTAATTAATAAATATTATTAAAATAAATTTAAAAAGGACAATTTTACTAAATAAATAATCTAGGTCATGTATTAAGTTCATACATAGTATGAACATAAAATTATCTATGAAATTACACTTTTTCTTATTGATGTCACTGAAGCTGTGATTTCCATACAGTGCACCCTTTAAGCTCACCGCACAATAATATGAGTTCTTTAAACATTACAGCAGTGTAAAACCACAGCACATCAATAAACTGTAAATGTAAAATATAATGGGTTTACATTTTACATTTACGCATTTGGCAGACGCTTTTATCCAAAGCGACTTACATTGCATTCAAAGTACACCTTTTTACATTTTGTCAGTTCTTACTTTCCCTGGGAATCGAACCCATGCCCTTGGCGTTGCTAGCGCCACGCTCTTATTGCTCGAGCTACAGGAAAAGTACAAGCCAGTAATGCCGGTGATATATTAGTGTAGCTCGTAAGCTAGCGATGTTCTGTAGCATCTGCGCTATCTTGCTAAAACTATCTTTTGGATCTAACTGTAATTATTTCCCACATCCAGGTTCCAGGTTATAATACGCAAAAGTCTAAACATTAATCTCTTAATTTTGCAGTAAGAAGCTATACTTATCCAAAAGAAAGGCTTAAACATCTAAAAACTGCACATTTAAGGGGCTACCCTTCTGGTGAAAGTTTCAAATGGCTTTCAAAATGGCCGTCAGACAGTGTGAACACATGGATACCCGTATCTCAGTGATCAATGATCTGATTAGCCTGAAATTACAGGAGGTACATCGTAACAAACACATCAATCAGTTAAGACATCAAGTAGGATGATAAATTATCTTTTTCTTTTTATAATCTGAGCTCAAAGATAGTAGTGTGCTTAATGGGTACATGATCTTATGTACCACCTATGTTGTGTTGCAAATAAATGCAAACAAAAAGCCATTATTTTAATCTCTTCGCGTTCTTTGTTCTAGTTCCTTCACAGTCGCATTCATCTGATATAGGGCCATCAGGGGGAGGGCGTGAATCATGGGAAGACAAAGGCTTGTCTTCCCTAGTGTGAAACATCAGTATTCATGATGATTCATGCCCTCCCCGCATAAGCCTTCCTGACACAAAACATATCTTAACATTTTTACATTGTTTAGCTTCTTGTCTTCACAGTCTTGTGAACAAATATTCAGTATGGGTTGTATGGCCTAATTTCAGTGATTAATTTTTTTCCTCACAAACCATGCATAAATGTAATTTTCTCAAAACTACACAATTTTACACACATGCTGCTCACATATTATTGTAGCAGAGTTTGTGCTGCATACAGAGTAATCAAACTTTAGCCATGAAAATCTTACATGTAACAGAAATAAGCTCAAATGTCAGGGCATTTCAAAACACCTCCAGGGCACAGAAAACATCTCAGCGTTCAGAGGGTTAAAGAGAATGAAGGAAAACACCAACCTATCTGTTCCTCTGTCTCTTCATCTTTTATTCTGCAGGGTTCTTCCTCAAACTCCATCTTTACAATAGTATGTCAGTAGTTTCTCCTGCTTCTTCTTCTCCTGTGGGAAGATGGGAATATTCCCAGCATTTAAACTCTCATGAACGGCTGTGGGAGCGGCTTCACTGACTGAAGCTGTGAATTGTGGTCGCTGTTGCTCATTTAGCAGATGATCATCACACTTACAATCACTCTCAGTGATCCAGCTTTAAGTGTTTTGATAAATAATGAAAAACATACAATGATTTTATCTTCTCAAAAGTGGTGTTATTATCAGAAATGAGCTCTATATTTCCAGCTCGGTTAAGATGAAAGAATATTGTTGAGGGTTGATCGCTGTAATTAGACGTCGATTAAACGTGTGAATGTGTGCAAATGATAGACAAATAGATACAGATACAGGCATTTAATCTAAAAACTATTTCGGATTTCAATTTATCTGTAAGATAAAGCCTGTGGTTAACATAACTTGATGATAGTTTGGCGTTTTGTTCGTAACGTAAGTTACACACACCCATACTCATACCAAACGCGAGTTCATGAGAATTTTATTCATTTATTTTCATTTGCCTTTTAAGTTCAACGTAATAGCTACTAGTGCTGGGCGGTATACCTGCGGTGTTTATTTTTGTTATGATATTAATTTTGATTATACCTCAATGAGTTAATGCAAACCTGTATTAACATTTTTCTACAATATTCACTCATCATGTCAGTAAAACAGGGCATTCTAGTCAATCTTCTGCAGTATTTCCTCTCTCAATCAGTAGAAAATGTGCTTAACACTAGGTAGGGGTCGACCGACTATCAGCGTGGCCGATTATCGCCGCCGATATTAAGCATTTTTATGGTTATCGGTAATTATCAAAACCGATTTGCCGATAAAATAATTTCATTTAGAAATGCACATGATCTGGCTCTGATCCGGCCACCTCTGTCAGAGCGCACCGCTCTGTGACCTAGACTAATGCCCGCCCATCACCCATCTGATTTGTTGGGAGTCACGAGTCCGACCAATCAACGTGGAAGGCTGAAGGCACTGAAAATGTTGCGCTCTCACACCGAAAGCACTTGCTAACAGGAGCTGCGCAGTGATCACGAAAAGTTAAGGCAGTGATCACTATCAACTTGTAGTGATTTAAGTTGCATTAAATCTCTGCACTGAAGTTGCAAAACACCTCAATATTATCTATTTAATGACAAGCAACCCGTTTCCAGTTATACTGTGAATTCCCAGTCAATGTCCGTCATTGCAGTGATAGCTTTAACGGAGTTTAGCTACTTGGAACAACAGCATGAGAGTTGAAAATAGCCTCACATCGGTGCTAGTGTAACTAAAACCTATTTTAGCTGCTCGCCATTCGGCCATCTTAACGTTATATTGTGAATAGATTATCAACATGAATGAATTCACTCACGTCTGCTGCCGCTGCGGGTTATTAGTGTTCACATAGCTTCACTGAACAGCCTCCGTTAGGGCTTGTATTTAAAACTTTTGCATATTTGGAGAAATTTTGCTTTGTTCTCACATGATTGAAAAATATTTCAGAATACCATTTCTATTATTTCTCACTGAATTATGCGATCTGATGAGCTAAGAGCGTTTTAGATCGAGCTCTGTCTCCTGATTTGCGTCAGTGATCTCCATACTCTCTCATTTGATGAACAGCTGTCAATCATCTCACATGGCACGTTTCTGACTGTCCTGTACACTTCCGGGTTTTTAGCTCCGTGATAAACAGTCAAACAAAAGCTACACATAAAAAGAAAGAGAATCAATAAACACACAATTAGACTACGGGTTGTGTGTGATTTTCATGCGATTTGGGGTATAAATAAAGCAAATAAAATGTGTATATATGTGTGTGTGTGTGTGTGCTTTTTTTAATTTAAGCAATTGATGTGCAATAGTCACTTTTTTTAGGCTATGTTTTAGTCATCAGAAAATAATTATGAGAGGTTAAGCTATTACACATAGCCTGTCCTACATTTTTAACATGTAAATGATTGAAGCTAATATTTCCCTTTCCCAGCTGTTTAGCTGTAGTACAGTCCCAGCTAATAGACGTTCTCCAAATATTCAGGGTTGGTTCTGGGAACGTGAAAAATGTCCAGTTGTCGTTTAAATTTTCTTCTTTAAGGTTTACAAAATGTTTACAGAATGCTGCTGGATGATCCATGCACCTTTTATGTTGTTGTTATTATTCTTAATATTAATGTTGTTAATATTAACAGTTCTTCCAATTAAAAATATGGTCAAAGAATTTAAAGGGAATCTTTGTCAGAGGCCTTTTAATTCTTAATTTTTACATAAATTTTCATTTTTACATTAGACACATATATCGGTTCAAAATATCGGTTATCGGTCTGCTTGATCTGTCATAATCGGTATCAGTCCTGAAAAACGCATATCGGTCGACCCCTAACACTAGGGCTGAACGATTAATTGCATTTGCGATAATATCGCGATAGGATAAAACACGATTTTGTAACGCAAAGGCTGGGTTACGGTCTGGTCACGTGACAAGCGAGAGTAAAGCAGTCTGCAGAAGCAGCATCAACGTGGCACGTTACACCTACAGGAAAGAACAGTTTGTGTTTAATCGATCTAATATTGTGTTGGTCATACTATACAATAGGGGAGGGAGAAAAGATCCTCTCTCCAATGATTCTGGACCAATTCTGAGTTTAGATTTTAGCAGCAGGTGCGCAATGGCGCTGCGTGTGTTTTAGAAACACCCGTATTCTGCTTGCTTCCATTTCCCCTCTCTCTCTCTCTCTCTCTCTCTCTCTCTGTGTCTCTCTCTCTCTCTCTCTCTCTCTCTCTCTCTCTCTCTCTCTCTCTCTCTCTCTCTCTCTCTCTCTCTCTCTCTCTCTCTCTCTCTCTCTCTCTCTCTCTCTCTCTCTCTCTCTCTCTCTCTCTCTCTCTCTCTCTCTCTCTCTCTCTCTCTCTCTCTCTCACACACACACACCATAAAATAATATTTCATGACGTTCGGAAAGGTTGAAGCGAATCACAATGACATTCGCGCGGGCTTCACTGCACAGGATATGCGCTGCGAGAAACTTCACTTGATGTTGCGCTTACAGTGTGTTCTCGCCCGCCGGTATTTTCCAAGGGGGTAATCCAGCACCCGGAAAGCGTACCTTCCATAGGGGCAGCCATTGCTAACCCGCTGTTAGCATTCCATTGACTCCCATTCATTTTGGCGTCACTTTGACAGCGAATAACTTCACATCTGAGGCGTTTAAAGACTCCATTTGTCCATTGTTTATTTCTAAAGAAACAGGACAATGTATAAAAGGCTCCATTACCGCGTATCTTACACTATCGCCCCGTAGAAGCCGTTTTGTAACGATTGCGCCATAACCACCACGACTCTCTGTCGCACAGAGAAATTACAGTGTAGACAGGAGGAGAAGCTCGCAGGCAATCTTTTACTGTCTATGAGGCAATCGGGGGGACGTGGAGGCATAAAGTCTGATAAAGTCAAGGGAGAAGCCCACAGAGAGCCAAAATCTCTGCATGATTCGGTGATTCAGATTTGACTTTAACTACTGGAAGACTTACAACTGTCAGACAGGTTGCTCACGTCACATCTACGTGGTCAAGCTCAGTCTGAGGCTGCGCAGTACGCTCCGCCATCAGGAAGTGAGTGCTTCTAATTGACTTCACTTCTCTCCGTTGAAGTCTATGGGGTCGCTCTGTCCATTTCTTTTACTGTCTATGGTATTTTCCTTACAAATGCTCTACGAAGTCTTCATTTATGTCGTTAGGAATACAGTGTGCTTGTATATTAAAAACAGTAAACTCACTGACAGAAGGCTTTCAGTTTCAAATGCTCGCGCGCGCTTTATGAAGAGTGCTCGCGCATGCGTCTGTGCGCGTCTCAAAATGCTTTTATGATGCAAAATTAATGTAAACACAGTCAGTAATGTCTTAAGGGATTAAACCGACAGGACAAACCACATCTTATAATTAAAAAGAGATCTGTGCATGAGTGTGAGTGCAGATCTCCCGCTGTCTATGATCATCATTAATTAGGGCTGGGTATTGTTCAAAATCTTTTGATCCGGTGCCAATTTCGATACCTCAGTTTCGATACCGGTTCCTAACGATACTTTTTTCAATAGCATGTTTTAAAATCCATTTCAACATCAACAAAAATACATTAAACACAAAACTTTTATTTTTCATCTTAATTAAAACAAATTCTGGTGACACTTCTCACTCAGGGTAACATTATTAATAAAACTGGTTGTGCTTTTTGGATAGCCTGCTCACCTCCACCATGGGGGTATCAAACCTTTAACAATAACCTCTGTGACTGCTCTGTGGCACTGATCTCGTCTTTGCTTGGATATTTTTAAGATAAATAGTTTTTCGATACTCATAGTATCGGAGTTTTTCGTTCGATACCATAAAAGTATCAGCCCAGCCCTATCATTAATAATCAAACAACAGTAAAGATGAGAATATCTGAGCTGTGAGTGATTCTCTTAAACACTGAACGCACTCTTTGTTCATTGCTTGTAATGTTTTTTTGTTCCTCTTTATTATTTACTAGCTTTTATGTTTTGAAGCCATACATTTAAAATTCTTAACATGCAATTGTTTTAATTCAATTTGAGTAATTATTTTAAAAAAAGTACTCATAATAAAAAATTAATAAGAATAATTAATAAGAAAAAAAGTTCAAGAGTTGTTTTGGAATGGGATCGTGAGGTGCCTAAAGATTCCCACCATTACTATACAATGATTTATTGCGCATCTTTGCTGAATAATGCAGCAGATAGAGAGCTTTAAAACAAGAGCATATTAAATCGCAATCGCAATATTGGTGTAAAAAAACAAAAACACAATTAGATTATTTTCCAAAATCCCTAGTTAACACCCTGTCATGCATAGGGAAAATACTGTCATACGGTATAATTTAGGAAATTACCGTGATATACCGTTTTGTCATCATTCAACACTAATAATCTAATGGGGAGGGTTAAAAAAAAAAAAGGGAATGCCACTATCTTCAAATCGAGCCCTGCTTACATTAGATATGATTAACATTAAAAAAAAAAAAAGTTTACCAGGTTTAATTTTTCTATTACATAAAATGAAAACACACCTTATAATTTTCACAAATTGTAAACTCTGTGAGTTTACGTTTCTCGAACGTAATGAACATCATCATTTCTGAGTGATTCACTAAATGAACCGACTCGTTTGTGTTTATATGTCTCCTAATAACTGATAAATGAATGTACTCACAGTGTGAAAGCATCAGATTTAGAGCAGAATGAACGGCTGTGCTCCACTTCTCATGTTTATGTCCCTTCCCTCGCTCACTTCTCTTCTTCTCTAGACTCGGATGTGTGTCGTCGCTTCGGTCGCTGGAGCGCCTCCACTGGAGGAAAACAAGCAAAGTGAAAGTTGCTCATTCAACGAGAAGCCAAGATATTGTGGTCGATCTTGGAAAGTTTTACACGAAATTCTTTTTATTCTGTGAAATTCAATCTTCACTGAAATGATGAGGTTTTCTCAAATTATTAAATTCCTCTAATTCACTAAAAGAAGGGCAAAATAAAAACTTTTTTTTTTTTAAGAAAACGTGATAGATTTTATGTTGGTCTCAGCATTGAAAGAAATGGGACAGAAGGTTTTCTCTGTATGTGGAAGCTGTATTCTCTATGTTCCTATGTTTAACATATGGGACCAGTCCCTATAAGGAATAGGTTTCTGCTAAGGGTTTCTGTTGATATTGAAGGGTCTTCAGGAGCTCAAGGAGAGCCTGGATGGTGGACAAGGAGAGTACCATATTTAGACTTGTTTTTCTATATGCATCACATTCCTATAACCTGAGATATATGATGTACTCTCTCTCATTGGTTAAACCTTTTCTACACCCCTTTTATTCTTTGTATATAACTATCAATCCTACATCAATTAAAGTGAGATGTTACACTCTCCCTCAGCGCTGAGTATCTGTTCATTCAATTGCCAGAATAGAAAACTGGGATGAGGCACGAAGGGGCAAAAACCTAACACATTGCACCATGCATTACGAACTCCTGACGATCATTCTGTAAGTCATTTAAAGCATGTCTTTTAAACTTTGACTTTGTTTTTGTTTTTCAAAATTTGTTATTATTTTAAAGTTTTTATTGTTTATTTAATTACATTTAATTTAATCAGTTCCTTCTCAAACCCCAGTTTGGGAAACCCTTACATAATGTAATATTTAATGCACAGTGTTGTTGATAACAAAGAATGGAAATATATTGTCTTTCTTTTTGTATTTGTATATCAATATCCTAATTAACTAGCATATTATCTTAAAAAACGTGTCATATAATATGGAATCAGTAACAGACTACAGTTTAAATGCTATGAAAAGAGATATTTACATTATATGAATGTTCTTTAATAGATTTAGATTTTTCATTGGCTAATTTTTTTCTATTGGAAATTCTATTTATTTCTATTTAATTCTATTTAAATTATTTTTTTATCAGATTTTTATTGTCACGGTCTGGTTGCAGTAGAGATGATATTGAAAGTGCAGTCTTAATCGAAAACAAAATCATACTAACGGAACAAACTTCTTCAGAAATAGGTATAATATAACCTTGGGGTGTAATTTATATTATTATAAATAATAATAATAATAATAATAATAATAATAAAGGAATTGAATAATTAAATGATTAAAAGGCATTTAAGGAATGGACTAATTGTAGTAGGCCAATGAAGTAATCAATTTAAATTATTTTCAAATATTTTATTTTAAAATGTGCACATATTCACTCTTATTTGTATATCTAATATGTAGAAAATGCAAACCTTTTTTGCCTCGTCATCGCATTCATTCATTATGAATTACATGAGTCATGATCGCATTTCAATTCAAAACTGTCAGTGGCTGAACATTTCTATCATAAAACAATTATAATTAATAATTTGTTATAATTAATAATTGTACAATTATATTAATTCTCTAAAAAATAAAAAATTCTCTGGTCTGATGAAACAAAGATTGAACTCTTTGGCCTGAATGGCAAGCGTCATGTCTGGAGGAAACCAGGCACCGCTCATCACCTGGCCAAAACCATCCCTACAGTGAAGCATGGTGGTGGCAGCATCATGCTGTGGGGGTGTTTTTCAGCGGCAGGAACTGGTAGACTAGTCAGGATCGAGGGAAAGATGAACGCAGCAATGTACAGAGACATCCCTGATGAAAACCTGCTCCAGAGCGCTCTGGACCTCAGACTGGGGTGAAGGTTCATCTTCCAACAGGACAACGACCCTAAGCACACAGCCAAATAACAAAGGAGTGGCTACGGGACAACTCTGTGAATGTCCTTGAGTGGTAGGGGTGTAACGATACACCTATGCCACGGTTCGGTTCATGTCATGGTTTTGGAGCCACGGTTCGGTTCTGTTTGCTGTGGAGTCATGGTTCATGGCACCAGCAATAACACTAGATTCACTTTTAACTTAAAGATTAAGTTAAAAGTAAGATTAATTTAAAATAACGTTTTACTTAAACACATTAATTGTATGAATTTCACTAATACTGATGAATAAATAGGCCTATAAGTTAAAGCTATTAAATGGCAGTTTTTGTTAATACTATAAAGTACACCACACTAATTTAAAAATAAACAAACCAACGTAAAGTGAAAATAAAGTGGCATTTTGGGGTTATGGAAACAACAGTTACCATGGCGATTACACAATACATCATGAACTGTTATTGAATCATATAAACTGCTCCTGATGATCAGAATGAACACCTGCATGCAAATGCTTCCCAGCTAACACACACGTTGAACCAGTCATGTGATTTATTGGTACTTTACTTTTATTACATGACTTACAAATTAACATCGTATCATTGCATGCTCGTAGTTTCTCTTGCGCTTGCCTTCATACACGGAGCGCATGTAACTAAAGAGTGTGCGCTACAAGCGTAGTAGAACGGCTGACAGGACAGGAAAGCAGTTTTCTGAGGTGAGAGAGATTTTTTATTTCGTAACAAGCTACGAAAGGTAGCATTTTGCCTACCTGGCTAAATGGGGAAACTGGCTCTCTTTGCCCTTCCGTGAAGCTTGAACGATCACCCAAGTCACGTGACATGCACTTGGAAGACAAAAGTTAGTGTATATTTAGTAAATTATATTATTATAATAATATTTAGTAAAATACAGCTCTTATTAGCTGTTAAAAGTGTACTAATTACGATTTAATCAAATGTCAAGGAAGAAAAACATTTTTTTGTGGCATAAGGTGAAGTGAGATCTGGGCTGGGGCAGCAGAGGGTGGGGCGCGTTCGGTTCGACATTAGAGTATCGCGGTTCGAACCGTGGGTGGTGTATCACGGTTTTTCGGTTCGGTCTGAATATCGTTACACCCCTAATAAGTGGCCCTGCCAGAGCCCAGACTGTGGAAAAAGTGAAGCGCTGTAAATACTTTCCAGATGCACTGTACATGTAAGTGTATTACTTGTGAGTGAGAGATCTGAACATGAACATTTGCTAATTAGACAACTTTAGGGCAATACTTTTTCTTATGTCTCTGTAGACTAGATGATTTGGTGAAACTCTTCCCACATGAAGAGCACTTGTACGGTGAACTCTCTGGTGTATTTTTAAGGCACTGGATGAACTGAAGGTCTTCTCACAGTCAGAGCAAACATAAGGTCTTACACCCGTATGAATACGCTCATGTTCTTTTAAATGTTGCTGTAGTGTAAAACTCTTTCCACAAAAAGAACAAATGTGAGGCTTCACACCAGCATGATTTTTAACATGTTGTTAAGCTTGATGCCAAAAAATATGATTTCTCACACTGATCACAGCTGAACGGCTTCACTCCAGAGTGAGAGAGCAGATGATCTTTGAGAGAGCGTTTGGATGTGAAACTCTTTCCACACTCAGAGCAGGTGAACGGCCTTTCTCCAGTGTGAATCCTCATGTGTACCGTAAGCTTTGATTTACACTCACCTAAAGGATTATTAGGAACACCTGTTCAATTTCTCATTAATGCAATTATTTAATCAACCAATCACATGGCAGTTGCTTCAATGCATTTAGGGGTGTGGTCCTGGTCAAGACAATCTCCTGAACTCCAAACTGAATGTCAGAATGGGAAAGAAAGGTGATTTAAGCAATTTTGAGCGTGGCATGGTTGTTGGTGCCAGACGGGCCGGTCTGAGTATTTCCCAATCTACTCAGTTACTGGGATTTTCACGCACAACCATTTCTAGGGTTTACAAAGAATGGTGTGAAAAGGAAAAAACATCCAGTATGCGGCAGTCCTGTGGGCAAAAATGCCTTGTTGATGCTAGAGGTCAGAGGAGAATGGGCCGACTGATTCAAGCTGATAGAAGAGCAACTTTGACTGAAATAACCACTCGTTACAACCGAGGTATGCAGCAAAGCATTTGTGAAGCCACAACACGCACAACCTTGAGGCGGATGGGCTACAACAGCAGAAGACCCCACCGGGTACCACTCATCTCCACTACAAATAGGAAAAAGAGGCTACAATTTGCACGAGCTCACCAAAATTGGACAGTTGAAGACTGGAAAAATGTCGCCTGGTCTGATGAGTCTCGATTTCTGCTGAGACATTCAGATGGTAGAGTCAGAATTTGGCGTAAACAGAATGAGAACATGGATCCATCATGCCTTGTTACCACTGTGCAGGCTGGTGGTGGTGGTGTAATGGTGTGGGGGATGTTTTCTTGGCACACTTTAGGCCCCTTAGTGCCAATTGGGCATCGTTTAAATGCCACGGCCTACCTGAGCATTGTTTCTGACCATGTCCATCCCTTTATGACCACCATGTACCCATTCTCTGATGGCTACTTCCAGCAGGATAATGCACCATGTCACAAAGCTCCAATCATTTCAAATTGGTTTCTTGAACATGACAATGAGTTCACTGTACTAAAATGGCCCCCACAGTCACCAGATCTCAACCCAATAGAGCATCTTTGGGATGTGGTGGAACGGGAGCTTCGTGCCCTGGATGTGCATCCCACAAATCTCCATCAACTGCAAGATGCTATCCTATCAATATGGGCCAACATTTCTAAAGAATGCTTTCAGCACCTTGTTGAAGCAATGCCACGTAGAATTAAGGCAGTTCTGAAGGCGAAAGGGGATCAAACACAGTATTAGTATGGTGTTCCTAATAATCCTGACAGGTGAGTGTACTTGAGTAATTCTTTCCACACTCAGAGCATGTGAACGATCCTTTGACTCTAGATTTTCTAGCTTGTTTCTGTGTAAAATTCTCTTCAGTCTTTGAAACAACTGGGTTTCCATCTTCATTTTTGATATAATGAGGATTTGGAAACAGAACAAAATGTTGTTTGTCTTCATTTTTACATGTCGATTTTCCATCTTCATTTGATGAGGTTTGTCTTCATTCACTTCCACCGGGTCTAAAATCAACATTAAATTAAAAATGGACAAATGAGAAACATAAAAAATAAAGTTAATTCTAAGCACGATTAACTGAATTACAAAGTTAATTTAGCACTAATCTAGTTTACGACTGCATCTACTAATGTCTAGTTTTAGATGTATTATTCTATGTCAGTTTTCATCTTAATGTTCCTCATGAAAAAAATAAAAAAATAAATAATGACTTTAATCAACAAGTTCCGTCTGGGCCTCTGACGTGTTCTCATAGATGTGTATATACGTTGAATTCTACATTGACTGAGATTTAGGTCTTGGCGTACTGCTCAAAATGGTGCTAAAGTGTGCATTTCCTGGATGCCCGAACCTTGAGAAACTAATAAGTGCACTTATGTCATATTCTCGCGCATGCTTTGTGGTGCTTCGTGAGTTTACGTCAGAGGCCCAGATGGAACTTGTTGAATAAAGTCATTAATGGAGGCCTTTCTGAGCCATCGGGTTTTAACAAAAATATCTTAATATTTGTTCTGAAGATGACAAAGGTCTTACGGGTGTCGAATGACATCAGGGTAAGTAATTCATGACAGAATTTTTGGGTGAACTATCCCTTTAAATCCCTCTCTATATTTAAATGCAGTGCTGGGTAACGGATTTTAATCTGGATTAAGTAATCAGATACCAAACATTAAGTACTTGTAATTAGATTGTATTATGTTGTAAAACACTAGTTACTTTTATATTGATTACATGTTATATACACAATGGCAGTAAACCATTCATAATTTATCGATTTTTTTTTTTATTTTAATTTTTTTTTTATTTTGGATGCGGTTAATTCCGATAAATCAATGTGGCAGCACTAATACAAATAAATCAGTATATCAGTCTGGCGAGTAAACTCAAAAATGTACTAGCCAATGGCGATTATGTTGCCAAGGTGTGCGTAGAGGGTAGCATTAGTGCCAAACTGTCTCTAAATAACAATTTAGAGTGATGTTATCAGAGAAATGGATTTCAGAAATGTACATATAAATCATGCCATTATCTACAATGAGCTCATTGAAGTAATTGTTACAAGTTGTGAATATAATGATACATGTCAAATTTAGCATTGGTGCATGTTTATTTAGAGTTTATATCATCTGATGTCTTTGCAGGAGCTGGAGTCATCTCTTCTTTATTTACTCTAAAATAATGACTTAAATGCAGGCTTAATTAACAACTATGAATACAATATATAAAAAAGCATTCCTACTAAAATTTGGGCATTTTGACCTCCCCAATGTCCAGTGTTGAACAACGATCTTCACCACTAAATTTAACAAATGTCTCTCTTTGATGTCACTATGTTGCAACAACATTCCATCTTTTGATTTATCAGAATTCAATCAAGCTATTTACTTGAAAGTGATGGATCTGAGCATGCCTTTTCTCGTGAAACTGTAGATTAGATGATTGGCTGAAACTTCTCCCACATGTGCGGCTTCTCTCCAGTGTGAACTCTCTGATGAGACGCCAAATGAAATGAATGTCTTCCCAGAGTCTCACACCAGTATGAATACGCTCATGCACTTTTAAAGAATGCAGTGGTGAAAAATTCATTCCACAAAAAAAGGTTTCAGCAGCATGAATTTTATGGTGTGTTCTTAAAGTTTGACGCCAAAACAAATGCTTTATTACATCGATCACAGCTTAACGACTCTATAGTGAGAGCGCAGATGATTTTTAAGAACACTTTTAAATGCAAAACTCTTTCCACACTGAGAGCACGTGAACGGGTTCTCTCCAGTGTGAATCCTCATGTGCACATTAAAGTTTCCTTTGTGATTGAAACTCTTTCCACACTGAGTGCATAAGAAAGTTTTCTCTCCAGTATGAATTCTCACGTGCTCATTAAAGTGTCCTTTCTGTATGAAACTCTTTCCACACTCAGTGCATGTATAAGGCCTCTCTCCGGTGTGAGATCTAAGGTGGAAATTTAAGCTTTCTTTGTGAATGAAACTCTTTCCACACTGAGTGCATGTGAACGGTTTTTCTCCGGTGTGAATTCTAATGTGCACATTTAAGTTTCCTTTGTTATTGAAACTCTTTCCACACTGAGTGCATATGAACGGCTTTTCTCCTGTGTGAACTCTCATGTGCAAATTTAAACTTTCTTTGTGAATGAAACTCTTTCCACACTCAGAGCATGTGAACGGTTTTTCTCCAGTGTGGATTCTCATGTGCAAAGTTAAGCTTCTTTTGTGAAGGAACCTCTTCCCACACTGAGAGCAGGTGAACGGTTTTTCTCCCATATGAATTCTCATGTGCACAGTTAGGTGTCCTTTATGTATGAAACTCTTTCCACACTGAGTGCATGTGAACGGTCTTTCTCCAGAGTGAATTCTCATGTGCACATTTAAGGTTTTTTTATGCATGTAACTCTTTCCACACTCAGAGCAGGTGAAAAAATCCTTGATTCCAGTTTTTCGAGCTTGTTTCTGTGTGAAATTCTTTTCAGTCTGTGAAATTATAGCGTTTCCATCTTCGTTTAGGAAGTAAGGTTTTTGAAACTGATGCCATTTGTCTTCATTCACTTTCCAAAATTAAAGAGAGACAAACGAGAAAAATCAGAAATATAGGCGAGCCTCTATTAAGCAAAAATCTAGTTTACTATAAGTCTGGTAGTATCTTGATCTAAATATATGTTCATATGTCAGTTTTCATCTTAATGTTCCTCTTTAAAGAGAATGAAGGAAAACACCAACCTATCTGCTCCTCTGTCTCTTCATCTTTTATTCTGCAGGGTTCTTCCTCAAGCTCCATCTTTACAATAGTATGTCTGTAGTTTCTCCTGGAGTAATTCCTCCGGCTTGCTGCTTCTTCTCCTGTGGGAAGATGGGAATATTCTCATTATGGCAAGCCATTTTAACATTTACCATACTACCATACTAGTATCCATTCCATTAAGTACTAATACTTATTCATTAGCTACTAGTGCCTATTCTTTAGATACTAGAACCTTTTTAAAAGATACTCGTAGTTATTCATAAGATACTAGTTCTTATTTTTTAGATACTGGTACTCATTCATTATTCATTCACACATTCACATACTTATCAGATACTAGTACCAATTAAATAGATATTAGTACTTATTAATTTGCTACTTGTACTTATTCAATAGTACCTATTTATTAGATTCTAGCATTTATTCCAAATATTACTACTAAGATTTTTAATTGAACTCTGGCCATTCTGACTAGTCATAACATAAGATGAGTAAAAAAAGCAGTTGTGACTAGTAGGATAAGAAATGCTACTAGTTACAATTTAAAAAAAAAAACATACTAGTGTCTAATAAATACGTAGTACCGGTTTCACTTTATTTTGATGGTTCCTTTAACACATTCTGTTGACTATAAGTAGTGTTGCACCTACATGTCAACTAACTCTCATTAGAGTGTTAGTAGGGTTTTACTAGACTTGTAGGGTTAGGGTTAACTACTAGGGTTAACTACTAGTATTCTAGTATTCTACTACTAGTATTCTAGTAACTACTAGTATTCGAATAACTACTAGTACTAGAAATACCTACTAGTATTGAATGGCAAGTAATTGTATACAATAAATAAGTACTAGCATCTAATGAATACTTACAAGTAATATTTAAAAAGATAGTCAACTAGTAGTCAATATTGGAATAATTACTAGTCATAAATTAATCAATATCAAAACAGAATAGCTACTAGTATTCATTTTCAGATATCTTCAATCTCATAAGGAACTAGTAAGAAAATATTGAGATATCTTTCAAACAAATCATGAGTATACCATCCAATCAGAGTTCATATGGTAATGCAGGCTAAACTAAGGCTATAGAACAAAAAAATACCTGGCTTTGTTGGTTTATCTAGCTAATTGGTTAGCATGAACGCAAGGAAAGATATGTGTATAATATGACATTTATTGTTTTGAATGTACCGTAGGCTATAATACAGACTTAACTGTCAATAATAAAATCCAATGATGTTTCCATTACAACATCGGTTGAGAAAGATTATTTTCTTTGACAAAAATTAGCATTGCCTATATCTATCAATAATGAATCGAGATCGAAGCCGAAAATGCAAGCTTATCCTACGTAATGAATCAGGAAATTTGTGACCGTTAAATGCGATAAGCTGTCTCTAATTTCTGACTGATGCTCAGGTCTGATTATATAGCCTATATTATTACAAATTGCTGCTCATGAAAGCACTTGAATATTACTATAAACTTGTACTATATATATCAGTAGTTTATATATCCGATGACATTGCACACCAGTTACGCTTTTTTTTTATCTGGCAGTAGCTAGATATTTTACTTTATAAAATTTTACGGAAAGGATTGACAGATTGATAGCTCTTTCTCGATTCTGTGGGTGGTGGTGCATGGCCGTTCTTAGTTGGTGGAGCGATTTGTCTGGTTCATTCCGATAACGAACGAGACTCCGGCATGCTAAATAGGTACGCGGCCCGAGCGGTCGGCGTCCAACTTCTTAGAGGGACAAGTGGCGTTCAGCCACGCGAGATGGAGCAATAACAGTTCTGTGATGCCCTTAGATGTCCGGGGCTGCACGCGCGCCACAATGGGCGGATCAGCGTGTGCCTACCCCGAACCCCGCTCGTGATCGGGACTGGGGATTGAAACTGTTTCCCATCAACGAGGAATTCCCAGTAAGTGCGGGTCATAAGCTCGCGTTGATTAAGTCCCTGCCCTTTGTACACACCGCCCGTCGCTACTACCGATTGGGTGGTTTAGTGAGGTCCTTGGATCGGCCCCGCCGGAGCTCCTCGCGGGCCCTGACGGAGCGTCGAGAAGACGATCAAACTTGACCATCTAGAGGAAGTAAAAGTCGTAACAAGGGGTTAAAGTAACCCCCCCCGGGGGGGTTAATTTTTCTTAAGTTAAGTGTAATTAAATACTAGACACTATTGGAATAAGTACAAGTATCTAATAAATAAGTACTAGTAGCATGAAAATAGATACTAGTTCATTTTAACTATTAAATGTTAATTGGCTTGCCATATTCCCAAAGCATCTGCCATGATTGGCTTCAGTGAAGGTGTAAATTGTGTCTCCGTTTGCGTTTTAGTGTCTTTCCAAAGATCATGTAACCTTTAAATATAATTTATTTTAATAGATTTTTATAAAAGTCAGAAAAAAGTGCCACAAAAATAATTAGTCCTGGTTCAGTATCTGCTGTCAGATAATATATGGTTATATGCCAGTGTTATTATTTTTGTAACTTTAAACAAAATAAAAACATCTCACATGTCATACCTCAGAGAAAAAAAACAAAAACGAATGCTATTGAGACATTCCTCAGAATGGGTAACATTTCAGTCCCCAGGACATTGTATGTATACATTTGCATGGAAATTAACTCTAAAATACATTTTATTATTAAGCAAAGTGTCCTGAAAATATAAAATATATACATTTTAAAATATATAATTTATAACGTTAATAAAAATGACTGAGAACACAAAAAAGTAGCATTTGCTACATGTCCCCGATATCTAAATCTAAACTTTGTCATGAAATATAATCATTAAAATTGTACAGAAATATTATTTATTTATTTATTTGCATTGTTGTGTGACTCCATATACCATCTACGCTTAAATACCATATACCATCTATGCTTAAATACCATCTATGCTTAAATACCATATACCATCTATGCTTAAATACCATCTATGCTTAAATACCATATACCATCTATGCTTAAATACCATCTATGCTTAAATACCATATACCATCTATGCTTAAATACCATCTATGCTTAAATACCATATACCATCTATGCTTAAATACCATCTATGCTTAAATACCATATACCATCTATGCTTAAATACCATATACCATCTATGCTTAAATACCATCTATGCTTAAATACCATATACCATCTATGCTTAAATACCATATACCATCTATGCTTAAATACCATATACCATCTATGCTTAAATACCATCTATGCTTAAATACCATATACCATCTATGCTTAAATAGCATCTATGCTTAAATAGCATCTATGCTTAAATACCATCTATGCTTAAATACCATATACCATCTATGCTTAAATACCATATACCATCTATGCTTAAATACCATATACCATCTATGCTTAAATACCATATACCATCTATGCTTAAATACCATATACCATCTATGCTTAAATACCATATACCATCTATGCTTAAATACCATATACCATCTATGCTTAAATACCATCTATGCTTAAATACCATATACCATCTATGCTTAAATACCATATACCATCTATCTTAAATACCATACCATGCTTAAATACCATATACCATCTATGCTTAAATACCATCTATAAATAAATACCATATACCATCTATGCTTAAATACCATATACCATCTATGCTTAAATACCATCTATGCTTAAATACCATATACCATCTATGCTTAAATACCATCTATGCTTAAATACCATATACCATCTAAATGCCATTAAATACCAAATACCATCTATGCTTAAATACCACCATCTATGCTTAAATACCATATACCATCTATGCTTAAATACCATCTATGCTTAAATACCATATACCATCTATGCTTAAATACCATCTATGCTTAAATACCATATACCATCTATGCTTAAATACCATATACCATCTATGCTTAAATACCATCTATGCTTAAATACCATATACCATCTATGCTTAAATACCATCTATGCTTAAATACCATATACCATCTATGCTTAAATACCATCTATGCTTAAATACCATATACCATCTATGCTTAAATACCATATACCATCTATGCTTAAATACCATATACCATCTATGCTTAAATACCATCTATGCTTAAATACCATCTATGCTTAAATACCATATACCATCTATGCTTAAATACCATATACCATCTATGCTTAAATACCATCTATGCTTAAATACCATATACCATCTATGCTTAAATACCATCTATGCTTAAATACCATATACCATCTATGCTTAAATACCATCTATGCTTAAATACCATATACCATCTATGCTTAAATACCATCTATGCTTAAATACCATATACCATCTATGCTTAAATACCATATACCATCTATGCTTAAATACCATATACCATCTATGCTTAAATACCATATACCATCTATGCTTAAATACCATATACCATCTATGCTTAAATACCATCTATGCTTAAATACCATATACCATCTATGCTTAAATACCATATACCATCTATGCTTAAATACCATCTATGCTTAAATACCATATACCATCTATGCTTAAATACCATCTATGCTTAAATACCACATACCATCTATGCAAACTTGATTATTGTTCCTGATGAGCCTAAATTCCAGCCACGCAAGAAAGTAAAGTCGTCTTTCACTCTTGTTTCAATTCGTCAGGTTTATCAGTCAGATATTTCAATAGGCAGATTATTTTTGATTCTCTAAAATGAACCGGATCTTAAGAGTCATTTGTTCAGGAATCGAACACTGGTCGAATTCAATACATGTATAAACGGCCAGATGTAGATTTCTCCCAATAAATGTCTAAATAAATGTACTCACGGTCTGTAACAGCAAAGCGCAGTTTTACTAACCAAAGACCAAGATGGCTGCAACAAATGTACAGTGTTGAAATGAAAACAAATGCCGCCACCTAGAGGAAGATTTGTAATATTAACTAGCCTAACTTCATAAAGTCTTAAAAAAATTCTATTGGAATTTCAGTTTATCCTGTAGGATCTTATTGGATTCTTAGAATGCTATGACGTTGGAATTTCACTTTGTCCTGTGATTTTTTTGATACTTTGCATTATAGTAAATAAATTATTAATGAATTAATTACTTTTTTAGAGTGACATTGTGTGTGTGTGTGTGTGTGTGTGTGTGTGTGTGTGTGTGTGTGTGTGTGTGTGTGTGTGTGTGTGTGTGTGTTTGCGTTAGAGAGAGAGACCCAATTGGATCCCATTAAAAACCTGTAGAAATTATCCTACAGGATATTTATGTATGCCTTTGTAAGTAATTTCCCACAGAATAGGACAACACATAAATATCCTATAAGACAATTCCAAACGGAATCCTGTAGGAACGGTTCCAAAATATGACAGAAATTCTAAATGGAATCCTGTACAGGTTTCTTATTGGAATCCTTTAGGATTTTTTAACAAGGGAGCAAGACAGTAAAAGAAGAGGAAACGATTCAGTGATTTTTACTGGAACTTTAATGCTTTGATAACATGAGATCACATCCGTCGCTTCATGTTCATTTTTATATTCATGAGCACAATATTATGGGAATCTCGTCACTTTTAGTTTTAAAGAACAATTTGCCATTTACACCGCAGAGATAAAATGTCCAATACACACATGCATATACAGAGACGCTCTTGATTTCTAAATTATTTTTTAGCAGATGAACATTTTACCTGTATGCCAGAGGTTACACAATAAAATACTAATAAACAAATATAGTTTTGCGTTAATAGTTACTGTAAAAACCCTTTTCAATGGCTGATGATTTATAATGAATTAAACTTATAAACTAGATGGCAGCTTCAAAATCTTCCACACTTACGCAGACACCGTACATTTTTCATACTCAGTTTGATTTACTGATGAGTGTATATTTGTGAAAGAAGAACATTAAAAAAACTGAACTTTTTAGTTTAAAAGTGATTTATTAAATCACAGTCAATCCCAGCTATGGGATTAAAGTTACTGGAATAAAAATCGTTCATTAACTCAATCAGTATTTTCTGTTATTTTGTTTCTGCTCATGTAACATAAATTACACAAGATGTAAGTGGATACAGATAATGACATTAATAATAATGCATCATGTCTTAGCTGAATGTGTTCTGCATATGATGTTCGACTGATTATCGTCATTCAGTCAGTTTTACTAGATTTACTCCCCAACATCAACAAGATATTTTGACCTCCCCACAATTTTAAATGTTAGACAATCTGTCATTTGAACAAACTTCTCTCTCAGATGGCGTCACTATGCCTCAAGAAATACCATCTTCTGATTTATCAGAAGATTATCAAACTATTTGCTTGAACGTGAGGGATCTGAACATGAATGCTGCTCACTAGACAACTTCTGGCGATGCTTTTTCTTATGAATCTTTCGTTTAGACTTCCCTCCATATGAAATTTCTCATGATGTTTCAAGGATCCTACCTGAGCGAAACTCTTTTCACAGTGTGGGCACTTGTACGGTTTCTCTCCGGTGTGAATTCTCTCGTGTTTTATCAAGTCACTGGACCCAGTGAAGGTCTTCCCACAGTGAGAGCACATATGAGGTCTCACACCAGTATGAATACGCTCGTGTGTTTTTAAAGATGGCAGTCGTAAAAAACTCTTCCCACAAACAGAACACATGTGGGGCTTCTCATCAGAATGAACATTAAGGTGTGATCTTAAGTATGACACTAAAATAAATGTTTTATCACACTGATCGCAGCGAAACGGCTTCACCCCGGCATGAATGCGCACATGATTATTGAGAGAGCCTTTGGATGTGAAACTCTTTTCACACTGAGTGCATGTGAACAGATTTTCTCCAGTGTGAATCCTCATGTGCTCATTTATGTTTCCTTTACGCATGAAACTCTTTCCACACTCGGGACAGGTAAGAGGTCCTTTGGGTGCAGTTTTTTTTAGCTTGTTTCTGTGTGCAGCTCTCTTGAGTCTGTGAAACGGCAGCATTTCTATTTGTGAAATGTTGAGGTTTTTGAAACTGGTGGCGCTTGTCTTCATCCACTTCCATCGAGTCTAAGCCAAATGAGAACACACAGAAATATAAGTCAGTTTGTATTTAACAAAAAAGAAAAACCTTACTGCTAAGGCTGGGCATCGTTCAAAAAATTTGATTCCGATACCTTGACTTCGATACCTTGACTACCTGAACAATACTTATTTCAATACTAAATTTATGAAATCCATTTTAACTAGATTATATCACCTCAAAAAAAAACCTTTGGTTTTCTTTTTACAGTTTGTTGACCTTTTTTTACTGACTCAGAGAAAGAAATGTACCTATGAAATTCTATTTTGTTTGTTTAAAAGTAGACATTTCAAGTAGGGTTGCACGATTAATCAAATCGGACTGCAAACGCGATTTGGGTTATGTGCAATTGTGGAAGCGCAAAGGCTGTTATTTTAATGAAATAAATATATGCACAGTGTGTTGTGTTAGTGAAGAGTAGAGCTTAGATTAGGCTCAAAAAAAATTAAATAAAAACAATTCAAGCCTGACCCGACCCCGTGCACGTTGTGTCCAAGCCCGGCAGAGCCCAACACATTAACTGTAATTATGAGCCCGAGCCTGATTTAAACCCAGCCATTTTTGAATACGTGGGCGTTCTGACGAGAACGAGCCTGTAATGAGCGAAGTGGACCGGTGTGACACTCATCTCAATAATCCACTCTATCCCAGCGTGCTTCACTCATGAACTGCTCACAGGTAAAATTATGTTCGCTCAAATCCCGCTCAGACATGACATTTATCTGTACTGTAGCCCACTATACTTTTTGTAGCCATTAAACAATGTATTTTTCATATTTATGTTTAAATATTACAATGTTATTTTTATTATAATGAGCTTTCCTGTAGCTCAAACAATAAGAGTGTGGCGATAGCAACGCCAAGGGCATGGGTTGACAAAATGTAAAAATGTGTACCTTGAATGCAATGCAAGTCGCTTTGAATAAAAACGTCTGCCTAATGCATAAATGTAAATTTCATCTGATTATGAAAAGTGCAGAGTGAGTGCGAAATGATTTTGACCACTTCATTAAGTTTTGTTTTGTAGAAAGCCTTTTTTTAAGTGAATTTCATTTGTATAAATTGTATCTTAATTTTAATCAATGTTTCATTAGCCAATTGCTTGGATTTAATAAATAAGAAGCAAATAGGCTATAGCAGACAATAATCGTGACATGAAGGCGCCAGAGCTTCCATTGCACAGGAACTGGAGTGCGTCTTATAAATAAACCGAAACTCAGCAGGCTACGTGCCTCACAGACATGAGAAATGTGTATAGAAAGCTTGAACTGTCTACTTTTAAATGAAACAATTAGAAACTAAATAGTTAAGCAAAGTGCACTGTTCATACTAACGGCTCATGACTGACGTCTCAGAGCGGTTCTGTTCAGAATGCTGCGCTTCATCACTGCATGTGATGCGAGTTTAACACGCATTTCTAGACTAAAGGCCTGTACACACCGGGACGAATATCGTCAGCGTTTTTTGAGACCTTTTTTGGAGCGTCTTGAGTTTTCACACCCAAGCAATTTTCACTGGCGATGCGCCGAGTGAACGTGCAAAACAGTAGATGGCGCTCCCGGTACACAAGGTGGTGCTGCGGCACTTTACGCATCACTTTTTGCTAAATGGCAAGCAGCATTAGCAGCTCATCTTCTTCTTTGTCTACTTACTACTACTTTGTCGTAGCAATGTGTGCTCGGCAAGACCGTTTTGTGCTTGAGTGCCACCAAGGCGTGTTTAACTGTAACTTCAGCAGCTCAATGTGAACAAAGGCGCCGATCTCATTGGTCGGACAGTTTTTAAGGCACCGCGACAAAACAAAAACAAACCCAAGGCGTTTTTTTTAAATGACGGTTTTACGTTTCTGGCGTTTTACGCATCAGTGTGCACACTCCCATTAGCATCCTTTGTTTAGTCACTAGGCCTTAAACGTCGGCGATAAACGCGCGCACGCGAAAATCGTCCCAGTGTGAACAGGCCTTAATCCTGACTTGTGCAATTTTGTACACATTTGTTTCTTAGTTGTAGTATTAGTTCTTACTTTGCTAAAAAAAAAAAAATATATATATATATATATATTATTACTGATTATGGCATAGCTTTCTGCCCACCCAATTATGCTAATAAAGTAATGATTAAAAAACACAAATGCTTGATCAAGGGTCCTGCCCGACGATAGTGGCGGGGTTGGGTCAAGTTCGTGCTCGGGCAGACTATCTGAACTCTAGTGAAGAGCGGTTCTGCGAACAGGAGTAAACGCTGCTCCGTCTGAAAGTCTTGGGAAGTGCCTTTCATTTGCTTTCCACCAGTCAGGAGCTTGTTCTACTGCTGTATTTTAATACCGCGTAGCATATTTTGCAAGTAACTTCGTCGCCCTTTCTGTCGAAATGGTCCCATACAGTAGGCCTACGACTTTCCCATTGCTTCATTTAGCAAAATATGTGCAACCACACGTATCGACGCGCAAATACAAATACAGCATATTATTCTTTAACCATGCAGTAAACAAACAAACAAAAAAATGTTTAACTGACAGTATTAATCGGTCAAAATTCCGGCTAACGGTTAAATGGTCAATATGAGCATCCCTACACTGCATACTTTATTATTAAGAAAATACCAGAGAAGGCTTGAAGAATTCAAATACACCATATCTTGATGCGGTCGTGTGTTTATTGTCTTCATGTTTAATCAGTCAAAGCATTTCTATTTTCTTTTTATTCAGCCTACAGCGCTAGCTTCACATTAGGGATTTCCTGAAACTTACTTTGGCACTTTGGTTGGTACCTAAAAGGAATCGTACTCGATACCCAGCCATATTTACAATCGAGTCTAACATCTAGTTTCAGATTTTCTAGGTCAGTTTTCATCTTAATGTTCCTCATCAGTCATTAAAGAGAATGAAGGAAAACACCAACCTGTTTGTTCCTCTGTCTCTTCATCTTTTATTCTGCAGGGTTCTTCCTCAAACTCCATGCAGTTTCTCCTGCTTCTTCTTCTCCTGTGGGAAGATGGGAATATTCCCAGCATTTAAACTCTCATGAATTGTGGTCGCTGTTGCTCATTTAGCAGATGATCATCACACTTACAATCACTCTCAATTATTCACGGTTTAAGATGGCAGGCGAGGATAGTTAGCAGTTTGAAATGGTCCAACTGTTCAAGACATTAGATAAATCAGCTTATAAATTGGAAAACTGGTCACTATAGTAAGGTCACGCCAGGGCTCAAATAGACTATTGAGATTTGTGAAATATTTCACAAGTCAGTTTTGGTCAGTTAATCCTTCTCTGAGTCATTACCGGCACTAAATAGTGAATTTAGTGAAATGGTGATTTTCAGTCTGTTAACCCGTCAGATGGAGGCACCAGAGAGAACTGAGAGTGAGCACTAAAGGGACAGAATGATCTCTACTAAAAATGTGATATTAATCATATTAAATGTATTGTTACTACTGTAAATCTATATTAAATTATGGGATCTCCTTCAACGCTTTCAAAATAGTTTTTGAAAATACATTTCTATATTAACATTTTAAAGAAAAGTAATTATTTTATTAACCAAAATGAACAGAAAATAGTTCAAACTTTGCTAAAGTGATTGTTATTAACTTAGACATTGTGAAAAACATTATTTGTGAAACATTATATATGAAAAACCCCATACATTTATAAGACCTTTAAACAAAATAAACCACTTTTATGATTTATTTTCAGACATAATGTTGGTCCATAAATGTTAATTTTTCTTAATGTGTGCCTTTAGCCCCGTTGTATCAACCAAATGTTTTAACACACCTCTCCATAAAGCGAGTGTCCACACTGCCACATGAGTGTGGCACACTGTTAAATGCGCACGTGCCGTCCATTCACCACGTCGTCCTCTACGTAGATATGTATACATATCTATGGTCTTCTATCTTGAAATGAGCTGTTGCGCAAACAACTTTCGGGAGCATTACCGCCAACCACTGATCTGGAGTATGGACTAATGATCTATGCATACCCAAATTATAAGGACAAAGAAAATAATAATAATAATAATAATAAAAACAAATAAATAAATAAACCTAAATAAATTATAATTCTCAAATTCTATTCATTAATCTTGTTGATCCTAAATACTCTATAAGAAGTTTCCAATCATTGTCACCTGCAGATGTTTTAAGAATATTACAGTAAAAGAAATGGACAGAGCGACCCCATAGACTTCAACGGAGAGAAGTGAAGTCAATTAGAAGCACTCACTTCCTGATGGCGGAGCGTACTGCGCAGCCTCAGACTGAGCTTGACCACGTAGATGTGACGTGAGCAACCTGTCTGACAGTTGTAAGTCTTCCAGTAGTTAAAGTCAAATCTGAATCACCGAATCATGCAGAGATTTTGGCTCTCTGTGGGCTTCTCCCTTGACTTTATCAGACTTTATGCCTCCACGTCCCCCCGATTGCCTCATAGACAGTAAAAGATTGCCTGCGAGCTTCTCCTCCTGTCTACACTGTAATTTCTCTACTGTGCGACAGAGAGTCGTGTGGTTATGGCGCAATCGTTACAAAACGGCTTCTACGGGGCGATAGTGTAAGATACGCGGTAATGGAGCCTTTTATACATTGTCCTGTTTCTTTAGAAATAAACAATGGACAAATGGAGTCTTTAAACGCCTCAGATGTGAAGTTATTCGCTGTCAAAGTGACGCCAAAATGAATGGGAGTCAATGGAATGCTAACAGCGGGTTAGCAATGGCTGCCCCTATGGAAGGTACGCTTTCTGGGTGCTGGATTACCCCCTTGAATATTACTGATATTTTCCTCTCCATTTTCTCTTAGAGCAATCATGATCATCTTCAGGGGCCAATCAGATTTCAGCTGGGGCCAGTGACCCCCAAGATCCGAATGAGAATGCATGTTATTCCAGAGACTACACCAAATTTTTTCTACTTTAAATTTTTTTATTTGTCACACCATAAGATCATTGAAATGAAACACATTCAAATAGTGAAAAACAAACAGTGAGAAGTCAACACCTCAAGTACAAACCCGATTCCAAAAAAGTTGGGACACTGTACAAATTGTGAATAAAAACAGAATGCAATGATGTGGAAGTTTCAAATTTCAGTATTTTATTCAGAACACAACATAGATGACATATCAAATGTTTAAACTGAGAAAATGTATCATTTTCAAACATCTTGCGTTCGTGTTCACATGTTGTGAGAAGAAACAGATTTCAGTGCAAAATCACATTAAACACAAGACTACAGGGGGGTGTTCCAGAAAGCAAGGTTAACTTACCGTCACATATACCCTGAACTCTCAGTTGATTAACCCAAACCTTGCTTACTCGAGGTATGCTGGTTCCAAAAACGAATCCGGGAGTAAGTTCAGACAACCCAGAGTATGTTCCCGGGTAACATTCTCAACAGAGCAACGAATCGATGATTCACCATGGAAACAGACGCTAAGAAAGAGCGTGCCGTTCTACTTCCTCTTCTTCTTTCGTTTAATGGCGATTTACATAACCTACCCAGTGCACATCGCCACCTATTTGATGGCTGTGTGTGGCAAGCAGCGAGGCGAGGGACCGTGAGAGCGGGCCGGTGGCGAGTGATGATGAGCGCCAGCTGTGCGCCACACCGGTCTCACACCAGGCCTGGACTTTATGTTGTGTTTTGTTTACGTTTGAGTTTGTGTTCAGGGCAGCCGTCCGTGAGGGGCTGCCTGCATTTTTACTTTCATCTTGTATTTATTTGATTAAAGTCTTTTAAATGTTCCCTGGTTCCCGCCTCCTTCCTCCTTAAATCTACGAACTTTGTTACACTGTGCAATCATTTTTTCAATGTCTTCATTTAATAAGTAATCTTTATTCACTGAGAATTATACAAATGATTATACAAATCATGAACAAATTATATTGTTTGATGCTAATTTATTGAATGCAGATCCTTGTGTGAGATGACAATAAAATAAATAAATATATTTGAATTTAAATATTTAAACATTACCTTGTTATAATATATATATATACACACACACATACATACATACATACACTCACCTAAAGGATTATTAGGAACACCTGTTCAATTTCTCATTTATGCAATTATCTAATCAACCAATCACATGGCAGTTGCTTCAATGCATTTAGGGGTGTGGTCCTGGTCAAGACAATCTCCTGAACTCCAAACTGAATGTCAGAATGGGAAAGAAAGGTGATTTAAGCAATTTTGAGCGTGGCATGGTTGTTGGTGCCAGACGGGCCGGTCTGAGTATTTCACAATCTGCTCAGTTACTGGGATTTTCACGCACAACCATTTCTAGGGTTTACAAAGAATGGTGTGAAAAGGGAAAAACATCCAGTATGCGGCAGTCCTGTGGGCGAAAATGCCTTGTTGATGCTAGAGGTCAGAGGAGAATGGGCCGACTGATTCAAGCTGATAGAAGAGCAACTTTGACTGAAATAACCACTCGTTACAACCGAGGTATGCAGCAAAGCATTTGTGAAGCCACAACACGCACAACCTTGAGGCGGATGGGCTACAACAGCAGAAGACCCCACCGGGTACCACTCATCTCCATTACAAATAGGAAAAAGAGGCTACAATTTGCACGAGCTCACCAAAATTGGACAGTTGAAGACTGGAAAAATGTTGCCTGGTCTGATGAGTCTCGATTTCTGTTGAGACATTCAGATGGTAGAGTCAGAATTTGGCGTAAACAGAATGAGAACATGGATCCATCATGCCTTGCTACCACTGTGCAGGCTGGTGGTGGTGGTGTAATGGTGTGGGGGATGTTTTCTTGGCACACTTTAGGCCCCTTAGTGCCAATTGCGCATCGTTTAAATGCCACGGCCTACCTGAGCATTGTTTCTGACCATGTCCATCCCTTTATGACCACCATGTACCCATTCTCTGATGGCTACTTCCACCAGGATAATGCACCATGTCACAAAGCTCGAATCAAATTGGTTTCAAATTGGTTTCTTGAACATGACAATGAGTTCACTGTACTAAAATGGCCCCCACAGTCACCAGATCTCAACCCAATAGAGCATCTTTGGGATGTGGTGGAACAGGAGCTTCGTGCCCTGGATGTGCATCCCACAAATCTCCATCAACTGCAAGATGCTATCCTATCAATATGGGCCAACATTTCTAAAGAATGCTTTCAGCACCTTGTTGAATCAATGCCACGTAGAATTAAGGCAGTTCTGAAGGCAAAAGGGGGTCAAACACAGTATTAGTATGGTGTTCCTAATAATCCTGACAGGTGAGTGTATAACACATTTAGTTATATTACCTTAAGTAAATTAAGCAAACTAACCCTGCATCATGAGCTGCTCCGGATCAGGTTATGTTCAGAGAGTGAGTTGCCATGGTTACTTACATACCCTGAAAGTTGCCTCTGTTTTTTGGGACCAAAAGTTGAGGTTATTCGCTTACTTACTCTTAAACATACCCGGGTATGACATATAACCTGCTTTCTGGAATACCCCCAGATCTCAATGCATCAGCTTACAAAATTAAGCTGTTAAAGATGGAGATTTAATAGCCTGAAGTTGCTTTTGATTGACAAATGGGATGTGAACTTTGTTCACAATGACAAATTTGGGCAACGCTTTCTCAAATGAGTCAGTAGTTTAGTTGAGTGTGTGAAGCTCCTCTCACATGAGGAGCACTGGTGCGGCTTCTCTCCCGTGTGCAACCTCTCATGTGTTCTCAGGTGTCCAGACTGAATGAACCCCTTTCCACAGTGCGAACACGTGTACGGCTTTTCTCCAGTGTGAATCCTCTGGTGTCGTCTCAAGGAGTCGGCCGTATTAAAAGAATTTCCGCACTCTGAGCACTTGTGAGGTCTTCCACCAACATGCATTTTCTGGTGCTCGTTGAAATACTCCAGTTGCGAAAAACTCTTCCCACAAAAAGAACACAAGTGAGGCTTCTGGTTTGCATGCATCTTCAGGTGTCTTTTCAGTAGTTTGGCCAAAATAAACGTCTTGTCGCACTGATCGCAGCTGAACGAGCTCACTCCAGAGTGACGGCGCAGATGGTTTTTGAGAATGCTTGTGGAGGTGAAACTGCGTCCGCACTGAGCGCATGTGAAGGGTCTTTCTCCAGAGTGAACTCGCAGGTGTCTGTTAAGGTTTGCTTTTTGCGTGAAGCTCTTTCTGCACAGAACGCATGTGAACGGCCTCTCTCCGGTGTGGATTCGTATGTGTTTGTTGAGGTCTCCTTTATGCGGGAAGCTCTTTCCGCATTGCGGGCAGATAAAATAATTTTTGCCTCCTGACTTGTCTCCAGTTGTGAAGTGATGCTGATGGTGTTTCTCCTCCAACTCATTCTGTCCCATCAGGTCTAAAATGAAGATACAAAACTGTTAAAAATCAATTAAGAGGAAAAATTGTGAAATGTAAGCAATTAAATGAAGATAAACCAATTCATAATAGCATAATGGCAATCCATAAAGGCAGGAAGGTCATACAAACATTTTGTTATTTTCTAATATATATATATATATATATTAGTGCTGTAAAATAGATTAATCATGATAAATCACATCCATAATAAAAGGTTTTTACATAATATGTGTATTGTGTGTGTGTGTGTATATATATATATATATATATATATATATATATATATATATATATATATATATATATATATATAAAGAAATATCTGATATAACATTTCATTTTTCTTAAATATATACATGCATGTATGAGTACTTACATATACATAGTAATTATACACCTTTATACACACACACACACACATATATGTAAACACAAACTTTTATTTTGGATAATATATATATATATATTAGTGCTGTCAAAAAAGTGTATATATAACCTGTCAAATTATATAACAGTAATGTTTAACGTTACATTTTTGGTATTATATAAGTATAGATTATATAATGATATATACAATTCTTATTGTTAATTCTTAATATTAGTTGTCAAATGAGTCATTCTAGAATAATAATAAAATGTATAATAAAAAAGAATAATAATAATAATAATAATAATAATAATAATAATAATAATAATAATAACAACAACATTTAATGGTAGGGGAAGGCCATGAAAACTTTTTATTTTACAAAAATACTGGAAGCTGTCAAATTATTATTATTATTAACTGGTGTCAAATAATAAAAATAATATTATAACAATGGTATATAATGTTAATTTGTACTGCTAATAATAATAATTATACTACAATATTTATATATTTGATAGCTTAAATTTTTGTACCTGCAGTCACTAAATCTGCTGAAATATTGTGACCTTAATATTCCTCAGCAGTCAGCAATGAAGAATAATTAATAGACACCAACCTGTTTGCTCCTCAGATCCTTCTTGTTTAATTCCGCAGGGTTCTGCATCACTAATGTTCTCATTCTCCTCTTTAATAAACTCCATCTTTACATGAATGTCGAACTCAGCTGAAGTGACTCTTCACATGTAGGAAGGATGTGAATGCTCTCCTCCAGCAGTCTGTCCCAGACGGGCCATAAGCCCCTTAAGCCCCATAAGTCAAGTCATGTTTTCTTCACATGCGTCGCAGGCTGTCGGAAGTGAGTCCGCTGTGGAACTCGTGGAACGCGACGCGTTTGAAAAGATTCGAAAGATTGTTTACGTTCGACGCCGAAGATTCGAAGCCACGAACACGTGATCTATGACGTTCCACGACGCTTCAGTCAGCTGAAAACCACGTGACTGTTTCAGTAGCCACATATAAGATGCATTAGATTTAGACAGGGAATGCTTGTAACACTTTTTGTTTGAGCATCAGTAACTCTGTGTTTCGAATTTGTACACATTGTAGCCACATTTGCTACAAATATAACTTACTTGGACGTGTACTACACAATCACAGATTATGTGAGTTAATGTTAAATAAAAAGAGTTCCGTTGTTACAACCGTTGTTACAAAAGTTGTAACACTAGCTGAGGATAGATGTAAAAAGTAATTGCTGAAATAACACCCACACTATCCAATTTTTGCATAAACATTATTGAAGAACAAAGAAAAAAAACTTTTTAAATAACGCAAACAATTTAAACTTAAAAAAAAAAAAACCCATTCTATTGTATTTATTTTAGAATTTGAAATGTAGTGCAAAATAATTGCTGTGTGTGTGTGTACCGTATCCCTGTCACATACGGGTTCAGTCACTAGCTATGCTATGTTTCCAAGATCCACCTATTTGTATGTGAATTTTCAGATACTGCATAAAAAACGCTGGACGGAAAAATCAAGATGCCCATATATTCTTAAAATGTGTGCAAAAAAACTTTTAATAAGTTATCATTTGTATCCGGTAAGAATACATGCACATAACCTATGATGGAAACACATTACTGAATAAATCCCTCCATACACAACAACAAC
>CM031963.1:15399340-15421840 GCA_018749465.1 Paracanthobrama guichenoti
TCGGACAATGATGGAGAGACTCGAGAAGAAGTGACAACATGTAGAATGAGACAGGACGTTTCTGAATGGTTAGTTGGTGAATTTATGTAGCTGATGTGGAGTTAACTATCTTCAAGTCATTGATTAGCATATTCTGTCATGATAATCTCACCCCGTTGTTGCGTGTTCCCGGGGGCGGGGTTTATGTAAATTGTAGGGTTAGTGATGTCACTAACCTGGGAGGAAGCTTGTGTAGTCCCGACCAGCCGTTTGTTGTAGTCCTTAAAAAGTGATTTCTGTAAAAGAAAATATCTCCCTTTGCTTTTAACTTTGAGCGTCGTAACTTTGCAGATGTTGTTTGTGCTCAAACAGCGACACTACACGCTAGCTAAAGTTAGAAAAGTCAAATCATAATCAACCACCCCTTTAAAGTTAGCTTCACAGAGCGGCGTCAGGCAAGCAGTAAGTCATGCGTTGTTTAGAGGTCTTTAGAGAGAAATGAAAAGCAACCTAAATATGCACAGTTGCATGAATTATTGTAAATAATTAATTTATGAAATTTAGAAGACCTATGGGGGGTCCCGGATCTGATTTTTGTTGCAAATTGATAAATTACTGCTCCTCTGTAATTTATTTTTGAAAATCAGCCCATGGGGCGGTGACGCTTAAGGGGTTAAGACATAATGGATGTGTATTAATCTAAAAGTATCTTATATTAAAATGCTCAAAAAAATTGTGTTCATAAAACAATTTAGGTCAGTGTTTCCCAACCACGATCCTGGAGGCACACCAACACTGCTCCTTTTGCATGTCTCCTTCATCTACCACACCCATTTCAGGTCTTTGAGTCTAATAAGATGGTCATTTGAATCAGGTGTGTTTGATTAGGGACACATGCAAAATGCGCAGTGTTGGTGTGTCTCCAGGATCGTGGTTGGGAGACACTGGTTTAGGCTATGTACAGGTGCTGGTCATATAATTAGAATATCATCAAAAAGTCGATTTATTTCACTAATTCCATTCAAAAAGTGAAACTTGTATATTATATTCATTCATCTCCATAAAGTTGGTCAGCAGCAGGAAGCATGAAGTGCTCTAAAACTTCCTGGTATACGGCTGCGTTGACCTTGGACCTCAGAAAACACAGTGGACCGACACCAGCGGATGACATGGCACCCCAAACCATCACTGACTGTGGGAACTTTACACTGGACCAACGTGGATTGTGTGCCTCTCCTCTCTTCCTCCAGACTCCGGGACCCTGATTTACTTTCATCAGAGAACTCAGCAGCAGTCCAGTCCTTTTTGTCCCAGGCGAGACGCTTCTGACGCTGTCTGTTGTTCAAGAGTGGCTTGACTCAAGGACTGCGACAGCTGAAACCCATGTCTTGCATACGTCTGTGCGTAGTGGTTCTTGAAGCACTGACTCCAGCTGCAGTCCACTCTTTGTGAATCTCCCACACATTTTTGAATGGGTTTTGTTTCACAATCCTCTCCAGGGTGCGGTTATCCCTATTGCTTGTACACTTTTTTCTACCACATCTTCCCTTGGCCTCTCTATTAATGTGCTTGGACACAGAGCTCTGTGAACAGCCAGCCTCTTTTGCAATGACCTTTTGTGTCTTGCCCTCCTTGTGCAAGGTGTCAATGGACGTCTTTTGGACAACGGTCAGGTCAGCAGTCTTCCCCATGATTGTGTAGCCTACAGAACTAGACTGAGAGAGCATTTAAAGGCCTTTGCAGGGGTTTTGAGTTCATCAGCTGATTAGAGTGTGGCTCCAGGTGTCTTCAATATTCAACCTTTTCACAATATTCAAATTTTCTGAGATACTGAATTTGGGATTTTCCTTAGTTGTCAGTTATAATCATCAAAATTAAAAGAAATAAACATTTGAAATATATCAGTCTGTGTGTAATGAATGAATATAATATACAAGTTTCACTTTTTGAATGGAATTAGTGAAATCAACTTTTTGATGATATTCTAATCATATGACCTGCACCTGTATGTGAGAGCTCTGTTCAAAGAGAACCGGATCTGTGGTGATGTAGGTGCACTTTCAACCACGAGATGGCAGCAGCGCACGATATTTTCACTTTATTCCATTCATCTTAATCAATGACAGCAACAGGCTGAATGTTAAGCACTTTTGTACTTTGGTGAAGCGCCAGAGCAGCTTTTTTATTTTACAAACAGTAAACGGAAAACTAGTGAATCACAGAAAAGTCACGGTATGTATGAATTGCATTGTTTTGTGAATAAACTAAACCAGCTTCACACCTTTGACCCATGTATGTTCTTTGTGTAGTTCTGTGCACCTATGATTTAAACGAATAAAAGCAGCTTCTGGATCCAGGGCAATCAAACTCTATTGTGTCTCAAGCACGTGCTGTCTTGTTTTGTTTATTCACTTCCTTCTCTGGATGTTTATGATTATATACAGTAAAGAGAGGAAGATAAAACCTGTCCCACTTCTTGTGTTCTCGCAGGAGAGAGGGAGGAAGTCAATCATTTCCCTTTTATTGATTAGAAAGGCATACAATGGGGTCTTTACAATATGTTTGTGACACATTATATGACTATCCTGTTTTTGCATGCTTTAATGACAGCAGCCTTATTGAATAGAACAGACAATTTAATAGAATGTTGCATAACTACAGAACAATAAATAGACTGAAGTGTTTCCTTCAAATATTTATTATTAAAAGGTCACCAGGAAGTGAAGAGAAAACAGCAGGCAGACAGGAGAATCAGGAAGAGGTTTCCAGGCAGCAGCACTTTTATGAAGACTGTTATAAAAGATCACCTTCACATGTTGGTCGTGTTTCCTTGTTCCTTGTTTATTCACTGAAAGGATCAGCCCCATCGGCAGAGCTGTATATCTCATATTTGACTTTGTAATTGTTTGAGAAGGGCTGAGCATATTTCTTATGAACAGGACATTAATCTTCCTCATTAAGACAAAGAGTTTATGATCCTTTAGTGAAAATGAGCTCTGCTGGGAACATTTCCTCTAATCCTCCCTTTATCAAAGCATGACTAGGCGTTTTGGGACAAAAACAACTTACAAAATGAGTTGAGTGTGTATTTATAAATACATAATAATTATACACAGCACACACACATACATGTATATTATGTAAACACAAACTTTTGTTCTGAATGTGATCAATCACGATTAATCGATTTGACAGCACTAATATGTGTGTGTGTGTGTGTGTGTTGTTATTATTATTATTATTTATTTAAAAGTTTTAGGACGCCTGCCTTTACATGCACATGAACTTTAATGACATCCCATTCTTAATCCGTAGGGTTTAATATGGAGTTGGCCCACCCTTTGCAGCTATAACAGCTTCAGCTCTTCTGGGAAGGCTTTCCACAAGGTTTAGGAGTGTGTTTATGGGAATTTTTGACCATTCTTCTAGAAGCGCATCTGTGAGGACAGGCACTGATGTTGGACGAGAAGCTCTGGCTCACAGTCTCCGCTCTAATTCATCCCAAAGGTGTTCTATCGGGATGAGGTCAGGACTCTGTGCAGGCCAGTCAAGTTCCTCCACACCAAACTCACTCATCCATGTCTTTATGGACCGACGCTTTGTGCACTGGAGCGCAGTCATGTTGGAACAGGAAGGGGCCATCCCCAAACTTTACACTTGTCTTTACACTTTGCACAATGCAGTCAGGCAAGGAACTGCCAAACCCAGACTCGTCCATGGGGTTGCCAGACAGAGAAGCGTGATTGGTCACTCCAGAGAACACGTCTCCACTGCTCTAGAGTCCAGTGGCGGCGTGCTTTACACCACTGCATCCCACGCTTTGCATTGCACTTGGTGATGTAAGGCTTGGATGAGCTGCTCGGCCATGGAAACCCATTCCATGAAGCTCTCTATGTGTGAAGAAGTGTGAAAATATTATAAAAAAATGCATATGGAGTGTATATTCCAAAAAAATGTCAATGACTTTCAGAAAAAAATTACTTCTTATGTAATGCATGTATGTCCACTGTTGGAGATTGGCAGTTGATTAATTAAACTAGTGCAAACTAGTTTCAATGTGAAAAGATTTTCTAAAAGTCCACACGGCCAAAAGTGGCCATTTTAATTTTTGAAGAAACAGTTATAAATGTTTTTAATTCCCCATGCTGAATGTGTCTGTGGTCTGTGTGTCCAGCAGAGGTTAACAGAGGTCAGAATCGAGTCGCCTGGAAAGCACCGTTCACTCCAGTCTGGCTGTAAACAGGCCTGAGGTTATACATGTGTACTAAACACACAAACATAGACGCCAGCAATAGCTTCACAAGAACCAAATGAAAGTGTAGGAGAAAGAAGGAAATGGACTGAAGAAACCGAAATAGCACATTCTTATCTGCAAATTCATCAACAACGACTCATTTTACATTTAATTTGAAAGTGAACAAATTGAACTATTAACTTTTGCCCAATGCATTTGTTATCTGAGTGTTTAAACATGTTCTCTATTTTTTTACAGGACTGACAGCTGCATTTTACTAATTCATTTGCTACCAGCAAAATGCAAGACATGGAGTCACACGCACAATTTAATCATAAGTACGGTTGTCAGTCCCAAAAGTTTGCATGCAGAAAATCTTATATCACAATATGGGTAATTTTATTTCATGATAATTATATATAGATCACATAATTATATGTAAAACATATATTGTGATCACTTTAAAAACGGTTTGCATGGAGTGCAAAGGATGCAGCATATATTTGCAAGTGACGGTTGCATTTAGACAAATTTACTTCTGAAAGTTTAATTCAGTTCACTAATAACACTGGGAGTTTGGGAGGTTTATCCATTGCGAACCTTTGCAACTTATATGTGGTTTTAGGATAGCATAGCTTGAATCAGACAGAACAACAAAAGCGGTATTCGTTCCTTTTTTGGGCTTGTTTTTTAAGTGTCATTGAATTAGGAATAAGGAAATACCAGTGTTTAGGAGCCACGGGGAATCCCTCTGTGCCCACACACTTCTGTCTTGCGTAATCTAGTTTGGTTGCATCGCTTTGTTTGTCCAAAATACAAACCCGATTCCAAAAAAGTTGGACACTGTACACATTGTGAATAAACACAGAATGCAATGATGTGGAAGTTTCAAATTTCAATATTTTATTCAGAACACAACATAGATGACATATCAAATGTTTAAACGGAGAAAATGTATAATTTTAAGGGGAAAATAAGTTGATTTAAAATTTCATGGCATCAACACATCTCAAAAAAGTTGGGACAAGGCCATGTTTCCCACTGTGTGGCATCCCCTCTTCTTTTTCTAACAGTCTGCAAACGTCTGGGGACTGAGGAGACAAGCTGCTCAAGTTTAGGAATAGGAATGTTGTCCCATTCTTGTCTAATACAGGCTTCTAGTTGCTCAACTGTCTTAGGTCTTCTTTGTGGCATCTTCCTCTTTATGATGTGCCAAATGTTCTCTATGGGTGAAAGATCTGGACTGCAGGCTGGCCATTTCAGTCCCCGGATCCTTCTTCTACGCAGCCATGATGTTGTAATTGATGCAGTATGTGGTCTGGCATTGTCATGTTGGAAAATGCAAGGTCTTCCCTGAAAGAGACGACGTCTGGATGGGAGCATATGTTGTTCTAGAACTTGGATATCCCTTTCAGCATTGATGGTGCCTTTCCAGATGTGTAAGCTGCCCATGCCACATGCACTCATGAACCCCATCCCATCAGAGATGCAGGCTTCTGAACGGAGCGCTGACAACAACTTGGGTTGTCCTTGTCCTCTTTAGTCCGGATGACATGGCGTCCCAGTTTTCCAAAAAGAACTTCAAATTTTGATTGGTCTGACCACAGAACAGTTTTCCACTTTGCCACAGTCCATTTTAAATGAGCCTTGGCCCAGAGAAAACGCCTGCGCTTCTGGATCATGTTTAGATATGGCTTCTTTTTTGACCTATAGAGTTTTAGCCGTACTAGCTAAACACTAAAACTAGTGTTAGTTTTAACACATTTTGGTACACTTTGAAAGGTTGCCTTGTGAAAGCAAACAGTTTATAGGGGTGAAAACGTCCCTTACAGAACAACCACACCAAGGTTTGTTTTAATCAAACCAAACATGCCGCGTGTGAACACACCTTCAGCCTCAGGCATATAGGTGCTTTTTGCATTCAATACATTCAAGGTTTCTTTTTTTGTAACTGAATGTTCCCTGCCTGTTCATCTAATGCTGTTACTAAAGCTTTAAATGTTGCTTAATTAAAACTCCTGCATTTGGTTCTTCCTTAGTGTTGTCATAATAGTTGTCATAATGTTTGGCGTCCTGCACTAATGCAATGAATTGCATCCAGATGACATTCAGGCATTTTTTATAGCCTCCCTTTGCGGGAAACATGCACTTCCTTTTTTTTTTTGCTGCTGCCAGTTAAAGCAGAGCATATTTTCTCAGAAATGGAAGTTAATCCTGAGTATCAAAGCATAACGAAAGTGAAAGAAACAACGCTGTGTGTGTGTGTGTGTGTGTGTGTGTGTGTGTGTGTGAGAAAAAGCTATCTGTGAAGCTGAAAGAGTATTAAAAAAACAGAGCACAGTTTTTACTCTCATTTCTTTCATCAAAATCATGACATTTCACATCAATAAATGAAACTATAAAAATATAGTACAAAATATGACTTTATATAAACAAAATACACAAGTATAAAAGTTCAACTGTTGTTACGGAAAGTTGTTTTTGCACATCTAATGATCTGACAGATAAAACAGTAGTTATGGTTAGTTTGTAATTATGTACACATGTATTACTGCCAATACACTGGGAAAATCTAAAATAACTGTTCAATTCAAAAATGATATTTAATAACACTGATTAATTACTTTATGCAAACAAAATATCATGAGTTAAATCAGCTCAAGATAACATTTGTGCCACTTTTTTCTTTTATCGTGATCTCATTTCCCTTTTCCTGTACTTGGTCTCTGTAAAGGCAACTGAATTCAAGTATTGTGAAATGGTTTGATCTCCAGCCAGAGTCTTTACCAAAAAAAAAAGATTCCAGAGAAGCGAAAGGCAGGTCCATCCGGGACAATGCTGTAACATGAAATTGCAGGATCATTGTCAATGCTAATATGAAATGTATCCAACTTCCTCCAGACTTTTCTGGTCTCTGAATGAGTTGAGCAACACTGTCCTGGCAGTTTTCTCCAGGGCTGGACATTTTCCTGGACGTGACGTCACTAACACCCTGCACGCCTGCCGCTCTGTTAGAAACCCCTTGAGAGTTTCATCCAAGTCCTTATTTCCCTCCTGATAGCCGTCCAGGATCAGCAAACAATCCGCCGGCCCCAGAAGCGTCTCTCTGAGGTCAGACACGACTAATGGTTTTTCATAATTAACGCTGGACTTTACCACCTGGAAAAAGTTTCCTTCCACTCCGCTACAGTCCACCAGCACGACCAGATGGAGCGGGCGAATGTTAAAGGCGTCTGCCGTGATGCTTCGAGCCCAGCAGGACGACAGGGTTTGGGCCACGGTGGTTTTCCCGCTGCCTGGTTCTCCAAGCAGAAGGATGATTTGTCTCTTGTCGGGCAGGACGGAGCTGATGTTTAGTGACTGGCCATCTCTGGGAATGAGAGGAAGAGATGACATGGATTAACATGGACATCAATGAGTGATGTGTTTTTCAGCAGTTCACTGGAAACAGTTACGACTTCCTGCACTTTCTTCACAAAATCAACACAATTCCTCGACCCTCACCAACCATTAATGGATTGGATGGATTATTGGGGAAGAAAATAAATAAATAAATAAATGTTAACATTTTTAGATATATATATATATATATATATATATATATTTATTTTTTATGAGATCTCAAAATAAAATATCAGAAGATTAAAAATGATTAAATAATTACATCTCATAAAATTTTTCATAATCAATCATACATTTCATAATCTCTTTTTAAATAATATAATAATAATAATATTATTATTATTAAAATAATTATCTCATATTTTCTCAATAGTGCTGTCAAATCAAAAATAAGTTTGTGTTTACATAATGTGTGTGTGTGTGTGTGTGTGTGTATTGTGTATAATTATTATGCATATATAAATACACACTCAATGTATACATTTAAGAAATATTTGCATGTGTATACTGTATATATATATATATATATATATATATATATATATTGATAATTTATATTATATATAAATACAAATATTTTATAAATATATTTTTATATATATATATATATATATATATATATATATATATATATATATATATATATATATATATATATATATATATATATATATATATATACACACACACACCTAAAGGATTATTAGGAACACCATACTAATACTGTGTTTGACCCCCTTTCACCTTCAGAACTGCCTTAATTCTACGTGGCATTGCTTTCAGCACCTTGTTGAATCATTCTTTAGAAATGTTGGCCCATATTGATAGGATAGCATCTTGCAGTTGATGGAGATTTGTGGGATGCACATCCAGGGCACGAAGCTCCCGTTCCACCACATCCCAAAGATGCTCTATTGGGTTGAGATCTGGTGACTGTGGGGGCCATTTTAGTACAGTGAACTCATTGTTATGTTCAAGAAACCAATTTGAAATGATTGGAGCTTTGTGACATGGTGCATTATCCTGCTGGAAGTAGCCATCAGAGAATGGGTACATGGTGGTCATAAAGGGATGGACATGGTCAGAAACAATGCTCAGGTAGGCCGTGGCATTTAAACGATGCCCAATTGGCACTAAGGGACCTAAAGTGTGCCAAGAAAACATCCCCCACACCATTACACCACCACCACCAGCCTGCACAGTGGTAACAAGGCATGATGGATCCATGTTCTCATTGTGTTTACGCCAAATTCTGACTCTACCATCTGAATGTCTCAACAGAAATCAAGACTCATCAGACCAGGCAACATTTTCCAATCTTCAACTGTCCAATTTTGGTGAGCTTGTGCAAATTGTAGCCTCTTTTTCCTATTTGTAGTGGAGATGAGTGGTACCCGGTGGGGTCTTCTGCTGTTGTAGCCCATCCGCCTCAAGGTTGTGCGTGTTGTGGCTTCACAAATGCTTTGCTGCATACCTCGGTTGTAACGAGTGGTTATTTCAGTCAAAGTTGCTCTTCTATCAGCTTGAATCAGTCGGCCCATTCTCCTCTGACCTCTAGCATCAACAAGGCATTTTCGCCCACAGGACTGCCGCATACTGGATGTTTCCCTTTTCACACCATTCTTTGTAAACCCTAGAAATGGTTGTGTGTGAAAATCCCAGTAACTGAGCAGATTGTGAAATACTCAGACCGGCCCGTCTGGCACCAACAACCATGCCACGCTCAAAATTGCTTAAATCACCTTTCTTTCCCATTCTGACATTCAGTTTGGAGTTCAGGAGATTGTCTTGACCAGGCCAACACCCCTAAATGCATTGAAGCAACTGCCATGTGATTGGTTGATTAGATAATTGCATTCATGAGAAATTGAACAGGTGTTCCTAATAATCCTTTAGGTGAGTGTATATATATATTTTTTTTTTTTTCTCATTGGTTGCTCTCTCAGAGTTCTCGGTTAAATTTCGCTTAAAGGAACAGCGTAATAAAAAGTTATTTACACTACTATTTTGTTATGCATCAACTTTGTCTCAGATGCTTCTAGAATATTTTAGCTCTATATGAGGACATTAAGAGGTCTGTAGCAGCTCAGATGATTCGATATGTGAGATGATGCTGAGATCTTATCTGAAACGCTCTGCATGAGTCAGACTCTTATTTCCCTCACATCAATCACTCACTTGCTGTGAAGTGCATATGACTCGAGTCTCTTTTCCACCTCCGTGTGTGTGTCGAGCTGTGAATACTGTTGTGTTAGTACGTCTCTCAGAGATGGAGGTTTTTCTGCATGTTCTGCACAAATCAGAGTCACAAGAGCAGCACAATGAAGGACATTTTCCCTTTGACTAATGCTCACATCAGCTGAATTCATAACAGGCTTCAGCGATTCACAATCACATGAAAACTCCAGATGTGCTTCAGAACGTGATGCAGACACTTTTATTTGCTATTTACAGTAACAAATGAGTGAACGTCACAGTGTGCTGCCGCAGTCGGGGTAAAAGGCTCAAGGGTAATAGTCACATTTCCATATTTACTGAACTGAACATGAATCAGCAATTTAACTATTAACTCCTGATCATCATTAATTCATAAAGAGCATGTTTTACCTTCTGAAGTTATGGCACATGTTTGTGGCCTGTTCTCGTTCACTGTCAGTAAAGCTGGGAATGAAAGACATTAATGCAAATGAGAAATACTGCTCAATAAAACGAATAGAAAGAAAAATAAAATGTCTTAAAGGACTTCTGCAGGTTCAAAATGTACAGTAGAATTACATTTAAAATATATCTATATATATATTGTAATATGGAAGTTAAGGAAATTAAAATATATTACATTTAAACCTTAAAATGCCAAAATATATTACAAAATATACTTCCAGGAGCATGAACATGTTTCCAATCTTAAAATACAGTTGTATTTATAAAATATAAAATATATTTTGAACAATTTAAGTATATTTTGATAAAAATGTATGAGTATATAAATATATTTATTTATGTAAAGATAATATATTTTAATGTTTTAAGTCATGTTGATATATATATTATCAATAATATATTTATATATTTTAAACTGCTAGAGAAGAGATTTCTGCCACTTATATATATTACTTACATATACAAATATTTATATAAAATATTATTTATTTATATATAAAAATACATTTATTATATATTTTATATATTATCAGTAATATATTTATATACTTTAAACTGTACTTATATAAATATATTATTTATTTATATATATTAAATGTTATATTAAATATAATAATATTTTATATATATATAAATATAAAATAATATTTTATATATATATAAATATAAAATAATATTTTATATATATATATATATATATATATATATATATATATTCTACCTTTACAGTAATTTTATAGTGACCTTCATATCATAACAAGCATAAATACTTTCTGTGCTGGAAATGAATGATGTAAACGTGAAAAACTCACAATCAGTGTTGGCCGAGGACGAGTGCGGGAACAGAAAAGCACATTTAGATGATTCATTTCGCCTGTTTTTCTGATCTGGGAATAGATAGATAAACAGAGGTCACGTACACGTTTATGATTATTTATTGGAATTCACCCATGGCTGCACATTAAAAGAGGATATGAAACAGCATTTTTTGCATAGTAATGATTTTATATCTTCTGATTATCAGATGTTGTTGACACTAAAAGTTCAGCATTCAGCTCATAATCATGAAATGGACAAATGTTTTAGCCAGAGTCAGGATTATTTCAGGAACACATGTTTTGTCAGGAAAGCAAAAAAACAAAACAAAAAAAAGTGCTGCTTCTTCAAGGTCAGATCACGTTCACGCCTCACAGAAACAACAGCACATGTTCGGTGTACATGAGTTCAGTGTTCTGTGCTGAGGAATAGGTTCCCAAAGCTCCTCCGCACATGACTGACTAATGCGGCATTCACCTGTGACGTAACCTGATTGTTTTTCCTGCAGAAATCGAAGATTAACAAACTGCAGACTCTCTGTTTACGCGTCACATGATGCTGAGTCAAAACGTCAATCATTTGCTATTTTGGGATGGAACACTATCTATTAAAAATAGAACGTGAAACAGTAGGCAACATTCCACAATAATAGCTGAAAGTAGTACAAATAATACGTAATTGCTGTAGTCATGTGAAATCTATTACTGATGTTACATTGTCACATGACCACAGCAATAAAGTGAGTGGTGTCCAAGAACTGCACATACACTCCACAGTGTGCACTATATACACTCACCTAAAGGATTATTAGGAACACCTGTTCAATTTCTAATTAATGCAATTATCTAATCAACCAATCACATGGCAGTTGCTTCAATGCATTTAGGGGTGTGGTCCTGGTCAAGACAATCTCCTGAACTCCAAACTGAATGTCAGAATGGGAAAGAAAGGTGATTTAAGCAATTTTGAGCATGGCATGGTTGTTGGTGCCAGATGGGCCGGTCTGAGTATTTCACAATCTGCTCAGTTACTGGGATTTTCACGCACAACCATTTCTAGGGTTTACAAAGAATGCTGTGAAAAGGGAAAAACATCCAGTATGCGGCAGTCCTGTGGGCGAAAATGCCTTGTTGATGCTAGAGGTCAGAGGAGAATGGGCCGACTGATTCAAGCTGATAGAAGAGCAACTTTGACTGAAATAACCACTCGTTACAACCGAGGTATGCAGCAAAGCATTTGTGAAGCCACAACACGCACAACCTTGAGGCGGATGGGCTACAACAGCAGAAGACCCCACTGGGTACCACTCATCTCCACTACAAATAGGAAAAAGAGGCTACAATTTGCACAATCTCACCAAAATTGGACAGTTGAAGACTGGAAAAATGTTGCCTGGTCTGATGAGTCTCAATTTCTGTTGAGACATTCAGATGGTAGAGTCAGAATTTGGCGTAAACAGAATGAGAACATGGATCCATCATGCCTTGCTACCACTGTGCAGGCTGGTGGTGGTGGTGTAATGGTGTGGGGGATGTTTTCTTGGCACACTTTAAGCCCCTTAGTGCCAATTGGGCATCGTTTAAATGCCACGGCCTACCTGAGCATTGTTTCTGACCATGTCTATCCCTTTATGACCACCATGTACCCATTCTCTGATGGCTACTTCCAGCAGGATAATGCACCGTCACAAAGCTCGAATCATTTCAAATTGGTTTCTTGAACATGACAATGAGTTCACTGTACTAAAATGGCCCCCACAGTCACCAGATCTCAACCCAATAGAGCATCTTTGGGATGTGGTGGAATGGGAGCTTCGTGCCCTGGATGTGCATCCCACAAATCTCCATCAACTGCAAGATGCTATCCTATCAATATGGGCCAACATTTCTAAAGAATGCTTTCAGCACCTTGTTGAATCAATGCCACGTAGAATTAAGGCAGTTCTGAAGGCGAAAGGGGGTCAAACACAGTATTAGTATGGTGTTCCTAATAATCCTTTAGGTGAGAGTATACTGCAGAAATAGTAAGAATAATATGAGTATGTTTTATGAACATAACCTGAGGTTAGAGGTTAGTTAAGGGTAATTTACTGGGTCATTCCCATTTCTGCAGGTTTTAGTTTCATAATGTCACAAAGTTTAGATCTGTGCATGTATAAAATGTAATTTAAAAATAAAAATAAAAGTTTATGAAAAATAAATTTGTATACATTTTTTTTTCTTTTTTTTCCCCTCGAAAGCCTCCAGTCACACACAGCATGTGAATGACTAATGAGTTTTTCACCTGGGTCAGGTGACAAAACCCGAGTTTCTGAATAAACAGGGGTTTCCTTTGAGCTGTTTAATAGCACATGATGTTGACTCGCATGATTACTCTCAAGCAAATCTAGAGCGGCTACACCTAAAATTTCCCCATATCTGATCGAGATGTCAACTGATGCATTTTAATGGACTGTGATGAACAGTTTTGACAGATTAGTATGGTATTTACAAAGTACTTCAAATAATACCATGGTACTTGTCCAGAAATCATGGTATTATTATGGTATAGGTCCAAAACTATAGCTATTTTTTTAAATGAATGTGCAATGATATCAAAATACCATTTTTCCTCCTCCGCAGAATGACGAAGATGAAGGCAATGGCTAAAAGCACGATGACCACGGCTCCAATCCACATGTACTGAGCAGAACACTCATGAAGGATTTCATCTGTGAAAACAAGAAACGCTGGCGTTAAACAGCGCTTAATAACTGTCTCAAAATAAACACATGATGGATTTTCCAGCAGGACAGAAGCTGACAAAACCAGCTGACCACTGTGAAGTGAATAACACTGGATTATCTCTTCATCACGGCTCCTGTTAGTGGGTGGGATATATTAGGCAGCAAGTGAACATTTTGTCCTCAAAGTTGATGTGTTAGAAGCAGGAAAAATGGGCAAGCGTAAGGATTTGAGCGAGTTTGACAAGGGCCAAATTGTGATGGCTAGAGGACTGGGTCAGAGCATCTCCAGAACTGCAGCTCTTGTGGGGTGTTCCCGGTCTGCAGTGGTCAGGATCTATCAAAAGTGCTCCAAGGAAGGAACAGTGGAGAACCGGCCACAGGGTCATGGACGGCCAAGGCTCATTGATGCACGTGGGATGTGCTAAACAAACAAGTGCGATCCATGGAGGCCCCACCGCGCAACTTACAGGACTTAAAGGATCTGCTGCTAACATCTTGGTGCCAGATACCACAGCACACCTTCAGGGGTCTAGTGGAGGCCATGCCTCGACGGGTCAGCAAAAGGGGGACCAACACAATATTAGGTCATAATGTTATGCCTGATCGGTGTATATGCTATTCTTCAACAACTTAGAACCAGTTATTTTAGTATATTTGATATTCTACTATTCAATTTTGTTAATAGGTTGAATTAGATTTTATTTTTAGAATTTCCATTTTTATTTTAGTTCGTTTTATTAATTTTGTTGTTTTTGTCATTTTTATTATAATTTTTTTTCAATTTGCCTATGTAGTTTTAGTTTACTTAATTTTAGTATTTCAACTTAAACTAAATAATAATGAGAAATGATGCCTTGAAAACTAATGTCAGTTAATGTTCATTTTATTTCATGTTTTTGTCATTTTTGTCATATTTATTAGTTGTACTCCTCTATCAACACCTATACTGAATGTGATCATGCAGTGAGCGCAATTAACGTGGCATAATGTGTAACTCTGTTACATAACAGAAGATATTATATTATCTTACAGACTTCAAAAGATGAACACTTGCTTTAAGGTGAAACATCATACCGTATTTACGTCACAGTGAGACTCATGTCTGCTGGAAAAAACGGTAACACTCCTCCATATTTATCAGAAACACGTCTGTTTTTTATGTGCATGTGTGTCATTTCATATCATCTGCCCCCTCATCTCAGAAACACATCAAGGAAAATCTGCTTCACACAAGCCTTAAGCGATGGAAATCAGAGGTTCTGTAGGTTGATACTGATTCCCACAGAGACAAACCAATTGAATTTATTTCCTGAAATGTTTCATTGAAGTGCTAAACAATATAGCGATCACATAACTGTTGCTACTAATGTGCCTTTTAAATAACAAAAATACTGCGTCATTGACCTTAGACCAGGTTTTCATTTGCCTCAAAATATCAACGCGCTAGCAATGCGCCTGAACACCCCCCGTTTTGAGACCAGGATGCCCATGGGCAAAAAGCTGGGCGTGAGCGCATTTGCTATTTCAACGACGTGTGCGCTGGATGTGAAAATGATAACTGCATCAGGCTGAAACTAGCAAAAAACACTTTGACAGGGCCTTTAATATCTTAAGTCACTCTGCTTCTCAAGTAAACGTTGTCTGTCACATTAAATACTCAAGCTCTTTAAAACAGGCTGGATTCTGATTGTTAACCAACCTGGGGTGCTGAAGGTGGCCATCTGCTGGACTTCACCATTGGAGAGGAAAGAGCAGGTGTAGTTGTTCACGAGATCTCGCTTGACCGTCAGCTTGCTGATGACTCTGATGAGATCTTCGTCTGTATGGTGCGCTGAGCTGTTGGACGTCTCCGTGAGGTTTGCGTTTTGACCGTCGCTCCAGATGACCTGAGGTGACGGGAATCCCTGAGACTCACAGGAGAGCTCTACTTCATCCTGACCCACTTTCCTGACGCTTTTCTTTATGGGAGTACAAGGAGCTGGAAACCATAAACGTAATGCATACTAAAGTTATACGCAAAAAGTGTTAAAATAGTAATTTAGTATTCAATAGCACACATAGCTAGTGTCATCAGGAGAAAGAGTACTATTAAGGGTCCCATAATGCATTGTTAACCAATCAGATGACACCTTAAAAGTGTTGGTGCTAATAAATGTTAATGTCCAATGTGTGTGTTTTTAAGGCACCTGTAACATAGAGTGTTACTTGCTTGTAGTCTGCCTCATCTCCCTCTCTCACGATACACCGGTATGTTCCCGAATCTTTTATCCTGAGCTTTTGCAAGTGCAGTACTGCTTTGTTTTCATCCAGCCGCTCTCGGATGAGCTGTGCCCGCTTTATGAATGCAGAACTGGTGTAATTGTGGTTCTCTTTGCCCCTCTCGAGCCGATACACGTCCACGTTGGGCTTCGGGTTGACGCGGCTCCATATGACGGTGAGGTCGGAAAGTCTTTTAACCGGGGAGAACACGCACGCCAGCTCGACGTCCCCGTGTAGCTCTGCCTCGTAAGCGCTCTTCTGTACATTCACTGTAAACAGGGCTGGAGGAAGACAGGATGAAAAATCACAGAGACGCATGAGACATCTTTTTTTAAGGGACATCTTATTTTGCCCTTTTTCAAAAAACATTATTTGACATTGTCCTTTCTTCCAGCCTGCCAATAGCCTGGTTTCCATTACAGATATGACAGCGTTTCCTTTCTGATGTTATGCAACTACAATAATTTTTTTTAAGTGAGGTGACAGATGTTGGTAGGTTCATGTATATCGCAGGCATCACACTAGCCATAATTTTTAATCGAAGGAGCCGTTGGCATGTTATCCAAGCATGGCAAGGAAACACCCTTTTTACTCGGGAGCGGCCACGTAGGAGGTGTTTCTGGGAGGTTATAGTACGCGATTTTACAGAGGAACTATGGATTTCTTGTAGAATTTCCAGATGAATAGTTAATAAAGAACTCCGCACCATCTTTAAAGAATGATCATGTAAACGAAATTTTCCTTTTTTGAATTGCCTGAAAAACCACCTCATGCAAGCGTAAAAAATGTTTCGCGATATATGTGAGATTTTGTGAAATTGCCGTGTTTCCATTGGGCATATTTTCAATTTGCACAATTTGAAGGGTAATGGAAACGCAGCTAGTAACGCTCGGTTCAGTTCCTGTCTCTTCGAAGCCCCGCCTTCTGAAAAGCACAGTGTGCTCTGATTGGTCAGCTGGAGCAGTGTGTTGTGATTGGTCCATTGCTTTCGGCGTGTTTGGAACTGTCCCGCCCTTTACCACCAGTTTCAACACACTACTACTAAGGGGCCGTTTACACAACATAGTTTTGTACAACTTTTTATGCTTTTTGGCCGTTCATTTACAAGACAACAGCGTTTTGGTGGCCTGAAAATGTAAACTTTGAAAACAATAACCTACTGTTATCGCCTCAGTGTAAACTACAAAATCTTGAATCTGTGAAAGCGGTGATGTATTGTGGGTTTAGTCTATAGGCATGGGCGTTTGAATGCATATGTGTGCAGGCTTTCTTTACAAAACTACTTGTCTGGCATTTTTTATGCTAGTGGTTTTCGCGGATCTGTATAAACAGGGATGGTTTTGATAACATTGTCATCTGCACAAATAAAAAACCGTTCTGTTTTTAGTACATCAATGACAGGTAAACGTACCGTAACTCAACCAGGCCCTGCTCCTTTATTTAGCATATGCCTTGGGAGGGTGTTATTAAAATGAGGAATATTGTGACATGTTCATTCCCAGAATAAAACTCAAGACTACAATGGAGGCGCTTCAGGGAGTTCAGAAACAGTGACACTGATATTACAGAGAAGAACTCCCGCTGGAGGGACTTTGCAGAGCTTTTTCATGCTCAAACAACAACATTAAAAAAGTGGGAAACGCATAATAGGAGACGTTTAAAGCACGAGATATATGAGACAACTTCATCAGTGTCCAGAACTGGAAGTGAAATGCACAAAGGTAATTTTTCTTGCTCAAATGTTGCACTTTCACAGCTCATGAGACATACTGGAGTTCTCGTTTGAGTTTTAAGTATCAACTTTACTAGTTATCATCAGTTAGATTATAATGAAGAGAAATGTTTGGTGAAATCTCTGACTATCCTGGCAAATCCAAGCACAGTTTGTGACTCTTCTGAATCTCTAAAGCTTTTCAGCTGAAACTTTAATTTGCTACATTAATGTCTAGAAGAAACTAGAGATTTTTCTCTTATTAGCTGTTTCTAGATAGACAGATATGTGTAGTGTATATCAGTCATACCTGACGACACTGAGACGGCAGGCCATAGCAGAGCCTGAAATATGATGACCAGCATTCCCCTCATTGACCCCTGCAGACAAAGACAACACACCAGTGTGAAATCACATACAAAACCCTCTCGATCCGAAGCCCAAACTGAGCTATGAAGAGTCTGTGCGTGTCTCTATGAGCAGGACTGGTCACTGATGTCATGAACCACAATGAATCAGCAAAGATTTACTTCTTGATTTACAAACATGACTGAACCAACAAAGTCTGCATTATTAACAGTTACACGGCAGGTTTTTTGTTGTTTTCCAACTGCCATGTGACCAAATATGAGTCAGATCTGGGCATCGGCATGTGTCTATGTGATTCAGCAGATTAACTGATTCACATGCGGGACAAAACCTAAAGAGCCCCAGGTAGATTATCTCACACAGACAGAGAAATACAGTCACGGTTTTTCCTCAGAACGGTCTATCTCTTTCTAAATTAAGCTCATCTGTCTTACTCATATTTCCCACTGATATTAACCGACAGCAATTTCCGTAACAGACAGCATAAAATCACGTTTTCATTTTTTTTTGGAAAATGTTCATAATTACATTTTCATAATGTAATCCAGTTAGACCAATAACTCACACACATACACATACTATGTTTAACTTGTGTTACTTGTCGTTTCTTTCCTATTGTTTGTAAAATATGGGAGTAAAAGTTTTCCTACACCAATTTTTTTTTAATTAACCGCCATTGGATGACTTGACCAGCGACTTGAGTCAACTGTACTACATTTCTGAGTAGTTTGCAAAAAGTACCTTTTCTAGAAAGAAAGTGTGGATCATAAACAGGCATTTTATCTTTACTTGAAACAGTCATAGTGATACTGAGAGGAATGGTGATGTTATATCAAGCTCTTTACTCTTCTGCTGGTGTTCACTTGCTGTTTGATTGTGAACATGAGCAGGAAACTAGTGACTCTTAAGTTAGATTCCCCAGGTTACCGTAGTTCATGTCACAGGAAAAAGATAATGAGATATCTAAACAACAACACCCACATGGTTAAACTCACTCATAAAAAATAGGGAGAGTGAGTAACCCTTGGGCAACACAGGGTTAAGTGTTTGGCAAGGAAACTCTACTTACTCTAGTAAGTCCCTTTTAATTTTTTTTCATGTTTTAACCAAAAGCCTTTGGGATACCAACCCACTACCCGGCCACAAACATGTTCTAACCAGTTAAAAACACACAGATGGGTTTTCTAATCTCACTTGCAGAGAGAAGCTTAACCCTTGACCAGAAGTACAGTATTAACTTTCTAACTAAGATCAGTCTTTAGGGATACTCTGTATGTTGCTGTTGAGACCTACATAGTGAAATTTAGTGTTGGGAAACTTACTTTGAAAAGTAATGCATTACAATATTGCGTTACTTAGTTACTTTTTAAGAAAACATACTTTTCGGTTATTTTTGCGTTACTTTTCCTCACCTGGGCTTGGCTTATTTATATATATATATATATATATATATATATATATATATATATATATATATATATATATATATATATATATATATATATATATATATATATATATACACACACACACACACACACACACACTCACCTAAAGGATTATTAGGAACACCATACTAATACTGTGTTTGACCCCCTTTCGCCTTCAGAACTGCCTTAATTCTACGTGGCATTGATTCAACAAGGTGCTGAAAGCATTCTTTAGAAATGTTGGCCCATATTGATAGGATAGCATCTTGCAGTTGATGGAGATTTGTGGGATGAACATCCAGGGCACTAAGCTCCGTTCCACCACATCCCAAAGATGCTCTATTGGGTTGAGATCTGGTGACTGTGGGGGCCATTTTAGTACAGTGAACTCATTGTCATGTTCAAGAAACCAATCTGAAATGATTCGAGCTTTGTGACATGGTGCATTATCCTGCTGGAAGTAGCCATCAGAGAATGGGTACATGGTGGCCATAAAGGGATGGACATGGTCAGAAACAATGCTCAGGTAGGCCGTGGCATTTAAACGATGCCCAATTGGCACTAAGGGGCCTAAAGTATGCCAAGAAAACATCCCCCACACCATTACACCACCACCACCAGCCTGCACAGTGGTAACAAGGCATGATGGATCCATGTTCTCATTCTGTTTACACCAAATTCTGACTCTACCATCTGAATGTCTCAACAGAAATCGAGACTCATCAGACCAGGCAACATTTTTCCAGTCTTCAACTGTCCAATTTTGGTGAGCTTGTGCAAATTGTAGCCTCTTTTTCCTATTTGTAGTGGAGATGAGTGGTACCCGGTGGGGTCTTCTGCTGTTGTAGCCCATCCGCCTCAAGGTTGTGCGTGTTGTGGCTTCACAAATGCTTTGCTGCATACCTCGGTTGTAACGAGTGGTTATTTCAGTCAAAGTTGCTCTTCTATCAGCTTGAATCAGTCGGCCCATTCTCCTCTGACCTCTAGCATCAACAAGGCATTTTCGCCCACAGGACTGCCGCAAACTGGATGTTTTTCCCTCTTCACACCATTCTTTGTAAACCCTAGAAATGGTTGTGCGTGAAAATCACAGTAACTGAGTGTATATTATATATATATATATATATAACAAAAAAAAGTTATATTTTTGGGCAAATGCCCTTTTATACCAAAATTTAAATAATAAGGCTAATAAAGCCCAATTTATACTTCTAGTCGAGTGTATGCCATAGCTACATCATAGGCTGTGTGTTGCACACGTAGCCTGCGACGTACCCTGACGTGCACCTCTCTAAAAATGTAACAACGCATTAATTCAAAGCGGAGCACAAGCGTTGTGATTGGTCTGCCAGAACCCCTCCCTCAGGGGTACAACTGCACGTCGACGCGGACAAGGACGCAGTATAAAGTATAAATGAAAAACGATGTCTAGCCCACGGCGTAGAGGTAGTATAAATCAGCCTTAAGGCTGAAGGAAATGCAAATTCACGCCTGTACAGCAGAGGGCGAAACTCAAACAAACCTTTCAGTTTCTGCTGCCATTCTGGATTGCAGAAGAAGTTTAACACTTCCCAATACGCATACTATCTGTCCTAAATAGTATTCGTAGTATACCTAAATCGTAATATTTGGAAATTATTATTCCAAAGATACCCGGATGGTCTACCATCTATCACACTCTGGCTAATATCGCCCACAATCCATTGTGAGTTGGACGAGGATTCGCTTAGAACTACAAGCGTGGATAGAAAGTGTTAAAAAACTAAAAACATGGCGGATGTGCGAGTCCGAGGGATAGGTCACCCAAAAATTAAAATTAGCCCATGATTTACTCACCCTCAAGTCATCCTAGGTGTATATGACTTTCTTCATTCAGACGAACACAATCAGAGTTATATTAAAAATGTCCTGGCTCTTCCAAGCTTTATAATGGCAGTGAATGGCAGCCCAAAATTTGAAGGCCAAAGAAGTGCATCCATAAATGTACTCCACATGGCTCCGAGAGTTAATATAGGCCTTCTGAAACTAAGTGATGGGTTTTTGTAAAGTTAAATATATAGCTTCCAGTGGACCACTGGACCGCCTTCCTAATTTTCATTTTTGGGTGAAATTACCCTTTAAGGAGAGAGGTTTAGATAACGGAGTTTGAGGGAATAATTATCGGTATCTAACCTGACTAAAATATATTTATTCAGTGTTATCCACATTATATTTCATCTGCAGCAGCATTGAGAACTTTTGTAATATGTTTAGCCATTAACTTTTCAACGCATCAGCATATTCAAATTGCAATCACATGAGGGGAGTCTCCACATGAAATACCCACGAATGGCCCACCAATACTGTAGGAAATGAAATGAAATTGAATTAGGAGGGTTTTAACTGGGACAAGACGATTGACAGAGCAGTTTAAACAGTGACAGATGCATGTAACTAAGATTATAGATGACGTAGTATGTCCCAAAGCTTGCATACTCTAAAGTATGTACTAGTTCTTCACAAAAAGAATACATACTTATAGGACGTAGTGGCACCTAGTGGTCTCAATTCGAGCAGCCGAGACCGTAGCCTTTTCCAGCAGCACCTGACCAATAAAGAATAGCACTTATCACTCTATTCGTTTTCTGTGTCTATATCTATATATATATATATATATATATATATATATATATATATATATATATATATATATATATATATATATAAAAATTGTTCTGTCCTATGTGTTCTGTGCTAGATTAACTGAGACTTGTTACAGCATTTGCATATTGTTGCCCTTGACTGTTTTTAGTTGCTTCTATTGCTCTCATTTGTAAGTCGCTTTGGATAAAAGCATCTGCTAAATGACTAAATGTAAATGTAAAGTAGAGACCTCATAAAGACCTCATCAAAGGTCAACAGCAAGTAAACTGGT
>CM031963.1:15426840-15589340 GCA_018749465.1 Paracanthobrama guichenoti
TTATCTTGGAGTCAATTTATGTAAATTGTGTGTTTTTTTTTTTTTTTTTTTGCATTGTAAAATAAAACCTGTCCTTTGCCTTTTTGCCAAATAATTTTGTCAGATAAATAACAACCAAGTTTAGTGTTTTGTTCTTCCCTCATATTTAAAATGTTAAAAATATTAAATATTTCCTTATATTTTGATGGTTTAATCAAACTTGTAGGGTCATTAAAAACAAATATCCCATTCACTTTTGGCCAATACTGATACTACAAAGAAATTGCTGATAATATAATTTCTTGTGGTTTATTTTTATTAAATGAAATAAAATTTGAAATTTTATTAAAATGCAACAGTTTTCACTAATGCTCTCAGACTTTTAGACTTTTTTGTATGGCATGAAATCATTTCCAAATCAAATGTAGGCTATGTTGCAAACGTGTATCTTAACAGCATCCAATGAAGCCAAGCAGTTTTAAAACAAGAGTTTTGTTCGATTCTCAGAGACGTGCTAAGAATAAAAAAGGAAGTATTACACTGACAAGATGACTAATATTTACTGTTAAGAATGAAGAGTAACCCCTCTTCAAAAGCAGAATGACAAACGGTGCATCCATCAACTGAATGACTGATGCACGCTGTTAGTTTAGTCATTCAAGATGCTTGGTGTGAAGTTTGTTTGACTCTGTCATTTGATTCTGTTGATAAAGCGCTTTAGTTTTCATGGTAACTGGCAGGCCTAATCACTTTTCTTTCTGTGTTTTTAGTCAACTCAGCGTTTCTCTGACTCATTTGACCATCATCAGGTTACACATGAGTTTGACCACTAGATGGAGTGCTTCAAATGTCACTCACCAGCCACTTTATTAGGTAGACCTGTTCAACTGCTTATTAATGCAAATATTGTATTAGTCAATCACATGGCAGCAACTCAATGGATTTAGGCATGTAGACATGGTGAAGACGATCTGCTGAAGTTTCAAACTGAGCATCAGAATGAAGAAGAAAGGTGATTTAAGTGACTTTGAACATAGCATGGTTGTTGCTGCCAGACGGGCTGGTCTTAGTATTTCAGAAACTGCTGATCTGCTGGGATTTTCACACACAACCATCTCTAGGGTTTAAAGAGAAAATATCCAGTGAGCGGCAGTTCAGTGGGAGAAAATGCTTTGATGTCAGATAATGGCCAGCCTGGTTCAGCTGATAGAAAGGCAACAGTAACTCAAATAAGCACTTGTTACAACCGAGGTCTGCAGAAGAGCATCTCTGAACACACAACACCATCTATCTTCTCTATAGGGTATGCACATGATGACATAACCGTCGGCCGGAGTGACTGCGGTAATGTTGTCTGGCTATCATCAGACCAAGCTCAATTTAAGATTGAACATTAGTCTGCTATGTATTTTCTACTGCACAAGAGGCGTGATAAACGAACATAATTAAAATGACTCTGTATGCAATTCAAGATTCAAGAGTTTTATTTGTCACATACACAGTTATATACAGAATATACAACCGGCAGTGAAATGTAAACAGGTCCGCTCCATGGACAGTGCAAATTCACAGTTAAAAACACAAGGAGGAAATTATAATAGAAATAGGATAAAAAAGTACTATCTATATCTCTCTCTCTCTCTCTCTCTATATATATATATATATATATATATATATATATATATATATATATATATATATATATATATATCTGTAGAATTATAAATAATCAAGTCTTTGCAGAGAAAAAAAGTAAAAAATAAGAATAAAGTGGAATAAAATAATTGAAGTAGATTGTGCAGTGAGTAAACTGTAGACTTATAAATATGCAGTTAACAAATGTATAAAGAGTATAATGTGCAAACAGGTTTATAACAGGTTGAGTTCAGGAGTCTGATGGCCTGGGGGAAGAAGCTCCTCCTGAGTCTCTCAGTTTTGGCCATCAGGCTTCGGAAGCGCTTACCAGATGGCAGCAGCGTGAAATGAGGGTTTGCAGGGTGATTAGAGTCCTTGATGATCTTAGTAGCTCTACCTTTGCAGCGTTTGGTGTAGACGTCCTGCAGAGACGGGAGAGCTGACCCTGAGATACGCTCGGATAAGCGCACAACTCTTTGCAGGGCTTTGCGGTCATGACTGGTGCTGTTCCCATACCACGCTGTGATGCACTGAGTTAATACACTTTCTATCGCCCCTAAATAGAACGTTTTCAGGATAGCTGGGTGAAACCTGAATTTCCTCAGCTGGCGCAGGTGGTACAGTCTTTGCCTGGCTTTTTTCACCTGTGTCTGAATGTGAGCAGTCCAGGTCAGGTCCTCGGAGATGTTTACACCCAGGTACTTGAAGCTGCTCACTCTCTCTACTGGTGACCCGCCAGTCAACGGGCAACAATCCATCACTTCTCTATCCGTCGTCGTGTTAAACCCGCCAATAGCATGACAGGTAGATAAGCCAGTCTGTGAACAGATGCAGTAGAAATTAATGTACAGGTTTCCAGACTGAGCTGCAGGGTGAACAGAACAGGCTGGGTTTACCCAGTCTAGCCTTTTACACCCACTGAGTGGCAAAAGGACTGAGCGGCAGCATTGGTTTTCAGTGTGAATGCCGCGAAAAAAAAATACACAAAACACATCTAAGAAGGGGAAAAAGCTTTGAGATTGACTGTACAAATAGATTTGACAAGAAATCTGAGGTATATTTTTACAGACTGCCGAGAGCTGCAGAAAAGAAAAGCAAATGGATCACTGCAATTCACAGAAACAACTGGACTCCAGGCAGCAAAACGCGAATTTAGTTTAATTTTTACGTTTGTTTACCCATATACTCTTTAAACTAATAAGGTTAAGCGTATTTGGCTTGCTGTCCGCAGTGGAGGGGCTCGAGGAAGCAGCTTAGATTTACACACCAGGGACTACTAGTGCTAGGAAGAGGAGCATGGCAAAGAAAATGCCTAAATTTATGTTGGTGGAGTTGGGGAGGTGAAGGGATGCCAAAACAGCTGGTGCTTATATGCTCTGGCAGTTAATCCCTCCCCCCGAAATTACATTTTGAACTTCACTAAATGTTGAATTGTGGAGTAAAATCATATTGTATTTTTATTTATTGTATTGACAACTCATCAATCAAATATTTACCATTGTATATTCTGCATAATTGGATGTTTTTAAATGAACACTGACAAAATCTATAAAATATTTAGGGCTGGACGATATATAACATTGATATAAGTGATCACCTGGATTTAGATCTACCTATATTGTATTTATATAAAGCGTTCACAGGCAAATTTGCTTCATGCATTTCTCCGGCATTGAAATCAGACTCATATAAATGTCAGGAAAACACGATTCCTGGCTGCATGTCAATATCCTTGGATCACTGGATCTTTGGTAAATTTGTAAGGAACACTATATTGGGTCCAACCTTTAGTTTAATCTGATAATCGGTTGTTTTACTCGTGTTTTCGCAGTTTCTCCAATTAAATCCGTTCATGCAGCAGATCTTTTGACACTCAATGTGACGTCAGTGCATACCCTTTATCTCTCCAACATTGAAGCAGACACACCGAACAGCAAAGAACAGCAAACTGAGGCTACTTCCAGCAGGATAACATACCATGTCACAAAGCTCAAATCATCTCAAACTGGTTTCTTGAGCATGATGATGAGTTCACTATAAACTCAATCTACAGTCACCAGATCTCAATCCAGTAGAGCAGCTTTGGGATGAGCTGGAACGGGAGATTTGCATCATAGATGTGTAGTCGACAAATCTCCATGTCAATATGGACCAACATTTCCGAAGAATGTTTCCAGCACCTTGTTGAATCTCTGCCATGAAGAATTAAGGCAGTTCTGAAGGCAAAAGGGGGTCCAACCCGCTACTAGCAAGGTGATCCTAACTGTAGGCTACTCCCTTGGCAGATTCTGGTGAACAATCAAACCATTTGATAATTACACTATAGCAGGCAACGAAACATACAGATCAAGTGGGAAACCAAAAACAAGAACATTACATTTGACATTTATTCATTTACCAGATGCTTTGTGACAAATTATGAAAAACAGATGTATTGATCCTAAAAGAGCCAACCACATAAGCAGTGCCATAACACCCTCTTCAAGAGTAAGCCAGAATATAGCACAACAAGAGAAGTGAGACTGCAGAACAGAAGAGGAAAATAAGCAAGTGTAATGTTCTTTATGTATTTCTATATTTAGGAAAAAAGTACCTTTATTCACACGTTTTTGCTGTTAAATGCACACACTAAGAGAGGTCAAATTAATAAGAGATCCATGTGAAAGTTACTCTCTCTTCCCTGACCATAAAATTACAGTTAACTTGCAATTGTGTCACTGGATTATTTCCTTTAAAGATCAGAATCTATGTTTTACTTTCAGTACTGCACATTCTCACTAGGTGGCCACATTGCATTTCACAGTTTTTAACCTCCTAGGGCCAACAACATTCATTCAATTATTTTGTCTTATAACTGTCAAACGCACAAGTATTGACAAGAATGTTTTTTTAATCAATTCACTTTTTTCTTTTCTTTTTTTTTAAGTTGCCAGCCACCACTACCACTGCCTATTTTGTTCTCAAAGTTGATGAGTTAGAAGCAGGAAAAATGGGCAAGCGTAAGGATTTGAGTGAGTTTGACAGGGGACAAATTGTGATGGCTAGACGACTGGGTCAGAGCATCTCCAAAACTGCAGCTCTTGTGGGGTGTTCCCGGTCTGCAGTGGTCAGGATCTATCAAAAGTGCTCCAAGGAAGGAACAGTGGTGAACCGGCCACAGGGTCATGGGCGGCCAAGGCTCATTGATGCATGTGGAGAGCGAAGGCTGGCCCGTGTGGTCCGATCAAACAGACGAGCTACTGGAGCTCAAATTGCTCAAGAAGTTAATGCTGGTTCTGATAGAAAGGTGTCAGAATACACTATGCATCGCAGTTTGTTGGGCGGTATAGCTGCAGACCAGTCAGAGTCTCACCCCTGTCCACTGCCAAAAGCACCAACAGGCACGTGAGCATCAGAACTGGACCAGGGAGCAATGGAAGAAGGTGGCCTGGTCTGATGAATCACGTTTTCTTTTACATCACATGTATGGCCGGGTGTGTGTGCACCGCTTACCTGGGGAACACATGGCACCAGGATGCACTATGGGAAGAAGGCAAGCCAGCAGAGGCAGTGTGATGCTTTGGGCAATGTTCTGCTGGGAAACCTTGGGTCCTGCCATCCATGTGGATGTTACTTTGACACGTACCACCAATCATTATTCACTTCACCTGTCATAATGTTATGCCTGATCTATGTATATATATATATATATATATATATATATATATATATATATATATATATATATATATATATATATATATATATATATATATACACACACTCACCTAAAGGATTATTAGGAACACCATACTAATACTGTGTTTGACCCCCTTTCGCCTTCAGAACTGCCTTAATTCTACGTGGCGTTGATTCAACAAGGTGCTGAAAGCATTCTTTAGAAATGTGGGCCCATATTGATAGGATAGCATCTTGCAGTTGATGGAGATTTGTGGGACGCACATCCAGGGCACGAAGCTCCTGTTCCACCACATCCCAAAGATGCTCTATTGGGTTGAGATCTGGTGACTGTGGGGGACATCAGAGAATGGGTACATGGTGGTCATAAAGGGATGGACATGGTCAGAAACAATGCTCAGGTAGACCGTGGCATTTAAAAAGTGCCCAATTGGCACTAAGGGGCCTAAAGTGTGCCAAGAAAACATCCCCCACACCATTACACCACCACCACCAGCCTGCATAGTGGTAACAAGGCATGATGGATCCATGTTCTCATTCTGTTTACGCCAAATTCTGACTCTACCATCTGAAAGTCTCAACAGAAATCGAGACTCATCAGACCAGGTGTTACGTCCATGATGTATTTCGGAGGAAATTGGGTTCTCTCTGTCTCTCACCTGTTTATAGGTTCGCGATTGGTTGCCTCAGATGTCAATCATCATTTGCCTACGAGGGACAACCTTCCTCAAGAACCAATCGGAGCCCACATCACCTGTATAAAGACCCAGAAGTGACAGGAGGAAAAGAGAGGCGTGTTTTCTTTCGTTTGTTTGATTTGAGCTTGTTTGTGTTTGATTATCATTGTCTGGAGTTTTGTTAGTATACTTTGTTTTCGAAGATTTGTTTACGTTATTCTTTTGGACTTGGAGTGTTGGGACAAGGGAAGTATGTCACGTGACTTACATGGCGCACGTAGGTTTTGTGACTGTTAATAAACATCAGGTAAGGAGCGGTCGCTATTCTATGTATTTATGTTTGTTAGTTAGTATAGCGTAGTAGGTGTTTATTTCTGTCTTTATTTTCAAAAGGTAGATTTAGGTATCCACTAATAAGTTAGTTGTTTATGTTTTGCTGATTTCTTTGATTTGGCACCGCTCATAGTCCCACGCTTTCATGTTCCATGTTTTGTTTTTCTATTATTGTGTATATTTTCTTTTCCACGATTCACCACTTATTTGTAAAGCAATTGGGTGTTTATCTTGTTTTGGAATCACTAAAGAAATTATTATTTTTGATCCCTGTCTCTGCCTTATTCATTTCGCACACGTTTCGTTTCAGTAATTGAACCCGTACTTTTTTTTTTTAATAAATATGTTACCGACCCTTTTAAGAGGCTCCTAGATCCTCTTAGTTTGGGGGATGTAAAACATAATTGGGGGCTCGTCGTTTGTTACTGTTATCAAGCTGTGTGTGATTTGATTGTGGCAGAGAATCAGTGTTTTGCAGAATTTAACTCGTATGTTGTCTGTATTAGGGCATGTTAACGCAAGTTGGGGTACTACTAAGTTTCCTGATGGCGTTTAATTTGCAGTGTTTCATTGATAATCCCTCATTGGAGGTGATTGAAACTTGTAGGAAGGATGAGTTGTTAATAATAGCTAACCACTTTCAGATTCCTATTTCGAAACAATCACTAAAAAAACAAATTAAAGCTAAACTAATAGATCATCTGTATGAATTGGAAATTTTGACATTGCCTGACGTTGATGAAAAGACCGATCCTTTTGGCGAGGGGCAAGAAGTGTGCGACGCAGGTAAAGAGGAGGTAGAAATAGCTGCGATAGAGGCGGAGGCCACTGTCGAGGCTGGTGTTTTACCTCCCTTTGAGCCTTTTTCACCAGGTACCCCCAGTACAAGGGGGGATTTACAGGCTAAAGTACGAATAGCACGTATGGAGATGGAAGCACGAGCACAAGCCCGCCAAGAAGAGCTGGATCTACGTCTACAAATCCGTCGGCTTGAAATTGAGGCAGATAAGGAGGTAAAGCTTCGTAAATTGGAGATTGAAGCGGCGCAGGTTACTTCGGTCTCCTCCATACAGCAGAACTTCCTGCCGGTGAGTGACAATTCGGCTATTCTGGCTCTTCCACATTTGATGTGGGAAGGCATATTGCCTTAGTACCGAATTTTAGAGAATCTGAAGTGGACAGTTATTTTAACGCTTTTGAGAGAATCGCAACTTCCTTAGGCTGGCCAAAGGATGTTTGGTCATTACTTTTGCAATGCAAATTAGTTGGTAAAGCATTGGAAGTCTATTCTACTCTATCGTTGGAAGATGGTCTTAAGTATGACGTAGTTAAAACGACCATTCTTAGAGCATATGAGTTAGTACCAGAGGCTTACAGACAACATTTTCGAAATAGCAAGAAAACCGCTACTCAAACTTTCGTAGAATTTGCACGAGAGAAAAGAAATCTCTTTGATAAATGGTGCACTTCTAGTAAGGCTGATGATTTTAACTCGCTGAGAGAACTTTTGTTATTGGAGGAGTTTAAGCAATGTCTTCCCGAGCGGATGGTTCTGTACTTAAATGAACAGAAGATGGCGACTCTTTCACAGGCTGCTGTACTAGCGGATGAGTTTGTGCTTATGCATAAGAATGTTTTTCACATGGCAAATGTTGAAAGGAGTTCTTTGAAGTCTCCGGTGAGTAGTCAAACGCCTAAACAAAATATTGAGAAGTCTAAAGAGACTCGTGACTGTTTTTATTGCCACAAGACAGGTCACGTGATTGCTGACTGCTTATCTTTAAAGCGCAAGCAGAATTTTGCAAAGAAAGAAGTTGCGTTGGCAAACTCTGTGAATTCATGCTTGTCTTTTGAGCAGGCAGTAGATGTACCAGATCCTACGTATTTACCTTTCCTTCTAAAAGGATTTGTTTCACTAACAGGTAAAAAAGAGGACCAGGTGGAAGTCCAGATGCTGCGTGATACTGGAGCTGCGCAGTCATTTGTATGTGCTGATGTATTACCTTTTTCAGGTCAATCGTCAGTGGGATCTAGTAGACTAGTGCAGAGTTTCAGTATGGAGATTATGAAGGTACCTGTACATCGTATCCATCTCCAATCTGATTTGGTAACCAACTTTGTGGAGGTAGGAGTACGTCCGGTATTGCCAGTGAAGGGGGTGTCTTTCATTTTAGGCAATGATTTAGCTGGGGGAAAGTCATACCTTTACTGGAGGTAATGGATGATCTGTTGGTTCAGCTTAAAACAGATGAACTAGCTAAGGAATACCCGAGTGCTTTTCCTGCGTGTGTTGTCACACGTGCTCAATCTAAGAGAGACAATGATATAGATTTATCTGATTCTTTCTTCTGTGCAGATGGAGACACTAAAGAGGTTGCGGAAACAGAGTTTCGTGACAGTGACCAGGTGACGGACGTAGTAGTGAGTGATTCCTTGTCGTTTACTCGTGAGGAGCTCATCGAGGCTCAGAGAAATGATCCTCGTTAGAAAAATGTTTCAAATTGACAGAGAATGAGACTTTGGATAACGTTACGTTCTTGATAAAAGATGGTTTACTAATGCGAAAGTGGAGTAAGAGTAATACCTTAGAGGATGAATGGAACGTAATCTATCAGGTAGTGGTTCCTACTGTTTTTCGTCAGCAAGTTTTGTCGTTGGCACATGATCATCTGTTGTCAGGTCATTTAGGTGTTACCAAGACATATAATCGTGTGCTGCAACACTTCTTCTGGCACGGACTTAAACGTGACGTAATTAAGTATTGTAAGACCTGTCATGTGTGTCAGTATGCCGGAAAACCCAATCAGGTGATTCCGCCGGCTCCGTTGATCCCAATCCCTGTGATGGGAGAACCTTTTGAACACGTGGTGGTGGATTGTGTAGGGCCTTTACCAAAGTCAAAATCGGGTATTCAGTTTCTCCTTACAATCATGTGTACTGCTACCAGGTATCCAGAGGCTATTCCATTACGTAAGATTACAGCTAAGGTAGTGGTTAAAACTTTGACAAAGTTTTTCTCAACTTTCGGATTACCGAAGGTTGTGCAAACTGACCAAGGCACCAACTTTTTATCTAAGCTGTGCTCACAGGTTTTCAAGTCACTAGGCATTACACACCGTACATCTAGTGCATATCATCCCCAAAGTCAGGGAATGTTGGAGAGGTTTCACCAAACCCTAAAAGCGATGTTGAGAAAATATTGCTTTGAGACAGGAAATGAGTGGGATGAAGGGGTTCCATTGCTTTTATTTTCAATTCGAGAAACTGTACAGGAATCTCTCAAGTTTAGTCCATCAGAATTGGTTTTCGGTCATACGGTGAGAGGACCTTTGAAGGCCCTGAAAGAGAGGATGTTAGGTATCGAGAATGAGAAAACAAATGTGCTAGATTGTGTGAGTAAGTTCCGTGAACGACTACAGAAAGCTAGTACTTTAGCTCGAGAATCCTTGTCTAAAGCGCAGGGTCAAATGAAAGTTCGTTATGACAAGCATGCTGTGTCCAGATCCTTTTCAGTTGGAGATCAAGTATTGGTCTTACTTCCTATCCCTGGATCTGCATTGTCAGCACGATTTTCTGGACCGTATGAGATCTTAGACCAAAAGAGTGAAACCGATTATGTGGTAAGAACTCCTGACCGGCGACGTCAGAAACGAGTATGTCATATCAATATGCTTAAAGCTTATTATACTAGAGATGACTTTGTAAAATCTTGTACCACGCAGGACGAAAGTCCTGTTGTCTTTCCAGTAGGAGTTGCATGCGAGACGAATCCAGTGGTTGAGCATCCTGATGTTGATATGGATGGAGTATTGGAGGCTTGTACACCGTTATTATCAGCTAGACTATCAAACTCTGAAACTCTTGCAGATTTACCGAACTTCTTAGCGCATCTCGAGGTAGATGAAAGGCAAGAGGTGATTAAGCTTCTTGACAAATTTAACTCTATTTTGGGTGACGTGCCCACACTTACACATGTATTGCAACATGGTATCCAACTGAGTAAAGCACAACCGATTAAACAACATCCCTATAGGGTTAATGCTGTTAAAAGGGCTATTATGAAGCAGGAGACTCAGTATTTGTTAGAGAAAGGATTGGCCAGGCCTAGCGTTAGTCCCTGGAGTTCTCCATGTCTCTTAGTACAAAAGTCAGATGGAACTAAGCGTTTCTGTACAGATTATCGTCGAGTGAATGATATAACGATTCCAGACTGTTTTCCATTACCGAGAATGGAAGATTGCATTGATAGTATAGGTTCAGCAAAGTTCGTGAGCAAACTTGACCTACTGAAAGGGTATTGGCAGGTTCCATTGACACCTAGAGCATCAGAGATTTCGGCTTTCGTAACACCAGATTGCTTTTTGCAATACAACGTTATGGCATTTGGGTTGCGAAACGCCGCTGCCACTTTTCAGAGGTTGGTTAACTTGGTACTTGCAGATGTTCCAAACTGTCATGCATATCTTGACGATGTGATCGTCTATTCTCAGAGTTGGTCTGAGCACATATCACTGTTAGAAACAGTGTTTAAGCGTCTAGAGAAGGCGTCTTTAACACTTAATTTGACTAAATGTGAGATCGGAAAGGCTACCGTAACCTATTTAGGTAAACAGGTGGGGAAGGGCGAAGTCCGTCCTTTGTCAGCTAAAGTTTTGGCTGTTAATGATTTTCCTGTGCCAGTTACGAGACGTGAGTTGCATCGGTTTTTAGGCATGGCCGGATATTATCGCTGTTTTTGCCGGAATTTTTCTTCTGTTGCTAGCCCCTTAACTGCTTTGCTTAGTCCTTCTACTTCATTCACATGGTCACTCGAATGTCAGAATGCTTTTAATAACATCAAAGCTTTGTTATGTAGCGAACCTGTGTTGTCTGCCCCAGACTTTTCCACACCATTCATGTTAGAAGTTGATGCCAGCGAGGTGGGAGCGGGCGCGGTGTTGTTGCAAGAGGGTAAGGATGGAATTAATCATCCAGTTTGTTACTTCTCAAAGAAGTTTAATAAACATCAACGTAACTATTCTACTATTGAGAAGGAGGCTCTAGTGTTACTGTTAGCAATTCAACATTTTGACGTGTACGTTGGTTCTACCGTTCTTCCTGTAACTGTATATACCGACCATAACCCACTGACTTTCCTTCTACGGATGTACAATCAGAACCAGAGATTAATGAGATGGTCTCTTATTGTTCAAAATTATAACCTGGAAATAAAGTATAAGAGAGGTGTAGATAATGTGGTGGCAGATGCTTTATCCCGAGTTTAGAGTGGTGTGAGATCTTTCTCTACGTGAGTTCTTTTGTCAAATTCTATATGATATATAGAAGTTTGTTCTTAAGGAGGTGGGTGTTACGTCCATGATGTATTTCGGAGGAAATTGGGTTCTCTCTGTCTCTCACCTGTTTATAGGTTCGCGATTGGTTGCCTCAGATGTCAATCATCATTTGCCTACGAGGGACAACCTTCCTCAAGAACCAATCGGAGCCCACATCACCTGTATAAAGACCCGGAAGTGACAGGAGGAAAAGAGAGGCGTGTTTTCTTTCGTTTGTTTGATTTGAGCTTGTTTGTGTTTGATTATCATTGTCTGGAGTTTTGTTAGTATACTTTGTTTTCGAAGATTTGTTTACGTTATTCTTTTGGACTTGGAGTGTTGGGACAAGGGAAGTATGTCACGTGACTTACATGGCGCACGTAGGTTTTGTGACTGTTAATAAACATCAGGTAAGGAGCGGTCGCTATTCTATGTATTTATGTTTGTTAGTTAGTATAGCGTAGTAGGTGTTTATTTCTGTCTTTATTTTCAAAAGGTAGATTTAGGTATCCACTAATAAGTTAGCTGTTTATGTTTTGCTGATTTCTTTGATTTGGCACCGCTCATAGTCCCACGCTTTCATGTTCCATGTTTTGTTTTTCTATTATTGTGTATATTTTCTTTTCCACGATTCACCACTTATTTGTAAAGCAATTGGGTGTTTATCTTGTTTTGGAATCACTAAAGAAATTATTATTTTTGATCCCTGTCTCTGCCTTATTCATTTCGCACACGTTTCGTTTCAGTAATTGAACCCGTACTTTTTTTTTTTTTTATAAATATGTTACCGACCCTTTTAAGAGGCTCCTAGATCCTCTTAGTTTGGGGGACGTAACACCAGGCAACATTTTTCCAGTCTTCAACTGTCCAATTTTGGTGAGCTTGTGCAAATTGTAGCCTCTTTTTCCTATTTGTAGTGGAGATGAGTGGTACCCGGTGGGGTCTTCTGCTGTTGTAGCCCATCCACCTCAAGGTTGTGCGTGTTGTGGCTTCACAAATGCTTTGCTGCATACCTCGGTTGTAACGAGTGGTTATTTCAGTCAAAGTTGCTCTTCTATCAGCTTGAATCAGTCGGCCCATTCTCCTCTGACCTCTAGCATCAACAAGGCATTTTCGCCCACAGGACTGCCGCAAACTGGATGTTTTTCCCTTTTCACATCATTCTTTGTAAACCCTAGAAATGGTTGTGTGTGAAAATCCCAGTAACTGAGCAGATTGTGAAATACTCAGACCGGCCCGTCTGGCACCAACAACCATGCCACGCTCAAAATTGCTTAAATCACCTTCCTTTCCCATTCTGACATTCAGTTTGGAGTTCAGGAGATTGTCTTGACCAGGACCAGACTCCTAAATGCATTGAAGCAACTGTCATGTGATTGGCTGATTAGATAATTGCATTAATGAGAAATTGAACAGGTGTTCCTTTATACCTAATAATCCTTTAGGTGAGTGTATGTATGTGTGTGTGTATATATATATATATATATATATATATATATATATATATATGCCTGATCTATGTACATGCATGCGCACACATACAGACATATATATGATATATATTGTAACGTAATGAAAGATCAGGGAAGAGGGAGGCGGGAACCGGCGTACATTTAAAAACTTTAATCAAAAATAAACAAACCAAAAATACAATGACGGCGGCAGCCCCTCACGGACGACTGCCGCCTATAAAAACAAAACAAAACCATAACATAATAACGGTGGCAGCCCCTCACGGCCGACTGCCACCTACATACACAAAACAAAACACAACATAAAGTCCAGGCCTGGTCCTCTCTCGTCTTACACTGTCGTCGCTCCTCCTTTTATGCTCCCGTCACTCCTCCATGAGACGAGACCGGTGTGGCGCACAGTTGACGCTCATCACCATTCGCCACCGGCCCGCTCTCACGGTCCCTCGCCACATACCCCCAACACCCTTCGCAGACCGGGGGGCACTCCCGAGACTGCGCTCTAAATGTTGACTGGTCTGATGAATCTTGATTTCTGTTGAGACATTCAGATGGTAGTCAGAATTTGGCGTAAACAGAATGAGAACATGGATCCATCATGCCTTGTTACCACTGTGCAGGCTGGTGGTGTAATGGTGTGGGGGATATTTTCTTGGCACACTTTAGGACCCTTAGTTCCAATCGGGCATCGTTTAAATGCCACGGCCTACCTGAGCATTGTTTCTGACCATGTCCATCCCTTTATGACCACCATGTACCCATTCTCTGATGGCTACTTCCAGCAGGATAATGCACCATGTCACAAAGCTCGAATCATTTCAAATTGGTTTCTTGAACATGACAATGAGTTCACTGTACTAAAATGGCCCCCACAGTCACCAGATCTCAACCCAATAGAGCATCTTTGGGATGTGGTGGAACGGGAGCTTCGTGCCCTGGTCTGAACTCAATTGACATATGATTCAAACATGAATTTAACCCATTTACAATACATACTAGTTATTATTTTTTTGTGATAAAATAATAAATTTGACACACTTGACAATATTGTTCTAAGTTGAAATCATTTTATTATCTTACAGTCTTTGCTAAGTCCAATACATAGAAAACATAGAAAACATCAGCCTGCCTGGCAACAGGACACTGCAACAGCATTACAATATTTATTAAAACATACACGTGTGTCAACTCTTGACTGTAAAATGTCTTTGTAACAATGTTCACGTGTATAAGGAAGAAGACAAGGGATCGGCTTTCTGGGACTCGTATGTGCTCTTTTTATTTCTCTTTTACTCACAACTGTGCACATTGCACCAAACATAAACAATAATCAAACTCTCTTTGTAATCCGTCGGTTTCTTTTAGCAGTTCCTCTCTGCATCTGTCCACTCGAGTCCCAGCTTCTCTCTCCGTCCTCACTTCCTGGATTGCGTAAATCCTGTCTCTCCACGCCAATCACTGAAACAAAGACAGGTGATACTCCTTTGACCTTGATTCACTTACGTGCCGCTCGTCCCCTGACTCTCTCTCCCGTCACAGACTTCGCTAAACCACGCCCCCCTTGCCACGGTCTTACAGTGCAGTTTCTTTTAAATATAATACAGAACATGGATAATAATACAATCGTATTAGTATTGTTTTACAGCTACTTCATATTTTGCTGATTCGCATGGCCACATGACTCTCATAAGCCAAACTGTAATACAAATGTAATACAAATGCCTCAGTCTTGATGATGCAAGAGTTTACAGATGATATTAGATGTAAATAGTGACCGAGTTATGGAGGATTATCAGATATTTCTTTTAATGTTATTATTAATTTTTGTTTATTCAAATAAACAAATTCAAATTGCAAGTGTTCAAATTGCACGCTTGCAGAGAGAAACTGGCAGCCAGACAAAAGACAAGTGACCAATCCTAAGTGGCGATGTCCCTACATGCATTCTACCAGCACGGTTCACAAATTCCAGGCTAAGAATGGTTTGTAATCGTGGTGTGCCGAACCAGGCTCAAGTGGAAATATAACTGGAACCATTCTTAGAACCGTTCGGCTTAAGAGTGGAAAAGCGGTTTTAATACTTAACCATCCCTGCAAACACACAGAAGTCAAGTCAGGTCACCTTATATAGTGCTTTATACAATAAACAATACAATACAACAAGAATGATTGCATTTTAGCTGTACAGCAGCTCTAGAAGAAAATAGTGTCATTGTTCAGCTGAAGTAATTTCAGTGTTGATTCAGTTCTATTGTAAAGATCATCAATTATTAAATCAGTTCTGTCAGGACCACTATCGTCAAAGATGATAGACAATTGTTATATAGTTTGGATTGCCGGTATGGTTCTGTTCTGGGCAGGAACTCTCTGCGCATCCATGCAGCCTAGCATAGATAAGAGCAGGGAGAGCAGCAATAACCCCCCAAAACAAAACCAATGCTGAAATCCCCCTACCACAAACTAATATGATATGCCATCTGGAATGAAGAAAGTGAAGATTGAGTTATCAAAATGAATCAGGCGCTGCTTACCCTGTAGAAAACAAAAAACAAAAACACAAAAACAGTTGTTCTGAAGCATGGACCAGCATAAACCAGCTAAGGACCAACATACACCAGCTCATGACCAGCTAAGGACCAGCATACACCCACTCATGACCAGGACCAGCACAGGACCAGGACCAGCATACACCCACTCATGACCAGCTAAGGACCAACATAATCCAGCTAAGGACCAACATACACCAGCTCATGACCAGCTCAGGACCAGCATAAACCAGCTAAGGACCAACATACACCAGCTCATGACCAGCTAAGGATCAGCATACACCCGCTCATGACCAGCTAAGGACCAACATAAACCAGCTAAGGACCAACAAACACCAGCTCATGACCAGCTCAGGACCAACATAAACCAGCTAAGGACCAACATACACCAGCCCATGACCAGCTAAGGACCAGCATACACCAGCTCATGACCAGCTAAGGACCAACATAAACCAGCTAAGGACCAACATAAACCAGCTCATGACCAGCTAAGGACCAACATACACCAGCTCATGACCAGCTCAGGACCAACATAAACCAGCTAAGGACCAACATAAACCAGCTCATGACCAGCTAAGGACCAACATACACCAGCTCATGACCAGCTAAGGACCAGCATAAACCAGCTAAGGACCAACATACACCAGCTCATGACCAGCTAAGGACCAGCATACACCAGCTCATGACCAGCTCAGGACCAACATAAACCAGCTAAGGACCAACATAAACCAGCTCATGACCAGCTAAGGACCAGCATACACCAGCTCATGAGTTGTTTTTGAGTCAGTCACATTAGTATAACTTCAGGGAGTCCATGAATGAATCTGAGGTGAGGGAACGAATTCCTCTCGCCAAAATCTGATTGCACAATGCCTAGTTAGATGATGCAGTTTCGCCCTCCGAAGTTGTCATTAAATGAGCTCTGGAGAAATGCGATAGCTGCTGATAGTACTGAAGGAGCTAATATGTGTATGCTGTGATAGACATCGTATTCCTATGGGTAGCCGTATATCAGCTGACAGTCAGCTGATGACTAATGTGACCTGCCAGAACTAACTTGATTTAATTTCATCTATATAGCAGCTTTGTTGAAAACAGTGATGTCATTGTCCAGTTCAGTTCAGTTCTCATCCAATAGTGTCAGTTCAGTCAAATCAATAATATTGAATATTAAATATTAAAAATACATAGGCAATATATTTTCCCTTCAAGGTTGAGTCTCAGCAAATCACTGGAAAAGAACAGGAAAAAAAACATCCACAGAGCAAATTCAAACTGATATAAACTTCTACATATGATCTTATTTCAACAGCAGAATAAAATCAGAACAAAAAATCTAAATGAAAACTCTAAAATATTGTAAGGACCGGTTTTACTGCTAAGACAAAAGCTGAGATCCAACACCCTGCATTAAAACAATAAAACTCAATCTGAAGAGAAGATCTCACAGAGAAACTGTAGGACACCGCCCTGACCAAAACCCTCTCCCCCTCTCTACCTCCCTTTCCCCCTTCCCCCTGATTCAAGTCCCAGAATGCAGATATACTACATATGATTTATCTTGTGAATCTATTGTTTTATCCCTTTCATGTCTGGTGTCTTTTTAAAGGTCATAGTGCGATTGGTAAAATGGTCTCAACATCACTGAATTCACTGATAGGGTTAGAAAGATTGAAACATATGAGACTTGTGTTCTCTTTTTGAGTGGTCTCTCCAAAGATATCTGATCTTCTCCCCCAAACTAGGTGTTTGTGTTGCAAATAGTTACAACCCTTTGTTCTGGTCTGGGTATTTAAGGAAGGGTAGCAGGGCTGCCATTTGGGAACATTCTGTAGACAGAAGCCCCATGCAGTGTTGTGTCAGTGTCATAAGAGACACACGCACACACACTGTATGTATTGTGCCAGATATGACTCTTTGAAACTATTTTCATATTACTTAATTGTATTTTATGCTGAAAGTTGTGTACCATGGATTCATGTTTAATTATGTTCTTTAAGTTCTGTCTGGCCAAAATAAATGTTAATCTTGATTTATTCTGTATTTTTCATAAATCATTACTCAAGTAGTGTCGCATGAGGAGTTTGTAGGAGTTTCCGTAAATCTTTCTGTCAGGGCAGATTCATACCGAGGACCCCATGACCGGAGCATGGCGCTAAGCATGAGGGCAATCTGATTTCTGGTGTCACTGTTATTATCAAGTTACAGCTCTCGTGACTATTGCTAAAATTACACTTTCTGTTATGAGTAAGCATTTGCGACTCACTTAAAGGTAAAATAGTTCACTCTGCAATCCTCTGACTAATATCAGAACTAACTAATTTGCGTCCATGAGGTAATGTAATTATAATCGCGAGCATTATCCTCTGAGCGACTCCGGGTCCCATGGAGGAACGAGTATTTGAAATTAAGAGATACTAAGAGAAATCAAAGATCTAAATTAAATCACAACTAAACTTATGATCAGCTGTTAAGTTACAAATGTAACAAATGTAACAAAGTTACAAAGAATTGGAGTCAGATCAAATTATTCATGGAGTCAGATTTAAAATTCGATGGTCATAAATTAAGTGAATCCAACAGAAGTGCTGAGAAGGCGAACACGCAGAAGTCCTTCGACCAGGCCGTTAGATTCCGTCCTTGGGCTAACGGATGGACCTTACAATATAATAAATAACCCAAAAATAAATTACAAAACAAGTGCATGTTAATTCTCTGGAAGCCGGTTTAGATGAGTTAACAGATTTGAGTCAGACCTTCAGTCACTTCACAGGTACATACGCAACATTAATCAGTTTTCGAATTGCGTCAAAGCTCTTGGAGGGGTTATTTCACAACCTTTATTATATACACCTTAGAAAAATACCAAGGTCTGGACCTGCAGATAATGAGGATCTACTCTGTCAGTGTCACACAGCGATGTTGATGTCTGTACATCCCTTCAGAATACTGTTACATATTAAGTTATATATTATGTAATATTTAATGTATAACCAGGGTATTATATGTTTTGTTTATTTTATACCAGGGTATTATACCATTGTATTTTTGGGGCTTATAGGAGGTCCGGGACCCCCAACCCCCTCAATTCGAACACTGACATTAATACCAGAATATATGCAATGGGGTTAAGCTTTAAACTATGATTCCATATTCACTATATAATACAATAGGGGATAGTAAATCCATCCCTTCAGTCTTAACTTCTGATAGTGATGATTTTACCAGCTCTGGAAATGGAAGAAAAACATGCAAGTTTAGTTTTACATACAACTACCATTCACATTTTACATTCAACTAGTAGATGACTTCATGCAACGTGACTTACACAGTTAAGTATTCACATTAAAGAGGTTAAAATATAAATAACTGATCAGTGGATGAATGAATTGGTCAGTTGTACTCAACCTTCACTGGAAACTTGCTTCATTGTTCACTGACGGAGTTATCTGAAAATCTGTTCCTGTTTTGCAGAGACACTAATGGAAATAGACAGACAGACAATTTACATGGGATATGTTATTAAGGACATTATTAGTGGACATCTGAAAGCAAATTGGATCGAGAGAGGGAATACCTCCCTTTTTAACTCAAAGCATGCATGTCTATGTGAAAATGCTGTGGGGAAGAGAAGGGCTTTCAATTAATATTATCAGTAAATTAAGGTAAAGAATCTGTGCTACTTGTTTAAATGATTAGGGGTTATGGTGTAAGTTTAAAATAGGGTAATGTTATTTACTTGTTACATAAAAAAAGAAATTTGATGATGTAACGTGTGTTACAGTGTTGTGCAAGTTACTTCTAAACTGTAATACATTATAGATTACTTGTTAGTGTTATTTAAAAGTAATTCTTTACCCCTTACAATATTACTGTCTCAGAATTGTAATGCGTTACATTACTCCTGTATTACTTTGGAGTTACTTTCACCAGAATAACTACAGAAGTAGAACTTATTCTAAAATTACCAAATGTACTGAATAAAATATTGAAATTTGAAACTTCCACATCATTGCATTCTGTTTTTATTCACAATTTGTACAGTGTCCCAACTTTTTTGGAATCGGGTTTATAGTTCTCAACATTGAACGTGGATCTGCAGACCTGGGTGGAGCTTGTGCGTGTGCTACGGCTTGTTGTTGTGTATGCAGACACCATTGAAGGTTTGACTAAACTAGTCTCTAGATTGGTCACTCCAGAGAACACGTCTCCACTGCTCTAGAGTCCAGTGGCGGCGTTGCTTTACACCACTACATCCCACGCTTTGCATTGCACTTGGTGCTGTAAGGCTTGGATGAGCTGCTCGGCCATGGAAACCCATTCCATGAAGCTCTCTACACACTGTTCTTGAGCTCATCTGAAGGCCACATGAAGTTTGGAGGTCTGTAGCTATTGACTCTGCAGAAAGTTGGTGACTTCTGCGCACTTGGACCCTCAGCATGCGCTGACCCCGCTCTGTGATTTTATGTGGCCTATCACTTCATGGCTGAGTTGCTGTTGTTCTTTTTTGATTTCACTTTGTTATAATCCCACTAACAGTTGAGCGTGGAATATTTAGTAGTGAGGAAATTTCACGAATGGACTTATTGCACAGGTGGCAACCTATCACGGCACCACGCTTGGATTCACTGAGCTCCTGAGAGCGACCCATTCTTTCACAAATGTGTGTAGAAGCGTCTGCATGCCTAGTGCTTGATTTATACACCTGTGGCCATGAAGGGATTAAACACCTGAATTTATGATTTGGAGGGGTGTCCCAATACTTTTGACAATATAGTGTATTTGTTGTGTGTATTCATCTAAACGGCAGTGTGGACGGCGTTGGGATGTTCATTAACAGTATAACGCTGTGAAGGTATTTCAAGTTTCTTTTTACCCCAAAGCAAAGTACGAACAAGAACTTAGTAGTGTGTATGTTGGAGAGAGACGCATGCAAAGAGAACTGTTCAGTTTAATATAAGAAACTGATAAGATACCACTGATTTTAGTTTATCTAAATTAAGTAAGTTAGGCATACAAATTTGCTTATAGACAAGCACAGTGTGTGTTTGCTTCACAGCTGTGCAGCCCAGCCTGCACTGGGGTCCGTCATTACTAAGTTACACCACTGTCGATAGCTAATGCTTTTGACGATATCTTTGGATACACAATATATTGGTCTGTCGGTGCAACCCAGCACAGGGGTTTATCGCACATATTTCAAATGTACAGTGTGAGCAGACAAGTCGCAGCTCGACGATTGGACAGTATAGTGTGAGCACATAAATTGTGCACTTTGGCTTTACATCGCATGCGATCTACTCGTACAGTGTGAGTTGATAACCTTGCTAAAATCGCACAGTGTATGTCCAAGGAAATACAAACTAAAAGTTCATGAAAATGAAAAACCAACAGGCAGACCTTGACAACTGTATGAAATTATAGTGATTTTATAATCCTCTATCATCGCATGCATCAATCAAAATACATAAATAATGTAATTCTTACTGTTAGGATGTTCTAACTCATTGCTGCTACGTCGCACAGGGTTCAGTCTTTCAGCCCTTCGATTCAGTTCACTCTCTCTTCCTTCCAGTTCTTTCTCTCTTCTCACCAATTCTTTCTCTTCATCTTCTATATTCCGGCACCATAATGTTGCATCCTGTTTCATCAGGCTTCTATCCGGGTCTCTCTCTCTTCTGTCCAGTTCTCTCTCTCTTCTGTCCAGTTCTCTCTCTCTTCTGTCCAGTTCTCTCTCTCTTCTATCCAGTTCTCTCTCTCTAAAATCTGGTTCCGTCAGTCTATCAACTTCTCTTTCTCTTATATCCAGTTTTCTCTCTCTTCTATCCAGTTCTCTCTCTCTTGTATCAACTTCTCTTTCTCTTGTGTCCAGTTCCCTCGCTCTTCTCTCCAGGTCTCTCGCTCTTTCAAGTATAGTTGTTGGATTTGGTTGCGACTGTATAATACAACATTATAATTGTATTTTTACAAGCATTTTTATACTTTGCTTTACATTCATTAATCTGTTGGCCTGTGAGCTTGTTGCTAGTGTAATGCTTGAGTCTAACAGGCCATTCCTGACAGTCATACTGTCATCTCTCTAGTTTTGGAAACATAGATTCATTTTTATATGTTCTAATTCTGTCAGTTTTCTTACATTATAATTTTCCTTACATTTGGCATCAGATTCTTAAAATAGGTTTTCACTTTTCTGAATCTCCAAATTTTTTTGTGAAAAAGAAACATGCTTTCTATTTGTAACTTTAAAACTTTAATAATACAAACCCGATTCCAAAAAAGTTGGACACTGTACAAACTGTGAATAAAAACAGAATGCAATGATGTGGAAGTTTCAAATTGCAATATTTTATTCAGAATACAACATAGATAAGATAAGATAAACCTTTATTCGTCCCACAATGGGGAAATTTCTCTGTTCCAGCAGCAATTTTACAATATATTACAAATATAAATATACAGCATAATATATATAAAAAATATATATACAGCATATACAAAAATAAAAAAACAAAAACAAACAAAAAGTATATCAAGGATTGCAGTGTAGTGATTGCACTAAAAAAACAACAACAAATTGCACATTATTTCAGTGAGAAAAATAGCAGCAGTGAGTATCATGGTGACGACTCGTTCACTGTGAGCAGCTCTGGTTATAAAGTCTAATAGCAGCAGGGAGAAACGAGCGTCTATATCGCTCCTTCAGACACTTTGGATGTAACAGTCTGTCACTGAAGGAGCTGCTCAGAGCTGAAACCGTTACATACAGGGGGTGAGAGTCATTCTCCAGCAATGATGACAGTTTTGCTACCATCCTTCTCTCTCCCACCTCTTGTACAGTCTCCAGGGGAATCCCCAGGACTGAGCTGGCCTTCCTGATCAGCTTGTCCAGTCTCTTCCTTTCTGCACTAGAAATGCTGCTGCACCAGAAAACCACACCATAGAAAATGGCTGAGGCCACCACAGAGTCAAAAAAGGTCTTCAGTAGATCTCCCTGCACTCCAAAAGACCTCAGTCTCCTCAGCAGAAAGAGTCTGCTCTGCCCTTTCTTGTAGATAGATGACATATCAAATGTTTAAACTGAGAAAACTGTGTTTTGGCACGGTGGATTGTGTTCATGTCCATGTTGTGATCTCCATTACAGTAGCATTCCTGTATGTGATGCAGTGCCGTCTAAGGGCCGGAGATCACGGGCATCCAGTATGGTTTTCCGGCCTTGACCCTTACGCACAGAGATTGTTCCAGATTCTCTGAATCTTTGGATGATATTATGCACTGTAGATGATGAGAACTTCAAACTCTTTGCAGTGTTTCTCTGAGAAACTCCTTTCTGATATTGCTCCAGTATGTTTGGCTGCAGCATTGGGGGAATTGGTGATCCTCTGCCCATCTTGACTTCTGAGAGACACTGCCACTCTGAGAGGCTCTTTTTATACCCAATCATGTTGCCAATTGACCTAATAAGTTGCAGATTGGTCCTCCAGCTGTTCCTTATATGTACATTGAACTTTTCCGGCCTCTTATTGCTCCCTGTCCCAACTTTTTTGGAATGTGTAGCTCTCATGAAATCCAAAATGAGCCAATATTTGGCATGACATTTCAAAATGTCTCACTTTCAACATTTGATATGTTATCTATATTCTCTTGTGAATAAAATATACGTTTATGAGATTTGTAAATTAATATATTAATAACATATACCTCATGTCTGTTCTTTGACCATATGTTGCACTGAAAAACAACTTCCTTTCATGTCAGGTGTTTTATGTGGTGTGTGAAATCATCTGAAATGTAATGATCCATAACATTGTGTTAATCGTGTTTAACATTTGAAAATCTTTTTCTCATTTTACAAATATAGTGATACCATTTCTGATCATTGTAGGGCAGGGATTGCCAAACGTTTTGTCAGCCAAACTCTGTTGACCACAGTCCTCTTGAGATTAATAAAGTTAATATTTCAATAATTGAACAACACACTTTCACGTTCACAGCTCTCTGATGTTGGTTATGGTGATATGATGTACATGTAAACAAATAAAATATATTTTTTGTGTGTGTTTTATTTGGACAGTTTTGTAATAAATAATTATTAAAACAGGGCCTTGGCACTCAATGAGAGAGAACAGCCCCGTGTATGTCCGGATTACACACTGCCAGATCTACTAGTGACTTTAGCTCTTACAGTAACTTTATATGATGATGAATATATGCATCACAAGAGCAAAATTAAGCCACTATGACTGCTTTTTTCCTATCCCAGTTTAAAAATAGTAACCTCCGGCCTATCTCCAAGAAGACTGGACCATCCATCAGAACAACACTTTAAAGCTTTATGCACTGTATTATATAATCAAGTAAAAAAATTATGTTAATTATGATGACTACAAGATTAATAAAACATTTTCCTCAGTAGGTATGTAGTTTATGTAGTTTTAAAACATTTTATTGGGGCACAAATAATTTATAATAATCTATGTTAGTCTAGACGATTCGCTCATTGTTTTACTTTACCTTTTGTCCTTATTTATCTGAATGCCTAAAACATCAGGCAAAACAACTCAGACGATTCATCATATTACACAAACTGTGCAGTTAATGCTTAACATTGTAACTATTATTTTTTCTAAATAATCCATGAAACAGGTTGTGATTTGAGGAGCGTGCACTAATATTTTCAGTTCTATGTCTCAAGGCCACGCCCACAACAAGGGAAATATCATGAATATTCATGTGTGCTCCACCCACTGGAACAGTTTTTCACAGGAACTGAATATTACAGAACACTGGTACTTATGGAAGCATATGTGTAGCAATATAAATACATTTTTATTTTACTTTTGCAATTTATAAAATGTTAAAATATGTTAAAACTAGTGTAGGAAATAGCAATTGTAAATTATATTATTCAATTTGAATTATCATTTTGCTCCAAATGTTGCACACATGGTATGTAAAATGTAAATTTAAATACTGAAATGCATTGCCATTTTACATAATGCATTGCCATTTTGCATATTGCTACACATATGCTTCCATAAGTACTACCGACTCCCGAGTATATCCGGTACCCGCAGCTGCGTTCGGTCGCTTCCATGTTAATCTAAGCGCAGGGCTCCAGACTGTAGCCGAATATATACTAGTGTTTGTGAATATTAAACTGCAAAATACTATTTAAATATTACCCCTGCATGTTCTGCGTCTCTGTGTGAATGAATGGCGCAGACGCGCGGGTGCATTTATTTGTTCAAGGGCTCGCTGGATTGAAGAAGGGGGAAAAAACTCTTCCTGCTTTTTTAGTCTGGAAAAACAAAGACAGACTTTCTTCTTAAATAAGATTCAGGGGTTTAAAAAGACAATGGATGATAACTTCAAACAACTTATGGAAGATGAGCTAAGGATTGAGGCAGTCCGACAGATGTCTAAGGGGAAATCACCTGGAATAGATGGGATAACCGTGGAGTTTTTATCTTTCTTTTGGAGTGATATCAGAGAAATGCTCTATAATGCCTATTTAGATTTTGATATACAAGGTAATCATTTTACCCAAACTGTTTATTCTAGCCATCCAATCACTTATCATGCTCATTAATCATAACCCTGATTTGCATGGAATCTCGATATTTGATGAGGAATTTTAAATGATTTGCAGACGACACCACAATCCTTTTAAGGAATAAATTCATGGTAGATGTTGCCCTTGATTCAGTTTCAATTTTCTCTAAAGCTTCAGGATTAACACTCAATATAAAAAATGTGAGCTACTTCCCATTCACTCATCAACAGATTCCATCGTATCTTCAATTGAGGTTAAATCTGAAGTGAAATATCTTGGAATGATTTTATCCAAAAATGCTATCAGAAGGGAAGATTAATTAACCGATTAATAGATGAAGAAATCCTCAAGTCGCTGGCTCACCAGAGACCTCACTATCTTTGGTAGAGTTACCTATCTAAAACAGAAGGTATTTCCAAAGTAATCACTCCTGTATGTTTCTTCCGGTAATATTAAGAAAGCCAACTCAATTATTTTCCGATTCCTGTGGAAAAATAAAACCCATTATATTAGGAAATCACAGCTCGTTAAAGAGTATGATCTGGGACCTTTAAGATTAAATGGTTGAAAACATATCTATCACAACCAGATTCTATGTGGTTTCACATTCCTAGACATCTATTTAAAAAGTAGGAGGGCTTTATTTTGTTTTGCAATGTGATTTTGAGGTGACCAAAATTCCTGTTAAATTATCAAAATTCCACAAACAAATTCTTCAATATTGAAGATGATCTTCACCCATAATTGTTCTCCACACGGATTCACCTTATGGAACAATAGGTCATTATAATCAATAGGAAATCATTGTTCAGATATGATTGGTATGAAATGGGCATTGTGTTTGTGAATGATGTTATAGATGATAATGGTACATTTTTAGAATATGAAGCCTTCTTAGACAAATATAATTTAAACTGTACATACTGTATAGTGAATATAATAAGATTTGTAAAGCAATACCTGTACCATTATTACAGTTAATTCAAAACACATTGTTATATACAAGAATAAGACTCTTACCAACTTTACCAAATTTAGTTATGATTGTACTTTAACAATAAATGTAATAATAAATATAATAATGATGCTTTGAAATCTAAATAGTTTTTTGATCATAACAGAGGACTGTGTACAGGTTCTGAATATTTTACACATTTTAAATTTATTAAATGGCCCAATTCCCAAAAGTCAAAGAGACTCACTATAAAATATTTTATATATCCGGTCGCAGACTTTCTTAGAAAAAGATTTAAATTTGATGTAGACCCTTGTGCTTTTTGTGAGATGACTGATGAGACTCTGAAACATGTTCTTTTTTTGCCCCGTGTCCAAAAGCTTTTGGTCCGAACTACACAATTGGATGTCACTTAAGATGGATAATATCCCTACTCTCACCTTGACACACATCCTCTTTTATATGGACAATGTAGATTCATCAGTATCAGAGTTAGTCGATATGATTATTCTTATGAGTAAATATCATAGTCATTGCAGTAAGTGGAGATGTTCTAAGCCTTCATTTGTTTGGTTTATGAATGATTTTAAATTATGCTTTACCTCACTGAAAAAGATTAACTCAAACTAACTAAAGCTGCAATAAAAATGTGTAGTGACATTCCTAGGAAACTACTGTTTTGAATAATCTCCCTTTGTGTGTGCCGCTCCAAATGTTAATTTTATTATCTATAGTCTTTTTGCCTTTGACTTGTTTTTAAGTAACCCTCTCTTTTTCTGTTGTTGTATTATGACAGCATTTTGTGTATGTATATTATCTTTCCCCTACGAGAGTTTTGCATTTTTGCTGTTTTAGCTAGAAATCTGGGCGGCTCGTTTTTTCACATGCTTGTAGAAAAAGGCTTACCAAAACTAAGTGACTGGGCTGTCCTTTTTCACGGTTTCCATGTTGGTAGATGCACCGGGGACCCGATTATGGCACTTAAACACGGAAAAAGTCAGATTTTCATGATATGTCCCCTTTAAGATATTCATTGAAATTTAAATATACAGATGCAAATAGATAAAGAGTAATAAAATAAACACTTAAAACTGTATTTTGCATGTTTTATTTCCACTAGTCTGAAACAACACTTTAAAAAGCCTTAAAAAAAAAAAAAGAAAAGCACCAAATCTCAAAATTGACCAGTGCACGAATAAGCAACGTTTTGTCTGTATAGTCTTGCCTTAATTATAATTATTAAAATATATAATTTGGCCTTGCTGAAATGATGCAGTCTATTTTTATGCCTATGCTTAGAATGACTAAGCATTCTTCTGTCTCTGATTCATAACTCTCTCCTCTAAATAAGCTCTGGCAACACTGCGCTTCTGATCTTTTTCCTGTGAACGAACTCAACCATCGATAAAATGGCACGCACATAATAAACACAAAACACACGTTAGCATCTCTCCGATAGTGAAAATGAAAGTAAATGATGTTCTTGCCTGTTCTGACGGACACCAGGATCCCGAGCAGCAGCCTGATTAAATGTAATATTTATCCTGTTTTAACTATACGCAGTGTAAGATCGGCTGTATGTGTTAAATCTCTATCAGACTCTAGGTGCACGCATTTCGGCTGCCCTTTGCGTGCGTGCACACAACGTCAGTTGATGACATCAGTTCGGCTGAATTAATTCCGCATGCGGTCAAAAAAAATTAAAAAAATAGTTTTTTTTTGTTTTTAAATAAAAGCCGCTGTGGTACACACCACATTCATCAGAAGTGTAGTTTATTAATTATTTTGCCAAAGAAAAGGCATGTTCAACAAAATAGATTTTTTTTATTTAGCTTAATACAAGTGACCACATGACAACGACAAAAACCTTTTCCATGCAAAGGTGAAAGACTTCAGCACATGTAGCTATGCATAATCAGAACTGTGCATAGCCTACTTTACACTTAAATTAATCATTAAACGAACAGCACATCACAATCTTAGTGATTATGTAATTGATTAAATGTAGCCTGGATTTAAGCGTTTGACAGACATATCCATTTGTATTCATTACCGGTCACCGAAAGATGAAGAATTTTCAACTTTGAATAAAACGCAGACAAGCGCTGCCTTTTATTCAAAGTTGAACCAGCCGTCCAATCACAGTGGAGATGGACAAGTACAACACCGACCAACCGCCACATTCGGCTTGTACAACGTCAACAGATAACAAGCATAATTACGGTCAAACGGCTGTAGCCACCCCTAGCCCCGGTCTAGCGCCATCATTGCCTCTCAGACAGTTCGTTTCAGTAAACCGGTTTTTAAAAAAACGGTTCACCGGTTCTTTTACGTTCTCACGTAATGACGTAGGCCTATAAATCATCCGGGGATGCAAATACATTCAAATTAAGTTATTTGTAATAATAATTTATAATAATAATAATCATCATCATCATTCTTGGATAAGTTTCTTACATTTACGTTTTGCAAACCCAACCAACACAGCCATTGACGTGCAAACGCGGACCCAAATTGCGCCAAATTCGCCCCTTATAAAGTCCTCGCTTCACCCGGGCTGTGTCCGAGAGAAACAGTTCGGTTCAGAGACGGGGTTCAGAACAGCTGTAGCAGTGTGTGTAAGTGTGCTGAGCTGAGAACTGCTGCAACCTGAATATATAGTCAACACAGAGTGCGAATTACCCCACCATAATTGGGGGGACTGCTCCTTCACTTCTTCTATGAACCCATCCTTCGGATGAAACGTTAAACCGAGGTCCTGACTCTCTGTGGTCATTAAAAATCCCAGGATGTCCTTCGATAAAGAGTAGGGGTGTAACCCCAGCATCCTGGCCCAATTTGCCCATTGGCCCCTGTCCATCATGGGCTCCTAATCATCCCCCTATCCTGATTGGCTTCGTCTCCTCTCCACCAATCAGCTGGTGTGTGGTGGGCGTTCTGGTGCAATATGGCTGCCGTCGCATCATCCACTGCACATTGGTGGTGGTTGAGGAGATTCCCCCCTTCAATGTAAAGCGCTTTGAGTGCCTAGAAAAGCGCTATATAAATGTAACTAATTATTATTATTTTATTATTATTATTATTATTCTATGACCATCATGATCCACTACATCAATCCCCATCGTGATCAAAGTGCAACATGTGTTGTGCAACACACATACAAGGTCTAAACATGATGACAAACTGAGGCTACACAATATCTCATTGTTATTATATATCCAAAAGAGAACTGTTTTGATCAACTCAAAAGTTAGAAGTTAATTGCACTGAAATATCATTCTAATTACTAGTAAAAGTAATACCTTTACAAGAAGCATATTGCCTATTGAAAATATTGATTTGGTTTATTTTTAGATTCCATAAGACTCACCCCTCTCATATACTGTATAAACAGAAACCAATTTCCCATTATAGTCTATGGTAGTCAGTGTCAAATCAACACAATTACTTGGAGATATTGTATTGTATATGTAATATGTTTAAAGTGCACTGAAAACTGAAATGGTAAACGGCTATGTATTCCAAAAACACTGTTGTAATATATGCAGCAAAGCAGGCTTGTTTTAAAAGAAGGCTCAATCACTTCTCGGGTCGACATTAACACACTGACAACATTATATTCAGAATTTAAAATATTTTATAACACTTTTTATTGTGATTGTGTAAAGGTATTCACGAGATAGAGGGGCTGTGTGTGTGTGTGTGTGTGTGTGTGTGTGTGTGTGTGTGTGTCTGTCTGTCTGTCTGTCTGTGTGTGTGTGTGTGTGTGTGTGTGTGTGTGTGTGTGTGTGTGTCTGTCTGTCTGTGTGTGTGTGTGTGTGTGTGTGTGTGAGAGTGTGTGTGTGTGTGTGTGTGTGTACCCATCTGTGTGAGTGTGTGTGAATACGCTGCGTGTTTTAAATAGCGTTAAAAAATGAAAGACCTTGACAAAGACGAAAACTAAAGACATTTACTCTATAATTTTATTTTAGTTAGTTTTGCCAAACACACATTACAGTTTTAATTAGTTATTGTTGTTTTTTTGTAATATATGCCTAGTTTTTATTTCAGTTAACGACAATGTTTTTTCCCACCTAGTTTTCGCTTTTTCGTTCGTTTTCGTTAACGATGGCTTGATGAGGGTTGATAGCTGTAATCAGCTGTAATTTTTCCAACAAAAACCTGGTATAAAGTAAATAGCGCAGTATTTTTTGTGTTATTTAATTGTGTAGGCGTACTGTAGTGATTCAGGATAAGATGAGATCCACGGGTTGGAAGATGGATTCATGATGTACTCGCCCATTTATAATTTGAAAACAAACCACTAGATGGCAGCTGTATAACAGGTCTTTTATTCACTGCACTTCCACAGACACAGTTCAGATTTATCACTGCAGAGTTCATTAATAACTATGAATACAACGTTGAAATCCATTGATTACATGTAAACATACACTCACCTAAAGGATTATTAGGAACACCATACTAATACTGTGTTTGACCCCCTTTCGCCTTCAGAACTGCCTTAATTCTACGTGGCATTGATTCAACAAGGTGCTGAAAGCATTCTTTAGAAATGTTGGCCCATATTGATAGGATAGCATCTTGCAGTTGATGGAGATTTGTGGGATGCACATCCAGGCTACGAAGCTCCTGTTCCACCACATCCCAAAGATGCTCTATTGGGTTGAGATCTGGTGACTGTGGGGGCCATTTTAGTACAGTGAACTCATTGTCATGTTCAAGAAACCAATTTGAAATGATTCGAGCTTTGTGACATGGTGCATTATCCTGCTGGAAGTAGCCATCAGAGAATGGGTACATGGTGGTCATAAAGGGATGGACATGGTCAGAAACAATGCTCAGGTAGGCTGTGGCATTTAAACGATGCCCAATCGGCACTAAGGGGCCTAAAGTGTGCCAAGAAAACATCCCCCACACCATTACACCACCACCACCAGCCTGCACAGTAGTAACAAGGCATGATGGATCCATGTTCTCATTCTGTTTACGCCAAATTCAATGGAGAGGAGTGGTACCCGGTGGGGTCTTCTGCTGGTGTAGCTTATCCACCTCAAGGATGTGTATGTTGTGGCTTCACAAATGCTTTGCTGCATACCTCGATTGTAACGAGTGGTTATTTCAGTCAAAGTTGCTCTTCTATCAGCTTGAATCAGTTGGCCCATTCTCCTCTGGCCTCTAGCATCAACAAGGCATTTTCGCCCACAGGACTGCCGCATACTGGATGTTTTTCCCTTTTCACACCATTCTCTGTAAACCCTAGAAATGGTTGTGTGTGAAAATCCCAGTAACTGAGCAGATTGTGAAATACTCAGACCGGCCCGTCTGGCACCAACAACCATGCCGTGCTCAAAATTGCTTAAATCACCTTTCTTTCCCATTCTGACATTCAGTTTGGAGTTCAGGAGATTGTCTTGACCAGGACCACACCCCTAAATGCATTGAAGCAACTGCCATGTGATTGGTTGATTAGATAATTGCATTAATGAGATATTGAACAGGTGTTCCTAATAATCCTTTAGGTGAGTTTATGTCAATTTGTTCATTACTTAAGTCACTTAAGTATAAGTTTTGTTCCTTTATTTCTTGTTGTAACAAATTATAAACAAGACGTAAGTGGCTGATTATATAGATGATATGTTGAGTTGCAAGAAATTCTACTGTTTGCATTATCAAAATGTCAGACTATTTTAAGTGATGGATCTGAATGTGAACTTGGCTCACTTAGACAACTTTGAGCAATGTTTTTTCTCATGAGTCCGTAGACTAGATAAATGGGCAAAACTCTTCCCACATGAAGAGCACTGGTGCGGCTTCTCTCCAGTGTGAACTCTCTCATGATCTTTCAAGGTTCCTGACAGAGTGAAACCCTTTCCACAGTGTGAGCACTTGTACGGTTTCTCTCCAGTGTGAATTCTCTCATGATGTTTCAAGTTTCTTGACTGAGAGAAACTCTTTCCACAGTGTGTGCACTGGTGCGGCTTCTCTCCAGTATGAACTCTCTCGTGATCTTTCAGGTGTCCTGACTGAGAGAAACTCTTTCCACAGTGTGAGCACTTGTACGGTTTCTCTCCAGTGTGAGTTCTCTGGTGTGATTTTAAGTTGCACAGTGTAATAAAGGTCTTCCCACAGTCAAAACACATATGCGGTTTCACACCGGTGTGTATTTTTTGGTGCTCCTTTAATTTGTCCAGTCGTAACCAACTCTTTCCACAAACAGAACACACGTGAGGCTTCACAACTGCATGAGTTTTCATGTGTCTTTTCAGGTGCATTGCCACAATAAATGTCTTGTCACACTGATCACAGCCAAATGGTCTTTTTTCTGAGTGAAACTGCAGATGATTTTTGAGACTACTTTCCCATGAGAAGCTCTTTCCACACTGATTGCATATGAAGGGTTTCTCTCCAGTGTGTATTCTCATGTGATTCTTCAAGCTTGATTTAGATGTGAACCCCGTCCCACACTGACAGCAGGTGTAAGAACATTCGGCTGCTCTTCTTTGAGTGTTTTGTTGAGGTTTCTGAAACTGATGGAGTTCCTCCTCCACTTCACTTTGTTCCATGAGGTCTAAAACAAACATATCACATTAGACAATTCAAGACTGAAATAAAAGTAATCCCTAGTTTAATAGCAGAAAGAAGCCAAGCTCAGGTGTTTTAATTTTGGTTACCCATCAGGCACTAAACATACTTCTGCAATTATTATGTCATCAAATCTTGGAAACTACATTATGACCATGCATTTGCCCTAACTCATCATAAAATATCAAACAAAAAGATATGAAAATACAAGAAATGCATCAACAATACAACTTCTGTGTGACCATAAATGCATTTTCCCAAACTCATCTTGTATTTTCATACTTGTTCCTATAGTTATTTTACAGCTCCTATGATTTGTAAATGAGGGTTTGTAGTCTGTATGTTCTTTAACAGTTATTAATGAAGAATCAATAATAGACACTGACCTATTTGTTCCTCTGTCTCTTCATCTTTTATTCTGCAGGGTTCTTCCTCAAACTCCACCTTTACAATAGTGTGTCTGCAGTTTCTCCTCCTCCTGCTTGCTTCTTCTTCTTCTCCTGTGGGAAGATGGGAATATTACCCAGAATTTAAACTCTCATGGACAGCTGTGGGAGCGGCTTCACTGACTCTCAGGAGCTCAGTGAATTCAAGCGTGGTACCGTGACATTGCTCAGGTGGCAACCTAAGTCCATTCATGAAATGTCCTCACTACTGAATATTGCATGGTCAACTGTTAGTGGTATTATAACAAAATGGAAGCAATTGGGAACAACAGCAACTTAGTCACAAAGTGGTAGGCCACGTAAAATCACAGAGCGGGGTCAGCGCATGCTGAGGTGCACAGTGCGCAGAAGTCGCCAGCTTTCTGCAGAGACAATAGCTACAGACCTCCAAACTTCGTGTGGCCTTCAGATGAGCTCAAGAACAGTGTGTAGAGAGCTTCATGGAATGGGTTTCCATGGCCAAGCAGCTCATCCAAGCCTTACATCACCAAGTGCAATGCAAAGCGTCGGATGCAGTGGTGTAAACCACGCCACCACTGGACTCTAGAGCAGTGGAGAAGTGTTCTCTGGAGTGACCAATCATGCTTCTCTGTCTGGCATTCAGATGGACAAGTCTTGGTTTGGCGGTTGCCAGGAGAACAGTACTTGCTTGACTGCATTGTGCCAAGTGTAAAGTTTGGTGGAGGGTGGATTATGGTGTGGGGTTGTTTTTCAGGGGTTGGGCTTGGCCCCTTAGTTTCAGTGAAAGGATGCTTTAGCATACCAAGACATTTTGGACAATTTCATGTTTCCAACTTTGTGGAAACAGTTTGGGGATGGCCCCTTCCTGTTCCAACATGACTGCGCACCAGTGCACATAGTAAGGTCCATAAAGACATGAATGAGCGAGTTTGGAGGAGTGGAGGAACTTGACTGGCCTGCGCAGAGTCCTGACCTCAACCCGATAGAACACCTTTGGGATGAATTAGAGCGGAGACTGCGAGCCAGGCCCTCTCGTCCAACATCAGTGCCTGACCTCACAAATGCGCTTCTAGAAGAATGGTCAAACATTCCCATAAACTCCTAAACCTTGTGGAAAGCCTTCCCAGAAGAGCTGAAGCTGTTATAACTGCAAAGGGTGGGCCAATTCCATATTAAACACTATGGATTAAGAATGGGATGTCATTAAAGTTCATGTGCATGTAAAGGCAGATGTCTCAGAACTTTTGTCAATATAGTGTATATACACTGCCCGGCCAAAAAGAAAAAAAAGTTGATTCTGAGTGACCACAGTTGTTTGATATATGTCATATGTCCTAGCTGACAAATAAGGGTTTTCTCTAGTGAAACGATCAGTCAGTTCCAAAAATAAATAAAAATGTAAATACTTTTGGGGGTTGTCAAAGTTACTAGCCATTCAGCATTTTCACTGGCCACAATTTTGACACTGATACCATGGGGTATATGGGGTATAAAACTGCCATACACAGGGGTGCACATAACTAGTGCACGTGCATAGTAAAATAAACGATGCGCACAATACATTTTTTTATGTTTTATATTTTTATATTTTATATATGTGACCCTGGTACATTTTTTAAAATTGAGATTTATATATCATCTGAAAGCTTTCCATTGATGTATGGTTTGTTAGGATACCACTATTTGAAAATCTGGAATCTGAGGGTGCAAAAAGTCTAAATATTGAGAAAAGCACCTTTAAAGTTGTCCAAATGAAGTCCTTAGCAATGCATAATACTATTAATAATACATTTGTTATATATTTACGGTAGGAAATTTACAAAATATCTTCGTGGAACATGATCTTTCCTTAATATCCTAATGATTTTTGCCATAAAAGAAAGAAACATCATTTTGACCCATACAATGTATTGTTGGCTATTGCCGCAAATATACCCATGAGACTTTTGACTGGTTTTGTGAGTTATGACTGGTCACATATTATAAATAAAATTCAACCAAAGTGGCTAGTAGGAGTGACTGCATTCGGCAGGTTGGCAGGTGTTAATGTCAAATCCTGTAATTCACTATTAAGTTAATCATTTAGTCAGATTTAATATTTATCTTAATATTGACCAAAATCCATGTAAAGTACAAGTTCATCATCCCTAAAGGACACGGTGAAGAAAAAAAGAATATAAAATGGGAGGAAAAAATGCTTTTTCGTTCTAAAATCCTTGACTTATTTTTCTTTCTGGCATATTTTTTCCATCACCACGCTCCATACTTTACCACTTGATAGCAGCAGTAAAACACGTATTTCAATGTTACAATGTTTAACCCCTTGATTCCAGGTAAACAACTAAATTAATTCATTAAATTAGTCACATAAGTTTTGTTCCTTTTTATTTCTCATGGTCATAAAGCTCTTGAATCTTGAATCAAAATGTACAGAGTTTCACTGATTTCACTATATCAAATTATTTACTTGAAAATGATGGATCTGAATGTGAACTTTGCTCACTTGTCACCTTCGGGCAATGCTTTTTCTTATGAGTCTGTAGACTAGATAATTTGGTGAAACTCTTCGCACATGAAGAGCACTGGTGCGGCTTCTCTCCAGTGTGAACTCTCTTGTGATTTTTCAAGGATTTTAAGTACGTGAAACTCTTTCCACAGTGTGAGCACTTGTACGGTTTCTCTCCGGTATGACTTCTCTGGTGTGATTTTAAGATGCTGGATCGAGTGAAGGTCTTCCCACAGTCAAAGCACATGTAAGGTCTCACACCAGTATGAATACGCTCATGCTCTTTTAAAGAGTTCAGCAGTGAATAACTCTTTCCACAAGAAGAGCAAACGTGAGGCTTCACACCAGCATGAAGTTTAAGGTGCGATCTTAAGCTAGATGAAAAAACAAAAGTTTTCTCACACTGATCACAGCCGAACGACTTCACTCCAGCGTGAGAGCGCAGATGCTCTTTGAGAAAGCTCTTGCGATTGAAACTCTTTCCACACTGAGTGCATGTGAACGGTTTTTCTCCAGTGTGAATCCTCATGTGCTCATTCAAGCTTCCTTTCTGAACGAAACTATTTCCACACTGAGTGCATGTGAACGGTCCTTTGACTCCAGTTTTTCTAGCTGGTTTTTGTCTGACACACTTTTCAGTCTTTGAAACAACTGCATTTCCATCTTCATGTGTGAAATGCTGTGGTTTGTCTTCATTCACTTCCATCTGGTCTAAAATCAACATATTAAATCCCCACAATTCAATTAAAGATAAATTAGAACAAAAGAAATATAAGTGAGCCTCAATTTTGCACACATCTAGATTACTACTGAGTCTACAAGTATCTAGATTAAAAGGTTATTGTTATATGTCAGTTTTCATCTTAATGTTCCTCATGAAAGAGAATGAAGGAAAACACCAACCTATCTGTTCCTCTGTCTCTTCATCTTTTATTCTGCAGGGTTCTTCCTCAAACTCCATCTTTACAATAGTACGTCTGTAGTTTCTCCTGGAGTAATTCCTCCCGCTTGCTTCTTCTTTTCCTGTGGGAACATTTATTATAATATTGTCACGGTTGCTCATTTAGCAGATGATCTTCACAGTTACAACCACTCTGGAATAATCTAGGTGCAAATGTAGCTCAAATAATCATTTAGAAACAATTGCATAATTTCAGTTTTTGACTTTAATTTCTATATCATCTAGCAGATTGTTGGTCTTTCATGAGATATGGTTTATCATAGATTGAAATGTTTATTTATGTTCAAACAATTTCTTGCAACAGATCAGACTAAATAAAGACAAACATCAAATGAGTGTTGTGTCTGTCTGTATATAACTCTGATTTCTTCAAGTAGCCTATTAGTCTTTTTGATCTTCTCAAAAGTGGTGTTGTGATCAGAAATTAGCTGTGTATTCCCAGAACTGCTAAACTATCAATCCTTCAAATCCCACAACAGTTCAGAGAAGCTGAAGGAATGCGGATCGACGAGTATTTAGATTCAATATCAATAATAATATCGGAGTTATTGCAGTAACCGCTCCAGCTGATGTGTTTTTGATTCAGTAAAATGAACCGGCCCTTGTTCGTGAATCATACATTAGTCGAGCTAGTTGCCATGTATAAATATACAGATTTAGATTTCTCCCAATAAATAATAAAATAAATGTACTCACAGTCCGATAAACAGCAAGAGTCTCTTCATTCATGGTACAAGATGGATTCAACAAGATCACGTGATTGAAATGAAAACAAATGGCGCCATCTTGAGGAACATCTGTGGCGCTGCCGAACTATTCTCACTCGCGCATCTTACTCTGAGGAACAAAACTACACACATTGAATTTTATTTAACGACTTGATTTTCATTCGATTTGTTACCATATTGTCCAAAGTCCAAGCAGTTCGAAGCTTAAATTATTTTAGTGTCAGTTTATGTTAGTGTCACCACAAGATGGCGGCTGTAAAACAGCTCTTATATTCACTGCACTTCCAGACTGTTTCAGTCTTCAAAGGCCATATCTTGAAAGAAGATATGGCCATTCCATTCCAATTTTATTTTCAAAATAATGATTAATCACTGCAGAGTTAGCCTAATTAATAATGAATGCAAATATGTTGAAACCCTTTGAATACATCATACAAACTGAAATCAATTTAAGTCACTCAAGTTTATAACATAAATTATAAACAAGATGTAAGTGGCTGGCTATAGATACGATATGCTAAGGTGCAAGAAATTCCACTATTTGATTTTTCAAAATGTCAGACTATTTTAAGTGATGGATAACAACTTTGGGCAATGTTTTTTCTTATGAGTCCGTAGACTAGATAACCCTTACGAAAAATAACCATGGTTTTATTGTAGTAAAAGTGTAGTAACCATGGTTTTTTGGCTAATTGATTACCATTTATATAACCACAGTTTTACCACAAATACCATGGTTAAACTATGGTTAGAGTATCAAAAACACGGTTAATTTGTGGTTACCATGGTTCATTTTCGTAAGGGAAATAGACAAGATTCTGCCCACATGAAGAGCACTGGTGCGGCTTCTCTCCAGTGTGAACTCTCTCGTGATCTTTCAGGTGTCCTGCCTGAGAGAAACTCTTTCCACAGTGTGTGCACTGGTGCGGCTTCTCTCCAGTGTGAGTTCTCTGGTGTGATTTTAAGTTGCACAATGTAATAAAGGTCTTCCCACAGTCAAAACACATATGCGGTTTCACACCGGTGTGTATTTTTTGGTGCTCCTTTAATTTGTCTAGTCGTAACCAACTCTTTCCACAAACAGAACACACGTGAGGCTTCACAACTGCATGAGTTTTATTGTGGCAATGCACCTGAAAAGACACATGAAATGTCTTGTCACACTGATCACAGCCAAATGGTCTTTTTTCTGAGTGAAACTGCAGATGATTTTTGAGACTACTTTCCCATGAGAAGCTCTTTCCACACTGCTTGCATATGAAGGGTTTCTCTCCAGTGTGGATTCTCATGTGATTCTTCAAGCTTGATTTAGATGTGAACCCCGTCCCACACTGACAGCAGGTGTAAGAACATTCGGCTGCTCTTCTTTGATTTTTGACTGATGGCGTTTGAGACTGATGGCGTTCCTCCTCTACTTTTTTCCGTCAGGTCTAAAACAAGCATATTACATTAGACAGTTCAAGACTGAAATAAAAGCAATCTCTAGTTTAATAGCAGAAAGCAGCCATGCTCAGGTGTTTTAGTTTTGGTTACCCATCAGGCACTAAACATACTTCTGCAATTATTATGTCATCAAATCTTGGCAACTACTTTATAACCACAGATGCATTTTCCCTAAATTATCTCAAAATAACAAACTATAAGATATAAAAATACAACTTCTGTGTGATTCTGTTGTCTGTCATGTTGCAAAGTGTAAGGGTAGATCGCCTACAGACTTCTGACTGCAGGGTTGCCGAACGACTAAAAAAACGTTATCAGCAAGATTGTAGAAAACTGTACATTTCTCGTCTATTACCACCCACTGCAGCTTATACCAATGACGGAAATAAGCCCAGTTATAATAGCAAAATATGTGGGAGAGCGTTGCTATAATGTGACTATATTGTATTGCAATAGGTAGCACTTCAACGTTAATACCAAATCAAAACTAGTTAGCAAATAATTTGTAATAGAAAGAATTTAATGACAAAATCTGTTATGGTTACACTTAAAATAGTTACTAAATAGATGTATGGGATGATAAAGCTTATACCATTAATCGTACCCAACATGAATGTTACCTGAGGGATAGAAAGTGAGAGAGAGGCTTTAGAAAAGAGAAAGAGCCAGAGAATCAAGAGACAGAACAACCATTACAATCTTCTTTTATCCTTTTCTTGACCATGTGACTGAAACCCTAATGTGAGACATTCAAACTGACCAATCATATAATTCCAACTTCCCCCACTGTAAAGGTGTGACACATTTTGGCCTACAGGCCTTCAGAATCTCTTTTAGGATGGGCGATACCATTTTTTTTCCGATATGATACCGATTCAAGACAAGTATCACCGATATCGATACCGATGTGATACTTCTAAACTGAACTGAAACTTAACTTTTTAATGATTAAATTATTCAAATGACTGGGTAAAAATGGGTAAAGATACCCGCATAACATTATATTTGAAAGGTATTTTAACATTCAATATGCCTTAATTGCAACTTATTACATCATATTTTTGTTTATATATACATGGAAAGCTTATTTCCATGTTATTCATATTGTATGCATTAAATAATCTTTAAATTTTTTTACATAATTAAATAAAAAAATAATAAAAACACACATTAGTATCGATATTTTTATCTGAGTATCAATACTTCATATCGATACGCCCATCCCTGATCTCTTTGTATTAAGGAATTCCAAATGGCCCTTCTGGCAAGAAAGATGGGGGTTGAAAACAGTAAAGCAAATGTCTTTGTTCAATTTCAATCTTACAAAAACTATATATATATATATATATATATATATATATATCTATATATATATATATATATATATATATATATATATATATATATATATATATATATATATACACTCACCTAAAGGATTATTAGGAACACCTGTTCAATTTTTCAATGCAATTATCTAATCAACCAATCACATGGCAGTTGCTTCAATGCATTCAGGACTGTGGTCCTGGTCAAGACAATCTCCTGAACTCCAAACTGAATGTCAGAATGGGAAAGAAAGGTGATTTAAGCAATTTTGAGCGTGGCATGGTTGTTGGTGCCAGACGGGCCGGTCTGAGTATTTCACAATCTGCTCAGTTACTGGGATTTTCACGCACAACCATTTCTAGGGTTTACAAAGAATGGTGTGAAAAAGGAAAAACATCCAGTATGCGGCAGTCTTGTGAGTGAAAAAGAGGTCAGAGGAGAATGGGCCGACTGATTCAAGCTGATAGAAGAGCAACTTTGAGTGAAATAACAACTCGTTACAACCGAGGTATGCAGCAAAGCATTTGTGAGCCACAACACGCACAACCTTGAGGCGGATGGGCTACAACAGCAGAAGACCCCACCGGGTACCACTCTTCTCCACTACAAATAGGAAAAAGAGGCTACAATTTGCACAAGCTCACCAAAATTGGACAGTTGAAGACTGGAAAAATGTTGCCTGGTCTGATGAGTCTCGATTTCTGCTGAGACATTCAGATGGTAGAGTCAGAATTTGGCGTAAACAAAATGAGAACATGGATCCATCATGCCTTGTTACCACTGTGCAGGCTGGTGGTGGTGGTGTAATGGTGTGGGGGATATTTTCTTGGCACACTTTAGGCCCCTTAGTGCCAATTGGGCATCGTTTAAATGACACGGCCTACCTGAGCATTGTTTTTGACCATGTCCATCCCTTTATAACCACCATGTACCCATTCTCTGATGGCTACTTCCAGCAGGATAATGCACCATGTCACAAAGCTTGAATCATTTCAAATTGGTTTCTTGAACATGACAATGAGTTCACTAAATGGCCCCCACAGTCACCAGATCTCAACCCAATAGAGCATCTTTGGGATGTGGTGGAACGGGAGCTTCGTGCCCACCTTGTTGAATCAATGCCACGTAGAGTTAAGGCAGTTCTGAAGGCGAAAGGGGGTCAAACACAGTATTAGTATGGTGTTCCTAATAGTCCTTTATGTGAGTGTATATATGAAAACCTGTAACATTGTGAAATGTTATCATACCAAGCCCTTTCTAAATTTTATTTCTTTTATAGGTTGTCTGTAACAAAAGTTATGGTTATCTGAAGTTGGCTGATCTCTATGATTTTCAGGAAAACGCACTTAGACATGAAAATGCACTGTCCAAACTTAAATGGCTGCAATTCAAGAATGCTTTAGAATATAGACCTAAGATTGGTCTTATTTTAAAGAAGACACGTGGCAGATTATTGTAAAAGAGATATAAATTATGAAAGTAAAATAGAAAAAAGTTATAAAAGTTTATGAAAACGTAAAATATGAAAAATCAAAGCCAAAAATATGAACAAGTCGTGTTCCAAATTTTAGGTTGATATCTAAAAAATAGTCAGTGAGATTTAGTTTGGGCGCAGTGCCAAACTTTTTCACTATATGAAATCCATGCTCCATTACTGACCATATAAGAGCACCCCCATTTCCATATGGTCTGAGTGACCATATAGATTATATTGCCAAAGGTTTTAGGACGTCTGCCTTTACATGTGCATGACATCCAATTCTTAATCCGTAGGGTTTAATATGGAGTTGAACCACGCTTTGCAGCCGGGAAGGCTTTCCACAAAGTTTAGGAGTGTGTCTATGGGACAAGAACTAAGGGGCCAAGCCCAACCCCTGAAAAACAACCCACACCATAATTCCCCCTCCACCAAACTTTACACTTGGCACAATGCAGTCAGCCAAGTACCGTTCTCCTGGCAACCGTCAAACCCAGACTCATCCATCGGATTGCCAGACTGAGAAGCACACTGTTCTTGAGCTAATCTGAAGACCACATGAAGTTTGGAGGTCTGGAGCTATTGACTCTGCAGAAAGCTGCCGACTTCTGTGCGCTGTGACCCCGCTCTGTGATTTCACATGGTCTTCCACTTCGTGGCTGAGTTGCTGTTGTTCTCAATTGCTTCCATTTTGTTATAATACCACTAAGAGTTGACCGTGGATCCCATGATTCTGATTGTTAGTTGATTCTGAGTTACCATAGTTGTTTGATGTTCACTTCATGAAAGGAATAGTTCAGCCCAAAATTAAAAAGTCCTGATTATTTACTCACCCCCAGGCCCTCCAAGATGTTTAGGTCTTTCTTTGTTCAGCCAAAGAGAAATTAAGGTTTTGGAGGAAAACATTCCAGGCTCTTTCTCCATCTAATGCAGGGCTCCTCAAATCCGGCCCTGGAGGGACACTGTCCTGCAGAGTTTAGTTCAGAGTTTAGTATATTTTTGGCCTTTTCATGTCTTTATTGGATAGGACAGTACAGACAAGACAGAATAGCATGGGGTGGAGAGAGAGGAACGGGATCGGCAAAGGACCTCAAGCCAGGAATCAAACTCAGGTCGCAGTTGTGCTATGTATTTTAGGCAGTAATCCACGTCCTAGCTGACAAATAATGTTCCCTAGCGAAACGATCAGTCATTTTCAGAAATAAATAAAAATGTATATACATTTGCTGCTCACTGCAGAGCAAATGGGAGGAGCTTACATATACAGCTCCTCCTCCCCATTAGAAGTCCAGAGAGGAGGAGCTGGACTAATCCCACCCCATTGGACGTCATTTGACTACATTGAGTAACACTTGTAAATGCTCACCTTGTAAACTGCAGTACTAAGGTTAATTCATAACATGAAAAAAAATTAAAGAAAATAAAGTTTAATAATTGGGAATATTTTCATAAAAATATCTCATATTTCAAAAGAATATTGATATATAATTTATTTCCCTATTCACTTGTTGTGTTTCTAAAATGCCTGATAAACATGCATCAAGTCCTGGTGTCTTCTACAGAGGACATGTATGAAATTGATGCCCTGTTTCATAACAGAAAGTTATTTTTATTTGAAACCCGATACCATTTTAATGAGATATTGATTTCTGACAAACAATTTGAAAATGGGTCCGATTTTAGGGGGACCTATTATGCCCCTTTTTACAAGATGTAATATGATCCCCAGGTGTCCCCAGAATATGTCTGTGAAGATTCAGCTCAAAATACCCCACAGATAATTTATTATACCATGTTGTAAATACCCATTTTTTAGTGGAAGGAAAAGATGCTCACAGAAAGTTCTCTTTCACATCTCATTGCGCTTTAACTTTTAAACACACGCAAGGTTATGTCAAAAACACACAAAGCTCACCTAAACAGTCGGTTATGTCTGTGAACATAAACAGCACGGAAAGAAATCACGATCTGTGTATTAGAGTGAAAGCAATGTAATATACTGTACCTATTGCTATATATGACGGTAATATTAATCAAGCAACAAAAGAAAGACAAAATCACTCACGGCTCTTGATTGAAAAACTTTAGTGCCTTTAATAAGAACACGTTCTGTGAATTCTGTTGAAATTCCTCCTTTTGCCAAATCTAAATATCAAATTATTTACTAATAGTGATGGATCTGAATGTGAACTTTGCTCACATAAGCCCTATTCGGATGGTAATCGTTTCCCTGTGGGGTCGTAAGGTATTTTCATCAGTAACAGTGGCATGTCTGTGATTTTATTACTGTCCGAATCCAGAATATCAGTGTTTTTCTCCCACCACCCGCGTAAAAATCCCCGGCCGAATTACCTACTGTTTTTTGACAAACACCAAGATCCACATCTCTGAGTTTTCAAAAAGAGATCACTTCAAAATTCACTGCTTATATCCTTTTTGATCACTGCGGAGCACCGCGTCGTTGCATTTTAAAGATCTAGCCTACACTTTTAATACTGAAATGCTGGAAAGTATTTACAAGAATAATGTTTTATTACAGCTCAAAGGAGAACCCAAATGCACGAGTTTTATCACTGAGGTGGCATGAAAAATTTTACGGATGTCCACATGAGAAACAATTAGGCTACCGTCCGAACAGGGCTTTAGACAACTTTGGGCAGTGCTTGTTCTTATGAGTTCGTAGACCAGATAATTGGCTGAAACCCTTCCCACATGAAGAGCACTGGTGCGGCTTCTCTCCAGTGTGAACTCTCTCGTGATCTTTCAAGGTTCCTGACATAGAGAAACTCTTCCCACAGTGTGAGCACTTGTACGGTCTCTCTCCAGTATGAACTCTCTGGTGTGATTTTAAGTCGCTGGATCTAGTAAAGTTCTTCCCACAGTCCAAGCACACATGAGGTTTCACACCGGTGTGAATACTCTGGTGAATTTTTAAATACTGGAGCAGTGAAAAACACTTCCCACAAACAGAACACACGTGAGGCTTCACATCTGCATGAATTTTCATGTGTCTTTTCAGTTGCATTGACAAAATAAATGTCTTGTCACACTGATCACAGCCAAATGATTTTTTTCCTGAGTGAAACAGCAGATGAGTTTTGAGACTACCTTCCCACGTGAAGCTCTTTCCACACTCATGGCATGTGAAGGGTTTCTCTCCAGTGTGGATTCTCATGTGATTCTTCAAGCTTGATTTAGACGTGAAGCTCTTTCCACACTGAGCGCATGCGCAAGAACATTCGGCTGCTCTTCTTTGAGTGTTTTGTTGAGGTTTCTGAAACTGATGGCGTTCCTCCTCCACTTCACTTTGTTCCTTCAGGTCTAAACCAAACATATCACATTAGATTCAGGATTTAAATAAAAGCATTCTGCTATTAAATAGAATTTATGGTTATTGATCAGGTGATAAACTCTTAGCAACTACTTTATGATTGCAGATGCATTTTCTGTAAAAATGTGCCTGCATTTTCTATAATTTTGTAAACGAGGGTTTGCAGTTCTGTAGTTATTAATAAAGAATCAAGAACAGACACTGTACCCGTTTGTTCCTCCGTCTCTTCATCTTTTATTCTGCAGGGTTCTTCCTCAAATTTCATCTTTAGTATGTCAGTAGTTTCTTCGGGAGTAATTCCTCCTGCTTGCTTCTCCTGTGGGAAGAAGGGAATATTCCCCGGTATTTTAACAGGTCAATAGCTGTGTGGTTATTGATGTGTGGGTGAAAGTATAACTGGTCATTTAACAGATGCTAAACATTTTTAGCATACTAGCCTAGCCTTGTTTACATTTGCGCCTGATGTGGCACCGTTCAACTGTAGTGACTCTAGTGATGGGAACACAAATCCTAGCTACATATACTTCATATTTAATGATTACACTTTAATGAAAACATCTGCGATTGTTTTGTAAACGGTGTCATTACACATGTTCAGTTCGGGCTGTTCATGTTGCATTTACACCGTTCTGACCAGCAGGTGTCGCCAGCGTGTGGCGTTTCCAGCGCTTCGAAAGAGTGAATCATTTAGCGAAGCAATCGGTTCAGTTGATTCGGAGCTCCGTTTCTCCCATAATCTCCACCTCTCTCCATGCTATTGCACACAACAGTTAATTATAAATGAGTATTAATTGCTACAACATAAAAACCAACTCACGTTATAGACTCCAGCTGAAGATTTCACCGAGATCTCTGGCTGAGGGAGCACCAGTCGTCTTGCTCTATTGTAGGATTACTGGTGGGTTGTGAATTAATTAACTATACAGTCTGCCATCTACTGTTCTGGAGTGAGAAGAGAATTAAGTCTATATAAGACTGGGTTCCTTATTATCCCACAATATGTCACATCATTATAGCACTAAAATGAGCAACAGTTCTCTCAGAGTAAAGCAGGAGCGAAAGTACCATTTTTTCAGAAAAACAATTTGACAAGATAATGTTTTAGACTGATATATTTTTGCTGTGGTCAATAACACAAGTGTATTGTGCACTTTTAAAGTGCATTTTCATTTAAAATGTTAAGTTTCATCAAATGTTTCAAATGTAACCCAACATGAATTGTTTAGAATATTTTTCTTTTATTGGCAATGTCAATCCATTTACACAACTTTTTTCTTCAACAGTATGAACAGTATGAACAATATGAAAATTAAATTAGCGAAATAGTTGGCTAGACGACTGGGTCAGAGCATCTCTAAAACTGCAGCTCTTGTGGGGTGTTCCCGGTCTGCAGTGGTCAGGATCTATCAAAAGTGCTCCAAGGAAGGAACAGTGGAGAACCGGTGACAGGGTCATGGGCGGCCAAGGCTCATTGATGCACGTGGGGAGCAAAGGCTGGCCTGTGTGGTCCGATCAAACAGACGAGCTACTGGAGCTCAAACTGCTCAAGAAGTTAATGCTGGTTCTGATAGAAAGGTGTAAGAATACACAGAGCATCTCAGTTTGTTGCGTATGGGGCGGCATAGCCACAGACCAGTCAGGGTGTCCATGCTGACCCATCCACCGCCGAAAGCGCCAACAGTGGCACGTGAGCATCAGAACTGGACCACGGAGCAATGGAAGAAGGTGGCCTGGTCTGATGAATCATGTTTTCTTTTATATCATGTGGATGGCCAGGTGTGTTGCTTGCCTGGGGAACACACAGCACCAGGATGGGTAGAAGGCAAGCTGGCGGAAGCAGTGTGATGCTTTGGGCAATGTTCTGCTGGGAAACCTCGGCTCCTGCCATCCATGTGGATGTTACTTTGACAGGTACCACCTACCTAAGCATTGTTGCAGACCATGTACACCCTGTAATGTACATCATGGAAACGGTATTCCCTGGTGGCTGTGGCTCTTTCAGCAGGGTAATGCACCTCAAAGCAAAAATGGTTCAGGAATGGTTTGAGGAGCACAACAACGAGTTTGAGGTGTTGACTTGGCCTCCAAATTCCCCAGATCTCAATCCAATCGAGCATCTGTGGGATGTGCTGAACAAACAAGTCCGATCCATGGAGGCCCTACCTCGCAACTTATGGGACTTAAAGGATCTGCTGCTAGCATCTTGGTGCCAGATACCACAGCACACCTTCAGGGGTCTAGTGGAGTCCATACCTAGATGGGTCAACATCTGTTTTGGCACCAAAATGGGGACCAACACAATATTAGGAAAATGGTCAAAGGCGCAAAGCAGAATGAGCGTTTCCAGTTCATTCCTACAGAAGTAGAGCTTCACTGAGAGTGAAGAGCAACTTTCATAGGAATTAATTTAAAACAGATCGGAGACTATGGATCTGAATGTGAATTTAGCTCACTTAGAGCAATACTTTGGACAATACTTTTTCTCATGAGTCCGTAGATGAGATAATCGTCTGAAACTCTTCCCACATGAAGAGCACTGGTGCGGCTTCTCTCCAGTGTGAACTCTCTCATGATCTTTCAAGGTTCCCGACAGAGAGAAACTCTGTCCACAGTGTGAGCACTTGTACGGCTTCTCTCCAGTATGAACTCTCTCATGGTCTTTCAAAGTTCCTAGCCGAGTGAAACTCTTTCCACAGTGTGAGCACTTGTGCGGTTTCTCTCCAGTATGAACTCTCTCATGGTCTTTCAAAGTTCCTAGCCGAGTGAAACTCTTTCCACAGTGTGAGCACTTGTGTGGCTTCTCTCCAGTATGAATTCTCTCATGAGCTTTCATATCTCCTGACTGAGAGAACCTCTGTCCACAGTGTGAGCACTTGTACGGTTTCTCTCCAGTATGAATTCTCTGGTGTGTTTTTAAGTCGCCGGATGTAGTGAAGCTCTTCCCACAGTCAAAGCATGTATAAGGTCTCACACCCGAATGAATACGCTCATGCTGTCTTAAATGGTCCAGCAGTGAAAAACACTTTCCACAAACAGAACATGTGTAAGGCTTCACACCTGCATGGAATTTCATGTGTCTTTTCAGTTGCTCTGCCAAAATAAATGTCTTGTCACACTGATCACAGCCAAATGATCTTTTTCCTGAGTGAAACTGCAGATGTTTTGTGAGACTACCTTCCCATGTGAAGCTCTTTCCACACTCATGGCATATGAAGGGTTTCTCTCCAGTGTGGATTCTCATGTGTTTCTTCAAGCTTGAATTATGTGCGAAGCTCTTTCCACACTGAGTGCATATGCAAGAACATTCGGCTGCTCTTCTTTTAGTTTTTTGTCGAGGTTTCTGAAACTGATGGAGTTCCTCCTCCACCTCACTTTGTTCCTTCAGGTCTAAAACAAACATATCACATTAGACAATTCAAGACTGAAATAAAAGTAATCCTTAGTTTAATAGCAGTTATTAATGAATAATTAAGAATGAACACTGACATATTTGTTGCTCTGTATCTTCATCTTTTATACTGCAGGGTTCTTCCTCGAACTCCATCTTTTGAGTGTTTTGTTGAGGTTTCTGAATCTGATGCTCTTTCTCCTCCACTTCGCTTTGTTCCATCAGACCTAAAACAAACATATCACATTAGACAATTCATGACTGAAATAAAAGTAATCTCTAGTTTAATAGCAGTTCTTAATGAAGACTCAAGAATAGACACCAACCTATTTGCTCCTCTGTCTCTTCATCTTTTATTCTGCAGGGTTCTTGCTTAAACTCCATCTTTACAACAGTATGTCAGTAGTTTCTCCTTGAGTAATTCCTCCTGCTTGCTTCTCCTGTGGGAAAATGGGAATATTCCCCAGTATTTTAACAGGTCAATAACTGTGTGGTCACTGATGTGTGGGTGCAAGTATAACTGGTCATTTAACAGATGTTTATAATTTTTAGCCCAGCCGTAAGCCTTGTTTACACTTTCGCCTGACACAGCTGACAGACAAAAACAGTTAAACTCATTCCTAGGATTCAGTGCCTTTTGTTCCCTTCGAGTATTGGAAATTTTAGATTGGGATAAAATTCTGATTAATCATCTGTGTCCACTAAATTGCACATCATGCAATGATGCCTACGTAACGCATACGTAATGCATGTTACTTGTAATGCATTCTTTTACTTGTGACGTCAAAATGTAATCCGATTACATAATCCATGTTATTTGTAATGCGTTACCTTACTAAGTGATCAAAAAGTTCTCTGATTATGTAATGCACATTACCTGCATTGCTTTACTCGTAACATCAAAAAGTAATCTGATCACGTAATGCACGTTACTTGTAATGCCATACTTTACTCGTAACATCAAAAAGTAATCTGATTTCGTAGTACACGTTACTTGTAATGCATTGCTTTACTCATAAGATCAAAAGTAATCTGATTTTGTAGTGCATGTTACTTGTAATGCATTACTTTAATCGTAACATCAAAAAGTAATCTGATTACAAAATGCATTGCTTTACTCGTAACATCAAAAAGTAATCAGATTACATAATGCACGCGTTACTTGTAATGCATTGCTTTACTCATAACATCAAAAGTAATCTGATTTCGTAGTGCACGCGTTACTTGTAATGCATTGCTTTACTCATAACATCAAAAAGTAATCGGATTACATAATGCATGTTACTTGTAATGCATTGCTTTACTCATAACATCAAAAGTAATCTGATTTCGTGAGTGCACGTTACTTTTAATGCCATACTTTACATGTAACATCAAAAAGTAATCTGATTTCATAGTGTACATTACTTGTAATGCATTGCTTTCCTCGCAACATCAAAAGTAATCAGATTACATAATGCACGTTACTTGTAAAGCCATACTTTACTCGTAACATCAAAAAGGAATCTGATTACATAATGCATTGCTTTACTCGTAACATCAAAAAGTAATCAGATTACATAATGCACGTTACTTGTAATGTATTGCTTTACTCATATCAAAAGTAATCTGATTTCGTAGTGCACGTTACTTGTAATGCCATACTTTACTCGTAACATCAAAAAGTAATCTGATTACATAATGCATGTTACTTGTAATGCATTGCTTTACTCGTAACATCAAAAAGTAATCTGATTTCGTAGTGCACATTACTTGTAATGCATTGCTTTACTTGTAACATCAAAAAGTAATCTGATTTCGTAGTGCATTTTACTTGTTATGCATTGCTTTAATCGTAACATCAAAAAGTAATCTGATTACATAATGCATTGCTTTACTCGTAACATCAAAAAGTAATCGGATTTCGTAGTGCACGTTACTTGTAATGCATTGCTTTCCCCGTAACATCAAAAAGTAATCTGATTTCGTAGTGCACGTTACTTGTAATGCATTGCTTTACTCGTAACATCAAAAAGTAATCGGATTACACAATGCATGTTACTTGTAATGCATTGCTTTACTCGTAACATCAAAAGTAATCTGATTTCGTAGTGCACGTTACTTTTAATGCCATACTTTACATGTAACATCAAAAAGTAATCTGATTTCATAGTGTATATTACTTGTAATGCATTGCTTTCCCGTAACATAAAAAGTAATCGGATTACATAATGCACGTTACTTGTAATGCATTGCTTTCCTCGCAACATCAAAAAGTAATCGGATTACATAATGCACGTTACTTGTAAAGCCATACTTTACTCGTAACATCAAAAAGGAATCTGATTTTCGTAGTGCATGTTACTTGTAATGCATTGCTTTACTCATAACATCAAAAGTAATCTGATTTCGTAGTGCATGTTACTTGTAATGTATTACTTTAATCGTAACATCAAAAGTAATCTGATTACATAATGCATTGCTTTACTCGTAACATCAAAAAGTAATCTGATTACATAATGCACATTACTTGTAATGCCATACTTTACTCTTAACATCAAAAAGTAATCTGATTACATAATGCATGTTACTTGTAATGCATTGCTTTACTCGTAACATCAAAAAGTAATCTGATTTTAGTGCATATTACTTGTAATGCATTGCTTTAATCGTAACATCAAAAAGTAATATGATTACATAATGCATTGCTTTACTCGTAACATCAAAAAGTAATCTGATTTTCGTAGTGCACGTTACTTGTAATGCCATACTTTACTCGTAACATCAAAAAGTAATCTGATTACATAATGCATGTTACTTGTAATGCATTGCTTTACTCGTAACATCAAAAAGTAATCTGATTTCATAGTGCATGTTACTTGTAATGCATTGCTTTACTCGTAACATCAAAAGTAATCTGATTTCGTAGTGCACGTTACTTTTAATGCCATACTTTACATGTAACATCAAAAAGTAATCTGATTTCATAGTGTATATTACTTGTAATGCATTGCTTTCCCGTAACATAAAAAGTAATCGGATTACATAATGCACGTTACTTGTAATGCATTGCTTTCCTCGCAACATCAAAAAGTAATCGGATTACATAATGCACGTTACTTGTAAAGCCATACTTTACTCGTAACATCAAAAAGGAATCTGATTTCGTAGTGCATGTTACTTGTAATGCATTGCTTTACTCATAACATCAAAAGTAATCTGATTTCGTAGTGCATGTTACTTGTAATGTATTACTTTAATCGTAACATCAAAAAGTAATCTGATTACATAATGCATTGCTTTACTCGTAACATCAAAAAGTAATCTGATTACATAATGCACATTACTTGTAATGCCATACTTTACTCTTAACATCAAAAAGTAATCTGATTACATAATGCACATTACTTGTAATGCCATACTTTACTCTTAACATCAAAAGTAATCTGATTACATAATGCATGTTACTTGTAATGCATTGCTTTACTCGTAACATCAAAAAGTAATCTGATTTAGTAGAGTGCATATTACTTGTAATGCATTGCTTTAATCGTAACATCAAAAAGTAATATGATTACATAATGCATTGCTTTACTCGTAACATCAAAAAGTAATCTGATTTTCGTAGTGCACGTTACTTGTAATGCCATACTTTACTCGTAACATCAAAAAGTAATCTGATTACATAATGCATGTTACTTGTAATGCATTGCTTTACTCGTAACATCAAAAAGTAATCTGATTTCATAGTGCATGTTACTTGTAATGCATTGCTTTACTCGTAACATCAAAAAGTAATCTGATTTTCGTAGTGCATGTTACTTGTAATGCATTGCTTTACTCGTAACATCAAAAAGTAATCTGATTTCGTAGTGCACGTTACTTGTAATGCATTGCTTTACTCATAACATCAAAAAGTAATCTGATTTCGTAGTGCATGTTACTTGTAATGCATTGCTTTACTCGTAACATCAAAAAGTAATCGGATTACATAATGCACGTTACTTGTAAGGCATTGCTTTACTCGTAACATCAAAAAGTAATCGGATTACATAATGCACGTTACTTGTAATGCATTGCTTTACTCATAACATCAAAAAGTAATCTGATTTCGCAGTGCACGTTACTTGTAATGCATTGCTTTCCCCGTAACATCAAAAAAGTAATCGGATTACATAATGCACGTTACTTGTAATGCACTGCTTTACTCATAACATTGTTGGAGTTAAAAAATCTTAATTTGTGTTCTACTGAAGAAACAAAGTCACCTATGTTTTGGATGCCCTGGGGGTAAGCAGCTAGACATTTTGGAGTGAACTATCCCTTTAACAACACAAACCTCGAGGATTTATCTGGCACGCCCATTTATGCTCGACAAGCTCCGATGCCTCGTTTCAAATGTTCACATCACTTAGTAGAGCTAACGCAAGGGCTGGAAAATCCATTTATCCTTTGCTGAAACTTTTGAATCTGTTTATCCTTTGCTGATATGTGAACGGCCCCGGAAGAGTGAATCATTTCGCGAATCAATCGGTTCAGTTGATTCGGAGCCCGCCTGTCTCCAGGCTAAGGCACACAACAGCTCATTATAAATGAGTATGAATTGTTACAACATTAAAACTAACTCACCTTATAGACTCCAGCTGAAGATTTCACCGAGATGTGTTAAATGTTGTTGTGGCTGAGCGAGCACCAGTAGTCTTCCGCTTTTCTGTTCTTCTTCTTGTGTGGATTTATGTCTCTGGAAAGCGGCATACCGCCACCTACTGTACTGGAGTGTAACACAGGGAAGATTTTATACACATTGTTGTTCAGTCCACTATTTCTCAAGGACATCAGTAAAGCTGTAACTGTTGTACAATATTTTAAAGACAGGATTAGAATCTGGTAGAAGGTGAACATTGTAATACCCAAGGCTTGCATATCTCTTAAAAGTTCAATTCTTTCCTGTTCATTCATATATATATATATTCTGGGAAGGCTTTCCACAAGGTTTAGGAGTGTGTTTATGACCATTCTTCTAGAAGCACATTTCTTTCTCTAGAGTCCAGTGGCGGCGTGCTTTACACCACTGCATCCCACGCTTTGCATTGCACTTGGTGCTGTAAGGCTTGGATGAGCTGCTCGGCCATGGAAACCCATTCCATGAAGCTCTCTACGCACTGTTCTTGAGCTAATCTGAAGGCCACATGAAGTTTGGAGGTCTGTAGCTATTGACTCTTCTGCGCTCTGTGCACCTCAGCATGCGCTGACCCCGCTCTGTGATTTTACGTGGCCTACCATTTCGTGGCTGAGTTGCTGTTGTTCCCAATTACTTTGTTATAATCCCACTAACAGTTGACCGTGGAATATTTAGTAGTGGGAAAATTGAGTTCGCCACGCTTGAGTTCACTGAGCTCCTGAGAGCGACCCATTCTTTCACAAATGTGTGTAGAAGCGTCTGCATGCCTAGTGCTTGATTTATACACCTGTGGCCATGGACGTGATTGAACACCTCAATTCAATGACTTGGAGGGGTGTCCCAATACTTTTTGCAATCATTCTTTCCATTAATTTTATTGTAGGATTACTGGCGGGTTGTGAACTAACACAGTCTACCGTCTGCTGTCCTGAAGTGAGAAGAGAATGAAGTCTATATAAGGCGGAGTTCCTTTATCCTACATTAACATTATAGCACTAACATAAGAAACAATTCTCTCATCTTTGTCCCATTTACATCCAATTGTTCTACCGACCCGGTATAATAAGTCTGATTTCACACCTTCATCACTCTGAAAAGTTGCACACCCTCCACCATCCCTTTTTATCCTTCCTCACAGCACATTTAGAGCTGTTTCTTGATCCATGAACCATTTAAACAGGAAATACTGCCATCTAGAATAAAATGTGGTACTGCTAATGATCACTTCATTAACTTACATTTACATTTAGTCATTTAGCAGATGCTTTTATCCAAAGCGACTTACGACTTACAAATGAGAGCAATAGAAGCAACTAAAAACAGTCAAGGGCAACAATATGCAAGTGCTGTAACAAGTCTCAGTTAATCTAGCACAGAACACATTTTATATATATATATATATATATATATATATAGACAAACAGAAAACAAATAGTGATAAGTGCTATTCTTTATTGGTCAGGTGCTGCTGGAAAGGATGTGTTTTAAGATATTTTTTGAAAATGGCTACCGACTCGGCTGCTCAAATTGAGACAGGCAGGTCATTCCACCAGGTGGGAACGGTCCAGGAAAAGGTCATTGTGAGGGATTTCATGCCTCTTTGGGATGGCGCCACAAGGCGCCGTTCACTTGCACAACGCAAGCTTCTGGAGGGTGTGCAAGTCTGAACAAGCGAGTTTAGGTATGTTGGTGCAGAGCCAGTGGTTGCCTTGTAGGCAAACTTCATATAGAAACACACAGAGAATTATTCTGAGGATGAAACTTACACAGAATCTGCTTCAGAATTCCAAAAGCCTCTTTAAATATGAATTGAAAAACATGTGGTGCAGTTTTTGTTTAAAAAAAATATTACTACTACGATGTTTAACCTCTTGATTTCAGGTAAACCGGGAAATTCATTCAGTTCATTTCACTCTGTTCAAATTCCAGCTTCTGCCAAAACAGAATAGGCAAGGCAAGTTTATTTATATAGCACATTTCATACACAGTGGCAATCCAGAGTGCTTTACAAATGGAATTAAAATATTCATAATAAAATAAAATAAATATAACATCTATCACCCTAGAATATCAAATTGTTTATTTGAAAGTGATCATAGATGATCATCTGACTCTTCCCACATGAAGAGCACTGGTGCGGCTTCTCTCCAGTGTGAACTCTCTCATGAGCTTTCAGGTTTCCTGACTGAGCGAAACTGTTTCCACAGTGTGAGTACTTGTACGGTTTCTCTCTTTAAGGATTAATTAAAAAAGATTCTGTCATTATTTACTCACCCTCATTCCAAAACCGTAAGACTTCAGAACACAAATTAAGATATTTTTTATGAAATCTGAGCACTCCCCACTCCCCAAAGGGGAATTCGTAATTTCTTTACAACTTAAACTGTGTCAATGCATCAGTCAATCATGAACGTTTGGTGGTTGAAAGCTTTTGGCAACATTAAATCCAGGTGAGAAGACAATTCTAGAGAAAGAGCAAGTAGAGATTCATGAGTGTGCAGGATAAATGCCTTTCCAATCTGACGTGTGATGGAAAATGGAGTGAGCGAGTTCAGTAAAAGTCAGATTTGAACTCAGGTCGATTTGCATCAAAACTTCCTGCCTCGCGCCATACCCCTACACTATTGCTATGGTGAAGACATCAAAGAGCACTGGAATCTGCTAAAGTCTACCATTCCTGCTACCTGCAAAACTATTCTCGGGCACAAGTCCAGAAAACACCAGGACTGGTTTGATGAAAATTACAAAGAGATAGAACAACTCAAAAGGAAAGCCTTTTGTGCCTGACAAAATGCTGCAACCTGTAAGGCCGAAAAGGTTGGCTTATTCCAGAGCCAAGGCGGATATCCAGAGACAGGTAAGGGAGGTAAAGAACTCTTGGTGGACAGAAAAGGCTCTGGAAATCCAGGGACTGGCAGACTCGGTGACACCAGAGGCTTTTTCAGTGCTACCAAAGCCGTCTATGGTCCAAGCTACTGTGGCCTAAACCCCCTTCATACAAAGGACGGGCAGGAGCTGCTGAAGGACAACAAATCCATTAACGCCGATAGAAAGAGCACTTCCAAGAACTCCTCAACAGTGACAGCACAACTGAAATAGATATTACCAAACACGTCCCCCATCAGAGAAGACATGAGGGAGCCTCCGACTATAACAGAGGTTCAAGATGCCATCAGGAGCCTTAAGAACAAGGCAGCAGGTCCAGATGGGATCCCAGCTGAGATCTTAAAGGAAGGTGGATCAGAGCTCCTGTACCACATTCATGCCCTATTACTCAAAGTCTAGGAAAAAGAAGAACTTCCTTCAGAGTTCAGGGATGCTCTTACAGTGACCTTATTCAAGAAGGGGGACGAGGCTGAATGTGGAAATTACAGGGGCATCTCGCTCCTGTCAACAACAGGCAAAGTCCTTGCTCGTGTCCTTGCAACCCATATGCCGCCACTGTCTGAGGGTGTACTCCCAGAATCACAGTGTGGCTTTCACCCATCCAGAGGTACAGCAGACATGATATTCACAGCACGGCAACTGCAGGAAAAATGCAGTGAACAAAGGCAGCTTTTGTACATGGCCTTTATAGACCTGACAAAGGCTTTTGACATGGTAGATCACCAGGCCCTGTGGAGCACACTTCACGATAAGTATGTCAGAATACTGAGGCTTCTACATGATGGTATGTCAGTCAGTGCTCAGCAATGGAGAATATCAGAAAAGAGGGTCAAACAGGGATGCATCAATCGCACCAACCTTGTTTGCAATCTTCATACAGCCATACTCCACCTCATTGGCAAAAAGCTGCCACAGGGGATTTCAATCATGTATAGAACTGATGGCAGACTCTTCAACCATAACAGGTTCAAGGCCAAGAGTAAAGTCAACTACACCACCATCACAGAGCTTCAGTACATGGATGATCAAGTCATTGCAGCACACTCCGCAGAAGACCTCAGAGCCCTGGGCCTAAAATTAAACATCAAGAAGACCCAGGTCCTATATCAGTCTCCACCCAACCAGCCAGCTACCCAGCCAACCATAAAAGTGGACAACACTGCTCTTGAGAACGTTGGTCATTTCCCCTACCTCGGCAGCCTTCTTTCCTCAAACGTTGACATAGACTCTGAGGGTTACCATCGTCTGAGTTAGGCTCTGCTGGCACACGCCAGACTCAGGAAAATAGTCTTTGAAGTCTGAGTCTCCTGGTCTACAGAGCCGTTGTCCTCCCCACCTTGCTGTTTGGTGCTGAGTCATGGACCACCCTACAGCTGGCACCTGAAAACCATGGAACAATACCATCAAAGATCCTTGCGAAAGATTCTTAGGATCAGGTGGAAGAACAGATGCACTAACATCAGCGTCTTGGAGGAAGCCAACATGACCAGCATCACCACTGCAATAATGCAGTGCCAACTGCGATGGACCTGTCATGTCATCTGTATGTCTAATACACTCCTCCCCAAGCAGACCCTGTACTCCCAGCTGAAGAAAGGTAGTCGAGCAACTGACGGGCAAAATAAATGTTACAAGGACAATATCAAGGCCATTCTAAAGAAATCCCATATCACATTGACCAACTGGAAACACATTGCACATCTTGAAACATAACTTTGTTATGCAGCAGAGACAAAGCAACAGTTTTGCAAGGAGAAAGATAAAAAGGCTCAACCACTACCAGTGATCACTACTCTTCCTTGCCCACACTGCACCAAAGTATGTGGATCACAAATCAGCCTCTACAGCCATCTGAAGACCCACAAGTAGACCCAATGGAGAGGACAGTCATACTCAGTCACAACCGCCGATGGTTAACAGTGAACTGTCTTCCATTATTTTGTCTGGCCCAACTAGACATCAGTGGGCGGAGATACTGTAAATGCCTTTTGCCAACAAGGGGGGCTATTTGCACTTAATGTAAATAGGCACTATGTTTTTGGCATTATTGGTTAAAATTAATATCTTGTGTTATTCCGGGGGTGTTCGAGCCCCCGATGGGGGCGTCCCCAAAGGTGGCCAAACTCTGGCCACGCCTAGTATGAATTTTCAGTGGGTAATATTAATTTAAATGCATAAATGTAAATTCACAATAGTTCATGACGTGAAAGAAAATAAAATGCAGCACCTGCTGCAGCCACCAAAAAAGATTGTAGATTAATTGGCGACAACAGAGTAGCTGTTTCACTGCCTTTCCCCCTCCCGTTGTACAAGAAGAAGGGCTGATTCAATCACAGGACAGCACTTGCACTTTTTGAGGGACAACAAAGGGTATGTACTGTATGCCATACAATAGTGACTTATAGTGAAGACATGAATGTACATCAATCAGGCATAACATTATGGGAACGTGAATACCACCGATTATCTCTTCATTACGGCTCCTGTTAGTGGGTGGGATATATTAGGCAGCAAGTGAACATTTTGTCCTCAAAGTCGATGTGTTAGAGGACAAAATGGGCAAGTGTAAGGATTTGAGCGAGTTTGACAAGGGCCAAATTGTGATGGCTAGACTGGGTCAGAGCAGCTCTTGTGGGGTGTTCCCGGTCTGCAGTGGTCAGTATCTATCAAAAGTGGTCCAAGGAAGGAGCACCCCCAGGATCAGTGCCTATGGATCTGAATGTGGACTTTGCTCACTTATAGCAATACTTGGACAATGCTTTTTCTTATGAGTCCGTAGATGAGATAATCGTCTGAAACTCATCCCACACGAGCACTTGTACGGCTTCTCCCCAGTGTGAACTCTCTCATGATCTTTCAAGGTTCCTGACCGAGTGAAACTCTTTCCACAGTGTGAGCACTGGTGCGGTTTCTCTTCAGTATGAACTCTCTCATGGTCTTTCAAGGCTCCTGACCGAGTGAAACTCTGTCCACAGTGTGAGCACTTGTACGGTTTCTCATCAGTATGAATTCTCTCATGGTCTTTCAAGGCTCCTGACCGAGTGAAACTCTTCCCACAGTGTGAGCACTTGTACGGTTTCTCTCCAGTATGAATTCTCTGGTGTGATTTTAAGTCACTGGATGTATTGAAGCTCTTCCCACAGTCAAAGCATGTATAAGGTCTCACACCAGTATGAATACGCTCATGCTGTTTTAAATGGTCCAGCAGTGAAAAACACTTTCCACAAACAGAACATGTGTAAGGCTTCACACCTGCATGAATTTTCATGTGTCTTTTCAGTTGCTCTGCCAAAATAAATGTCTTGTCACATTGATCACAGCCAAATGATTTTTTTCCTGAGTGAAACTGCAGATGTTTTGTGAGACTACCTTCCCATGTGAAGCTCTTTCCACACTCATGGCATATGAAGGGTTTCTCTCCAGTGTGGATTCTCATGTGTTTCTTCAAGCTTGAATTATGTGCGAAGCTCTTTCCACACTGAGTGCATATGCAAGAACATTCGGCTGCTCTTCTTTGAGTGTTTTGTTGAGGTTTCTGAAACTGATGGAGTTCCTCCTCCACCTCACTTTGTTCCTTCAGGTCTAAAACAAACAAACAAACAAATATCACATTAGACAATTCAAGACTGAAATAGAAGTAATCCTTAGTTTAATAGCAGTTATTAATGAATAATTAAGAATGAACACTGACATATTTGTTGCTCTGTATCTTCATCTTTTATACTGCAGGGTTCTTCCTCGAACTCCATCTTTTGAGTGTTTTGTTGAGGTTTCTGAAATTGATGCTCTTTCTCCTCCACTTCGCTTTGTTCCATCAGACCTAAAACAAACATATCACATTAGACAATTCAAGACCGAAATAAAAGTAATCTCGTTTAATAGCAGTTCTTAATGAAGACTCAAGAATAGACACCAACCTATTTGCTCCTCTGTCTCTTCATCTTTTATTCTGCAGGGTTCTTGCTTAAACTCCATCTTTACAACAGTATGTCAGTAGTTTCTCCTTGAGTAATTCCTCCTGCTTGCTTCTCCTGTGGGAAAATGGGAATATTCCCCAGTATTTTAACAGGTCAATAACTGTATGGTCACTGATGTGTGGGTGCAAGTATAACTGGTCATTTAACAGATGCTAAAACATTTTTGCCTAGCCATAAGGCTTGTTTACATTTTCGCCTGACACAGCTGTCAGACAAGCATATTGTCCGTCCACTTATTGTGTGCGCACGCCACGCAGACACCAGGGAAAACTTGAACACTGCAACGGATACTAGATAGCCTCATGTCGAAGACACTGTGCTCTACAATGTGTTTATTGTGTTTCATACCGTGTAAGTATCTGACTGAGTAGCATCACATCCTGCTCAAGGTTCAGGTTGAATAACTAGTTCTTCAGATGTTTCGTCATCGGTTCGGACTCGCGCTGAACTTTGGTGTAAAATTGGCGTCCTCGTTACAGTGTACTATCGAAGCCTCCTGAATGGAGCTGGAGTTCAGTTATGGTAATGGGTGCTTGTTTCCAAAATACACACTGTAGACGGTAGACCGATCACAACAGACTGAGCCATCTGACCAATCAGAGCAGAGCAGGCTTGCGGAATACTGCTGGATACTACTGCTGAAAATAGCGCAGAATAGCGTAACGTAAAGACAACGAAAAACCCAAAGTTGGAAAATACTTTGAATTATATGCGACAAACAGGGTTGGGGAGTAACGGAATACATGCTAACTGAAAAAAAAAAATGCTAACTGTAATTTGTTACTGTGCGTTCACACTGCCGGCGAGAGCGCCGCGGCACGTCTTGGATGTCGAGTAGAGTTGAAATCAGGTCAATGTCAGTAAACGTCTCCTATAAACTGTATGTTTAAAGTCTCAGTGAACTAGAAGTAGCAAGTGAGTTTTCTTCAGTGCTGTGACGTATTTCCAAGTGAAACGGAATATTGAATAGAGGACAGGGTTTTACGTCATCGCTCCTCCTCTCCATCTCTTGCTCGTAGCAGACTAACGGTTTGGAGGTGGTTAAGCATTTTCAAACCTGAAGGCCTGTACACACCGGGACGAATTATTGCACCGCGCACTTATTGCCAGCGTTTTTCGAGACATTTTTCGGCGCGTCTTGAGTGTTCACACCCAAATGATTTTCACTGGCGATGCGCCAAGTGAACGTTCAAAACAGTAGATGGTGCTCCCGGTACACAAGGTGGTGCTGTGGCACTTTATGCTTCTGACACTCGCTTGTCACACAGAAGAAGAAGAGAGACAGTATTTACATGCTTACCAAAACCATTCACACACTTTTTGCTAACTGGCAAGCAGCATTAGCAGCTCATCTTCTTCTTTGTCTACTTACTACTTCTTCGTCGTCGTATCAGTGTGTGCTTAGAAAGACCGTTTTGTGCTTGAGTGCCACCAAGTCGTGTTTTACTATAACTTTAGCAGCTCCAAGCACGTGAACAAAAGCGCCGATCTCATTGGTCGGACAGTTTTTAATGCGCTGCGGCAAAATAAAAAAAACAAACCCAAGGCGTTTTTTTTTTTTAAATGACGCTTTTACGCGTCAGAGTGCACACTCACATTGGAGCCCTTTGTTTAGTCATGAGGCGTTAAAGGTCAGCGATAAACGTGCGCGAAAATCGTCCCGGTGTGAACAGGCCTTAAGCCGTCAAACCGACATCATCTGAGAAGGAACACCGTTTCCAGACCGGAAATTACTTTTCCGATTTTGATTAAAGATTACCGCGACAAACTCTTTTTTTCTGTGTATAAACTTGCACGGATTAATTGTTCACCTTAAGACCTGTAATGTGTGCTAACAAAGTAAATAGGGTCAATTTTGATTTCATGAGGACTTTAAACTCCTATAAACTTAACCATAAACACAAAAGCCACACCACACAAATGGCTTTTACTTGGTTTATTTTGTTAGCAAACATGTAACTATATTTGTTACGTTTTTTTCCATCGATCTGTGTTTTATTTTTTGAAAATGATTTCATGAGGTTAACTTATACCCTACTTGTGGTCAGTCTGCACAAATTCCGATCACCATGATTGTTTGCTTGGCGGCCCCTTTAAATAAAGTTTAAAAAAAACACCAAGCATTCGATCTATGTCAGCACATCCACAAATCTTTCTGTCATTCACAGTGCATGTCTACTGACGCGTTTTCAGTTCATTCCTATGGGAGCTCATCTTCCATAGGAATTCATTGAAAACTGTTATGAATGCCAGAGCGGCCGTGCGCATTTTACTTTCGGTTAAGAATCAGATTTAAAAGCCCTCGCCGGTGATACCGGTATCGATTTACCGGTGGGAAAATTTCCTTACCGTCACATCCCTACCGCAAACCATGCCTTCCAGCTATAAAAACGCTTTCTTTATCAAAGGACTCAAACACTCGCAGGTATGACTTGCACAGATATCACGTTAGCTCAAGTGTAGTGTTTGTTAATGATTTAAAATTCCATAGTTTGATTGCAGTTGTATGCAAGTTTCTAGCGGAAATTGAGCTGGAAAAGGGGAACTCCCACCGCTAATGCGCTGGGTCAGTCAGTGAAATTAAGAAAGATAACGGCCTTGAACATGTATTTTAAAGTAGACTAATACGTAGATGGTGTAAGCTTTTTTAATATTATGAATGAACTATAAAGTATTTTTCCCTTGTACATGTTAAAGAAATAAAAATGTGTGTGTACATGTTTTTTATAGCCTGATGGGGACTTCAACTAGCCTGACAAGCCAGACCCACATCAAGATGTTGGGTCTGGGAACACACCATTGGCAGGGCTCAATCCGAGGGGCGGGATAAACGGTTGTCTTTCAAATTCCCTCTGCACGCAATAGGATAGCGCTACATCCAACCAGAGCAATGAAGAAGGTGAAGCGGAGCTAGTTGATAGATTAAACTTTCGCCGTATCCGGTCGGCAAAACTCCGAACACATCTTCCTTTCTTAAGAATGACTTCAGTGCCGTTCTTTGTTCTTTTCTCAAAGCTCTAAAAGCTTAACTCCAAGTCTTCCAGAGTCACGACCAAACCCGATATGAATGAGTGTGGGAGCTCCACAGGGCTGTGTCCTGAGTCCCCTGCTCTACACGCATGACTGTTTGTCCACACACAGCTCCACCTCTATCATCAAATTTGCTGATGATACTGTTGTCCTGGGCCTCATTTCCAACAACAATGAGACGGCATACTTGGACGAGGTGGAGCATCTAACATCATGGTGCCAGGACAACTGTCTCTCTCTGAATGTTGGCAAGACCAAAGAAATGATTGTGGACTTCAGGAAGAGACAGCAACGGACATACTCCCCCCTCATGATCAGCGGGTCACCAGTAGAGAGAGTGAGCAGCTTCAAGTACCTGGGTAAGCACTTCCGAAGGCTGATGGCCAAAACTGAGAGACTCAGGAGGAGCTTCTTCCCCCAGGCCATCAGACTCCTGAACTCAGTCACTTAACATCACGTGACTTCACTTCAGGATAAACATCGATACACTGACATTGCACTGCACTTTCTGTTCTCGTTGTTACTGTGTAACAACCTGTCATAAACCTGTTTGCACATTATACTCTTATACATTTGTTAACCACATATTTATAAGTCTACAGTTTACTCACTGCACAGTCTACGTCTATTTTATTCCACTTTATTTTTATTTTTTATTTTTTTCTACTTGACTTATTTATAATTCTACAGATATATTATTATATATATATACACACACACACACACACTTTTTTTTATTCTATTTCTATTATAATTTCCTCCTTGTGTTTTTAACTGTGAATTTGCACTGTCCATGGAGCGGACCTGTTTACATTTCACTGCCGGTTGTATATTCTGAATATAACTGTGTATGTGACAAATAAAACTCTTGAACCAAGACCGTTGTTCACCAGCTTCTTTGTTTTTAAGTAGTACGCGGAACCACGGCAACTCTTTCGTCGTTATGTTAAGCCCGCCCACCAACTCTATACACGATGTGATTGGCCTGACCAGAGTTTGTTTTTTCAAGCTCGCAAGCCAACGGAGAGTTGCTAGACTACACTCGCAGCAAATTAAGATTTGCTGCCGCTAGAGTGCGTCTAGATTTCTAGGCTAGACTTCAACCCGAATGCACACAGACTCATGGGGACTCGTGTCATTGTGGGGACCAAAATGGGTACAAAAGCTTATAAATCATACAGAATTAGTTTATTTGAAAATGAAAAAAAGAAAAAAAAAATGCAGAAAGTTTTGTGTGATGGGCAGGTTTAGGGGTTGGGGTACTGTAGGGCGATAGAATATACGGTTTGTACAGTATAAAAATCATTACGTCTATGGCGAGTCCCCAGAAAGATAGCGTGCCAGACATGTCAGCGCGACTCCAAAAAGGCGGACAAATGAGTGTCCGGCTTGAGGCTGCACCGGACATGTGGTTTAAAATCAGGACTGTCCGGCCAAAATTCAGACGTATGGCCACCCTAGACACGTGTGTGTGTGTGTGTGTGTGTGTGTGTGTGTGTGTGTGTATACACAGGACTGTGTAATCTAGTTAGTGAAACAAGCTTGTGGTGACAAACCACTGATTCTAAGGGACAAAATACAGAAATCAGTTGTGTGGCGAAGACTGCTGATGTTTTTCAGGTGAGATTTTCAGGTGAGATTCACGATTAATTTAGTTAACGTAAGTTACGCCCTGGGGTAAAATGTTACGAAAATTAACCATGGTTTTACTACAAATAAAGCCAAAAAACCATGGTTATTGTAGTTAAACCATGGTAACCACAAATTAACCATGGTTTTGCTACTCTAACCATAGTTTAACCATGGTATTTGTAGTAAAACTGTGGTTATATAAATTGTAAATCAATTGTATGGTAACATGGTTACTGGTTATTTTTCATAAGGGTGCAGACTAAGTAACGATAGTATTTAATTGTACAATACACTCATAGTACAGACATTATCTTAATTTAATAATGTTTTTAAACATAATAATATTGCTGACTATAAAAAGTGACCCCCCTTCACGCATTTGATGCCACGAGCGCAGGTCATGTGACAACAACCAACCGATCAGCTTCGCCTTTTCCCTAACGTCTATTTGAAAGCTCATCCCAGATGGACGAACAGCTGATCATAGCTGTACAGGGCGGGTTGTTTATTTCTCATTTCCATAAATATATCTGGTTGTAGAGCTAATGCAAGGGCTGGGAATTAATTTATCCTTTGCTGAAACTTCTTCGTCTTCATTGAAAACGTTTTTGAAAAGAGAACAGCGGGGGCGAAAGAGTGAATCAGTTCGCGAATCAATCGGTTCAGTTGAATCGGAGTTCCGAACAGAGTCCGCCTGTCTCCGGGCTAAGGCACACAACAGCTCGTTATAAATGAGTATGAGTAATGTTTTTACAACATTAAAACTAACTCACCCTACAGACTCCAGTTGAAGATTTCACCGAGATGTGTTTACTTGTTGTGGCTGAGCGAGCACCTGTCGACTTCCGCTATTGTAGGATTCTTCTTCTGTGGATTTATTGGTGGGTTTGCCATGGAAAGGTGCATACCGCCACCTACTTTTTTTTTTTTTTTAATCCAATCAAAACATGTTCAGTTTCCATTTCCTGACATACAAGATCAATATTCCATCCTGTTTATACTATGAATAATTTTGCCTTTTATGTTACTTTGTTCTATAAAAATTACTATTGCCATTTTTACTCCCACAAGCTTGTTGAATCAAAGACTTTCCTTTTGTCCTGCTTAACGTGACTGCTATATTATTATCCACTTTGTCTGCCGTTTCATGTGCTGGTTCCCATAAAACTGCACTACAGTTCCCAGATGTCTTACTATAAAATGATCAATATTTTAGTCAGTATATCCTTTCTACATGTTGGTATGATGTTATTATTATTTTTTTTAATCTCTAATAGTATACCCAATTTGTAATCATTGTTCCATTAATTTTATTGTAGGATTACTGGCGGGTTGTGAACTAACACAGTCTACCGTCTGCTGTCCTGAAGTGAGAAGAGAATGAAGTCTATATAAGGCGGAGTTCCTTTATCCCACATTAACATTATAGCACTAACATAAGCAACAATTCTCTCATCTTTGTCCCATTTATATCCTACTGTTCTACCGACCCGGTATAATAAGTCTGATTTCACACCTTCACCCCTCAGAAAGGTTGCACACCATCCCTTTTTATCCTTCCTCATGAACATGTAGTCTAAAATCAGTTACAGTTGTTATTGCCTGTACACTACAAGTCAAAAATTAATTTATTGTATTTATAAAAAATGTGTTGGAAATATACACTCTCCTAAAGGATTATTAGGAACACCATACTAATACTGTGTTTGACCCCCTTTCGCCTTCAGAACTGCCTTAATTCTACGTGGCATTGATTCAACAAGGTGCTGAAAGCATTCTTTAGAAATGTTGGCCCATATTGATAGGATAGCATCTTGCAGTTGATGGAGATTTGTGGGATGCACATCCAGGGCACGAAGCTCCCGTTCCACCACATCCCAAAGATGCTCTATTGGGTTGAGATCTGGTGACTGTGGGGGCCATTTTAGTACAGTGAACTCATTGTCATGTTCAAGAAACCAATTTGAAATGATTCGAGCTTTGTGACATGGTACATTATCCTGCTGGAAGTAGCCATCAGAGAATGGGTACATGGTGGTCATAAAGGGATGGACATGGTCAGAAACAATGCTCAGGTAGTCCGTGGCATTTAAACGATGCCCAATTGGCACTAAGGGGCCTAAAGTGTGCTAAGAAAACATCCCCCACACCATTACACCACCACCACCAGCCTGCACAGTGGTAACAAGGCATGATGGATCCATATTCTCATTCTGTTTACGCCAAATTCTGACTCTACCATCTGAATGTCTCAACAGAAATCGAGACTTATCAGACCAGTCTTCAACTGTCCAATTTTGGTGAGCCTCTTTTTCCTATTTGTAGTGGAGATGAGTGGTACCCGGTGGGGTCTTCTGCTGTTGTAGCCCATCCGCCTCAAGGTTGTGCGTGTTGTGGCTTCACAAATGCTTTGCTGCATACCTCGGTTGTAACGAGTGGTTATTTCAGTCAAAGTTGCTCTTCTATCAGCTTGAATCAGTCGGCCCATTCTCCTCTGGCCTCTAGCATCAACAAGGCATTTTCGCCCACAGGACTGCCGCATACTGGATGTTTTTCCCTTTTCACACCATTCTTTGTAAACCCTAGAAATGGTTGCACGTGAAAATCCCAGTAACTGAGCAGATTGTGAAATACTCAGACCGGCCCGTCTGGCACCAACAACCATGCCACGCTCAAAATTGCTTAAATCACCTTCCTTTCCCATTCTGACATTCAGTTTGGAGTTCAGGAGATTGTCTTGACCAGGACCACCCCTAAATGCATTAAAGCAACTGCCATGTGATTGGTTGATTAGATAATTGCATTAATAAGAAATTGAACAGGTGTTCCTAATAATCCTTTAGGTGAGTGTATGTTAGTTGTAGATTGAGATTTAGATGCCTGTGATTAATTATGATGCCTGACTAACATCATGTAAAAAGAGACGCCAGTGAGTTTGTTTGGCACATCATGGCATATACAATAAAATTTATTCATAATTCATATATCTGATCTGAACGCTGACACAGATATAAATGAACACTGATAAATAACTCAGCAGATTTAGAGCTGTTTCTTGATCCATGATTTAAACAAGAAATATTGCCATTTACAATAAAATATGCGGTAGTGCCAATGCTCACTTCATATAGAAATAGAGTATTATTCTGATGATGACACGTACACAGAATCTGCTTCAGAATCAAGGCAATATGATCGTGCATTTAGTTTGTTTAGTGACCAAAATTCATGTAAAGTTGGCTCATGTCTTTATCACTTAGACACTGACCATATGCATTTCATTTCATCTTATGTTGTAAATGTCTGTTGCTATATGAATATCTCACACTTAATTAATGTTACAATGTTTAACCCCTTGATTTCAGGTAAATTCATTCATTAAATAAGTCAGAAGTTTTGTTCCTTTTTATTTCTTATTTACAGATGAAATTCCAGCTTCTGCCAAATTAGAATATCAAATTATATACTTGAAAGTGATCTGAAACTGAACTTTGCTCACTTAGAATACTAAGACATAAAGAAAAGCATAAAGACTTCTCTCCAGTACGCACGCTCTCATGATATTTTAATGTTCCTGACCGAGTGAAACTCTTCCCACAGTGTGAGCACTTGTACGGTTTCTCTCCAGTGTGAATTCTCTGGTGTTTTTTTTTTTTAAAGGCACTGGATGTAGTGTAGGTCTTTCCACGGTTGTCCCATACATTCACAGAGTTGTCCCGCAGCCACTCCTTTGTTATCTTGGCTGTGTTTGGGTTGTTGTCCTGTTGGAAGATGAATCTTCGCCGTAGTCTGAGGTCCAGAACACTCTGGGTCAGGTTAATCAAAGACGTCTCTGTACATTGCTGCATTCATCTTTCCCTCGATCAGGATTAGTCTCCCAGTGCCTGCTGCTGAAAAACATCCCCACAGCATGATGCTGCCGCCACCATGCTTCACTGTATGGATGGTATTGGCCAGGTGATGAGCGGTGTCTGGTTTCCTCTAGATATGTTGCTTACCATTCAGGTCAAAGAGTTCAATCTTTGTTTCATTAGTCCAGAGCATTTTGTTTCTCATGGTCTGAGAGTCCTTCAGGTGCCTTCTGGCAAACTCCAGGTGGGCTGTCATGTGACCGTCTGGCCACTCTACCTTACAGGCGTGATTGGTGGAGTACTGCACCGAAGGTTGTTCTTCCAGAAGGTTCTCCTCTCTCCACAGAGAAATGATGGAGCTCTGTCAGAGTGACCATTGGGTTCTTGATCACCTCCCTAATGAAGGCCAGTCTCTCCTGATTGCTCAGTTTGGCCGGGCGGCCAGCTCTAGGAAGAGTCCTGGTGGTTCTAAACTTCTTCCATTTACAGATGATGGAGGCCACTGTGCTCATTGGGACCTTCAATGCTGCAGACATTTTTCTGTACCCTTCCCCAGATTTGTGCTTCTCGTCTCGGCGGTCTACAGACAATTCCTTAGACTTCATGGCTTGGTTTGTGCTCTGACATGCACTGTTAACTATTGGACCTTATATAGACAGGTGTGTGCCTTTCCAAATCATGTCCAATCTACTTTTATGAACATGCTAAGCTCATTAATGCTTCTAAACAAGAAAAACTGAAAACCACTCACACAAACGCAAACTTTGTTGCAAGGCAAATTTGAATTATACAAAGTTAAATATTTCTCAATTGGGGCATTCAAATGGCCTTTCTAGCATTAATCTAACACAGAGGTCTTCAACCCTGCTCCTGTGGACCCACTGTCCTGCAAAGTTAATTTCCAACCTGCTTCAGCACACCTGCCTGTGTATTTTCAACAAGTGATCCTGAAGAGTTTGATTAGCTTCACCTGTCTTTAATTAGGTTTGGAGCTAAACTCTGTAGGACAGTGGGTCCCCAGGAGCACGGTTAAAGACCTCTGTCCTAACATTATACAACAGTTTTTTGTTTTGTTTAATCTCTACATTTGTCTGATTACGCTCATCATCTGCTTGCCCTGCCAGATCAGTCCTCCACTGGAAGGGCCCTGGCGTGGTTTCTCCTTTCTTTCAGGATCTTCCTGGCGTGGTCTTTCTGGAGTCGTTCAACTAAAAGATCTTCCATAATTTTTTTTCAGTCACATTAGAAGAATTCAAATTCACCGCACAACAGTATGTGATTTTTATTATATATATATATATATATATATATATATATATATATATATATATAAAATATATATATAAATTTATAAAGATTTCAAACAAACATCTTTCAATTTGTCATAACGGGTTATTGTTTGTAGAACTTTTAGAAAAGAAAGAAATTTAAGGCTGTAACATAAATTGAAGCGCTGTGAACGCTTTCCGGATGCACTGTAAGCGATGGATCTAAATGTGAACGTTGCTCACTTTACTTCGTGTACTTTTTTACACTTTTTCTGATGAGTCCGTAGATTATTTTTATTGCCAAACTTCCTCCCACATGCAGCGCACTGGTGCGGCTTCTCTCCAGTGTGAGTTCTCTCGTGATTTTTCAAGGTTGAGATCTGAGCGAAACACTTTCCACATTCTGAGCACTTGTACGGTTTCTCTCCAGTATGAACTCTCTCATGAGCTTTACAGCCTCCTGCCCAAGAGAAAGCCAGTCCACAGTGTGAGCACTTGAACGGTTTCTCTCCAGTGTGAGTTCTCTCATGGTCTTTCAAGGTTCCCGACCGAGTGTAACACTTTTCACAGTACGAGCACTTAAACGGTTTCTCTCCAGTATGACTTCTCATATGAGCTTTCAGATCTCCTAACTGAGAAAAACTCCTTCCACACTCTGAGCACTTGTACGGTTTCTCTCCAGTATGAGTTCTCCGGTGTGCTGTTAAATCGCCGGATGAATTACAGCTCTTCCCACAGTCTAAGCACACATAAGGCTTCACACCAGTATGAATACGCTCATGCTGTTTAAAAACCTCCAGCAGTAAAAATTTCTTCCCACAATAAGAACATGTGTAGGGCTTCTCACCAGTATGAATCTTCATGTGTCTTTTCAGGTGAGGTGCCACAAAAAAAGCCTTGTCACACTGATCACAGGCAAATGTTCTTTTTTTTGCGTGAAACTGTATATGTTTTGACAGATTGCATTCCCATGTGAAGCTCTTTCCACACTGTTTGCATGTAAAGGGTTTCTCTCCAGTGTGGATTCTCATGTGATTCCTCAAGACGCTTCTTTCTGGGAAGCTCTTTCCACACTGAGTGCATGAGAAGGAAGGCTTCTGGCGTTTCTCCTCCACTTCACTTTTTTCCATCAGCTCTAAAACAAACATATCACATTAGACAATTCAAGACCGAAATAAAAGTAATCTCTAGTTTAATAGCAGTTCTCAATGAAGACTCAAGAATGGACACCAACCTATTTGTTCCTCTGTCTCTTCATCTTTTATACTGCAGGATTCTTGCTTAAATTCATCTTCCATCTTTACAACAGTATGTCAGTAGTTTCTCCTGGAGTAATTCCTCCTGCTTGCTTCTCCTGTGGGAAGATGAGAATATTCCCAGCATTTTAACAGGTCAATAGCTGTGTGGTCATTGATGTGTGGGTGCAAGTATAACTGGTCATTTAACATTTTTAGCATACTAGCCGCCTAGCCTCGTTTACACTTTCACCTGACACAGGTGACAGACAACATACAGTTAAACTGTAGTGTCATTCCTAGGATTCAGTGCCTTTGTGTCCTTAAAAGCTAGCCTGACAAGCCAGACCCACATCAAGATGTTGGGTCTGGAAACACACCATTGGCTCAATCCGAGGGGCGGGATAAACGGTTGTCTTTCAGATTCCCTCTGCACGCAATAGTTTAGCACTACAACCAACCAGAGCAACGAAGAAGGTGAAGCGGAGCTAGTTGATAGATTAAACTTTCGCCGTATCCGGTCGGCAAAACGCAGAACACATCTTCCTTTCTTAAGAATGACTTCAGTGCCGTTCTTTGTTCTTTTCTCAAAGAAAAGCTTAATTCCCAAGTCTTCCAGAGTCGCGGCCAAAGCGGATTCGAAAGACCGCTGTTCACCAGCTTCTTTGTTTACAAGTAGTACGCGGAACCACGGCAACTCTATACACCCCGCTACACTCCGCCCACCGACTCTATACACGATGTGATTGGCCTGACCAGAGTTTGGTTTTTCAAGCTCGCAAGCCAACGGAGAGTTGCTAGACTACACTCGCGGCAAATTAGATTTGCTGCCGTTAGGGTGCGTCTGGATTTCTAGGCTACTTAAAAGGGTGACAAACTGAGAAATCAACTTTCCCTTGAGCCTCTCTCACACACACTGTGTGTGTGTGTGTGTGGTGTTTTTCATTGTGTTCAAGTTCATTGTGATAAGAATATCCTGTAAGTTTCAGAGCTGAAAGCTTCCTTGTTAGTCAAAGAAAAGCTTTTGACACCAGATCCAGAAAACGCTCAATCTCAGAATATGTCGACCATTGACATCATTGTATGCAGAACCGCCGCCTCAGATAAATATGCATGCCTGCTTCTGTAGCCCCGCCCACCGACTCGTGGAGCTAAACAGATCACGCAACAGCAAAAAACATGCTGAAGAGAGTAATACATTGCGCTGGGCCTGGTTGTGGAACACAGTCCCGCAAAAGCTTCCTTCGGATTCTAATAGGTGGAAATGTGTGGTTGAACTATTGAAAATTAAATTTTGAATTTGAACTATGAAAAATGAATTTTGCTGTCTGCAACGCACTTGCCGCGCGAGCGTAGGATGCACGGTTCGCGCTTGTATCCACAAAGTCATTCTTAAGAAAGGAAGATGTGTTCGGAGTTTTGCCGACCGGATACGGCGAAAGTTTAATCTATCAACTAGCTCCGCTTCACCTTCTTCATTGCTCTGGTTGGTTGTAGTGCTAAACTATTGCGTGCAGAGGGAATCTGAAAGACAACCGTTTATCCCGCCCCTCGGATTGAGCACTGGCAATGGTGTGTTCCCAGACCCAACATCTTCATGTGGGTCTGGCTTGTCAGGCTATACATCATAGGTATGTAACGGTGAAGTTTTCCCACCAGCTAATAACAACACTGGTAATACCAGTTTCACCGGGAGGGAAGACGGAGTCGGGCTGCACAATATTTGAAAAAAAAAAAAATAATAAAAAAATTTCATTTTTCTGTGATACATATTGCGATCTAAAAATTTCAACAGATGAATAGCTCTATTTGAAAAGAATCACTATAATAATTGAGCTGATTTTGTTGGGGAGAGAATCTGCATAGAAAATAAACAAATTACAAGCATATATAAAACTAACAGTATTCAGGTACAGAAATTCAATGAATCAAAAGTAAAATAGCTGTCTTCACTAGCCTATATAAATACAACTAATATAATTAAAACATTTTATCATCGTTAAAGCTACAAAAGTAACTTTCTCTTTCTCTGTTGTTTGACCACCATTGGCGGTACACATTACACAAGGCTGCTGTCCCTTTAATGCTGAGCAACCCTCTACACACACCGTGGCAATATAATCGCCATTGGCTAGTACATTTGAGTTTACACACCAGACTGATATACTGTTTTATTTATATTAGTGCTGCCATATTGATTTATCACGATTAACCACATCCAAAATAAAAGTTTGTGTTTACATAACATTTACATGTGTAATTATTGTGTGTATATAAATACACGTATACATTTCTTAAAATGTACATAAATGTGTGCATTTATATATACATAATTATACAGAGTACACACACACGTATGAATGCATGTTTGATATTTTAACTGAACTTAGGACTGGTGGTGGTGGTGCTTAAGATATTGTTGGTCATTCAGTGCTTGTTAAAATAAAAAAAAAAGTAATAGATCATATTAAATTAAGATAATATTACTACCAATTCTACTATTAATAACAATATACAACTCACTAAAGACTGATGAGCTGCTGGGTTCATGAATATTAATCACGTTGTCAGCGTTGCTCAAACTGATTAGCTGAAATCAAAACAGTGAAGGTAATAGATGAGCGCCAGCCAATGAGATTACCGTTTACGCATTAGTCACGCCAACTACCGCATATCACCGGTTTCTTAAAAGCTGAATAATTCCAAATGAACTCCGTTGTTTTAACAAGAAAATACAACAAAGATTATGGTTTACATGTAGCGCGTCGATTCTGCATGGTATGCAAGACTCTCTTTGTGTCTGTTTCAAAGTGACGGTGTGCCTTCACACTTGAGTTTATGATACGTCAAATACAGGTATGCTCAATGTTCAGCGAGTGAAAATGTATTTATGCTAAACTTATTCTTAGCCTCTAACACACACACACACACACACAGGTAAATAAAATCTAAGCATTTATTAGCTAATGGCAAATGATAGACAGTTTAGTCGCCCAGAGTGAAGATTTACTCGCAAATGCGAGTGTTTTACTCACATCGCTGCGCCTACCCCGAACTCAAATACAGCGCCAAATTCGCATCCATTATCTAGTTTGAACATTTTGAATCCACCTGCACGTCCACAGCGACTTAGACACACATCTAAATCGAGCATTTGAAGTGAAAGACGCGTGTTCGAGGTGAAAGGGGCAAGTGCTAGGTGGTTGTCTGTTTGCAAGATCGCTGATGTTGATCGAGCATTCAGAGATTCACCGCTCTGCATTTGATCTGGAGAGCAGAACAGCGGCATAGGGGTCAGCGTCGCCGTACTTGGGTCCGCCAGGCCCTCTGGAGGTGTACCCAGTTCGGTGAGTTTCACCACTTGCTCAAGGAGCTGCGCCTGGATGACGGCCGCTTTCAACGGTACTTCCGCCTGTCCCGTGCCCAGTTTGATGATCTTTTGTCCCGCATCGGAGCGAGTATCAAGCGGGCAGTTCTGCTGCCGTTTATCACAAGCAGGCTCCTGATTGGCTAACACAGCAAAGTTCCGATTTTTTTAACTCGGCGCCAGACACAAATTCGCTTCAAATGCGTGAATGCACAAAAAGCACCAAATAAAATCAGTTGCGTGTAACACGCAAGACACTCAACTAGCACTGTACGCACGAATGAGGTGAAATTGCGGCCATCACAACGCGTTGACGCGTGTCAACGAGTCTTTACATTGACTTAACATGGAAATCAGAGGCTTCAGATGCGCGTTTGGTGTGACCTAAATGCCACGCGTCCGTTTCCTTCAATTGTTTAGAAGGATACTCGCTAAGACAGGCATTTTGACTTCATTTTGCGAGCATGCACGCCGTTTTCTGTGTGCACAATGCATTCGGTGTTCCCGTGCGGTCTGCGCAACTACAGACCCATTACGCTTGATGCCTGACTCGACTTCGCATGTAAATATATAGGCAGTGTTGAATTTCATTTTTAGCTCCTTCCGATCTTTATGTAGACAACATGTTAAAATAAGGATTATGTTGAGTGCATACATTTAGCAAAGTGCCCCTTTCTATAGTTATTTTTCTAGTTGACTAACGAGTTTGAGATTTGAATGTCTTTTCTGAGGTAAATTTGACATGATTGCTCTTAAGCGGTTTTACACAAGCTCTTTCCAAGTTGAAATGCTGATTGAGTCAGGCCACATTAAAGAGCGCCAAAATGGCACTTATTGCTTGTATGTCATGGTAAACTCAACTATTTTAAAGCTGGAGGTTTGTTAATGGTTTACTAAAATTAAACACATTGAAAGCAACATATTAATGGTGACCGTTATGTAACTAATTTTATGTAATTTCTTGATTTAGTTTCCACTTGAACATTTTAGTCGTGCATGACTGAATTTGAATGTATTTGCCCTGTTTTTATCCGTTTTCCAGGGAAATGCACTTATTTTTATTTTGTTTTAAAGAGATAAAAATGGTGCTGATCAACCTTGAGTGACATGCAAATAAAATGATAAAAATCACATTATTTTTGTAGTTAAAATTGTGGCCTTTTTTTCTTGGACTGGGCAGGTTTTAGTTAACTTTTGGGCTGGAAATCATCAACTCAATCTGGCAACACTGGTCAGCGACATATTTGAACACTGGCAGCCTCACTTACGTCTAGTGATGGACAGACCAAGGCTTCGTGAAACAGCTGAAGCAGATGTGGCGTATTGTGTCGAGGCTTCGATTCAATCCGACACCCGTCTCCACGGTGACCCCTGCTGATCAGAACAGTGTAAATGCGAATAAAAACCCAGGCCAAACATGCACAAAAACACCTTTTACAAATCTATTGCAAATGTTTTAATAAAAGTAAAATCTTTCAAATGCAATTAACTAAACATCTAATTAGATTAAATAAAGTGTCTGTTATTGTATCAATTGTCAGGGCTTGTTTTGTTTGTTCCATGGATGGCTCAGATAAACAGGCCAATACAAGACTATTAACTACTATTATTCCTTTTAAATTATACTAATGTTTAATTAAAAACGTCTACAAATGTATAAAACTGATCCAAGATTTTAGTGTCCGTGACGTGTTCTGAAGAGAGTTCCCAGATAACAGAAAATGGGCAAAGAGGCAGGACGTGGGCGGAGCTGGCACGATGACTAACAGACAGCAGACAAACAGCAATCCACCGGTCACTCAAAGTGGCCACGCCCTTAATTATGCATAACTAAGGCTTTATATAAATGTAAACTAATGAGTTATAAAAAAATATTTTTAAAATGGAAGGAGATGTAGACGTGCCATCCAAGCATCAATGGCAAAGAAAGCCACCCTTATACTGTGTGCGTTTGTGGGCGTTTCTCCCTCATATCTGCTTCATTTGTGGCATTTCTTTGTTGTTTAGAATCCAGTATTCCTGTAATTCTATTGTCTTTTACGAGTTTAATAAAGAACTCATCTTTGGTCCAAACATACCAACAAAACAAAAGAATGATCGACTTGAAGTTTTGCGAAAATTCCCTTTTTTAATTGCCTTAAAACCCACCTCATGCGAGCGTAAAAACTTGTTCACAATATATATGGGAGTTTTTGCGTGAGCGAAAGCCCTGCACATTTAATTCCATACTGCAATTTATTTATTGTTTGCTGCATGTGTGTTTGTTTTTAGTTGTCTATGGACCCAATTATTACTACTGTTGAAATTAATGAAAAAAAGCACTGCTCTAACCGGTTAACATGGGTATGGGGAAAAAAATAAATTACACCCCACAAGAACCGGTTCTTTTTAGTGAACCGGCCGAACCAGTTCACAGAATCTTTCTTCTGAACCGGTTCTTTTTAGTGAACCGGCCGAACCAGTTCACCGAATCGTTCTTCTGAACCAGTTCTTTTTAGTGAACCGGCCGAACCAGTTCACCGAATCGTTCTTCTGAACCAGTTCACTGAATCGTTCTAAACGGTTCGTGTCTCAAATCAGCGCTAATCCATAAATTACTAAAGTTACTCACTTTCTGACATGAGTGACAGTCCCTCCGACTAGAAATAAACTGATATCCATAAGTATATATGTTACTAGCAACTCCAACAGTCCACTGAAACCGAGACATGATCTGTCGAACACATTCGACACTGAGAACCGATGAGCTGAGCAGGTGTGTCATTTGTTCAGAGGGACGAAATTTAAGTTTCAAGTGTATAAAATGAATCATGTTTGAAACATGATTGCTGTCTTATCACTGTCTTTTAAAGTTTGGAAACACAATGCATGGATTGTAACAGGGTCAACCAAAACATTTTTTTCATCAATAATGCATGATATTTTCAGGAACAGCTTATATAATTTCTAAATAAATTGATATAAATCTTTAAATTAGTTTTGATATATTCAGCTTGCAGCAGTTCTCAGCTCAGCACACTTGTGCACTGCTCCAGCGGTTCTCGGATCACCAGTACAGAATCGAGAACCGATGAGCTGAGAGACTGAGCATGCGCGATAGCACCGTCTGAACCGAACTGTTTCTCTCACAGCTGATGCTGATTATAAGAGCACGGGTGAACCAGGGACTTGTGCAAGTTTGTTATGTCAATTAGGGATGGGCATGATTAATCGATGATCGATAATTGATCGTTAAGAATTTTGTCGATCACGTTAATTTGTTATAGTTTAATCCAATGCATTTTTTTTATCTAATGCAGGTTGCATTGTGTAGTGTGTCTTGAAGCAATTAAACGAATTTCACTGTGTGGCAGCAATTAAACATTTTACCACCAGGGTGCAATATTTGACACCATACTCGGTTATCTGTGATCTTCCGTTTTGATTTCAAAAGAATAATCATGAGGAGGTCACGGCGAAGTGTGGCGTGGGACCATTTTGATTTAAAAAGCGAAATAGTTCACTGCAAACATTGCGATGCCGTGTATAAGTACAACACGGCCACGACTCAAATGACGTACCACTTAAACAGTGCATCCGTCCCTGGTTAATGACGGTGGCGGTGCATCCTGCTCTCAGTCTCAACCTAGCGTCAAGTCAGCGTTAACACGACCTCGGAGCTGTGATGCACAACAAGCAGAGAAAATTACCCCTTTTTTTATTATTATTATTTTGGAACAAATGAGGTCTCCGTTTAAGAACGCTGGCTCGAAACTGCAGGCTTCCGCTGCTTTAGAGCACCGCATATATGTTCGGTTTGCCTCACTGAACGTAGTTTAACGGTCTGCCACAAGTTGAATTTGTCATAGAGGTCTCATCGAGGAAAAACACACTGTATTTTTGTATTCATTGCATTTTTGAATTATAAAAGTTAAATAATTAATGTTATTATAAAAATATTAATGATTAAATCAATAGTCGATCGTTAATTCTCCCAATCGACTAAGAAAATGTAAATCGAATGCCCATCCCTAATGTCGATTATCCCTAATAGAAGTGACATCATTATGAGAGTACGTAAAAGAACTGTTTTTGTTTAACCGGATCATTGATACGAGCTGTCCGAAAGAACCGGTTCAAGGAAAAGATCCAAACTTCCCATCACTAGCTGGTGTTGCCAACCGGCACGCTGTAGAGTGCCCACTGGTGGACAAACTATGAAACGGCAACACTCAATGTGTTTTTTTTGTTTTGTTTTTTTTACATATTCATTTATCGGCCATCATAAATGCTGATAGTTTGGAAAACACCTACACTCTGCTGGGTTAAAAACAACCGAATTTGGGTTCAAAATGGACTAACTCAGCGATTGGGTTGTTTTAACCCAGCAGTTGGGTTAAACGTTTGCTTAAAACAACCCAGTTGCTGGGTTAGACCATGTTCAACCCAAATGCTGAAGAAAAAAAAAAACATCCTGGGTTAAAAACAACCAAAATTGGGTTGAAAATGGACTAACCCAGCAATTGTGTTGTTTTAACCCAACAGTTGGGTTAAATGTTTGCTTAAAACCCAGTCGCTGGGTTAGTCCATGTTCAACCCAAATGTTGAAAAAACAGCTGGGTTCAATGTTTGCTTAAAACAACCCAGTCGCTGGGTTAGTCCATGTTCAACCCAAATGTTGAAAAAAAAAAAAAACATCCTGGGTTAAAAACAACCAAAATTGGGTTGAAAATGGACTAACCCAGCAATTGGGTTGTTTTAACCCAGCAGTTGAGTTAAATGTTTGCTTAAAACCCGGTCGCTGGGTGTGTCCATTTTCAACCCAACTTGGGTCGTTTTTAACCCAGCAGTTTTTTTCTCAACATTCTACGATTTGGGACGTACTAATTCCATTTTGGAATACGGTTTATGACGGGGAGTATGCAAATTGCGACGCACCGCAAATCTAAACGTTTTAGAATGCCACGTGGCAAGAACAAAGCGTCGCCATTTCCGTAACACTGAACGCTCAGCCGAGATGGACGAACAGAAAACCTCCAGAACTATATCCGATAGCAGCGCGAACGCAAGGGCTGGAAATGAAAGTGTCCTTTGCTGAACGGCTTTCGTCTTCATGGCGAACGCGACTCGTGATTGCTCAGTACGCGCGCTTTTGAAGAGGACAGGCCCCGAAAGAGTGAATCGTTTCATAATCACCGCCTCTCTCCGGGCTAAGGCACACAACAGCTCATTATAAACGGGTATGAATTATTACAACATTAAACCTAACTCACCTTACAGACTCCAGCTGAAGATCTCACCGAGATGCGTTAGCTGCAGTGGCTGAGCGAGCTCCAGTCGTCGCAGGCTTCTTCTTCTTCTGTGCGTTTATAGGCGGGTTGCGAGCTGTACACCGCCACCTACTGTGCTGGAGTGAAACGATTTTAGTACGACCCATTCTTAATCTTGTAAATATGATGAATTCCATCCTGTTTATATTGACTAATTTTATGTAATTTCTTCCTTTCTTACATTATGCTTCCTTAGCCATTTTGTCTGCCGTTTCCTTTCCCTGTATCCCAACATGCGCTGGTACCCATAAAACTGCACTACAATTCCCATGATTGAAAGCTTTGAAAGCGATGCCATTGAATCTGAACAAATTAAAACTTTAATTTCAGAGCTGGGCGTCACCTCCTCCAGCTCAAACTATTGAAGTGCCATTCTAATTCTGCTCTAAATACTGATGTTGCATCAGTTAATCCTGCTTTATATTTTAATAATAATAATTTGTTACACCGACATAGCGCTTCTCTGGGCACTCAAAGCACTTTACATATAGAAGGCGGGAATCTGCTCAACAAACACCAATGAAAATCCACTTTATTCACACGTTTACATTCTGGTAGGGTGATATCAGGCAAATTGGGCCACTTTTTGGTTAATCGCTTGGGACACTAACTAGAAACCTATGACATTGTTTCTCGCAAGAAAGCGTACATTTTACTTTTAGGCCTCTCTGAACTGTCTCCCTATATTCAGCTAATGCTCCTGTCATCCTCTCCTCTACCCACCGATTGTCTCTTTCACCCTTTCCCTTTTCAGTGAGTGTGTGTGCATAATATTTGTGTGTACATGTAACCCCTCCTGTTCGAACTCGTCCGCCGGATGAGAGTCGGACGCTCTAACAAGGAGGCTAAAGGCTGCAACCCCTAACGTCTGTCACTAGGGTGATCTCTTGAGATCAGAGGAGTGAGGTTTACTCGCACAGCAACTACTAGCTGGCCTCCATTACACTCACCCCCCCCCAAACCTCACTCCCATCCGGGTCACGGCACCAATGTAACCCCTCCTGTTCGAACCGCCCGCTCCAAGCGGGACTCGAACTCGGGTCCACCGGATGAGAGTCGGACACTCTAACAAGGAGGCTGCAATCCCTAACGTCTGTCACTGGGGTGATCTCTTGAGATCAGAGGAGTGAGGTTTACTCGCACAGCAACTACTAGCTGGCCTCCGTTACACACACACACACACACACACACACACACACACACACACACACACACACACACACACACACACACACACACACACACACACACACACACACACACACACACACACACACACACACACACACATACATAGCTGAGCACACATCACATACAAACACATTTAGAAGGTAAAATGTGGAAAAGGTATGTCACAAATGCAATAATACAATATATTAATAATATAAACAATTTTTAATAAGAGGAACCACCGGAATTTCTGCTTAAACACAACTCAGAAGGTGGCCCATTTTAACTGCAATTAATGGACATTTAGGTAAATTGGGCCAGTAACTAAAAATTATTTATATATATATATAAATCTGGATTACACTCTAAAAAATGCTGGGTTAAAAACAACCCAAGTTGGGTTGAAAATTGACTAACCCAGGGATTGGGTTGTTGTTTTAACCCAGTAAATGGGTTGTTTTAACCCAGCGGCTGGGTTAAATGTTTGCTTGAAAAAACAACCCAATCGCTGGGTTAGTCCATTTTCAGCCCAACTTGGGTTGTTTTTAACCCAGCATTTTTTAGCGTGTATTTAGCACACTATCATAATTTTATCTCATAGATGCCATCATTACATGGGTTTTGAATCATTATTTCTAACTCGCTTGTTTTTTTATTGATTTATCAACCTTATTATTGAGAAGTAAGATTTCGTGGGGTCTTCTTTTGGTGCCCTACGCGCAGTGCATGATGGTAGTGGCGGCGCTGGGCCAGCCTTCGCTCCCCACGTGCATCAATGAGCCTTGGCCGGGTCACCACTGTTCCTTCCTTGGAGCACTTTTGATAGATCCTGACCACTGCAGACCGGGAACACCTCACAAGAGCTGCAGTTTTGGAGATGCTCTGACCCAGTCGTCTAGCCATCACAATCTGGCCCTTGTCAAACTCGCTCAAATCCTTACGCTTGCCCATTTTTCCTGCTTCTAACACATCAACTTTGAGGACAAAATGTTCACTTGCTGCCTAATATATCCCACCCTCTCTCAAATTTTTTGCAAGGTATTGCACTTCTCACTTTTCAGTCACGTGACTGTCACGTGCTGCAGTATTTCAATCACTAAAAACAGCGGGATGTCTAAAACGCTTAACGTGAAAAACACTTAGGATGAGTTGCACCAATAAGGATTAAATTAAGCAAAGTTTAACGCTAATCAAGGATTTGTGTATCTGGGTTTATTTAAATCGAGTTAAATTAAATCGCACCACTTAATTTTAAACACAGATCAACCACGCAGAAAGACTGTTAGAACTAAAGGGATAATCGAGCAGGCGGAGGGTGAACAGAAACCAGGCTTAATCCTCATTAGTGCAACCCACCCTTAAAGTATCTTAATGTACTATAAGAGTGATATTAAAAGATCAAATTCAGTTTGCACCTGTAGGCGAGTAGATGAGCCAAGAATATGAACACAACGTGTTTTCTTTATAATGAATTTCGATGGGAAAATAACGCAACAAGAATTCATATTCTGTGTTCATTTGTTTGCCTGTGCAAAGTAAGCATAATCAATAAGGTGTATATTCAATTTGTCTTACTACAAACCTGGTAAAAATGGCTGGTGGGCAATGGAGGAAATTTGATTTCAGTTTGTGCTGTAACTTGATGTGATATGATGATGTTATGATCTCAGTAAGGAAGGACCCAAAACCAGAATAATGCTTAACTCCTGAAGCACAATAATAAGGACAGAACCAACAGGAAATCCCAACTCTCGATCGGAAACAGGCAGGTGTTCATGAAAACAAAGCGGTCCGGAGAGGCGAACGGTAACCCATGGAAATCCAAACTCCAGCACCAGTCCAGATGGTCACAAGCAACAGAGGAGTCCGAGACATTTTGGAGAGCAACTTTTAAACACAGCGCAAACTGGGTAGAGAAAAAAAAACATGTGAGATAAAAAGGAAACAAAACTAGACAAGAAAAAATGAGCAGCTGAACAGCAAGAAGCACAGAACACACGGGCAAAGAGGAAGGAAGCGCTGGTATAGCACAGAAATCAAGCAATAAGGGGAGACAGACGAGCGCAAACAAGCAGATCACGAAACACAAACAGCTGTGTGTGAACGCACATGGAAAACACAGACACAAAAAGAAAGAAGAGAACAGAAGGAAGATCAAACCTGCGTCTGGACAGATGGTAGTCGCTTCCCCTTCGCTCTGTGCTGCCGTTTGAGTGTACCAACAACCGCAATCTGAGAGCATCAAACAAACACTCATTGTTTGAATTGCACAATCAAACTGACGTATATGATGCTTCAACAAAAACATAAAGCTCAAAGCAGGGGAAATGTATGTTTTTTTAAATAATGGTGGTCACATAGACTCTGCCGTCACCTCATTTATCAGTTTCTTACAGTTTTTAAGATTTGCATGCATCAAAGGACTCACTCTGACTCTCACTTTTTTCGGTTTATTTGTAAATAATTATTTTTGTCATTTTTGCTTATACTGAGATTATGAAATTTTAATTATTTCATGATCCACTGTCATTATATGCATCAATTAAAATGTGAATCAATGCCATAATTCTTACTGTTAGGCGCCTCTGAATCGTGAGTTCCAGCCCTCTTCTCCAGTTCCTGCTCCCTTTTGTCCAGTTTCATCTCCCTTTTGTCCAGTTCCACCTTCCTTTTGTCCAGTTCCACTGCTCTTTTATCCAGTTCCACCGCTCTTTTGCTCAGTGTTTTCTCTGACTCACTTGACTGTATGGTGTGACATTATATAAGATTGAATTTTTAAGGTTTTTTTTTTTTTTTTTTTTTTTTTTTTTTTTTTTTTTTTTTTTACTTGGCTTCTCATTGATTCTTTTACATTTTCATTAATTTATTGGGACTATCCACTGTGAATGAAGAGTGAATTCAGAGTATACACTGTATCCGTTCAGAGGAACACTGTGGCCACAGACACACTATTAAGTGACAACCGTATTTAGGAGTGAATCCCCTAGATTCAGAGATGGGCATAAAGACATGTGTGTTTCAGACATCTATCGATTCGATACGATACCTTGGGTTAAATGGGTTTAAGACGTCATCTGTGCACAAAATGCCAAATAGCAGCCATTTCTATACTTATTTCTGACCAGGTTACACTGCAGTCTATTACTTCTGGTGAACATTACTAAATAAATCATGTTGGTTGTTATGATACCAAAATTATAGATATAAGATGTGAAATTTCACTATTCTCAATACCACAGCAAAAACAAATGCAAGTAAAAAACAAGCAAACAGTAAACAGTTACCAATAAAGTAAGACGAAGAAAGAAAAAAAAACAAGCAATAGGACGAATAAATACTATAGAAAGGTACAAATTAAATAAAGATTGCTAAGTTTTTCAGGTAGGTCTACCAAACAGAAGTAAGAAACACTACAAAAATTGAATAAAGAAATCAAATGTAAAATTAAACATGGGTTTGTTACAACAACTTAACTAAATGCATGGGTGAAAGTTAAAAATTCTAATTATTTAATTAAACCTTTTAAGTTGCAAGAGTAGATACATTTACATTTACAGTGGCAGTCGTGGCCTAATGGTTAGAGAGTCAGACTGGTAAACTGGCACCTAACCCCCAATCTGGCTGCGTTTCACTCCACTTTTAGACACACACTTACGAATCCCTGCCACCATTTTGAAGTGTGTTCCACTTCGTGAAGTGGACGAGGGATTTATATGGGCAGACCCTTGCTCCCACGAGTCTACTTCATGTGTACAGTTCAGGCAGCTCCAGATACCACGATGCAACACGATTGTGACGTCACCGTATATTGCATTTAATTTACCCCAGCACAAACAACCCAAACACACCTATATACATGAATGCTGCAATAAATAATTTTGTAAGGGAAAAAAACAAAAATCAACTCAATAGTGGATTCCTAGTGATCAAGGGCTTAGGACGTTCCAGTTCAGCCCATTGCAAAGGTTCCACCAGTAGTGGGCACTCTAAGCAATGACGCACATCCGAGTGAATGAGACGGAGGGAAGTTAGTGAGTGAAAGGCATAATAAAAAACGAACTGGAACGCAGCCATTGCCCCACAGCAAAAATGGGGCTCTGGGTGTGTGTGTCCACGGTTTGCAGTGTGTGTTCACTACTTGCTACTCCTAATGTGTGTGCACTAACTGGGTGGGTTAAATGCAGAGGACAAAGTCACATTTCACATTGACATCATGTTTTAACTGTTTTGAAACACTATAATTATGTTAGCTATGTCAAACTTTTAAATGTAATATATAGCATATATGACTTACATTTCCTGCCCCCATTTTCTTCTGGAGGTTTTGTTGTTGTTGTTGTTGTTGCACCAAATCTGTAACAAAACCCATTTGAAGAAAGCATGATGGTGAATCACAATATGAATATGCAACAACAAAAGACACTTGTGCATTTGGAGATTTTCTGTTTTGTAAAATAAAAATATTATATTTATATATAATATATAATATTATATGTATAAATAAAAATATAAATGTCTCTGTTCCCTCCTTCAGGGAACGAGGCTTACATTAGCAACCTAGACGTTCCCATTTAGTCAGTCACGTTCAATGTTACATCTGACTTACGTCATGGGGCCCCTATGGAAAGCACCATAGCCACTGAACTGTTTTACGCGTGATGGAGATACAGATGCTGGCCACAACGTGCCTCTTTGGCAACTGCTCTCACAAATGTCGTAACCTACCCAGTGCCCAAAGTAAGCCAGAGGGAAGTCCTCCATACCGAAGGAGATGGAAGGGACAGGGTCTTACAAAGCTGCTGTTCCCATTCCCATTACCAAAGCCATTACCAAAATGCTGGGGAAGCATGCCCAATCCCAAAGGAGGGGAACGCTACGGTCCACACAATTAGTCCACACCCTGCCTGATATGAGGTAATGTGTGGAGGCTACACATATGGACTGACCCGTGGGGCATTACTACATATGGAAGATCTCTGGAGTAGGTCCTACCTAGCCTGGGGGGAACTGCTACCAGCAGAGAGACAGGGCAGAGCAGAGCCACCCTGGGAAAACAGGTTTATCGTCAGGTAAACGTGCACACGAGTACTGGGCCTGGCGTCAGACTCAGACACAGACCTCCGCTGTGTCCGACTGCCTAAGGATGCTGGAGGAACTCAAACAAGGTTAGCCAAGTGGGGAACTCACCTGAAGAGCAAGTAGGAACCACAAGCGAGACAATGAGCCAGTGAGACAATTCCCGCACATTGCCCATGGAAAACGGCACCCCAGCCAGTGGTGGAGGCATCTGTGGTGACAACAACATGCCTGGATACTTGTTTTAGGGGCACTCCGGCCCGTAAAAAGGCAAGGTCTGACCACGGGGTGATTGTTTGACGACAGCTCGATGTGATGGCCATGACTCGGCTGTGTAGCCAGTGCTGAAGCGGTCTCATATGCATCAATCCAAATGGCGAGACCACAGCTGCGGATGCCATATGCTCCAGGAGCCTCTGAAAATGCTTTAGTGGAACTGCTGTCTTCTGCCTGAACGTATTCAGGCAGTTCAGCACCAACTAAGCACGTCTGTTGGTGAGACGCACTGTCATGTTGACCGAGTCCCACTCCACACCGAGAAAAGAGATGCTCTGCACAGGGGAGAGCTTGCTCTTTTTTCCCAGTTGACCCGAAGCCCCAGAAGTCTGAGGTGCCTGAGGTCTCTGTGTTCGCATAACTAATCTCGGGACTGGGCCAGAATGAGGCAGTCTTCGAGATAGTTGAGGATGTGAATGCCCACCTCCCTGAATGGGGCAAGAGCAGCTTCCGCAACTTTGGTAAAGACACAAGGAGACAGCCCAAAGGGGAGGACCATGTACTGGTATTCCCGACCTTCGAACGCAAAGCTAAGTGTCGAGGTAAAATCAAGACATGGAAGTCCATTTCTGCGTGAGCATCTTGAATGGGAGCTTGTGAAGGGCCTGATTCAAGACACACAGATCCAAAATTGACCGTAACCCCCCGTTCTTCTTGGGACTGTAAAATCCTGATTTCATCTCGGCCTGCAGGACATGAGAGACCTCGCGGAGGTGAACAGGACGCTGCTGAACCTGGGGGAACGCCTGGCGAACTGAATCACATAGTCTGATTGTCCGAATGAGCCAATGGCACGGGCAGGGAAGCACTAGCCAGGCTCCCAAGCTCTGGGTGAAAATCTGAATGAATTGAGTAATGCCGAACCTATTTATACCTGTATGTCTGGGTGGGTGTGGCTCGGCATGCAAATCTCACTTGCCAATGTCCATTGGCTCATTCCGATGTAAGGTCGAACATGACTGAATGGGAAAGATCAGATTTAGATTTGACCCCGGATGCCGAATCCCTGCCAGAAGATATAAGTATTCTATCAACCTGAAAGTTTGACTGAGAAAGCCAGGGAAGAGCAGAAGCAGGAGACAAAGTGATGATTATAAAAGAGCAGAGTTTACTGAATAATCTTAGTCACGTATGTTTCAATGCTCAGACTTCGTCTAGATGTTACACTTTGTCCGACCAGTACAATACCAATGTGTTATTATACCAAGGGAAAACAATGGAAAATTACTGCTTCACAACATCGTCCTGTGATGTTAAAAAACTTGAAATGGAGACTCATTCTCTTATCTCCTACTCGTGAACCAACATCTCTTCAAACCACACAATCATAAGATTAAACAGCAATAGCAAGCATTGCCAGAGCAAGGAAATAAGTCAAATGGCGTATACAAAATGGTGCCGCCGTGTTTGGTCGCCGTTCAGGTCGCTCCGCGAAGACTGTGCTTTTATTTACTATTTTACTTTCTTTTACTCTCAGTTTTTGCAAACTTATCATCTGCATTGATCTACTATGACAGCAAAACTCTTTTGGACATTGGTTACCTCTACACTGGACTGTTTCAGGACACTTTCGCCGATACTCTGTGGCCATCTGAGATTCTTCGGAACGCCGAGTTGAACAATGGACAGAGCCGACAGCGAAGAACCAAGAAACACTGTGGGAAACGCGCTGGTATCCGTAACAGACTGAGGAAAAGGGCATTCAGTCCTCCTCTCCCGAGCATTCTTCTAGCAAATGTTCAATCCTTGGATAATAAGATGGACGATCTTAGAGCCAGGATAAGTTTTCAACGGGACATTAGAGACTGTAACATCTATTGTTTGTCTGAAACATGGCTCACGCCCGCGGTCCCGAACACAGCTGTGATGCCATCGGAGAACTTCTCTGTTTTTCAGATGGACAGAACAGCCGAGGCCGGTAAATCCAAAGGCGGTGGAGTATGCTTCATGATCAACAAGAAATGGTGCGATCCCAGGAACATCACCATTCTCTCGCGGTCCTGCTCACCTCATCTGGAACATTTAACAATCATTTGCCGCCCATTCTATCTGCCGAGGGAGTTTTCTGCGGTTGTCGCGACCGCTGTTTACATCCCACAGGCAGACACAGCGCTGGCTTTATCTGGCCTTCATGATGTTGCCAGCGGCATCATAAACAAACATCCCGACGCGGCATTCATTGTGGCGGGCGATTTTAACAAAGCAAACCTAAAGAAAGTCCTGCCAAACTTTCACCAGCACGTCTCCTGTCCTACACGAGGAGCAAACACGCTGGATCACTGCTACTCTCCGTTCAAGAACGCCTACAAAGCGCAGTCACTTCCAGCGTTTGGCAAATCGGATCATGCCGCCATTTTCCTCACTCCCGAATACAAAACAAAAACTCGTCCAGGAACCCCCGGTGAGGCGGGAAGTTAAGCGTTGGTCGCCCCACTCAGAGACCGCGCTTCAGGCAGCTCTGGATGATGTTGACTGGGACATGTTCCGAGCGAGTTCAGCCAACGTAAACGAGTTCACAGACGTGGCGCTTTGCTTCATCAACACGATTACAGAGCAAGCCACGCAAACAATAACAATAACGTCCTTCTCAAATCAGAAACCGTGGGTGGACAATTCAATCCGCGCGGCAGTGAACGCACGCACTGCTGCTTACAACGCCGGTCTCCATTCAGGGAATATGACTGAATACAGAACGTCCTGTTATGCTCTGCGGCGTGCAGTTAAAGCCGCAAAGCTCCGATATAAAGACCGAGTGGAGTCTCATTTCCAACTCAACGACTCGCGGCGCATGTGGCAAGGTCTGAGGTCCATCTGTTCGTTTGGATCTAAATCCTCTGCAGTGGGGAGCGCTGATCCGTCGCTTGTGAATGAGTTAAACTCTTTCTACGCTCGCTTTGACTGTAATCGCGGCAGCACGACTCCGCCAAGTGGCGCGTTAGAGGAAATTACTCAGAGCAGCAACAACCACGTGATCTCTGTCTCAGAGGATGAAGTTCGGAGAGCACTCAAGCGTGTGGACGTCAGGAAAGCTGCCGGGCTGTATGGTATTTCAGGTCGTGTTCTACGGTCCTGTGCTGATCAGCTCGCCGGGTTGTTTACATCTATCTTTAATGAGTCCCTCGCTACATCTGTGGTCCCCACCTCCTTCAAAAAATCCACCATCATCCCTGTCCCTAAGAACAGTAAACCCTCTTGCCTAAATGACTATCGTCCAGTGGCTCTCACGTCTATAGTCATGAAGGTCTTTGAGAGACTCATTAAAAACACCATTTGCGCCTACATTCCTGACACTTTGGACCCTCTTCAGTTTGCCTATTGTCCCAATAGATCGACTGAAGATGCCATCTCTCATGTCCTCCACTCCTCCCTCACTCACATCGACAGCAAAAGTGGGAACTACGTAAGGCTGCTATTTATTGACTATAGCTCAGCCTTTAACACCATAGTTCCCACCAAGCTAACCTCCAAACTCCTGGATCTCGGCCTGAATCCTTCTCTCTGCCACTGGATTGAGGACTTCCTCACTGGCAGGCCTCAGGTGGTGAGAATAGGCCAGTTCACCTCCACCTCCATCACCCTGAGTGTGGGAGCTCCACAGGGCTGTGTCCTGAGTCCCCTGCTCTACTCTCTCTACACACACAGCTCCACCTCTATCATCAAATTTGACGGCATACTTGGACGAGGTGGAGCATCTAACATCATGGTGCCAGGACAACTGTCTCTCTCTGAATGTTGGCAAGACCAAAGAAATGATTGTGGACTTCAGGAAGAGACAGCAACGGACATACTCCCCCCTCATGATCAGCGGGTCACCAGTAGAGAGAGTGAGCAGCTTCAAGTACCTGGGTGTAAACATCTCCGAGGACCTGACCTGGACTACTCACATTCAGACACAGGTGAAAAAAGCCAGGCAAAGACTGTACCACCTGCGCCAGCTGAGGAAATTCAGGGTTTCACCAGCTATCCTGAAAACTTTCTATTTAGGGGCGATAGAAAGTGTACTAACTCAGTGCATCACAGCATGGTATGGGAACAGCACCAGTCATGACCACAAAGCCCTGCAAAGAGTTGTGCGCTTATCCGAGCGTATCTCAGGGTCAGCTCTCCCGTCTCTGCAGGACGTCTACACCAAACGCTGCAAAGGTAGAGCTACTAAGATCATCAAGGACTCTAATCACCCTGCAAACCCTCATTTCACGCTGCTGCCATCTGGTAAGTGCTTCCGAAGCCTGATGGCCAAAACTGAGAGACTCAGGAGGAGCTTCTTCCCCCAGGCCATCAGACTCCTGAACTCAGTCACTTAACATCACGTGACTTCACTTCAGGATAAACGTTGATACACTGTCATTGCACTGCACTTTCTGTTCTCGTTGTTACTGTGTAACAACCTGTTATAAACCTGTTTGCACATTATACTCTTTATACATTTGTTAACCACATATTTATAAGTCTACAGTTTACTCACTGCACAGTCTACTTCAATTATTTTATTCCACTTTATTCTTATTTTTTTACTTTTTTTTCTCTTGACTTGATTATTTATAATTCTACAGATATATATATATATATATATATATATATATATATATATATATATATATATATATATAGATAGATAGTACTTTTTTATCCTATTTCTATATAATTTCCTCCTTGTGTTTTTAACTGTGAATTTGCACTGTCCATGGAGCGGACCTGTTTACATTTCACTGCCGGTTGTATATTCTGTATATAACTGTGTATGTGACAAATAAAACTCTTGAATCTTGAATCTTGAAATAAGTAATATAAAATAATATAAAATCATAAAATGACATAATAAAATTATTCAATGATAAAATAAAAATGTAAACAAAAAAATTTAAATAAAAAATAATATGAATAAATGATAAATCAAATGACAACTATATAAATGACTAATGATTATTAAATTAAATATAAAAACAAAAACAAAAAAACACCAATGTATGGCTGCTTTCTTAAAGTAAAACACACAGGTTGTTGAAAACCCTTAGATCATTCACTCACCAGGAGTCCGAGAAATTGCCTGGATCAATCTTTAACTATACAGTTGTATTTATATACCACTGTAACTCCTAAATCATGCCCATAACCTATAACAATCATAAACTGTTCTTACCTGCAGGTTAAAGATGTTAGGCGTATATATAATATTTCCAGGAAAAATCACTCTTACACTTGTTTTGAAAGTTTTCTCGAACCACCAAAGAATGGTTTGGTTTTACTCAAAAAGGTTTCAGAATAATACAAAGACAATAATTTAAAAAAGGCAAAAATAACAGAAAACGTGCAAGTCTTTACCCTAAGCACAGCCCACGAAAAACAGTGAGCAAAGCTTTTTATACTTGTACATATTATGGGGTGTGGCCTTAAGAAGCTAGGGCTGTCATTCTAATGCAACAATTCCTTATAAGGTAAGCTACTGGCCTTGGACTATAGCAATTATAATAATTTCCCACGGTCACCACAAGTTTGCAAAAAGCACACATCCATCCATCTCATCTTTCTTTGCAGCAGACACTTGAAGGCTTAAACCTCTGTTAAAACCACACTCACTTCATATAGCTGCCAGTCTTTTTTATCATCCCCTTTTTCAGGGATCCCATAGCCCTGCATGTGTTTAACACCAGGGCAAACAGTTATAAAACAGGCTCAGCTCATCAACACCTCTAAACCAGTAGATTAGAAAAACACAATCACACATAGTATGCAAACTTTGTTGCAAGGCAATGTTGAATTATGCTATATTTCAAGAAATGCTCTTGCAAATTGAATATTTCACAAGTGTGACATTCAAATTGGCTTTCTAACATATATCTTCTAACATCGTTTAATAACTTTTTATTCAGTCTCTCCATTTGTCTGATGACTCTTATCATCTGCTTGCCCCGCCAGATCAGTCCTCCACTGGGAGGATAGGTCCTTGCATGGTTTCTCCCTTCTTTTCTCCTTCTTCTTAGCTTTTTGGATTTGCTTGCCGTGGTCTTTCTGGAGTCGTTCAACTAGAAGATCGTCCATAGACAATTCGGAAGCCACATCATGCCCGGAGGGAGTTACCATGTGGAGAATACACGTATGGACTGGCCGTGGGCAGTGCAACATACGGAAGTCCCAGAGGTGGCTCCGGCCAATTTTAGGCGGGGGTCAACACCACACTATTCGATTTAATCTGACACATTTGTTACACTTAAATCATTTAGGAGAGATCTTGTTTCTGGGAATTCATCGGAAGAATTCAAGTTCACTTGTGGGCCATTTGGAGCCTGCACAACAATACACTAAATAATGTGTGCGTTAATTCACTGCAAACGCTCTCTGTGCTGCTCTACAGAAGCAGATGCACAGTGTATGAGGAAAGGTGTTGTCACGTATACTGTAGAGCTGGTCCAATCACAGATCGTGTGTTGTGATCAGGGATGGAATGGTCAATGACCAAGCACTGGCACTTTTTTGGTTGTGGCACAGGGAAGTCCCAGTGATGGCCAGTCCTTCCCTGAATTCGACACAGAATTCTCTGTTTTACACTTGTGTGATATGAGAAGTTATTCCCTGAAGCTGAACCCGATTAAACGTCATAACTGTTAAGGTAAACTGGAAATTATCATGCCATAGATAGACTAAGTACAAGCTTTTCAATCAACACACCACACATATAGAAAATGGTTCACTGTAGTTTTTTTATAATTTTTTTAAACAATATAGTAATGAGAAGCATGTTTTGCTACCATGATATGCACAGTTAAATTCTGGCAAAGTTTCAAAAATAACTTTTGGTAACACTTTAGTTTCGGGTACAATGCACTATTAACTAGTTCCTTATAGCATGCATATTAGTAGGATATTGGCTGTTTATTAGTAAAATTATAAAGCACATATTAATGCCTTATTCTACATTCCTAACTTAAAAGTATAAACGTAAAGATTATACATTCATACTTACTGTATTGTTAAACGTGGTGTATAAGATAAAATATGATTATTCTTTTATGGTTATTTCTTGGATTAATCCTTTCAAACATATTATTCTTGTATTGATCCATTTATGCTTTTTGTCTATTGTATTTTTAATATCATATACTCATGCATGTGTTCTATTCAGACCAGACATTTAGTTCACTTCTACTGTGTACATGCACAGTGTGGCTACTGGCTAGACATGCAATCTTATTTCCGTTTTCTGCTCAGTGTGGTATCCTGTCTAATATCTGTGCTATCTCGTTTGTTAAGTTTCACACGAGATGTTTATCCTACCTGGAATTAAGGTACAACTGTATTTGCATGAAGTCAGATGAACTGATTTTAACTGAGTTTTAAGAATGGCATGTCTGTGTTCTCATAATTAATACCAAGAGACCAAAGCTGATTCTTAGAAGATATTTCTGACCTTGAACCAAATGATCCTACATCTCTGGCTGACTTTTTGTTCTTGCATCTCGCTCATATGGCCTTCTCCTCTTCCTTTACTCTTCTGGCAATATTATTTTATATATTTGGTTATTTGATAGGACATTTGATATGACTTGCTTATTGATACTTTGTTACTTACTATTAAAAGCTGAGTATCACTTACAAATGTATCTAACTATTAATTGTTTTATTTAATTTTATTCTTTACATGTCAATAAAAATTGTAGTCATCACTCTGTCTGACTGAATCTTAGTTTATGCTTTACAATGTAGCTGTACAATATAGCAGTGTGACCATTGTTAAATCAAGAAACAGTTCAAGTCATTTACAGCAAACACAACCTGCTCTCCACGTGGATAATAATGTGAAATAACAGTTTGTTTAAAAAAAAAAGACAATAACAGCACGTTTCAGCCTGTCACCATCATGCAAACATTAAAACGTCTCGGTTACGTATGTTAACCCTCGTTTCCTGAAGGAGGGAACGGAGACGTACATTTGGGATCACTTCAGGGAGCCCCTATCAGCTTCGAGATATAGAGAACAGGCCAATGAGAATTGGCATGCGAGATTTGCATCTCGCGCTCCGCCCCGCATCGCGGGTATAAAGTGGAAGTGAAATGCAACCACATTTGTTTTTCACTGAGGAGCCGAACCAGTGACTCGGCCTGCAGTGATGGTACAGCAATTGTGGCGACGGGACGTACGTCTCCGTTCCCTCCTTCAGGGAACGAGGTTTACTATACGTAACCGAGACATTCCCTTTCAGTCGGTCACGTTCGACATACGAATTGGGATCCCTTTGGAACACGCCACAGTTGCTACCACTTCCAGTGCCCTGAGAGAGCCCCTCAGACCCCGGCTGTTCCGGGCGGGGAAATTCACGCAGGGAGAGTCAGAGCTGCTGTTCCGCAAGACCATTGGATAACGCTGGGAAAGTGTGCCCCGGGGGGGCCACTGCGGAAGCCACATCATACCCGGAGGGAGTTACCATGTGGAGAATACACGTATGGACTGGCCATGGGCAGTGCAACATACGGAAATCCCAAGGGTGGCTCCAGCCAATTTTAGGCGGGGGTCAACACCACACTGAGATGGCAGAGCTCGCTGCATCCCGAGGGAAAGACACGGGCTTGCCGAAGGAAGACTTACCGTGGAGAATATACATATGGGACCACCGTGGGGGTCACAACATATGGAACCCAGCCTAACACAAGTTCCACCAATGCATACGAGCGTTAGGCCTGGTGTCGGACGCTCCGCCACGTCTGACTGCCGGGGTTGTGGAGCACGAGCCAGCGCCCAGGAAGAAGCTACATCCCTGGTGGAGTGGGCTCTTAACCCCAGCGAGGCGGGCACGTCTTGGGTTTCATATACGCCAAGACGATGGCATCCACTATCCAGTGGGCCATCCTCTGCTTGGAGACAGCCTTTCCCTTCTGCTGTCCTCCGTAACAGACGAAGAGCTGCTCTGAGGTCCTGAAGCTTTGCGTTCTGTCCACGTAAGTCCGTAAGGTGCGGACGGGACAGAGAAAAGCTAGGGCTGGGTCTGCCTCCTCTGAGGGCAGCGCTTGCAGGATCACCACCTGGTCCCGGAAGGGAGTGGTGGGAACCTTGGGCACATATCCAGGCTGGTGTCTCAGGATTACGCGAGAGTTACCAGGCCCGAATTCCAGGCACGATTCCACGACCGAAAATGCCTGCAGGTCCCCTACCCTCTTGATGCAGGCCAATGCAGTCAGGAGTACTGTCCTCAGAGACAGAATTTTTAACTCAGCTGACTGCAAAGGCTCAAAGGGAGGCCTCTGCAGTGCGGTCAGCACCAGAGACAGGTCCCAAGAGGGTATAGAGAGAGGGCGAGGCGGATTCAGTCTCCTCGCCCCCCTCAGGAACCTTATGATCAGATCGTGCTTCCCTAAGGACTTTCCGCCTACGAGGTCATGATTGGCAGCGATAGCAGCCACATAAACTTTTAAACTTTGTACTACCTCGAACAGTTCACGAGTGGAGAGCCACTTGATCTCATTCGGAGCTGTGAGTACATGAAACCCGACAGAGCTTATAAAGAAACCAGAGAACTGCTTGATCGTCACTCTGGAGATGAAATGACCATTGCTACAGCTTATATCAAGAAGGCTATGGAATGGCCTCAGATAAGGCCAGAAGACAGAAAAGGATTGAATGCTTTTGCTTTGTTCTTGGTTGTATGTTGTAACACAGTGAATGATGTGGACTACATGGACGAAATGAACAATCCTACCAACATGAAGTCCATTTTATCCAAACTTCCATTCAAACTGAAAGAAAGATGGAGAAGTTGTGCTTATGACATTCAAGAAAGAACAAGAAAAAGATCCAGATTTTCTGATTTAGTGGAATACGTGTACCGACAAGCAAAGGTTGCCAATGACCCGCTGTTTGGAGATATCCTGGACTCCACTTCAAGTAATCAGAACAAAAGCTCAAAAAGGCAACCAAGCTGTGGCGAGGCGGGGGACCGTGAGAGCGGGCCGGTGGCGAATGTTAATGAGCGTCAGCTGTGCGCCACACCGGCCTTGCCTCATGGAGGAGTGACGGGAGTATAAAAGGAGGAGCGACGACATGGCAAGACGAGAGAGGACCAGGCCTGGAGTTTATGTTTGGTTTTTGTTTTGTTTTGTTTTTAGGCGGCAGTCGTCCGTGAGGGGCTGCCGCCGACGTTATGGTTTATTTTTGGATTAAAGTTTTGAAATGTCCCGCCTCCTTCTTCCCTATACACGTGAACGTCGTTACACAAGCATTAGAAAAAGTGAGTCTAAAAGAAGCAGCTTTGCTGTGAATGTGTCTGCTACCAAAAATAATGTCAGTAAAAGCCAACCTGAAAAGAAACCTTTTGCAGCCAAGTCAGCAAGTGTTTTTCAAAGTCCCCGTCTTTACTGCCAGAAGAACCATGCCCTGAATGCGTGCAACAAGATACGAGAACAGCCTCTGAAAGAAAGAATTCAGTTCTTTAAAATGAACGGCCTTTGTTTTGGGTGTCTGACGACCGGTCATATGTCCAAGGACTGCCTCTTGTCCAGATTGTTCACTCAAGCACCCAGCTATCTTGCACGTTGTTAAAGAAGATGTTTCATCAAAGAACAACCGTGCAGACAACAGATCACAAGGCACGAGTGAAGTCACAAGTGCTCTCGTGTCTGCAGGGTGCAGAAAAGGTGACTATACTGGGGCCGGGAACAGTGAGTGTATTCTTCCCATCGTACCTGTGCAGATAAAACACAAGAAAGACACAAAGATAATCAAGACCTATGCTTTCCTGGATCAAGGAAATACAGCGACTTTCTGCACTGAAGAATTGGCAAAGAAGTTGAATATGCGAGGCAGAAAGACAGAGTTCTTGCTTTGTACTATAGCACAAGAACAGAAAGTGTAACTTACTGATCTGAAGGTGTGTGGCTTAGAGGAGCAAGATTACATTCAGCTTCCCAATGTGTATACTCAGCCAGATATACCTGCAAAAAAGGCATCCCACAGAGGAAAGACTTGGAGAAGTGTTCTTACCTGAGTCGAGTCCATCTCCCAAAACTTGAAGTTGGTCAGCTCATCTGTGTCAACACGTACAAAGCCATGGAGCCATGGGAGATCATTAATAGCCAGAATGACGGACCACACGCTGTGAAGACAGCTCTTGGCTGGGTTGTTAATGGGCCAATCAGCAGATGCCAAGAGAAGGAATCAGATGATGGCAAAAGACAAAGTTTCCTTGTCAACAGTATTTCTGTGATAAGCATTGAAGACATGCTGATGAAGCAGTACAATGCAGATTTCCCAGAAAGAAGATGTGACAACAGACGAGAATAGTCGCAGCATGCATCAGCCCAGGTTGTGGATGGTCACATCCGCATCAAGTTGCCTTTGAAAGACGGCAAGGTGAAGATGCCATGCAACCGTGGTATTGCTGAACAGAGGCTTAACTCTTTGAAGAGGAAGTTCAGAAGGAATACAGACTTCTTTTAAGAGTACAAAGCTTTTATGGACAACATACTGGAAAAAGGCTACGCATTAAGGATTCCAGAAGAACAGTTGATTTGCAGTGATGAAAGAGTATGGTTCATTCCACACCATGGGGTTTACCATCCAAAAAAGAGGAAACTCAGTCGTCTTTGACTGTGCAGCAACTTAGTGTGTCACTAAATGACCAGTTATTGCAAGGGCCTGATCTAACTAACACCCTCATCGGAGTGTTACTCCTACTACCTATCAAGCTCATTTTAAGAGATCTCTGCCAAGAGAAGAAAGGTTGGGATGAAGAGAGCCACGAAAAGTCATGCCAGGCATGAATGAAGTGGCTGACAGACTTAGACAAGCTTTCAGAACTCAGTCTGAACATATGTTTCAAACCCCCTGCATTTGGGCCCACAAATGCTGCTCAAATTCACAATTTCTCAGACACTAGTCAAGATGGATATGGTGTTGTGTCGTATCTCTTGCTGACAAATGACCGGGGTGAGAGACATGTATCATTCTTCTCAGTATAAGTATGTCTACACCTCACAAAACCCAGCAGATCAGACTTCAAGAGGTTTGAAGATCCAGAGCTTCATGGAAAGTAAGAGCTAGTTTTAGGGGCCTAGTTTCCTGCAAAAAGAAGTTGAATGGCCAGAACAACCTGAACAGTGTCCTTACCTGACTGAAGATAATGTTGAGGTGAAGATATTCACTGCAGTGTCATGCACAAACTCAAACGAGTGCACAGATCCACTGAACCAGCTCGTTGAGTATTACTCCAGTTGGCATAAGCTGAAAAAGGTGGCAGCCTGGATTTTGCACTTGAGAAGGACGTTGCGGTACCAGAGCGAGAAGAGAAAAGAGTTTGAGCAGAACATACAGCAGAATGAGAATGATCCAGAGAAATGCAGATCTATGTGTTGAGAGTAGGAGGACGTTTGAACAGATCTGCGATGCCTGAGGAGGCCAAGCATCCTGCCATTCTACATAAACAGCACAGAACAGCTCACCTCATTGTCCACCACATACATCAAGAGTGTGGACATGGAGGTAGGAACCACATCTTAGCCATATTGCGACAATGGTATTGGATACCAAGAGCCAATGCAGCAGCAGGAAAAGGGATTTCAGAGTGCAACCCCTGCAGAAGACTGCATGCAAAGGCAAAAAACGGCAGATCTGCCACAAGACCGTCTGCTCCCTGACAAACCACCCTTCACCAACACGGGTGTCGATTATTTTGGACCTTTCGAGGTCAGAAGAGGACATGCAAAGGTTAAGTGTTATGGAGTCCTCTTCACATGTTTAACTGTCAGGGCAGTACATATAGAAGTAGCCCATTCTCTTGACACCGATTCATGTATTAATGCCATACGGCGTTTTCAAGCCAAAAGAGGTCAAGTGTCAATTATTTGTTCTGATAATGGCACAAACTTTGTCGGCGCTGAACGAGAGCTGCGTGAGGCATTGGCAGAGCTGGATCAGTCTCATATCAATGAAGTCATGATGAGAAAGGGTGTGCAATGGATTTTTAACCCACCTGCTGCGTCTCACCACGGCGGTATCTGGGAGCATCAAATCCATACAGTTAGAAAATTGCTGAGCTCTGTTGTGTAGCAACAACTCTTAGAAGATGAAGGACTACACACTCTCTTATGCAAAGTTAAGAGCATCATCAATGGGAGACCTTTAACCATGAACACAGATCACCCCAATGACCTTGAGCCGCTGACGCCGAATCATCTGCTCGTATTGAAAACACAGCCTAGTTTTCCACCTGGTGTGTTCGCTAAGGATGATGTCTACACCCACCGGCACTGGAAACAAATACAATATATGGCGGATCTTTTCAGGCGAAGGTGGACTCATGAATACCTACCGCTTCTGCAAGAATGGCAAAAATGGCTCGGCTTAAAGAGAAGTTTCAAGGTTGGAGAAACTGCCAAGAAACTCCTGGATGTTAGGCAGAATCATGAGGATGATGCCCGACTCCAAAGGCATTGTCCAAAGTGCTGAAGTCCGGACAAAGACCAGCATCATTCAAAGACCCATAACTAAACTTTGTTTGTTGCAGGGAGAAGACTGAAGATAGAAGAGAAAGACTTGAATAGAATTAAAATTACCAGTTTGAATAGTGAAAAGTATTTAGTTTTTAATACTTACCAGTTAATGTTTACCTTTAAATACTTTACTGTGAAGAGAAGAAGATTCTTGCTAAAAGGAATTGAGAAAGTGTTAAATGTAAGAGTGTAAATGGCTTAAATTTAAGTTTAAGTTGATAATTGATATGTTAAGGCCTAGTCAATTAGGGACCGGGATAAGCCATTTCTATGGAAGTAATAATATTTTGAGTTTATATTGTAAAACCTGAGAAAACCTTTGTTGCAAATGAAACATAAAAATTGAAATGTAAACAGTTAACCAGTGATCTAGTATAATGTAATTTGATTGGCTGTTAGATTTAGTATGAAAGAAATAGAACCCAGCACAGTCTTTTGACTTACACGGAACTGCACAGTTAATTTGTAAGAAAAGTAAAGATCCTAAGTTTTTTATTTTTATGTTTGAGATTCATAATTCAACAGTCAAACGAAGAACTTTGGATTCAAGACAAATGACATTTTATTAAAAATAAACAAAAATAGACTATAATGCCTGGAGGCAACACCATCATTTTTTCTTAAATTAACTGCACTCCTTACAATTGGTCTTCATTCTTCACAACTGGTCTTGCGTCCTAAACTGTTGTTCCCTAACAAAAGCATGAACATGTTTCTCTAGGTCTTGACTTGAAATATTTTTGAGATGATAGTATGCCGATTTAGTTATTGCTTTTACAATATTCTTTAACTACTGAAACTAAGGTCCGACTCCAGAATCACATTTGTTTTGTTTTTAGACCCCTAGCCTCGAAGTATGCGTTCACCAATTTCATCTTTGTTTCCAAACGCAATGAGTTCAGTTTTGTCTTTGTTTAACTGAAGAAAGTTTTGGTTTCATCAGTGCATTTGCACAGGGAGTCAATGGGCCTGTAGTTGTTAAGTGATAGTGCTAAGTAGATCTGGGTGTCGTCTGCATAGCTGTGGTAAGATTTGGTTCGTTCTGATTATTTGTCATGGATGTCCACTCAGACTTATGGTCACCTATACTCACATAATAACCTCTCCCTTCTAAGTATGACCTGAACCATTTGAGGACCATCCCAGAAACCCAGACCCAGTTTTCCAGCCTGTCAAGAAGAATGTTGTGGTCAACAGTGTCGAATGCAGCTCTGAGATCAAGTAGCACCAGAATTGATGTTTTGCCTGTGTCTGTATTGAGGTGAATATCATTTATTATCATTATGAGCTCTGTTTCTGTGCTGTGATGCGGTCAGAAACCAGATTGAAAATTGTCCAAATATCCATTTGATCTTAAGAATTTGTTCAGCTGATTGAAAACAACTTTATCTATTATCTTGCGCATGAAGGGATGATTTGAGATTGGTTGCTTAACATGGTTTTATCCAGATTGCTCTTTTTCAGGAGGGGCTTGACAACTGCAGGTTTCAGTGAGTTTGGAAAAGTCCCAGAAAGGATTGAGGAATTTACCACTTCTAGGAGATCGGCTAAAAAATGTTAAACACAGTTTTGAAAAAAGAAGAGGGGAGTGTGAGTAAGAGGGAAAAAAAGCAATTCATCGAGATTCTTCAGTAATTCTGGATCGATTTTGAAAATTCTCAATTCTGTGTAGAATTTAAATGTGATTGATGATCCGCTCTGTGCAGTCGTGTCTCTGGACCGGAGCTGCAGTGATTCACTGACACTGATGTGAAACCAGATTTCATTCACCCCAATGGAAAGCAAATTTACACTGTCTGAATCGTTCCCTATCCCCTATATAGTGCACTATGTGCCATTCACCATGTAGAAAATAGTAAATGAGTGAACAAGTGACTGATTTCAGACGCAGATTCAACTATTCATATTGTAGGGGGCGTGGCTTCAGATTCTAGACAGCATTTCATTGGACAGAAAATCTAATGAGAAGCTGAAGTGCAGAGTGATGTGATCAAAATCATTGATCCATATTGGCTGAAGTGAGAGACTGTAAGTTATGAATGCTTCTAAATGTGAATTTTGTCATTGTTTTGGAGCACACGATCTTATAAATAACAGTAAGGTTAACTTATTAATTCTAAAAGTCAAACTTTCATGACGACTTTAAGGGATTAAAAAGACAGGACAAACCACGTCATATTTCTAAAGAGATCTGTGCATTGGTGTGAATGCAGCTTACCGGATCTCACACTGTCTATGATGTCATCGTTAATAATTAAACAACAGTAAAGATGAGATAGAGAAAAATCACTCACAGCATAATCCTAAATACTGAAAACACTCTTTGTTTATTGCTTGCAATGTTTTTTTGTTCCTCTTTACTATTTACTAGCTTTTATGTTTTGAAGCTTTATTAGTTTATATATTTAAAATTCTTAAAAACATTTGTTTTAATTTAATTTTGTGTAATTTTTTTAAAAGTACTTATATACATTTATATATATATATATATATATATATATATATATATATATATATATATATATATATATATATATATATATATATATATATATATATATATATATATATATATATATATATATATACACTCACCTAAAGGATTATTAGGAACACCATACTAATACTGTGTTTGACCCCCTTTCGCCTTCAGAACTGCCTTAATTCTACATGGCATTGATTCAACAAGGTGCTGAAAGCATTCTTTAGAAATGTTGGCCCATATTGATAGGATAGCATCTTGCAGTTGATGGAGATTTGTGGACGCACATCCAGGGCACGAAGCTCCCGTTCCACCACATCCCAAAGATGCTCTATTGGGTTGAGATCTGGTGACTGTGGGGGCCATTTTAGTACAGTGAACTCATTGTCATGTTCAAGAAACCAATTTGAAATGATTGGAGCTTTGTGACATGGTGCATTATCCTGCTGGAAGTAGCCATCAGAGAATGGGTACATGGTGGTCATAAAGGGATGGACATGGTCAGAAACAATGCTCAGGTAGGCCGTGGCATTTAAACGATGCCCAATTGGCACTAAGGGGCCTAAAGTGTGCCAAGAAAACATCCCCCACACCATTACACCACCACCACCAGCCTGCACAGTGGTAACAAGGCATGATGGATCCATGTTCTCATTCTGTTTACGCCAAATTCTGACTCTACCATCTGAATGTCTCAACAGAATTCGAGACTCATCAGACCAGGCAACATTTTTCCAGTCTTCAACTGTCCAATTTTGGTGAGCTTGTGCAAATTGTAGCCTCTTTTTCCTATTTGTAGTGGAGATGAGTGGTACCCGGTGGGGTCTTCTGCTGTTGTAGCCCATCCGCCTCAAGGTTGTGCGTGTTGTGGCTTCACAAATGCTTTGCTGCATACCTCGGTTGTAACGAGTGGTTATTTCAGTCAAAGTTGAATCAGTCGGCCCATTCTCCTCTGACCTCTAGCATCAACAAGGCATTTTCGCCCACAGGACTACCGCATACTGGATGTTTTTCCATTTTCACACCATTCTTTGTAAACCCTAGAAATGGTTGTGCGTGAAAATCCCAGTAACTGAGCAGATTGTGAAATACTCAGACCGGCCCATCTGGCACCAACAACCATGCCACGCTCAAAATTTCTTAAATCACCTTTCTTTCCCATTCTGACATTCAGTTTGGAGTTCAGGAGTTTGTTTTGACCAGGACCACACCCCTAAATGCATTGAAGCAACTGCCATGTGATTGGTTGATTAGATAATTGCATTAATGAGAAATTGAACAGGTGTTCCTAATAATCCTTTAGGTGAGTGTATATATATATATATATATATATATATATATATATATATATATATATATATATATATATATATATTAAGATTTATTAATAAGATTAATAGGGGAAAAAGTAGATTAAGAATCGGATCGTGACTCCCAGTATCGGAACTGGATCAGATCGTGAGGTGCCTGAAGATTCCCACCCCTATTAGGAATCACAAAACTATAATCCCCACTATACACCCCAAAATCATAAAAAAAGAAATAAAAATTCCCACCACCTTTGAAGTTGTGGTGCCACCCTTTTAGCACCATCTGATGTTAATTTATAATTTCACTTTGTACTGTAACTTGATGTAAAGTCAGGGCAGGTGTTCACGAAAACAAAGCAGTCCAAAGAGGTGAACGGTAACCCATGGAAAACCAAACTCCAGCACCAGTAACAGTCCAGATGGTCAGCAGCAACAGAGCTGTCCGAGATCAATGGTTTCTGGAGAGCAACGGGAAACTGCAGCATAAACTGGGCAGAGAAAAAAAATGTGAGATAAAAAGAAAACAAAACTAGACAAGAAAAAATTGAGCAGCTGAACAGCAAGAAGCACAGAACACACGGGCAAAGAGGAAGGAAGCGTTGATATAGCACAGAAATCAAGCAATAAGGGGAGACAGACGAGCGCAAACAAGCACAGCTGTGTGTGAACTCAAAAACAAAGAAAGAAGAAATCAGAAGGAAACCTGCGTCTGCACCGCGTCTGGTAGTCGGTTCCTCTTCGCTCTGTGCTGCCGTTCGAATGATCCAGCAACCACAATCTGAAAGCATCAAATAAACACTAATTTTTTGAATTGCACAAGAAAACTGACGCTGTTAAAAAAATTAAAAATTAAGATGATGCTTTATCAAAAATAGCATAAACGGGAAATGTAAGTTCTTTTGCAAAAAATTTTGCTACAGGTCACAGGCTTGACCGTCACCCCATTTATCAGTTTCTTACAGTTTTTACGGTCTCCATGCATCAAGGACACATCTTCTGTTTTCCCATATTTTTATAAAGATTTAAGTATAATTTCACTTTTTAACGCTGAGCAATTTGTAGAGCCATTTTATTAGGCAAAGGGATTTGCTTATGATTTTTTTTCTGTTTTTTTTTCTAATTTTTTTTTTCTTTTACTGAGATTATGACATTATAATTATTTCATGATCCTCTGTCATCATATGCATCAATTAAAATTTGAATCAATACAATAACTCTTACTTTTAAGCATCTCTAATTCTTGGCTGTTGCGTCGCACAGGTTTCGTTGTTTCAGCCCTCTTCTCCAGTTCCTGCTCCCTTTTGTCCAGTTCCTGCTCCCTTTTGTCCAGTTCTTGCTCCCTTTTGTCCAGTTCCACCGCTCTTCTATCCAGTTCTCCCTCTGGCTCACTTGACTGTATATATGATGTGACATTAAGATTGTATTTTTACAAGTTTATTTTTTTTCTCTCATTGATTCTTTTATATTTCATTAATTTATTGGGACTATCCACTGTAAATGAGTGAATTCAGAGTATACACTGTATCCATTCGGAACACTGTGGCCACAGACACACTATTAAGTGACAACCGTATTTAGGAGTGAATCCCCTAGATTCAGAGATGGGCATAAAGACATGTGTGTTTCAGACATCTATCGATTCGATACGATACCTTGGGTTAAATGGGTTTAAGACGTCGTCTGTGCACAAAATGCCAAATAGCAGCCATTTCTATACTTATTTCACTGCAGCTTATTATTTGTGGTGAACATTGCTAAATAAATTACATTGGTTTATGATACCACAACAAATAGTAGGCAAACTAATGTAAGTAATTTCTCAAGCCATTTCTGAATTACTGAACTATTGTGACGGGGTAGCCGTGATGACCTTTGAGTTTCTGGGATGTATGATGGATGATATGTGTCACATATGCTCTGTGTCTTTTCTTGGACTTTTACATTGAAGTGTTTCCTGTGCTTTATTTTGTAGTTCTTTGTAGTTTTTCATGTTGATTAGTCTCCCCAGGTGTATCTTTTTTCTTTGTTACTGTTGTTAAGCTTGTTTGCCCCTGTGTATACAGCCTTGTGTTTCATTTGCTCTCTGTCAGTTGTTGAATGTTATGGTCCCTGTTTTCAGTTAGCTTTTGTTCCTTGTGTTCCATTTTTCCTTTCGTTTGTATAGTTGTTTCTTTATTAAAACCCCTGCACGTAGATCCATGCCTCAGCCTGCTTTCTCCGGATGTTACAATATGACAATAGTTTTTTTCTGAAATGAAACGGTAAAATACTGAAGAAGTGACTCTCAGAGCAGCTGTAGAGATGAAGATCATGCATTCATGTCATCATACATGATGTTATCATACATCATACATAAAATTTTTCATTTTTCAAGAAAATGAAAAATGGCGCCGCTGTGTTTGGTCGCCGTTCAGGTCGCTCCGCGAAGACTGTGCTTTTATTTACTATTTTACTTTCTTTTACTCTCAGTTTTTACAAACTTATCATCTGCATTGATCTACTACGACAGCAAAACTCTTTTGGACATTGGTTACCTCTACACTGGACTGTTTCAGGACACTTTCGCTGATCCTCTGTGGCCATCTGAGATTCTTCGGAACGCCGAGTTGAACAATGGACAGAGCCAGCGGCGTAGAACAAAGAAACACCGTGGGAAACGTGCTGGTATCCGTAACAGACTGAGGAAAAGGGCATTCAGACCTCCTCTCCCGAGCATTCTTCTAGCAAATGTTCAATCCTTGGATAATAAGATGGACGATCTTAGAGCCAGGATAAGTTTTCAACGGGACATGAGAGACTGTAATATCTATTGTTTGTCTGAAACATGGCTCACGCCCGCGGTCCCGGACACCGCTGTGACGCCGTCGGAGAACTTCTCTGTTTTTCGGATGGACAGAACAGCCGAGGCCGGTAAATCCAAAGGCGGTGGAGTGTGTTTCATGATCAACAAGAAATGGTGCGATCCCAGGAACATCACCATTCTCTCGCGGTCCTGCTCACCTCATCTGGAACATTTAACAATCATCTGCCGCCCATTCTATCTGCCTAGGGAGTTTTCTGCGGTTGTCGCGACCGCCGTTTACATCCCACCGCAGGCAGACACAGCGCTGGCTTTATCTGGCCTTCATGATGTTGCCAGCGGCGTCATAAACCAACATCCCGGACGCGGCATTCATTGTCGTGGGCGATTTTAACAAAGCAAACCTAAAGAAAGTCCTGCCAAACTTTCACCAGCACGTCTCCTGCCCCACACGAGGAGCAAACACACTGGATCACTGCTACTCTCCGTTTAAGAACGCCTATAAAGCGCGGTCACTTCCAGCGCTTGGCAAATCGGATCATGCCGCCATTTTCCTCACTCCCGAATACAAACAAAAGCTCCTCCAGGAACCCCCGGTGAGGCGGGAAGTTAAGCGTTGGTCACCCCACTCAGAGACCGCGCTACAGGCAGCTCTGGGCGATGTGGATTGGGACATGTTCGAGCGAGTTCAGCTGACGTAAGCGAGTTCACAGACGTGGCGCTTTGCTTCATCAACACGCTTACAGAGCAAGCCACGCAAACAATAACAATAACGTCCTTCTCAAATCAGAAACCGTGGGTGGACAATTCAATCCGCGCGGCAGTGAACGCACGCACTGCTGCTTACAACGCCGCCTCCATTCAGGGAATATGAATGAATACAGATCGTCCTGCTATGCTCTCAGACGAGCAGTTAAAGCCGCAAAACTCCGTTATAAAGACCGAGTGGAGTCTCATTTCCAACTCAACGACTCGCGCGCGCATGTGGCAAGGTCTGAGGTCCATCTGCTCCTTTGGATCTAAATCCTCTGCAGAGGTGAGCGCTGATCCGTTGCTCGTGAACGAGTTAAACTCTTTCTATGCTCGCTTTGACTGTAACCGCGGCAACGCGACTCCGCCAAGTGGCGCGTTAGAGGAAATTACTCAGAGCAGCAACAATCACGTGATCTCTGTCTCGGAGGATGAAGTTCGGAGAGCACTCAAGCGTGTGGACGCCAGGAAAGCTGCTGGGCCGGATGGTATTTCAGGTCGTGTTCTGCGGTCCTGTGCTGATCAGCTCACCGGGTTGTTTACATCTATCTTTAATGAGTCCTCGCTACATCTGTGGTCCCCACCTCCTTCAAAAAATCCACCATCATCCCTGTCCCCAAGAACAGTAAACCCTCTTGCCTAAATGACTATCGTCCAGTGGCTCTCACGTCTATAGTCATGAAGGTCTTTGAGAGACTCATTAAAAACACCATTTGCGCCTTCATTCCTGACACTTTGGACCCTCTTCAGTTTGCCTATCGTCCCAATAGATCGACTGAAGATGCCATCTCTCATGTCCTCCACTCCTCCCTCACTCACATCGACAGCAAAAGTGGGAACTACGTAAGACTGCTATTTATTGACTATAGCTCAGCCTTTAACACCATAGTTCCCACCAAGCTAACCTCCAAACTCCTGGATCTCGGCCTGAATCCTTCTCTCTGCCACTGGATTGAGGACTTCCTCACTGGCAGGCCTCAGGTGGTGAGAATAGGCCAGTCCACCTCCACCTCCATCACCCTGAGTGTGGGAGCTCCACAGGGCTGTGTCCTGAGCCCCTGCTCTACTCTCTCTACACGCATGACTGTTTGTCCACACACAGCTCCACCTCTATCATCAAATTTGCTGATGATACTGTTGTCCTGGGCCTCATTTCCAACAACAATGAGACGGCATACTTGGACGAGGTGGAGCATCTAACATCATGGTGCCAGGACAACTGTCTCTCTCTGAATGTTGGCAAGACCAAAGAAATGATTGTGGACTTCAGGAAGAGACAGCAACGGACATACTCTCCCCCTCATGATCAGCGGGTCACCAGTAGAGAGAGTGAGCAGCTTCAAGTACCTGGGAGTAAACATCTCCGAGGACCTGACCTGGACTGCTCACATTCAGACACAGGTGAAAAAGCCAGGCAAAGACTGTACCACCTGCGCCAGCTGAGGAAATTCAGGGTTTCACCAGCTATCCTGAAAACTTTCTATTTAGGGGCGATAGAAAGTGTTTTAACTCAGTGCATCACAGCGTGGTATGGGAACAGCACCAGTCATGACCGCAAAGCCCTGCAAAGCGTAGTGCGCTTATCCGAGCGTATCTCAGGGTCAGCTCTCCCGTCTCTGCAGGGCGTCTACACCAAACGCTGCAAAGGTAGAGCTACCAAGATCATCAAGGACTCTAATCACCCTGCAAACCCTCATTTCACGCTGCTACCATCTGGTAAGCGCTTCCGAAGCCTGATGGCCAAAACTGAGAGACTCAGGAGGAGCTTCTTCCCCAGGCCATCAGACTCCTGAACTCAGTCACTTAACATCACGTGACTTCACGCCAGGATAAACATCGATACACTGACATTGCACTGCACTTTCTGTTCTCGTTGTTACTGTGTAACAACCTGTCATAAACCTGTTTGCACATTATACTCTTTATACATTTGTTAACCACATATTTATAAGTCTACAGTTTACTCACTGCAAAGTCTACTTCAATTATTTTATTCCACTTTATCCTTATTTGTTACTTTTTTTTTTTTCTCTTGACTTGATTATTTATAATTCTACAGATATATATATATATATATATATATATATATATATATATATATATATATATATATATATTTTTTTTTATATCCTATTTCTATTATAATTTCCTCCTTGTGTTTTTAACTGTGAATTTGCACTGTCCATGGAGCGGACCTGTTTACATTTCACTGCCGGTTGTATATTCTGTATATAACTGTGTATGTGACAAATAAAACTCTTGAATCTTGAATCTTGAATTGAATCATACAGTGAAGCTAGTGTCATACTTTCTGCGTGCGTGAGGGTCCGCGTGACGTAAAAATCGTTGGGTGTACGCGGAGGCTCTATGCAGACATCTGCATGCCTCCCATTTTTGGACACTAGGCTACAAAAGCACCAACATGGACTTTGAATTTGAAGAGAGACTGTGAAGAAGTCCGTCGCTACCCGCACCTCTACAATCCGTCGTTAAAACAATATAAGACAGCCAGATGTGCAATAATTTGTGGAAAGAAAATGGAAGTGTGGAAGTGTACACTCCGATCTACTGCGCATGTAGATAGAACACGTCGTCCACCGAGCGTACCCCAACATACACTTTCAGAAGTATACAAATAGTCCGTGTCCATGCTGCCCACAGCTGTTCGTCTTTGTGTCCGGATTGGAGTATACCGGCAGAGGCTGAAAAGAGTCGTATCTGGGCACCTCGGACAAATGCCTAATGGCGCTGCTGGTGTTCAAGAGATTCAAGAGTTTTATTTGTCACATACACAGTTATATACATGTTCATAGACTCATAGGCACTGCACTTCTCATCCAGTGTGCGATCCCCTTCAGTGTGTGTGGTAAATGAAATTGTGGGTCTGCGCCATTCACTCACACAGAGACACATGCAGAACATGCAGGATTCATATTTAAATTGTATTTTTGCAGTTAGTCTACAGCCCTGCACTTAGTTAAACACAGAAGCGACTGAAAGCAGCTACCTATAAGTAGGTACCGAATATCCTCAGTACTACCGGTACTAAAGAAATGCTGGTATTGTCACATTTTCAAAATGTCAGTACCGACATACCGGTACTTTTGACATGCCTACCCTCAGCCGTCCACAGAAAAGTGAACACTCATACATGACTGAGTTGAAAAGTTAACAAGAAAGAGGGGTAGATAATGTACAGGCAGTATAAGCATGCATGTTAGCACATTATATACATTAGTTTATTAACACTTAAGAAAAGTATGACCACAACCCAAAAGTGAAACATTCAATTTTCCTTAGTTGAGAACCATGAACATGCAAGAACATTAACAATTAATACTCTTAAGTAACACTCTAACTTCGTCTGCCATCCTTAACACAAGTCAAACCTTTGTGTATGGTAGGGGTTAGTCCACTTATTCACCGTCCAATCAGAAGTAATTTTAGGGACCTTTCTCTGTCTCAGTGCATAACGCCCTTGACCTGAGTAAGTCATGAGAGTTAGAGACAGCCTCATCATCAAAACTGTCTGATGCAAGGTCAAGTGAGAGTTACACTGTTCCGGAGAATGTTCATCACCATCACCGAGTGTCGATTCAAATGTTTATTTGAGTGGTCAGTATCAACCCTCTGGTCAGCATTAACAGATTCTTCTGTGTCTGTTTGAGAATCAAAGTCCTCATCTAAAAGTAGTGACATCTCAACACCACCATTGGAACTTACTGTAGGCATGGCTATATTCTATAAATGAAACACGCAAGCATCTTCTCCGGTGTCCACACTCGAAGGTTTGTAGTTGACACTAGACAGTTTCTTAGAGACGCAAAATGATCAAGCATACACTGGGGCCAGCTTGGCTGTAAAGTTTGCATCAGCATCAGATTTTGGATGAGTCTTAACCCTGACTAAGTCCCGGACTAAGCATATGAAACTGAGTTGCTTTTGGTCATAGTAATGCTTTATTTTTGTATGGCTTGCCACCAGAGTGGCTCTGGCATGATCGTGAGCAACTTTTAAGGAACCTCTCAAGTTCTCAGGGTAAAGCACATAAGGATCATCCGCTCCCTCAGTACTTGGCTGTTATCAAATCAAGAGGTGTTTCCAACTCACAGCCATGTAACAACATTGCTTTAGAGTGGCCCGTGCTCTCATGGGGTGCAGTACGAAGAGTGTAACAGATTTGTAGAAGATGTCCCACAAAGTGTGCTTGTCCTCCACGTATGCACATATAGCAGTTTCAAGTGTGCGGTTAAGGGTGGTACGCCATCGTCAGTCGGTGTTCAGTACCAAGGGCAGCAAGCACATGCTCATAAAGATTGCTTTGCAATCTTTTTTACAAATGGGGTCCCATGATCTGATATGAAGTAGGTTGTCGCACCATGCCGGGCAAATATCTCACTCAGAAACTTACTTGCTGCCACTTGAGCTGTCACTGACCGCACTGCATTTACTTCTACCCATTTTGAAAAGTAGCCAGCGAAGATGATTAAATATTCGTTTCCACTCTGAGTACGAGGAAGCGGACCCACAAAATCTACTCCTGTGTATTCCCAGGGTTTCACTGGTTTGATCAGAACCATCAGGCCTGCTGGTTTTCTGTGGCTCGGCTTCGTCAACTGGCACACAGGACATGATATAATGTATCTTTTCACATCTGTCGCCATTTTGGCCAAAAGAACCTTTGTTTCAGCCTGGCCAGCATTTTTGTCACACCCAGGTGGCCAGCTGTAGGATGGTTCTGATCATATTTGAGTACAGTGGGTCGAATTACTGTTGGGGCATATAACTCAAGCTGCTTCATTGGGTGGAGACTGCAGGTTATCTTAGGGTCCCTGAAATAAAGCAGACCATCATGAATAACATGTTCTTCATCTGTGCCGCCCCTTCAAAGTTTCGAAGAAGACCGCCAACCACTATGTCTCCATTTTGTAACTGCCTCAACTGCTCTCTGTCTGTGATCATGATTGAGGAGAGACTGCGCAGATCCAACACAGCTATGACCGCATGTGGCGGAAGAATGTCAATAGGGCCCTCACTATGCGGCAGTGGGCTACATGATAAAGCGTCTGGAACTTTATTTTGAACACCCGGCCAGTGGACAATGTTAAAGTCAAAATCCTGTAGGCGCAAGGACCATCTTGCTAGTCATCCAGAGGGGTTGGGACAGTTCATCAGCCACCTCAGGCTGTTGTGGTCAGTATAAATGGTTACATGAAGGCCCTCGATGTAAGGCCTGAATGTTCCAGAGCCCAATACACTCTTTCTCAGGTGTTGAGTAAGGCCTTTCTGCTTTGTGCAATGCTCTGCTTGCGAAAGTTACAACCACATCTCGCCCCACGTCATCCTTCTGCATCAAGGCCGCACCAAATCCCAAGTCACAAGCGTCAGTGTGGATGAAGAATAGGTGTGTGACATCTGGGAGGCACAGAATGTGTTCAGATGTAAGGCAGATGTAAAGACTCTTCCAAGTGTTGCTCAAAGGTCAGGGATGCGACGGCGATATCATACACTCAGCATACACTGCACAGCACTTATACAAACCCGATTCCAAAAAAGTTGGGACACTGTACACATTGTGAATAAAAACAGAATGCAATGATAATGATAGGGAAAAATAAGTTTATTTTAAATTTCATGGCATCAACACATCTCAAAAAAGTTGGGACAAGGCCATGTTTCCCACTGTGTGGCATCCCCTCTTCTTTTTATAACAGTCTGCAAATGTCTGGGGACTGAGGAGACAAGTTGTTCAAGTTTAGGAATAGGAATGTTGTCCCATTCTTGTCTAATACAGGCTTCTAGTTGTTCAACTGTCTTAGGTCTTCTTTGTGGCATCTTCCTCTTTATGATGCGCCAAATGTTCTCTATGGGTGAAAGATCTGGACTGCAGGCTGGCCATTTCAGTCCCTGGATCCTTCTTCTACGCAGCCATGATGTTGTAATTGATGCAGTATGTGGTCTGGCATTGTCATGTTGGAAAATGCATGGTCTTCCCTGAAAGAGATGACGTCTGGATGGGAGCATATGTTGTTCTAGAACTTGGATATCCCTTTCAGCATTGATGGTGCCTTTCCAGATGTGTAAGCTGCCCATGCCACTCATGCAACCCCATCCCATCAGAGATGCAGGCTTCTGAACTGAGCGCTGAGAACAACTTGGGTTGTCCTTGTCCTCTTTAGTCCGGATGACATGGTGTCCCAGATTTCCAAAAAGAACTTCAAATTTTGATTGGTCTGACCACAGAACAGTTTTCCACTTTGCCACAGTCCATTTTAAATGAGCCTTGGCCCAGAGAAAACGCCTGCGCTTCTGGATCATGTTTAGATATGGCTTCTTTTTTGACCTATAGAGTTTTAGCCGGCAGCGGCGAATGGCACGGTGGATTGTGTTCACCGACAATGTTTTCTGGAAGTATTCCTGAGCCCATGTTGTGATTTCCATTACAGTAGCATTCCTGCATGTGATGCAGTGCCGTCTAAGGGCCGAAGATCACGGGCATCCAGTATGGTTTTCCGGCCTTGACCCTTACGCACAGAGATTGTTCCAGATTCTCTGAATCTTTGGATGATATTATGCACTGTAGATGATGAGAACTTCAAACTCTTTGCAGTTTTTCTCTGAGAAACTCCTTTCTGATATTGCTCCAGTATGTTTGGCCACAGCATTGGGGGAATTGGTGATCCTCTGCCCATCTTGACTTCTGAGAGACACTGCCACTCTGAGAGGCTCTTTTTATACCCAATCATGTTGCCAATTGACCTAATAAGTTGCAAATTGGTCCTCCAGCTGTTCCTTATATGTACATTTAACTTTTTTTCCGCCTCTTATTGCTACCTGTCCCAACTTTTTTGGAATGTGTAGCTCTCGTGAAATCCAAAATGAGCCAATATTTTGGCATGATATTTCAAAATGTCTCACTTTCAACATTTGATATGTTATCTATATTCTATTGTGAATAAAATATAAGTTTATGAGATTTGTAAATTATTGCATTCCTTTTTTATTCACAATTTGTACAGTGTCCCAACTTTTTTGGAATCGGGTTTGTAGATCAAACATTGAGAACATTGTTCATCACCCTCTGAAACGTAGCTGGGGCTTTACAGAGTCCAAAAGGGAGAACTTTGAATTGAAATAGGCCAAGGTGTGATGTGAAAGCTGTCTTTGGTCTTGACTGTTTCTCCACTGACACCTGCCAGTACCCTCGAGCCAAATCAAGAGTCGAAAGAAATTTTCCACAAGCCAAGAAATCCAATGATTCATTGATTCTGGGCAGTGGGTACAAATCCTTAAGTGTAAGGTGATTAAGGCCTCTATAGTCTATGCAAAACCTGTGGTCTCCACATGGATTCTTGACATTTATAACAGTTACTACATTGACTGGAAGAAGGTTTGATGATGTTTTCTTCCAGCACCATCAGAATCTTATCCTCGATGATTTGTTTCTTAGCTGGCGAGGTCTGGAATGGGGGAAGGTGAACTGCTTTTGCAACACTAGTGTTGATTACGTGCTCCACCAATGAAGTATGCCCCAGGTGTAAACAAGCTCCAAAAGTCTTTCAGAAGTTCCCACAATTTCCCTTTTTGCAACAGTGCAAGAAGCACTGTTGGCAAGCTGAATAGGGGGGAAAATCCAAGGTTGAACCTTCTGAGAATGTTGCAAGACATCAGAAATCATATTTGTACAAACTGCCGAAAGTGAGGCAGTGGTGTCCAGCGCTACATTGATGACCTTATGACAGAAATTCATTTTAACAATAAATGGTGTATTTCAAAATGAAGAAGTACAGTTCTCCACATGTCCAAAACCAAGCGACTCAGGTGGGGACATAAGGCAAGGGAGAGGCACATTTATCTTCTGGAGGGAGGATTACCTCTGTGCCTCATACTAGTCATGTCATTTAAAAAAAAAAAATGTATTCATTATTATTTCAATGACTGATGCTTTTGTATTATATTCCGGCAAGAGTGGCCGTTATCAGCCCAATAATGGATAATTAAACCAGAACCGTACCAGCTGGCCTGGATCGGCATGGGATGGAACAATTACATAATAAGAACCATTCGGCCCAATGGAGGAAAAGTGGCTATGTCTAATGTTTACGTTTTAGGTGGCATGAGAAAGTCACATAACCCACAGATTTCCAGAAATACAAAATTTGAATAGGATTTAAAACCACATATGAATGTAGTTCGAAACACATTTCATGTGATTTTTTGCAGTTCACACTTGCTAAATCTGATTGGATTTAATTCGGATATGCACAAAAATCAGATTTTGAGAGACAATCTGAACGTAGCCTTATGCCAAGTTCAGACTGCACAATTTTCAAACTCGTTGCATCACTGCTCTTTTCACACTGCGCGATGGATCGGAGACAGGAGGTTTCACACTGCATGACTGTACAAGAGGAAGAATCGCAGACAACTCTGCCTTGGCCACGAACTACATTTCACAACCAAACACACACGAGATATGACAAGAAAACAACACAAGATCACCCATGCATCAGACTGAAGTTCTCGTGCAAGACTGGAATTGTTATTAAAAATGATAGCCTGCAAGAAGCCTGTAATTCAAATTGTCTGGGTGCTGATCTGCAGCAAAAAGGAGAAAGAAAAAAATATATAATGGCGGAGGAAATTGTTGGGGAGACACATGGAGCAAAGATTGTGTTCTGCAAAGAGAGTTGGAGGTGAATAAATAATTTTGCAATGTGCTGCTGCTGCTGGTCGAGCAAATGTGTGTGCTTTGTTTCTGTTTAATAAATTGTAAATATATCTATTAAAATCCTGATATTCTGGTCCATAACTCCTCTCTGAACCTCCCGCTGCCCTGTATCTTGCTCTCTCATTGGCTGTTGTTCATTGCCGATGTCATTTTCAGTCAGAACTCAGTTCACACAGCAGGATTTTGAATCACCAGTCCAGATATTTAGCATGCCAAATATTCTCTCAGATCGCATCTTTGATCATTCACACTGCATGATTGTCACTCACGTGGACAAGCACCAATTTGCCTGTGATTTCAGGCCTTTGTCAGCGATTTCGCCTGTTGGCAAGTCAAAATTGGAGCTAAAATCATGCAGTGTAAACTCTGCATTAGAACACCCATTCATGACGACTCAACAGCTCAACAATAAAGTATGTGAACTTTTATGTGAAATTATTTTACATTTGATTAATTATTTCTAGGAGTGTGCATTAAGTTCACTCTGTAAACAAACAAAGTCTTTCTTTTTATTTATTTATTTTTTTAAATAAAGTGTATAGCCTACTGACTGGGATTATTTTTTTACTGGGTGTGTTGTGTGTAAATACAGTATGAATAATAAAATAATAAAAAATATTATAGCCAATTAATGATCTGTCTGCCAAGCTCTGATATACACTCACCTAAAGGATTATTAGGAACACCTGTTCAATTTCTCATTAATGCAATTATCTAATCAACCAATCACATGGCAGTTGCTTCAGTGCATTTAGGGGTGTGGTCCTGGTCAAGACAATCTCCTGAACTCCAAACTGAATGTCAGAATGGGAAAGAAAGGTGATTTAAGCAATTTTGAGCGTGGCATGGTTGTTGGTGCCAGACAGGCCGGTCTGAGTATTTCACAATCTGCTCAGTTACTGGGATTTTCACAACCATTTCTAGGGTTTACAAAGAATGGTGTGAAAAGGGAAAAACATCCAGTATGCGGCAGTTGATGCTAGAGGTCAGAGGAGAATGGGCCGACTGATTCAAGCTGATAGAAGAGCAACTTTGACTGAAATAACCACTCGTTACAACCGAGGTATGCAGCAAAGCATTTGTGAAGCCACAACACCAAAGCTCACCAAAATTGGACAGTTGAAGACTGGAAAAATGTCACCTGGTCTGATGAGTCTCGATTTCTGTTGAGACATTCAGATAGTAGAGTCAGAATTTGACGTAAACAGAATGAGAACATGGATCCATCATGCCTTGTTACCACTGTGCAGGCTGGTGGTGGTGGTGTAATGGTGTGGGGGATGTTTTCTTGGCACACTTAGTGCCAATTGGGCATCGTTTAAATGCCACGGCCTACCTGAGCATTGTTTCTGACCATGTCCATCCCTTTATGACCACCATGTACCCATTCTCTGATGGCTACTTCCAGCAGGATAATGCACCATGTCACAAAGCTTGAATCATTTCAAATTGGTTTCTTGAACATGACAATGTGTTCACTGTACTAAAATGGCCCCCACAGTCACCAGATCTCAACCCAATAGAGCATCTTTGGGATGTGGTGGAACAGGAGCTTCGTGCCCTGGATGTGCATCCCTCAAATCTCCATCAACTGCAAGATGCTATCCTATCAATATGGGCCAACATTTCTAAAGAATGCTTTCAGCACCTTGTTGAATCAATGCCACGTAGAATTAAGGCAGTTCTGAAGGCGAAAGGGGATCAAACAAAAGGGTGTTCCTAATAATCCTTTAGGTGAGTGTACATTACAACAGATTATCCAAATTACAAATCAATATCAAAACAACAATTGCATTTCAAGCTGCATAATTATGTTAGCTGTGTCAAACATTTAAATAAAAAATATATGACTTACACTTGCTCCTCCCATTTTCTTCTGGGCGTTGTTTCTGCCAAATCTGTAACAAATTATATATATATTTATTACTTTTTGCGCACAGCTTCCCTGTCAAACAAATATATTTATTGAATAAAAAAAATTTAAATATCAGGTCGAGAGATGAGACTTTGTCGAACAGGAATTCCTCAGGGGCAGGGGCTCAAAAGTAAGAAAAAAAAAGAATATACGCCTGCCTCTCTCTCTCTCTCTCTCTCTCTCTCTCTCTCTCTATATATATATATAAAATGTATTTATTTATTTTTCACAACATCCAACGGGAGATCAAGACTCACAGGATCGGATGGATAAGCCTCGTCTAGCCTTCTTTTTTTAACCGATGAGGGTTTGGTGGGCTTTTTTTTATGTGGAACCAGTTGGTCCTGATGTAGCTTTGCAAAGCGTCTGAGGACCATCTTCAGAGAGCTTGGATCTGCTGCTGGATGAGGGCTGCTGATGTTGCTGTCCTGATGCGGAAAGAGTGACTGGAGAAATGTTTTGCTGGGATGCCTGACTTTTGGAGAATGGATTTGAGGGGCTTTTGGAACCAAATTGTGTAATGGGTTTGCTGAGTCATCTGTGAATAAGGGTTCAAAAGGGGATTTAGCCTGAGGGCTTCTCTGTTGGGGGTATGCAAGAACGGACTGGTATGGTTGGACTGGCAATGAGAGGTTGAAAATATAGATGAAATGGCCTTTTTATTTTTAGCTTGGTCTGTTGTTTGTAGATTGTTTCATTATCATGTACGGATAAGTCTGAGATGATGTGGTGGACTTTTAGGTTAAATTTGAAAGTAATAGCAAGTTCTGAGCATCTAAGAAAACCAAAAAAGGCTAGAAGAAACATAGCTTAAACTGTGCAGGCGGGATTATGGGGCTGGTAGCCTGTGCATGAATACATTTTGTGAGAATGTCAAGCGTTATGGGTTGTCTGGTGTTGGGACGATTGGGCTGGGATCGTTGGGGGGTGGGGGTGGGGGTTAAAATGGGTGGGTTACAGGAATATTAGTTGAGGTATTAGTGAGGTACTGGAGTTTGTCCACCTCTGGAGCCAGCGTCCTGAATTTCTGACAGGATGTGTGTTCGGATGTTGTGAGACACTGGGGATGGGATGGGCATCAGTGTTGCAGATAGAATACTGTGATTTTGTGATATTGGCTCACGCTAGCATCTGAAACGGGTGCTGAAGGCCACTGAAAAAGGAAAAGGGTTAGAAACAGTGGGAGGAAAAGACTGAGAATCCAGCTACAACCAACACTGCAGAAGGCAGGTGAGGTCTTGCAGGGTTGGAATTTGGAGCTCGAAGCGAGCTGGATTTAGTGTGGGAAGAAGATGGTGTTGTCGATTCTGGGCCCTGTCGTCTTCGCTCGGCCTGTTGGCTGTCTTGGGGGCTGGAGTAGACTTTGGAGAGGGGTTGGTTGATTGCAAGGTTGGTTGCATTAGAAACTAGGTACAGTTCGGCTTTATTCATCCTCCACGAGAACTGCACATCAGAATTAATCAGCACATCAGAATTAATCAGCGCTTGCCTAATCCTACTGTCCACTTCCCAATAGGGGAGAGCGGGGCACAGCTTTTTGTATTTCTCAGTTTGTGTAAATCCACTTGGGGTTCAGAGTATTTATTTTTTCCCACATTAATTTCCCACATGTCTGGTACAATTATTTGGTTTTGTTTCATTAATACAGTGTAAACTGTTTTCTTGATTTACCCCGAAAGAAAGGAAGTGAACTGTGACAACATGCCCCATAGGTGGGGTTCATTGTAACATCACCAAATGACAGATTAAAATGTTACCTGATATAATCAAAAAAATATCCAACACAAACTAAAATATTTTGTCAATAAAATACAATTGTTAACTTTTTCAAATAAAATAATAGCATTTTTTAATCATTAAAAATATACACATTTTTGAGTTTGACAACAAACACATCGCTAAAAACAGCTATACAGCATAGTTCAAAACTGGTCATCCTGGCATGTGTGGAAAGTGTTAAACTATGCATGTTACAACTAACCATGTTGTGCCCCGCACTCCCCTATATGGAATCATTTGGGACAGAAGGATTGGTCCTAGGGCCAGCAGACTGCGGCTGAGGATCCAGAGAGAAGTTGGGCTCGTTGTCAGACGGGAAGAGTTGGAGTTGCAATATAGTAGCAAAACGGGCAAACCATATGCTGATAAACTGTCAGCAAACCTCTTATCATTAATCGAGTTGATTAACTGAATGAACTCCTCTTGTGTTAATTAGGTTAATTATCTGAATGTGCTCCTCCCGAACTTTTGCTTGCTTGACTTTGACTTGCGAATGAATGCTCTAAATTAAATTCGAACCGCATGACTCGCATATTGACTTTATAAGAATTGTAATTAAACTTTAAAAAATCATTGCGACATTAAGTAATATACAAACTGCAAGCCACGGAACCAGCGGCACCAGTGTTGTACTGAAATCAATCGTCTTCTTTCCATTAGAGTAAAAGAAGACATGGAAGCAAAATAGACCAAAAAATCTAAATTGACCACTACTTGAAAAAAGTGTCCTGCCTTAAACAGTAACATCAGTAACAGTAACAGCAACACTAAAGAAGTGTGAGAGTGAGGGAATTAAATAAAAAAGTCAGAGTTGTGTTAATACACTGATCTGACATAACATTATAACAATAATCTGTTGACAGGTGAAGTGAATGACACTGATTATCTCTTCATCACGGCTCCTGTTAGTGGGTGGGATATATTAGGGAGCAAGTGAACATTTTGTCCTCAAAGTTGATGTGTTAGAAGCAGGAAAAATGGGCAAGCGTAAGGATTTGACCGAGTTTGACAAGGGCCAAATTGTGATGGCTAGACGACTGGGTCAGAGCATCTCCAAAACTGCAGCTCTTGTGAGGTGTTCCCGGTCTGCAGTGGTCAGGATCTATCAAAAGTGCTCCAAGGAAGGAACAGTGGTGAACCGGCCACAGGGTCACGGGCGGCCAAGGCTCATTGATGCACATGGGGAGCGAAGGCTGGCCCGTGTGGTCCGATCAAACAGACGAGCTACTGGAGCTCAAATTGCTCAAGAAGTTAGAAGTTAACAAGACTAGAAGTTAATGCTGGAAAATTGGAAAAAGGCAAGCCGGCAGAGGCAGTGTGATGCTTTGGGCAATGTTCTGCTGGGAAACCTTGGCTCCTGCAATCCATGTGGATGTTACTTTGACACATACCACCTACCTAAGCATTGTTGCAGACCATGTACACCCTTTCATGGAAATGATATTCCCTGGTGGCTGTGGTCTCTTTCAGCAGGATAATGAGCCCTGCCACAAAACAAAAATGGTTTGTGGCGGGGCTGGCAGTTACACGCTGCTCTCTGCAGAAAACACAAAGGAAAGGAGTTAGCCTAGGCTTCTGGAGACATCTCGCCCCTCTTCGTCTGTGTGCACTGCTTATCAAGCAACTGTCTTGATGAGATGCAGGTGTGGCTGCTCAGCTCGTGACGAGCAGGTGCAGGTGTGGCTGCTCAGCTCGTGACGAGCAGGTGCAGGTGTGGCTGCTCGGTTCCCAGGGCGACGCTGATGAGTGCTCGGGACACTCGTCACAGGAGCATACCAACGAGTTTGAGGTGTTGACTCCAAATTCCCCAGATCTCAATCAAATCGAGCATCTGTGGGATGTGCTGAACAAACAAGTCCGATCCATGGAGAGCCCACCTTGCAACTTACAGGACTTAAAGGATCTGCTGCTAACATCTTGCTGCCAGATACCACAGCACACCTTCAGGGGTCAAGTGGAGTCCATGCCTCGATGGGTCAGGGCTGTTTTGGCAGCAAAAGGGGGACCAACACAATATTAGGAAGGTGATATGTTAAAAGAACAGCCTCTGGTCTCCTTCCCTGCGTACCGACACAGCCGCAGCATTAGCATCAACCATTACACTTTTTTGGCTAAACGTTGCAGACTTGCCTTCTAGTGGCTTTTGGTTTTGAAGCGAGTTCCAATGCTCTCCTTCCCTTTGCGCCGCACACATCGGCACAGACAGGCAGGCAGCAGCCCCTCCCAACTCCTATCCCAGTGGTGTTTTTCTTGGCTTATGTGCAGGTGATTGGTGATGAACAAAAGACTAGTGTCTCGACTTTGCAGATAATTAACCAAAAGATAAATACACAGATCAGGCATAACATCATGACCATGACAGGTGAAGTGAATAACACTGATTCTCTCTTCATCACGACACCCGTTAGTGGGTGGGATATATTAGGCAGCAAATGAACATTTTGTCCTCAAAGTTGATGTGTTAGAAGCAGGAAAAATGGGCAGGTGTAAGGATTTGAGCGAGTTTGACAAGAGCATCTCCAAAACTGCAGCTCTTGTGGGGTGTTCCCGGCCTGCAGTGGTCAGGATCTATCAAAAGTGCTCCAAGGAAGGAACAGTGGTGAACCTGTCCAGTCAGGGTGCCCATGCTGACCCCTTTCCACCGGTGAAGGTGCCAACAGTGGGCATGTGAGCATCAGAACTCGACCACGGAGCAATGGAAGAAGGTGGCCTGGTCTGATGAATTAATTATTATTATTTATTTATTTTACATCACATGGATGGCTGGGTGCATGTGCGTCGCTTACCTGTGGAACACATGGCACCAGGATGCACAATGGGAAGAAGGCAACTCCCATGTAGATTTTGCCTAGGGCCTCCAAATGTTTAGAACTGGCCCTGACCCATAGCCTATAGAAAATGGTTCACAGTAGTTTTTATTTTCATTTTATCTTTTTTATAAACCATTTAGTAATGAGAATGCATTACTATTACTAAAAGCATGGTTTTGCCTGTAACTACCATGATATGCAACTTTACTCTGCTGTTAATCATGCACGTGCACGCATAGATAATATAAATTAATATGATGAGAATTTGTCAAGGTCCAATGCCCTCCTTCTCTTCGTGCCGCACACATCGGCACAGGCAGGCAGGCAGCAGCCCCTCCCAACTCCTATCCCAGTGGTGTTTTTTCTGGCTTGTGTGCAAGTGATTGGTGATGAACAAAAGACCACAGAACTTAACCAGTTAATGACTTACATCAAGTAAGTCATTAACTGGGGGAGTTCTGTGGTGATATGCTTTAGTTATTTTGTTTATAAATGTGTCTTTTCACCTGGAATGTTGTTTAAATATGCAGATTACATTGTTTTGGTTAATTTAGAAGAAACCTACAGATGCAAAAAGGGTAGTAGGCTTAAAACAAACACCATCTAAATGTGCATTTTGGAAGTTTTCTTTCCATTAGAGTAAAAGATGACATGGACGCAAAGTAGACCAAAATCCCAAAATTGACCACAATTGCTCTTGTGATATACCTAGTAAATACTAAAGAAGACCATGGTCTCTGTGTGAACTGATTATTTTGTAGAAATCTGTTGAATATGAAACAATTGCGTGAGAGTGAGGAAATTCAAATATGTTGCTAAGGAAGTCAGAGTTGTGTTAATATATTTAACGTTTTGTTTAAAAAAAATCAATAATTTTCCACTTGAGCCCCTGCCCCCCCAAAATCACGTCCCTGACTATATGAAACACTTGGGCATTTGTAGATTTTCTATTCTGTAAAATGAAAATATAAGCTCTATATTCATTAGAGAAGTCTGTCAAACACAATTATTTACAGACAAAAACAACAAGCACATCACATTCAGCTTTATAAAGTATCAAATTGTGCTTACCTTTTTAACTGTGCTGTGAGCAAAACCTGGGCAAGAACAAAATGGTTATTTAGAAAAAATATAATCCAAGAAGAAACAAACGTCAGCATCAGTTTTCATCTTCTGAAGCGAAAGTTAGGAACGCTCTTTTTGACTCACCAGGACTGTGAAAAGTTGCCTGGATCAATGGTTATCCTGTGTTAACTATATGTGGTGTGTGTGTGTGTGTGTGTGTGTGTGTGTGTGTGTGTGTGTGTGTGTGTGTGTGTGTGTGTGTGTGTGTGTGTGTGTGTGTGTGTGTGTGTGTGTGTGTGTGTTAGTTAATTCAATGCAAACACTGAAGCAGATGCACAAAGTACAAAGCGAGGCATTTACTGTTCTTAGCACTGGCTGAGATGGTCCAATCACAGATCGTTTGATGAGTTGTCATCGGGAGCACCGTTGGGATGGGGCAGACAGTGGCACTGGAAAAGTCCCCCTCCTCACAGTGGCTTCACAGCAAATTTGTCTGTATATGACTTCTTTTACGTACCAGTCACACTGCTACATTGTACAGCTGAAAAAAAAAGTAAACTAGGCATGTTTAAAGAGGTCATAGCACAACGTTTCTGCCAATCTCATGTTGATCTTGAGCACCTATAGAGTAGTGCTGCATCCTTCATATCTCTCAAGAGTCTTTTGTTTTATCATCTTTATAAAAGACAAATATGCTGAGCTCATGGAGACATGCAGTGAGTGGAGCTAAAGAGTCTCACACACACACACACACACACACACACACAAAATACATCATGGCATTATCCCTGGATAACTTTCAATTCACTGTATGTTGGTGTTGTTCACATTATATGCACTTGCGTGCCGACTGCCAACAAAACACACACATTTGATGCAGTTTCACTCACCGCCTGCAGTTTCCACTCATGACCGGGAACAAACTAACACACTTGCAGAACTCTGTTGCTGCTCCGGAAACTGCATCCACTGTTCCCTTAACGCTGGGTTATTTCAAGAGTCAAGAGTTTTATTTGTCACATACACAGTTATATACAGAATATACAACCGGCAGTGAAATGTAAACAGGTCCGCTCCATGGACAGTGCAAATTCACAGTTAAAACCACGAGGAAATTATAATAGAAATAGGATAAAAAAGTACTATATATATATATATATGCTGGGGTGCCATGCACAATTGACATGCTGTCACAGGCTCCTGTAAAAGCTTTCCTGTAGCTCAAACAATAAGAGCCATGGTCATGGGTTTGATTCCCAGGGAAAGCAAGAACTGACAAAAATCTAAAAATGTGTACCTTGAATGCAATATAAGTCGCTTTGGATAAAAGCGTCTGCCAAATGCATAAATGTAAATGTAAAGGACCCCAGCACCTACAGCGTGTTAATTGCCTCGAGTTGCTGGCCGTACGTCTTGCCCTGAACCGCTTCCGAGCCCTGCTTTAGGTCAGACACGTACTGGTCCGCTCTCACATCTCGATGACAGTGGTGTACACCAACCGATAAGGTGGTCTACGCTCCCACCGGATGTTGCAACTCGGCCGCCATCTTCTCCTTGGAGTCTGAAGCATCTGAGGTTGCTTTGTAACGTTCATCCCGGCAAACTGACTCTTGCAGCCTACGAGCTTTCACAGGTTCAGCCACTCAGCTCAGTGACGCACAGGTAACCCTGTCGCCTCCCTCTAGCTCTTCCCATTGCCTACTAGGCTCAGCAGGCCGCGAGGCCCACACAAGCATGCGTTTTCCCCAGTGAGCTGTCTTGCACAGGTTTTGTGTTGATCACGGAGGGCAAGGAGCAGCTCCTTTGGTCGCCCCATTTTGGCCCGGCCGGACCTGGTTCTATGAATTCTTACTCCTTGCGACAGCTCCTCCCTGGTCGATCCCTCTGAGGTAGGACCTCCTTACTCAGCGATGGGGCACCCTTGGCACCCACGTCCCTGTCTGTGGTATCCTACTTATGTGGGCCCTGATGGGATGCGGCAGGTTTTGTACCCTACCTACACATGGTAGCTACCTTCACTTCTGCCAGGGCCTTGTCTATGACAGGCCTATGTGCTGAAGTGGAACCTCTTTGTCACCTGGCGCTCTTCCACAGAAGACCCCAGGAAATGCCTGTTCAGGTCTGTGCTCTCCTTCCTCCAAGTAGGGTGGAGCGATGGCTGTCTCCTCTACCCTGAAGGTTTAGGTGGCCGCTATATTGGCTCACCACAACCTGGTGGACTCTAAAATGGTAGGACAGCACGACCTGATCCGCAGGTCTTATGCCCTCTTGTGACTTCACAGTGGTGTTATCTACCCTGCTGAGTGCTCCCTTTGAGCCTTGCAGTCCTTTTGAGTTGTAAGTTCCTTTCAATGAAAAGTGACGCTCTTGATTGCCTAGTTCCTATCAAGGGGGTATGAGACCTGCAGGCTTTTTCGGTGATGAAGCATGCCTGGAATTCAAGCTGGCTTACTCTCACGTGATAACCTGAGACCCCGGCTTGGATGTGTGCCCAAGGTTCCCACCTATTCAGGTGTGACTGGAAACACCTGAACACCTAAACAGCATGACTGGAGATAGTGTGTGGAAGTCAACTTTTTTTTAACTGCTCCAAAATAGTTCACCCAAAAATTATCCCATGATTTCCTCACCCTCAAGTCTAGTGTATATTACATTCTTCTTTCAGACAAACACAAACTAAGTTATATTAAAAAATGTCCTGTCTCTTCCAAGCTTTATAACGGCAGTTCTGACTCTGAAGTCCAAAAAAGTGCATCTATCCATCATAAAAGTAATCCATACAACTCCAGGGGGTTAATAAAGGCCTTCTGAAGCCTGACTTATGCCAAAAGAATAACCCCTGATGCAAATGTATGGAGTAGGATTAGGAGTAGAGTAAGTTTTGATGCCTCTTGCGGTTCAAACAAATAGTGCTGGGCAACAAACTCAAGCTCCTCTTCTCTTAATATCGAAATTCTCTGACATTTCTCTTTTAAAAATTCTAATTTTAGACTCTAATTCGTGATCAGTGTTTTGTTTTGCTCTATCATCGGTGCTTCTGCGTTCAGCAATACGTCATGCTTCATGTCATGAGTTACTCTTTCTCCGTAAATTGATGTGTACAGCCATATTTCTCTTACAGAAACTCATGGCTTCGCTTCAGAAGGCCTTTATTAACCCCCTGGAGTGGTATTGTATGGATTACTTTTAAGATGGATGGATGGATGTGTAACGGGTGCAGGCCAGGGGTCCACTAGCAGATATATATTGATAATCCTGGTCGAAGTGCTCTGGAAATATTGGAAATATTACACAGGAATTAGTGACGCGGGACAACAGTTGCTCTTTCTCCATTCAACCGGATTATGAGCTTGTATTCCTCTGTGTCTCGCTAAGGGTCCCAGAGTGACGTGGCTGAAAGGTACTGCCACCTTGTGTCCATTCTGTGAAACAGCATGTCATAGCGCGCTTCTGTGTATTCTCTCAATAGTATTTAATTTGTAATAAAGGTAAGAAAACAAAAGATAATAATCTCAACAAAACCTATTTTTGTGAGTGTCACAGATGCACTTTTTTGACTTCAAAATCTCAACCCCCATTCACTGCCATTATAAAGCTTGGAAGAGCCAGGATATTATAATAATAGATATATAATAACTCAGATTGTATTCGTCTGAAAGAAGAAAGTCATATACACCTAGGATGGCTTGAGGAGGAGTAAATCATGGGATTCAAAGATGCTTTAATGTTTTAAAGCGCAATACTGTGTCAACAAAACTAATGATTTAAGAGAAATATTACATTCTTAGTAGGCCTATACATTAAACACCAGTGTGTGGCTGTAAGCAACAAAATGTATAAATACATTTCATACACTCCCACATGAAAAGATACTATAGTATATTATAGTGAAATTACTCTAGTAAATACTATAGTGCTTTTGAACTATACTATAGTAAAAATACTACAGTAAATTAACAAAGTGTTGTAAATACTATAATATAGCTACTACAATTTACTGTAGTATATTTACTATAGTATGGTTCAAAAGCACTATAGTTGTCAGGACACAGAATGACACCTAATGACAAAGATCAGTTAATGATATTAAGAAGAGGATCTATGACCTCTGGTAGCATCTCTTTTAATAGCCTAGTCGGTATAGGGTCGAGCATACATGTTGTTGATTTAGATGATTTAACAAAGTTTAGCCAATTCTTCCTCTCCTATAGCAGTGAATGAATGTAATTTTTTCTCAGTGACACAACAATGCTCTGTCTGATGTGACACTGTAGTAGACGGCTGCAGGGTTATAATTTTCTTCCTAATATTATCGATCTTACACGTAAAGAAGTTCATAAAGTCATTACTGCTGTGCTGTTTACAACCATCAGAAGTAGAAGCTTTATTTTTGGTTAACTGTATCAAATAAATACCTAGGGTTGTTTGTTTTCTTCTAAGAGAGTCGAGAAATAAGCAGATCTAGCAGTTTTTACGGCCTTTCTGTATGCGATCATGCTCTCTTTCCATGAATTACGAAAAACCTCTCGTTTTGTTTTCTTCCAGCTGTGCTCCATTTTTCTGGCTGCTGTTTTAAGGGCCCGGGTGTGCTCGTTGTACCACGGCATTGGACTATTTTCTTTAATCTTCTTTAAGCGCCGGGGAGCAACTGTGTCTAAAGTGCTGGAAAAAATTCAATAGTTGCAAAAGTCAATAGTTTCTGTTGCAAAATCGAGTTCCTCTAGGCTATCTGGGATGCTGAGGAGATGAAAATGATGAGGAAGATTATTTACAAAGCAATCTTTAGTGGCGGCTGTGATAGTTCTGCCATATTTGAAGCGAGGGGCCGGCTTTGCAGCCTTAGCTAAATTAAGTATACATGATACTAGGTAATGATCTGAGATTCATTTATTCCATGTGACAATATTAGATCTAGAGTATGATTAAGGCGATGAGTGGGTCCTGACACGTGTTGCCTTACTCCAATAGAGTTTAGAATGTCTCTAAATGCTAATCCCAATGCGTCTTTTTCATTATCTACATCACCAACAATGAATACTTTATCTGCAGCCAGTACTAACTCTGATAGAAAGTCAGCAAATTCTTTGATAAAGTCTTTATTGTGCCCTGGTGGCCTGTATACAGTAGCCAGCACAAATGTCAAACGGGATTTATCAATTACACTACATAATGCTACATAAAGCACCAAAACTTCAAAAGAATTATATTTGAAACTAGACTTCTGAGTAATACTGAAGATATTATTATAAATTACAGCAACCCCTTTACCTTTCAGACGCGGATCGTGTTTATAACAATAATCTTGTGGGGTGGACTCATTTAAAGTAATGTAGTCGTCAGGTTTTAGCCAGGTTTCTGTCAAACACAGCACATCTAGATTATTATCTGTAATCATATCATTAACAATAAGCACTTTTGGGGAAAGGGATCGAATATTCAGCAACCCAAGGTTTATCATTTGATCATCTGTATTATATCTGTTGTTTATTTGTTGGACATCAATTCAGTTTTTACTGTTGAATGGTCTTGATGGTTTTTTGTATTTACTAATTCGGGGAACAGACACAGTCTCTATGTGATAATATCTAGGTGAAAGAGTCTCTATGTGTTGGGATTTATCTGAGTTCTGTAACGGGAGACAGCTAACAGACAGTCGGGTAAGCCAGTCCGTCTGCTTCCTGACCTGGGCCCCAGTTAGTCAAGGTTTAGCTTTAAGACTATATGCCAAATTACTAGAGAGAAGAGTGGCACCACTCCAAGAAGGATGGATGCCATCCCTCTTCAACAGGTCAGGTCTGCCCCAAAAGCTTTTCCAATTGTCTATGAACCCTATGTTATTTTGCGGACACCACTTAGACAACCAGCCATTGAGTGATGATAGTCTGCTAAGTATCTCATCACTCCTTTTAACAGGGAGCAGACCAGAACAAAAAACTGCATCTGTCATCGTACTTGCGAGTTCACACACGTCTTTAATGTTAATTTTGGTGATTTCCGACTGGCGAAGTTGAACATCGTTAGTGCCGACGTGAATAATAATCTTAGAGAATTTTCGATTAGCTTTAGCCAGCACTTTTAAATTTGCTTTGATGTCAGGCGCTCTGGCTTCCGCTAAACATGTGACTATGGTGGCTGGTGGCTCTATTTTCACGTTCCGTGTAATAGAATCGCCAATAACTAGGGCACTTTCAACAGGATTCTCAGTGGGTGCGTCACTGAGTGGGGAGAACCTGTTTGATGTTCTAATCGGAACGGAAGAGTGTTTTTTTTTATCCGCAACTATGCCGTCTGACCGTCACCCAACTGCCCTGCTGCATGGGCTCTACAGCCGGAACCTAACAATGTACAACGTTCACTAAGCTAGTCGCATCCAAAGCAGTGTCTGAAGCTGTTACATTCTCACTACTCTCAAATAAAGTCTGGATGCATGTCTCTATTTCTGAAATCTTCTCCGTCAGCCTGACTATCTTCTTACATTTATCACATGTGAAGCCCTGCTCGCCAACGGAGACAGATACACTAAACATGAAACATGCGGTGCAAGTGACAATGACTGGAGACGAAGACATGGCTTACCGTATTTGTTGATTCATTCAATTTACCAAAGTTGTTTGATGGAGTCTATTTACTAATCCAACTCACCACAGTTGTTTAGTGAACTCAGAAAACAGGAAGCCCGGGTGCAGAGATGGCAAGCTAACAGGCTAGCGAAAAACTAATATGTGATAGTGATTTAGATTAAAAGCTAGTGATGTCAGATTTAATGTGGTAGGCAATGTTAGACAATATATGAAGATGAGTAGGTTATAATTAGCAGTTTAAACAACAGAGAATTATATCAAATAAAAATCCCAAAAGAGCAGAGCAGAGCACATGTGAGCACAGCAGCAACAGCAAACAGGGTAGACAGGAGCAATTATTAAGATTTTCCTTAGTTGTCATTTATAATCATCAGAATTAAAAGAAATAAACATTTGAAATATATCAGTCTGTGTGTAATGAATGAATATAATATACAAGTTTCACTTTTTGAATGGATATTCTAATTATATGACCAGCACCTGTATATGAGCCTGGTCTTGTGTGTTTTTTCATGGCATTCACGCTGAAAACCAATCCTGCCTCTCAGTCTTTTTGCCACCCAGTGGGTGAAACCGCAGTCACTCCAGCCGACAGTGACGTCACGTGCATACCCTCTATAGTAGCCTACTACTTAACTAGCAGCCTACTTAGTGTCTTAACTTATTCAGCTTTGTTACCGTTGGAGTTACCGTACGCCGTCGGAGAACTTCTCTGTTTTTCGGATGGACAGAACAGCCGAGGCCGGTAAATCCAAAGGCGGTGGAGTGTGTTTCATGATCAACAAGAAATGGTGCGACCCCAGGAACATCACCATTCTCTCGCGGTCCTGCTCGCCTCATCTGGAACATTTAACAATCATTTGCCGCCCATTCTATCTGCCGAGGGAGTTTTCTGCGGTTGTCGCGACCGCCGTTTACATTCCACCGTAGGCAGACACAGCACTGGCTTTATCTGGCCTTCATGATGTTGCCAGCGGCATCATAAACAAACACCCCGATGCTGCTTTCATCGTCGCGGGCGATTTTAACAAAGCAAACCTAAAGAAAGTCTTGCCAAACTTTCACCAGCACGTCTCCTGTCCTACACGAGGAGCAAACACGCTGGATCATTGCTACTCTCCGTTCAAGAACGCCTATAAAGCGCGGTCACTTCCAGCGTTTTTGGCAAATCGGATCATGCCGCCATTTTCCTCACTCCCGAATACAAACAAAAGCTCATTCAGGAACCCCCGGTGAGGCGGGAAGTTAAGCGTTGGTCAGCCCATTCAGAGACCGCGCTTCAGGCAGCTCTGGGCGATGTGGATTGGGACATGTTCCGAGCGAGTTCAGCCGACGTAAGCGAGTTCACAGAAGTGGCGCTTTGCTTCATCAACACGCTTACAGAGCAAGCCACGCAAACAATAACAATAACGTCCTTCTCAAACCAGAAACCGTGGGTGGACAATTCAATCCGCGCTGCAGTGAACACACACACTGCCGCCTACAACGCCGGTCTCCTTTCAGGGAATATGAATGAATACAGATCATCCTGTTATGCTCTCAGACGCGCAGTTAAAGCTGCAAAACTCCGATATAAAGACAGAGTGGAGTCTCATTTCCAACTCAACGACTCGCGGCGCATGTGGCAGGGTCTGAGGTCCATCTGCTCCTTTGGAGCTAAATCCTCTGCAGTGGGGAGCGCTGACCCGTTGCTTGTGAACGAGTTAAACTCTTTCTACGCTCGCTTTGATTGTAACCGCGGCAACGCGACTCCGCCAAGTGGCGCGTTAGAGGAAATTACTCAGAGCAGCAACAACCACGTGATCTCTGTCTCAGAGGATGAAGTTCGGAGAGCACTCAAGCGTGTGGACGTCAGGAAAGCTGCCGGGCCGGATGGTATTTCAGGTCGTGTTCTGCGGTCCTGTGCTGATCAGCTCGCCGGGTTGTTTACATCTATCTTCAATGAGTCCCTCGCTACATCTGTGGTCCCCACCTCCTTCAAAAAATCCACCATCATCCCTGTCCCTAAGAACAGTAAACCCTCTTGCCTAAATGACTATCGTCCAGTGGCTCTCACGTCTATAGTCATGAAGGTCTTTGAGAGACTCATTAAAAACACCATTTGCGCCTTCATTCCTGACACTTTGGACCCTCTTCAGTTTGCCTATCGTCCCAATAGATCGACTGAAGATGCCATCTCTCATGTCCTCCACTCCTCCCTCACTCACATTGACAGCAAAAGTGGGAACTACGTAAGGCTGCTATTTATTGACTATAGCTCAGCCTTTAACACCATAGTTCCCATCAAGCTAACCTCCAAACTCCTGGATCTCGGCCTGAATCCTTCTCTCTGCCACTGGATTGAGGACTTCCTCACTGGCAGGCCTCAGGTGGTGAGAATAGGCCAGTCCACCTCCACCTCCATCTCCCTGAGTGTGGGAGCTCCACAGGGCTGTGTCCTGAGTCCCCTGCTCTACTCTCTCTACACGCATGACTGTTTGTCCACACACAGCTCCACCTCTATCATCAAATTTGCTGATGATACTGTTGTCCTGGGCCTCATTTCCAACAACAATGAGACGGCATACTTGGACGAGGTGGAGCATCTAACATCATGGTGCCAGGATAACTGTCTCTCTCTGAATGTTGGCAAGACCAAAGAAATGATTGTGGACTTCAGGAAGAGACAGCAACGGACATACTCCCCCCTCATGATCAGTGGGTCACCAGTAGAGAGAGTGAGCAGCTTCAAGTACCTGGGTGTAAACATATCCGAGGACCTGACCTGGACTGCTCACATTCAGACACAGGTGAAAAAAGCCAGGCAAAGACTGTACCACCTGCGCCAGCTGAGGAAATTCAGGGTTTCACCAGCTATCCTGAAAACTTTCGATAGAAAGTGTACTAACTCAGTGCATCACAGCGTGGTATGGGAACAGCACCAGTCATGACCGCAAAGCCCTGCAAAGAGTCGTGCGCTTATCCGAGCGTATCTCAGGGTCAGCTCTCCCGTCTCTGCAGGACGTCTACACCAAACGCTGCAAAGGCAGAGCTACTAAGATCATCAAGGACTCGAATCACCCTGCAAACCCTCATTTCACGCTGCTGCCATCTGGTAAGTGCTTCCGAAGCCTGATGGCCAAAACTGAGAGACTCAGGAGGCGCTTCTTCCCCCAGGCCATCAGACTCGTCTCGTAACACCACGTGACTTCACTTCAGGATAAACATACTGACATTGCACTGCACTTTCTGTTCTCGTTGTTACTGTGTAACAACCTGTTTGCACATTATACTCTTTATACATTTGTTAACCACATATTTATAAGTCTACAGTTTACTCACTGCACAGTCTACCTCAAATATTTTATTCCACTTCTTATTCTTATTCTTATTCTTATTTTTTATTTTTTCCTCTACTTGACTTGATTATTTATAATTCTACAGATATATATATACTTTTTTATTCTATTTCTATTATAATTTCTTCCTTGTGTTTTTAACTGTGAATTTGCACTGTCCATGGAGCGGACCTGTTTACATTTCACTGCCGGTTGTATATTCTGTATATAACTGTGTATGTGACAAATAAAACTCTTGAATCTTGAATCTTGAATCTTGTACTGGTGAATCTGAGGGTGACATATGCCTTGTCATATTTTGTGTCTTTTCACCACACCGGACACGATGGCTGCACAGCAACAGCTGATGTCTACTGGACACAACAAAACGAATGTTGCAAATCTAAAGTCGTGTCGTGTCGCACCCAGTAACAGATTGAACATCAATGGGTTCCTCTTGTATTTGTGAATTTGAAGTATATTCATCGTCTGCTTTAACATTTAGATGGCACTGGCAGTCCTTTCCCAAAATTGCCCATACTTAGAGCAGAAACACGCATCATTCATTTATAGTTTTACACGACTCCCTGCAATGTTCAATTCTGATTCTTAAATTACCATCTAGTGGTGTGTTATTGCACGACAACAACCGTTACTAATGATAACAAAAACAGGCCGTTCAAGCATTCTGAGATAGTAAAACATGTCAAATTAATAATTTGTGTTCAATTATTCCTTTATCTTGCAAGTAGCACATAATAAGCTGGATAATTACACAGTGTGGTCTTGTATCACCCTGCAGAGGTTTCTTTTGTATAGCAATCTTCTGACTGTACACTATCCCTCAGCTTTGCCACACCCCCAAATTTGGGAAACACTGAGTTAAAGAAATATCAGTTTGCATTAAAGTGATCATTAATAAGGTTTATCATCAGTTTCCATTAAAACTAACGTCTTAAAATAATGTGGATGTGGCTTTCTGAGTGCACCATGAAAACATGTTAAAGTGCAAACTGCAAAATGTTAAAGCACAATTAAAATGTTTTTACAGACCTTTATCAATTTTTATTTTTTTAATATTTTGCACTTTGAAATAAACTTCTGAATGTCAGTTCCATATATGTAACAGAAGACAATTGAATTGTGATGCTTATTAAGTCATAAAAAGCAGTTGCAAAGGTTTTACAAAATACACACTCATCTCTGTATTTGAAAGCCTGGAAGTATAGCCGACTCATTTTGTAATCACTATGTGATTTCCTTTATTATAATTTGTCCGTTTTATTTACAGTTCTTTTAACAATGCACAGTTTTCCAAAGCAGCTTTACAGAGTTCTCTTGGCTATACAGTGTAAAGATAGTGTGGATGCTAGTTAGCTAAGTTTAGCACAAGTCATATATTGGGTCCATATATGGTCCTTAAAAGGTTCAGGTCATACGTAGAAGGGAGAGGTTATTATGTGAGCATTGGTGACCATAAGTCTGAGAGGAGATCCATGACATGCGGAGTCCCACAAGGCTCAATTCTTGCACCACTCCTATTCATCAAATAATGAGAATGAACCAAATCTTACCACAGCTATGCAGATGACACACAAATCTACTTAGCACTATCACCTAATGACTACAACCTCACTGACTCCCTGTGCAAATGCACTGATGAAGTTAACAACTGGATGTGCCAAAACCTTCAGTTAAACAAAGACAAAACTGAACTCATTGCATTTGGAAACAAAGATGAAATTCTCAAGGTGAACGCATACCTCGAGGCTAGGGGTCTAAAACCAATCTTGCTGTGATTCTGGATTCGGACCTTAGTTTCAGTTGTCATGTCAAAGCAATAACTAAATCAGCTTTTCATCTGAAAAATATTGCAAGAATTAGATGCTTTGTTTCCAGGCAAGACCTAGAGAAACTCGTTCATGCTTTCATCACCAGTAGGGTGGACTATTGTAATGGTCTTCTCACCGGCCTTCCCAAAAAGACCATCAGAACGCTGAGCAGAACCAGAACATGACCATATCACACCAGTCCTCAGGTCTTTACACCGGCTCCCAGTTACATTCAGAATAGACTTTAAAGTACTGTTACTTGTTTATAAATCACTCTGTGACCTAGGACCTCAATCCATTGCAGATATGCTGATTAAATACAAACCAAACAGATCACTCAGATCATCAGGATCAAGTCAGTTAGAAATGGGTTCACTCAAAGCAAGGAGAGTCTGCGTTTAGCTCTTATGCCAGCCGCAGCTGAACCAGCTTCCTGAACAGATCCGATGTGCTCCAACAGTAGCCATATTCAAATCTGATGAGCAATGTGCCATTTACTGAATGAGCACTGTGCCACTGTACGTCTGACTGATTGCACTTCATCTATCTGTGTATCATCATTTTTTAAATTCTTTTAATTCTTTTATAACTGTTTTAATTTAAACTTGTTTTTATTTTTGGTTACGATTTTATTCATTTTTGGTTAGTGCTGTCTGGTTGGGAGAGTTGGGAAGTGAGACGGTACACACTGGAACACCGGGTGCTTGGAAGGGCAGGAGGTCACCGAAAATGTTGGACTCTTCTGTTCAGACAGGGGAGCCCCGTTATTTCCTTTCTTATACATGGTATTTTTATTTCTTATGCATATGTTGTGAATGATTATTCTATAAATATTTTAATACATTTTCTATGTAAAGCACTTTGAATTACCATTGTGTATGAAATGTGCTATATAAATAAACTTGCCTTGCCTATATTAGTTAGGTAAATTCAGCTGATATGAACTGAAGGCTATTGATGAAACAATGGAGTCAAGAGGTCACAGATGTTTGCAGTCTATGATTGAGGTGTAGGTGATGACAGATTTTTGTGGCTGCCGTCTAGTTAAGTGTTATAATATGAAGTCAGTGTTTAGCAACACATAACATTGAGTGGAATATCTTTCTGGACCGAAGCTGACAGAATTAGATCAAAATAAGTCATCAATGGTTAAGTACAAATATAACGTGTTTATATAATATTGTGGCAAGCAGCGAGGCTGAAGGACCGTGAGCGGGACGAGGCCGGGCGCTCATTATCCCTCACGCCCGGCCTCGTCCCGCTCTCACGGTCCTTCAGCCTCGCTGCTTGCCACAAATATATTGTAGGCCTATATATTCAATAATGATATGTTGTACTCCTCTCTCAGATTATTTTTTTTCAAGCCAGTTAACAAGATATAGCAATTATTTACTTTACCTAATGTAATTGTAACATTTGGTGTCAAGCTGTCTTTGTTATTCCCTTGGTTGAAAAATTAATTGTGCAATTACATGAGATGATGTAAAGTGTGTTTTGGGGCCACCGGAGCCCTATTTAAAGTAGTAGGGCGGTGCCCAGCACACACGATAAAGCGCTGAACCGTGCTTTGTTGCTCACTGCTGCTTAATTGTGTGTTGAATCAGCATGGCTAATGTTTCAGCATTTTCATAGAATGTAAGTGAGCTATGCTTCTGATTGTAATTTTGGCTGCCCCTGTAATGGGTCATACCACTGACAATAGTGCAGCTAGTAAACTCATGCATTAATCATTCAGAGGCGTGCATTTATTGCCTGGACGGAGTAAGAAATGAGAGAAAATATTATTTGATAGTATTCTATATTGTGATAGGCGATGTCAATTAGCATTGCGTTATAAATAGGTATACTTAACATTCTTATGAAAATACCCATGATGGCTTTAAAAATACATAAACCATACATTGTCACAATCATGTGGTTATGTCCTGTTGTTTCACCAGTCAAAACATTTCCATCTGCTTTATATTCAGCTGTGATAGCCGAATGCCTTTGTCCATATTAGGGGATTTCTTGTAACCTCATCAAGTATTATTATTTCTATGAGTTTTGGCCTTTCTTGCACAAGGGCGCCTCCGGCTACCAGTATGAATGAAACGCACAACATGAGAGTTTTGTGCTCAGTTATGCTCACATCACCCCATTTTGGGTAAAAAATAGGAAGAAAAAAAAAATGCTCCATAAAGAAATTTGAGGTAAACAGAGTTTTTCTCCAAATGAGCACACCTTTTATATAGTAGAGAAGAGTAAGGCTATATTAATTCTAAAAGCCAACAAAACATAAAAAATGCTTTATTTCATGGCGACTTTAAGGAATTAAACAGACAGGACAAATCGCATTTTATATATTTCTAAAGAGATCTGTGCATTGGTGTGAATGCAGCTTACCGGATCTCACGCTGTCTATGATGTCATCGTTAATAATTAAACAACAGTAAAGATGAGATAGAGAAAAATCACTCACAGTTCTTAAAGCTGCAGTCCGTAACTTTTTGCGCTCTGGTGGATAATAAACTGAACTGCACTGAAACTTAAATGCTGAACATTGCAGCCAGAGTTACTTCTCTCTGTTTATACGGACTACCGGCACATCCGGGAATTTAACTGTCAATTTCGTCAACACCCCTTTTTAGGGGAAAATAAACTACTTTTCTTTATTGTTTACTAGCTTTTATATTTTGAAGCTATATTAATTTATATATTTAAAACTCTTAAAATACATTTGCTTTAATAGATTTTTTTAAATTTGACTTATAATAACATATGTATTTAAAAAAAAAAAGATTTATTAATAAGATTAATAAGGAAAAAAAGATTAAGAATCATCGTTTTGGAATCGGATCGTGACTCCCAGTATCGGACTTGGATCAGATTGTGAGGTGCGTGAAGATTCCCACCTATTAGGAATCACATAATTATAATCCCCACTATACACCCCAAAATCATACAATTTTGCCCCACTACTTTTGAAGTTGTGTAGCCACGATTTTATCACCATCTGATGTTAATTTACAATTGCAAGACAGGATTAATGTCAGACAGACAGGATGATCAAGTGAGGGGCACACAGAACCAACAGGGAAATCCCAGCTCTTAATCGGAATCAGGGCAGGTGTTCACAAAAAAGAAAGCAGTCCAGAGAGGCGAACGGTAACCCATGGAAATCCAAACTCCAGCACCAGTAACAGTCCAGATGGTCAGCAGCCACAGAACGGTCCAGGATTTATGGATTCTGGGGAGCAACAGGGAACCGGAACGCAAACTGGGCAGAGTAAAAACACGTGAGATAAAAACAAAACAAAACTAGACAAGAAAAAATGAGCAGCTGAACAGCAAGAAGCACAGAACACACGGGCAAAGAGGAAGGAAGCGCTGGTATAGCACAGAAATCAAGCAATAAGGGGAGACAGACGAGCGCAAACAAGCAGATCACGAAACACAAACAGCTGTGTGTGAACGCACATGGAAAACACAGACACAAAAAGAAAGAAGAGAACAGAAGGAAGATCAAACCTGCGTCTGGACAGATGGTAGTCGCTTCCCCTTCGCTCTGTGCTGCCATTCGAATGAAGTAGTGACCGCATTCTGTCATTAAAGAGCATCAAACAAAGATGATGCTTTATCAAAAATAGTATAAAATTCAAAACAGGGGAAATGTTTTTTTTTTTTTGCTCAATCAAATGATAGGCTCTACCATCACCTCGTTTATCAGTTTCTTACACTTTTAACAGTTTCCATGCATCAAGGACACATCTGTTTTCCCATATTTTTTATAAACATTTAAGAATATTTTTATATTTTAAGTATTAACTTTGTAGCACTGAGCAATTTTATTAGGCAAAGGGATTTGCTTGTGATTTCTTGTAGTTTTTGCTTGAATAATGAAATTATAATTATTTCACGATCTTCTGTCATTATATGCATCAATCAAAATATGAATACCATAATTCTTACCTTTAAGCGTCTCTAATTCTTGGCTGTTGCGTCGTACAGGATTCCTTGTTTCAGCCCTCTTCTCCAGTTCCATTGCTCTTTTATCCAGTTCCACCTCCCTTCTGTCATGTTCCACCGCTCTTCTATCCAGTTCTCCCTCTGGCTCACTTGACTGTATATATGATGTGACATTAAGATTGTATTTTTATAAGGTTTTTTTTTCTCTCTCATTGATTCTTTTATATTTCATTAATTTATTGGGACTATCCACTGTAAATGAGTGAATTCAGAGTATACACTGTATCCATTCGGAACACTGTGGCCACAGACACACTATTAAGTGACAACCGTATTTAGGAGTGAATCCCCTAGATTCAGAGATGGGCATAAAGACATGTGTGTTTCAGACATCTATCGATTCGATACGATACCTTGGGTTAAATGGGTTTAAGACGTCGTCTGTGCACAAAATGCCAAATAGCAGCCATTTCTATACTTATTTCTGACCAGGTTACACTGCAGTCTATTACTTCTGGTGAACATTACTAAATAAATCATGTTGGTTGTTATGATACCAAATTTATAGATACAATTACTGAAGACAAAACAGTCCCTATAATAAAATAAGAAGAAAAAAAGACAAGCAACAGGATGATTAGAACAAAGATACAAATTAAATAAAGTGTTAAGTTTTTCAGGTAGGTCAACCTAACAAAAGCAAGAAACACTACAGAAATTAAATCAAATGCAAAATAAAACTGCATACACTCATGAGATTTCATGAGAGCTACACATTCCAAAAAAGTTGGGACAGGGAGCAATAAGAGGCCGGAAAAGTTAAATGTACATATAAGGAACAGCTGGAGGACCAATCTGCAACTTATTAGGTCAATTGGCAACATGATTGGGTATAAAAAGAGCCTCTCAGAGTGGCAGTGTCTCTCAGAAGTCAAGATGGGCAGAGGATCACCAATTCCCCCAATGCTGCGGCCAAACATACTGGAGCAATATCAGAAAGGAGTTTCTCAGAGAGAAAACTGCAAAGAGTTTGAAGTTCTCATCATCTACAGTGCATAATATCATCCAAAGATTCAGAGAATCTGGAACAATCTCTGTGCGTAAGGGTCAAGGCCGGAAAACCATACTGGATGCCCGTGATCTCCGGCCCTTAGACGGCACTGCATCACATACAGGAATGCTACTGTAATGGAAATCACAACATGGGCTCAGGAATACTTCCAGAAAACATTGTCGTGAACACAATCCACCGTGCCATTCGCCGTTGCCGACTAAAACTCTACAGGTCAAAAAAGAAGCCATATCTAAACATGATCCAGAAGCGCAGGCATTTTCTCTGGGCCAAGGCTCATTTAAAATGGACTGTGGCAAAGTGGAAAACTGTTCTGTGCTCAGACCAATCAAAATTTGAAGTTCTTTTTGGAAAACTGGGACGCCATGTCATCCGGACTAAAGAGGACAAGGACAACCCAAGTTGTTGTCAGCGCTCAGTTCAGAAGCCTGCATCTCTGATGGGATGGGGTTCATGAGTGCGTGTGGCATGGGCAGCTTACACATCTGGAAAGGCACCATCAATGCTGAAAGGGATATCCAAGTTCTAGAACAACATATGCTCCCATCCAGACGTCGTCTCTTTCAGGGAAGACCTTGCATTTTCCAACATGACAATGCCAGACCACACACTGCATCAATTACAACATCATGGCTGCGTAGAAGAAGGATCCGGGGACTGAAATGGCCAGCCTGCAGTCCAGATCTTTCACCATAGAAAACATTTGGCGCATCATAAAGAGGAAGATGCCACAAAGAAGACCTAAGACAGTTGAGCAACTAGAAGCCTGTATTAGACAAGAATGGGACAACATTCCTATTCCTAAACTTGAGCAGCTTGTCTCCTCAGTCCCCAGACATCCTCCAGCTGTTCCTTATATGTACATTTATCTTTTCCGGCCTCTTATTGCTCCCTGTCCCAACTTTTTTGGAACGTGTAGCTCTCATAAAATCCAAAATGAGCCAATATTTGGCATGACATTTCAAAATGTCTCACTTTCAACATTTGATATGTTATCTATATTCTATTGGGAATAAAATATAACTTTATGAGATTTGTAAATTATTGTATTCCTTTTCTATTCACAATTTGTACAGTGTCCCAACTTTTTTGGAATCGGGTTTGTATTTCAATATAGGTAAAAAATAAAAATACCCCCCCTTATTCAGCTCAATATTTACTTATTAATATAGCCTCTTATATATTGCATATAACGCTGAGTCTGTGTTTTCAGTGCTCAGGCTAATGGCTGGAGGCTCAGGCTAATGGCCTTAGGGGGATGGGGTTTTAACCCATGAAGGCGAGCCAATGGATACCACACAAGCAGTGTGCAAACTAAGTCTTTAACCTCTAATTCACTACAGAATGTGAAAGTAAAATATCACGCTGCATTAACCGGCACATATTCCCTCAGAGACGACGAGAGATGCATCTACTTCAACATATATAAGTGTCCATAATATTTCTCTTGTGACCCGCACATATATGTGACAAAAAAAGAGAAGTATTTTGTGTTGAACAGGCTGTTTTTTTAAAGTCTGTGCTTGAAATAAAGCTGCTCTTAATTTTCATCAATGATTTCAGTATTCAGAAATATTATAATTAAATGTATAATAGACCTAAATATTTTCAAAGCATTTCCAATGAGGTGTAAGCTAATAGCTTAATCTTTTATTATCCTCACAGCATCAGTTATGCGGTGATGCTCTAAAGCACTCCAGCTTTGGCATCATAGCTTCAAATTCTGTCATATGTCTTTTCCTCACTTGGCATGTTTTAACTGTTCTGAAACACTCCAATTATTCTGTGAAAGTATTTTGCCTTTATGCATTTTCATTGTGTCAGTTTTTTTAAATAATTTGTCAGTGATGATCTCTGACATGTTTACACAGAGATCTAAATGAACAAATGTACATTTAAAGTACCAAATTGATAGAAGCAGAACTAATAGGCTATATCAAAACAACAATTGCATTATAATGTGAATTACATATGAAGCCCATAAGCAGCTGTGTCAAATGTTTAAATTAAAATTATATGACTTACACTTGCACCTCCCATTTTCTTCTGGGCGTTGTTTCTACCAAACCTGTAACAATATATATAATATATTTATCCCTGTTTGTGCACAGCTTCCCTGTCAAAAATATATCAGGTCGGGAGATGAGACTTTGTCAAGTTCAGATGCTCTCCTTCCCTCTGCGTCTCCGCGCAGCACACATCGGCAGCAGCCCCTCCTAACTCCTATCCCAGTGGTGTTTTTCTCTTGTGGGGTGTTCCCGGTCTGCAGTGGTCAGGATCTATCAAAAGTGCTCCAAGGAAGGAACAGTGGTGAACCGGCCACAGGGTCATGGGCGGCCAAGGCTCATTGATGCACGTGGGGAGCGAAGGCTGACCCGTGGGATCAAACAGACGAGCTACTGGAGCTCAGATTGCTCAAGAAGTTAATGCTGGTTCTGATAGAAAGGTGTCAGAATACACAGAGCATCTCAGTTTGTTGTGTATGGGGCGGCATAGCCGCTGACCAGTCAGGGTGCCCATGCTGACCCGTCCACCGTCGAAAGCACCAACAGTGGACACGTGACCATCAGAACTGGACCACGGAGCAATGGAAGAAGGTGGCCTGGTCTGATGAATCACGTCTCATTAATCACTTTTTGGAGCTTCAAAATCTCAATCCCCATTCACTGCCATTATAAAGCTTGGAAGAGCCAGGACATTTTTTTTAAATATTCGTCTGAAAGAAGAATGTCATATACACCTAGGATGACTTGAGGGAGAGGAAATTTTCATTTTTGGATGAACTAACCCTTTCATTATTCCAGGACACATTCTAAGATGCTTTAATATGTTTTAAAGCACAATACTGTGTCAACAAAACTAATGATTTAACAGAAATATTACATTCTTGGTAGGCCTATACATTAAACACCAGTGTGTGGCTATAAGCAACAAAATGTATAAATACATTTCATACACTTTATGAGTATATTAGCACAGAAAAATGACCTTTACATCAGATGCGTTTACCAGCAGTCAAATATGAACAAAGTGAGGATCCACTGTTCCTTTTAACAAATCTCTTTGAGACCCACTAGTGAGGGAGAGTTTCAGGAGGCAGAATGATGTAAATAAATTACAATGCTATACTTTTTCAGTCTGTTCCTGAATCCTCATACAAAGCATCAGATGACATCAGAAGACTCATAGTGCACGTTATGTTGACAACTGTAATGATACTTCATGGTGATTTTGTTGTTGTTGTTGTTCTATTTATGGTTACATGTACTTCCAGTCACTGTATGAAAAAGAGAAGCATGAAAATGTATAGTCATAAAGGTTTGGAATGACATTCTAGTCAGTATATGATGCGTAAGTGAATTATCCCTTTGAGAAGAAACCAGAAAAAACTCACCTCAGGACAATCACAATCCATTCACAGAGTTTCAGACACTTAGGAGAAGGAATATAGAGTAGTTTATAAATGTTAAAGCATTTAGTGAATCATTTTTGAGAAAATTATTCATATAGTTATAACAGTATATTACAAATAGAATTCTTACTAAGAGGTGCTGTTTCGTCTCACGGGTTTCTGGATCCCAAGTAATCCACTTGCCTGTGAATCATCTCTGCTCTTCAGCTCTTCTTCACGTTCATCAGGAGGTCTGCTTTTGTCCCTAGACACTGAAGTAAAAATGTTTTTCTCTAGCATTTTACTGCAGCAGATTCAGGCCACTGAGCTTCTGTTTGTGATTTCAAAACTCGAGTAAATTAATAATTACAGTGACGCCGGTTGAGATGTACACAACAGACAGTATAATACTCACCAGCAGGATCTGCTGTGGTCTGATGACGTGCTCTGCATCTCACTTCTCTCTCTCTGATCTCCAGATCGTTCTCTCTTTCATCCAGGTTTCTCTGTCTGTCTTCTAGTTCATTCACTCCCCTATCCAGTTCTCTCTCTCTCCCATTTAGCTCCCTTTCTTTGGCTTGTAATTCTTCCTCTCTTTGTATTATATTACATTCAGACTGTAACTTTGCAAGCAGAAACGTCTCTTTAACTTTTGCTTCAGTCAGATTATTCTCTAGTTGTTTTTCCTTCTCGTTGAGCTGTTCCACTTTTCTTTGAAGTTTCTCTTTGTCATCTTTTAACTGTCTCTCTCTGTCTTTGTAAATGATCAGCTTTTCGTTCAGTTGCTTCTCACGTTGGATGAAAGTGCAAAACTCTTCCCTTATCTGAATCAGTCTGTCTTTTGAATCATTCAACTCTTTGCTTAACTGACGCTCTCTGTCTTTTGAATCATTCAACTCTTTGCTTAACTGACGCTCTCTGTCTTTTGAATCATTCAACTCTTTGCTTAACTGACGCTCTCTGTCTTTTGAATCATTCAACTCTTTGCTTAAATGACTCTCTCTGTCTGTTGAATTATTCAACTCTTTGCTTAAATGACGCTCTCTGTCTGTTGAATCATTCAACTCTTTGCTTAACTGACTCTCGCTGTCTTTTGAATCACTCAACTCTTTTTTTAACTGTCTCTCTCTGTCTTTGTAAATGATCAGCTTTTCATTCAGTTGCTTCTCACGGTGGGTGGAAGTGTTTAACTTCTCGTTCATATGATTCTCTCTGTCTTTTGAATCCTTCCACTTTTGGCTTAACTGACTCTCTTTGTCTTTTGAATCCTTCAACTCTTTGCTTAACTGACTTTCTTTGTCTTTTGAATCATTCAACTCTTTGCTCAAATGACTCTCTCTGTCTTTTGAATCATTCAACTCTTTGCTTAACTGACTCTCTTTGTCTTTTGAATCATTCAACTCTTTGCTCAAATGACTCTCTCTGTCTTTTGAATCATTCAACTCTTTGCTTAACTGACTCTCTTTGTCTTTTGAATCATTCAACTCTTTGCTCAAATGACTCTCTCTGTCTTTTGAATCATTCAACTCTTTGCTTAACTGACTCTCTTTGTCTTTTGAATCATTCAACTCTTTGCTTAACTGACTCTCTTTGTCTTTTGAATCATTCAACTCTTTGCTCAAATGACTCTCTCTGTCTTTTGAATCATTCAACTCTTTGCTTAAATGACTCTCTCTGTCTTTTGAATCATTCAACTCTTTGCTTAACTGACTCTCTCTGTCTGTGTAAATGATCAGCTTTTCGTTCAGTTGCTTCTTACGATGGGTGGAAGTGTTTAACTCCTCCTTCATCTGATTCTCTCTGTCTCTGGAATCATTCAGCTCTTTTCTTAGTTTACTTTCCTTTTTGGCATACTCCTCCTGAAAATAATCAATAGCTTTTCTGTAACACAAATGGTTTGTGAAAAAACGTCTGTCTTTACTCGCTGTCATTTTCTCTGTTTTGATAAATAATTCATTAAGACTCTCATCAGTGTTGTGTAAAATGTGGTATCTGCTTCCACACATCTTCACACATGAGTTCTGTGCTGGATCGTGGTGCCTAATCTGATCTGTAAATAATACCATGCAATAGTCCAAGACCTCCTTTCCAAACACATCACTGAGAGCATATAAACAGTAATTATCTCTACCAGACTCTTTCACATCTCTCTGTACTAAGAGAAAGGCATGAGGCCCTGGAAACAACAGGGTTTCAAAGAACTTGATTTCTTTTTTCAGAGATTTGACTCCCTTTCTGAAAGACCAGTATGATTTCAAGTGTTCCAACCAATAGGATGGAGTTTTTAATACAGAAACCTGTCGTCCACAAACTTGAGACTTCCTGGGCTCCAATATCCCAAATTGAAATACATCCCTGTTCTGTCTTTCCCCAAGGATTATGCCACATGCTTTATCCATAAGAGCATCACTATCTCCAAGCACTATCAATCTCAGCTTTTCATTGGAGCCTGTGGATGGTCCTGTTAAAAAGGGAACAAAGCAAAGTCAGAGAACAAACACATATCTATGCTTTTATTTGGGGTATATAGGGCTTTTACACTGGACCTTTTGGTGTAGACCTAAGTCTGTTTGATGTTAAAGTTCTGTTTGTTTAGTTTGTGTGAAAGTGGTTTTCCAAATGTAGGTGTCGCGAACCACTCAAGTCCACTATAAAAGGTTGTCTGGGATCATTTGAACTACTTACCATTGCCAGAATTCAAGAGAGGACCTGTAATAAGAAAACAGGATAGTGAGTGTGACAATTGCCTGATTTGTATTTAAAGGAGAACTCCGAGGAATTTTAAAGTTAATCTTGATCGTCATACCTTTGTGAGTACTGTCTATAGAAAAAAAAAAAAAACGAACCGGATTGGTGCTTGCAACACAGAGCTGTTACAGTTAAGATTTCAAGATTTCAAGAGTTTTATTTGTCACATACACATCACTCTTCACACACACAACGCTCCTCCCACCTGGACTATTTACCTTTTTCCGGCTACAACTGAGTTCCCACGGTACTTCAGCGCGAGACTACAGCTAGCCGTCTAAAACACTATTTAGGTGAATTTAAACAATGGCTAAGTGGCTAAATGCATCTCGTTGTCATGTAAGGATCCTGTTCATGTTGGACAGACATTTTATTTGCATTTTGTGTCTGTTAAGAGGCACAAAGACACTCTTTATGTATATGCCCCATAACTGCCGTTTCAGCTGAGTGGGAGCTCTGGGCATTAACTGTAACAGCTCCGTGTTGCAAGCACCAATCCGGTTCGGTTTTTCTTTTCTATAGACAGTACTCACAAAGGTATAACGATCAAGATTAACTTAAAAATTCCCCGGAGTTCTCCTTTAACAGTAAAATGTATACAATGATTTCTCTCCTTATTTCTTTACAGTTGACATTAAACGTCTTTTCATTTTACATTCCAGGAAATCCTGGAACACATACACATACTGTGTCTATATATATATATATAGTGGCATCACAAGAGGGCGTGTTCTGGAAGGCAGATACGTTGCTCTAAGATGGCTGGAGCAAGAGGGCGTCTTGTAAGAACTACCCCTCCCAGGGTACCCCACGTGGACACTAGGAGGCAAGATGGCCGCCTAGTAAGGACTACAAAATCCAGTCTGCTTGAGAGAGCAGCTGAAGCTAATAAGACCAGGAACAGGGTATAATACGATGTGTGTGGCTGGGAGAGGAAGCCAAGGACGATCGTGAGCCAAGGAAGACTAAGTCATTTGTTATAAGCTGAAGATATTTAAGTTGATACTTTGGTTTGATCATTAAAAATACACACCTGCACCCTGAGAGACTGTTGTAATGGTGTTTCCTGGGAAACCGTGCAAGTCAAAGATGCTGAGCCTCTCGTGCTGTCACTATATATATATATATATATAAATTTGTGTCTCCTCTTTCACTCTTTTTTTATTTTGTATTTTCTTATTGTCCTTCCATATGATATGTGAATGCTTATGTACACTTAATTCTTTGTAAAAACTAAAAGGTACTTTATAAATACATGCATATATATATATATATATATATATATAAAAGTAACTTTAATAATGTTTGCCATAATTATTTAAAGGAGAAATCTGGAGTTACTCTAGGTCTATGTCAGTTTATGATTCAGTGATTTAAAGTTGTTCGACTCACGCATTTCATGTTCTTCATGACCTGAAAAATACAAAATAAGCCAATTTTATATGAATTAATATCATGTCATACTTTCATTAGTCGTTATATATAGGTTATAATGACCGACAAAGAAATCTGTCTGCAAGACACTTTCTTCTTTCTCAAAAGTAACAGATTAACCCTGTGAAAAAAAGTATACTTATTGTATTTTTAAATATATTCCTTTTTCAATAGTATATTGCAAATATACAAAAAAGTACCATCTATAAATATATATCGAAAATATATTAGCATATATTTTCGTGTATTTTTTAAAGTGTGCTTATTTGAACATTACTTTAAAATATATTTTTAGTATATTTTAAACTGTATGCTCAAAATTGTCATTGTAAAAATGCACTGAAAGTATATTGTAAAATACATAATTAACATCCTTAGTTGTAGTATATTTAAAGTTAAATTTGAGTATAATTTTTACTTATTCATGCTTGGAATTCACTTCATTACTTTATTGCATATTACTTTCAGAAAATGGTCAACTGTATAATGCATTAAAAGCCCATTTTTAAATATATGCAGTGTATAAATTAGCTACTGTAGTTGTGATTTAAGTGTAGGCTAATATGTTTAATAAGTTTACACTGGCAGAGAAGAATTGTATTTTAATCGTACACACAAATCTATATTAAACCAAGAGCACACTTAAAATGCAATGCAAGAAAACATGAGTTGAGTGGTTGAGTCTTATGCCGTGTTCCAGGCGACCCATGTTTTTCCAACCTTCTACCCGTGACAGTGTGCTGGAGCGGCAGTCAAACCCAAGACTTCCCACCCATGAACTAGATCGATGTACTCCCAGTTAAGAGCTCTGACGTCACATAGCCCAAGAAACAACAATGGGGCAGCCCACGGTATTTTACAAATAATGTCAAATAAAAGGTATAACAGCTTCTCTTGCCTTATGCGCCATTTTTTTCTCCTCTGTTTCCCTCAAATAAGCAAGGAGTAAGCATCTTTGGTGACAGAAATGATTGTAAATGAGCATAAGCCCCATACGATCCGCCATGCTTTGTTTACATCTAGCTAACGCTACCGCAATTCCTTGCGCTCAGGCAGTTTGGTGTGATTTTGCCTGGAACGCTACAAAGTTGTGAGTCGTGGTTTGATGTTATAACGGGCTCAAAAACCTGCCTGGAACGCAGTATTATTCAAATGTCTCTTCAACGTGGTCTCTGGCCAATCAGATTTTGTTGCTCACTGCCTTCAGCCAATGGCACTTGCCAACATGTCTCTTCATTAGTGGCATTGTTAAATTTTATTTATTTTAATGGCCTTGAAAACAAATGCGTTCAACATTGGTAAAATAAGTAATTCATTAAAATGTAGTTACAAACCCGATTCCAAAAAAGTTGGGACACTGTACAAATTGTGAATAAAAAAGAATGCAATAATTTACATGGCCTTGGCCCAACTTTTTTGAGATGTGTAATTTAAAATCAACTTATTTTTCCCTTAAAATGATACATTTTCTCAGTTTAAACATTTGATATGTCATCTATGCTGTATTCTGAATAAAACATTGAAATTTGAAACTTCCACATCATTCCATTCTGTGTTTATTCACAATCTGTACAGTGTCCCAACTTTTTTGGAATCGGGTTTGTAAATGTTGCACATTTAAAATACTGTATTGTTTGACATTATGTAAAATCAAAGTATATTGTTATTGACTACAAAGTGTGTATTTTTAAGAATTTGGAATAAGTCAAACGTAAATAAATAAAGTAAATAAATGAACCTGAAAAAATTATATATTCATAGTACACTCACCTGTCAGGATTATTAGGAACACCATACTAATACTGTGTTTGACCCCCTTTCGCCTTCAGAACTGCCTTAATTCTACGTGGCATTGATTCAACAAGGTGCTGAAAGCATTCTTTAGAGATGTTGGCCCATATTGATAGGATAGCATCTTGCAGTTGATGGAGATTTGTGGGATGCACATCCAGGGCACGAAGCTCCCGTTCCACCACATCCCAAAGATGCTCTATTGGGTTGAGATCTGGTGACTGTGGGGGCCATTTTAGTACAGTGAACTCATTGTCATGTTCAATAAACCAATTTGAAATGATTCGAGCTTTGTGACGGTGCATTATCCTGCTGGAAGTAGCCATCAGAGAATGGGTACATGGTGGTCATAAAGGGAGGGACATGGTCAGAAACAATGCTCAGGTAGGCCGTGGCATTTAAACGATGCCCAATTGGCACTAAGGGGCCTAAAGTGTGCCAAGAAAAAATTCCCCACACCATTACACCACCACCACCAGCCTGCACAGTGGTAACAAGGCATGATGGATCCATGTTCTCATTCTGTTTACGCCAAATTCTGACTCTACCATCTGAATGTCTCAACAGAAATCGAGACTCATCAGACCAGGCAACATTTTTCCAGTCTTCAACTGTCCCAATTTTTGTTTTGCAAAAAAGCTTGTGCAAATTGTAGCCTCTTTTTCCTATTTGTAGTGGAGATGAGTGGTACCCGGTGGGGTCTTCTGCTGTTGTAGCCCATCCGCCTCAAGGTTGTGCGTATTGTGGCTTCACAAATGCTTTGCTGCATACCTCGGTTGTAACGAGTGGTTATTTCAGTCAAAGTTGCTCTTCTATCAGCTTGAATCAGTCGGCCCATTCTCCTCTGACCTCTTTTTCACTCACAGGACTGCCGCATACTGGATGTTTTTCCCTTTTCACACCATTCTTTGTAAACCCTAGAAATGGTTGTGCGTGAAAATCCCAGTAACTGAACAGATCGTGAAATACTCAGACCGGCCCGTCTGGCACCAACAACCATGCCACGCTCAAAATTGCTTAAATCACCTTTCTTTCCCATTCTGACATTCAGTTTGGAGTTCAGGAGATTGTCTTGACCAGGACCACACCCCTAAATGCATTGAAGCAACTGCCATGTGATTGGTTGATTAGATAATTGCATTAATGAGAAATTGAACAGGTGTTCCTAATAATCCTTTAGGTGAGTGTATATTGCTTGTGTGATCTGAAGGCACTGGTAATTAATTTGTAATGTACTTAAAACACAAAAAGTATACTTGTAATACAAATAAAGTATAGTATACTTATAACACAAACAAAGTATACTTATAATACAAATAAAGTACACTCTAATATCACTAATCAAGCATGTAATTAGTCCCTATAAGTCGTTCAATTTAGCACATAAAAGTACACTAAATACACTTAATGTCCTACTTTAATGCAACTTAATTACAACTAAAATATACTTAGTACAAAATTAGTTGTTCCAAAATAGCACACTAATTTACCTAATCATTATAACACTTGAAGTATACTGATAATCTGGCTGCAAGTATACTTAGCCTACTTTTTTCACTAGGGAAAAGTCAGAGGAAATAGTCTAGAAAGTCAATTGAGTTACTGACCTGTGCCGCTCCTCGCCATACTGCAGAGAATGGAAAAAGAAAAAGGAGACAACAAAATGTCTACTGTTAGGAAAACTCAAAATAAACCAATTTTGGGACTGAGATGATCTTCCGCAAACAAGTTTATTTCGAAAGTGAAAGCAACAAAAGCCTATTCCCACCTTTTTTCTGTCACACCTGCATGTCTCTCTGCCACAAACAGCTAAAACCAGCCTAAACTGGTTGGCTGGATTTCAAGCCCGGACTGGCCATCGGGAGCACCGGGTGAATTCCCGATGTCCTGGCAAATCCTTCCTTTTTTTCAAATAAATTATTTTAATTATATATTATTGCCTTTTTAAAGGGTCATGAAACCTTCTGTTTCAGCAGCAGTCAGTTCTCACCACAGTTTTGAAAAATGCTATAAAAGTGGGCGTGGTTTAGCGGCAGAGTGGAGGAGGATGATGGGAGACTGACAGCACATCAACGGCTTCTGATTCAGACGATTTTATTCCCAAAGCTTCCCACAAATGCATGCTGCAAATTACCATTAAGTTACATGCAACACAATATGCACATGGATTTGTAAGATCACTGTTACACAAATACATCTATCCTGTGACAGCTATAATTCAATGCACAATTAAATGCACAGCCATTCGTAATTTGTTCTCTCCATCGAAAATATATATGAACACGCTGTTGCATAACTTTGATAACTTTTGAGGCTTATTTTGTGGAGTTTTATAAGCTGTTTGGTCAGTTAAATGGCCGTAAAGAGCGGTTACACTCATAGTGTGGATGAATCACGTTTGTGTGAAGACTCAGGATCTACTGAAGAGAACGTAGGTAACGCAGACACTCATACAAAGTGTTTTTGATCCATTAATGCATCTCTCACTCACTGTATGCCATCTTACTGTTTGAAGCGCCAGTCAGAGGAAATTGCCTATCAATGCGTGCTGTCATGAATTAAGCAACGCGTCTTCTCATAGGATAAAGACACACAGTCTCATGAACACAGCGATGAGTTATCACCGTACTATAGTACGAGAAAGCGTCACAACCTGACATGAAGACAAATTTAAACCAGGAAAAAGGTTTAAAATTAACTAGTTTTCTCCCACATTCAAAACTAACAGATGGTAACATTGTCTTCCATGATGTTCAACACACACACTTCTGTTAAAATCTCATTTTTCATGACCCTTTAATTATACAAACCCGATTACAAAAAAGTTGGGACACTGTACACATTGTGAATAAAAACAGAATGCAATGATGTGGAAGTTTCAAATTTCAATATTTTATTCATATTATACTCTACTCTCTCTACACGCATGACTGTTTGTCCACACACAGCTCCACCTCTATCATCAAATTTGCTGATGATACTGTTGTCCTGGGCCTCATTTCCAACAACAATGAGACGGCATACTTGGACGAGGTGGAGCATCTAACATCATGGTGCCAGGACAACTGTCTCTCTCTGAATGTTGGTAAGACCAAAGAAATGATTGTGGACTTCAGGAAGAGACAGCAACGGACATACTCCCCCCTCATGATCAGCGGGTCACCAGTAGAGAGAGTGAGCAGCTTCAAGTACCTGGGAGTAAACATATCCGAGGACCTGACCTGGACTGCTCACATTCAGACACAGGTGAAAAAAGCCAGGCAAAGACTGTACCACCTGCGCCAGCTGAGGAAATTCAGGGTTTCACCAGCTATCCTGAAAACTTTCTATTTAGGGGCGATAGAAAGTGTATTAACTCAGTGCATCACAGAGTGGTATGGGAACAGCACCAGTCATGACCGCAAAGCCCTGCTAAGAGTCGTGCGCTTATCCGAACGTATCTCAGGGTCAGCTCTCCCATCTCTGCAGGACGTCTACACCAAACGCTGCAAAGGTAGAGCTACTAAAATCATCAAATTTCAAGTTTCAAATTTCAATATTTTATTCAGAATACAGCATAGATGACATATCAAATGTTTAAACTGAGAAAATGTATAATTTTAAGGGGAAAGTAAGTTGATTTTAAATTTCATGGCATCAACACATCTCAAAAAAGTTGGGACAAGGCCATGTTTCCCACTGTGTGGCATCCCCTCTTCTTTTTCTAACAGTCTGCAAACGTCTGGGGACTGAGGAGACAAGCTGCTCAAGTTTAGGAATAGGAATGTTGTCCCATTCTTGTCTAATACAGGCTTCTAGTTGCTCAACTGTCTTAGGTCTTCTTTGTGGCATCTTCCTCTTTATGATGCGCCAAATGTTTTCTATGGTGAAAGATCTGGACTGCAGGTTGGCCATTTCAGTCCCCGGATCCTTCTTCTACGCAGCCATGATGTTGTAATTGATGCAGTATGTGGTCTGGCATTGTCATGTTGGAAAAGGCAAGGTCTTCCCTGAAAGAGACGATGTCTGGATGGGAGCATATGTTGTTCTAGAACTTGGATATCCCTTTCAGCATTGATGGTGCCTTTCCAGATGTGTAAGCTGCCCATGCCACACGCACTCATGAACCCCATCCCATCAGAGATGCAGGCTTCTGAACTGAGCGCTGACAACAACTTGGGTTGTCCTTGTCCTCTTTAGTCCGGATGACATGGTGTCCCAGTTTTCCAAAAAGAACTTCAAATTTTGATTGGTCTGACCACAGAACAGTTTTCCACTTTGCCACAGTCCATTTTAAATGAGCCTTGGCCCAGAGAAAACGCCTGCACTTCTGGATCATGTTTAGATATGGCTTCTTTTTTGACCTATAGAGTTTTAGCCGGCAGCGGCGAATGGCGCAGTGGATTGTGTTCATGACAATGTTTTCTGGAAGTATTCCTGAGCCCATGTTGTGATTTCCATTACAGTAGCATTCCTGTATGTGATGCAGTGCCGTCTAAGGGCCGAAGATCACGGGCATCCAGTATGGTTTTCTGGCCTTGACCCTATACGCACAGAGATTGTTCCAGATTCTCTGAATCTTTGGATGATATTATGCACTGTAGATGATGATAACTTCAAACTCTTTGCAGTTTTTCTCTGAGAAACTCCTTTCTGATATTGCTCCAGTATGTTTGGCGCAGCATTGGGGAATTGGTGATCCTCTGCCCATCTTGACTTCTGAGAGACACTGCCACTCTGAGAGGCTCTTTTTATACCCAATCATGTTGCCAATTGACCTAATAAGTTGCAGATTGGTCCTCCAGCTGTTCCTTATATGTACATTTCACTTTTCCGGCCTCTTATTGCTACCTGTCCCAACTTTTTGGAATGTGTAGCTCTCATGAAATCAAAATGAGCCAATATTTGGCATGACATTTCAAAATGTCTCACTTTCAACATTTGATATGTTATCTATATTCTATTGGGAATAAAATATAACTTTATGAGATTTGTAAATTATTGCATTCCTTTTTTATTCACAATTTGTACAGTGTCACAACTCTTTTGGGAATCGGGTTTGCGATAATGAGTTGTTTTGATGTCCTGTTAATGTACTAAAGAGCTTAGGATATTAAAAACATGTGATCTGTGGAAACTAAACCAGGAAGTAAGAACAATAGGAACAGAAATACACTTCAACATAAAACTCCTTAACACAACAGGTGAACACAAGACTAGGATCGTGGCAATCTATAACATCTTATATTTCTAACACCAAAGACATTTTTTCACACTAAAGCTCTGGATAGAAATTATCTAATTTATTCACACTAATCAACAATTCCAGCACAAACAAATGTGTTGCTATTCTCATTCTATGCTACTTTAGCAAAGCAAAGTTACAAAATTAATGCAATTTACTGGATAAAATGGGAACACCAGAAAATGTAGAGCCAAATATCTTACCATCATTTTCACTTAAGAGACGAGTTTTTTCATCTGTAAAAAGCACAAGCGGCATAGATGGGTACCAAAACAATGTGGCTAAATTAAAATAACCTTTAATGATTTGATTTCACTTGAATCAGATTTATAATATGACTGATTATGCTTATGTCTGAAGCTCACTGTTATCTACAGTGATTTAAGGGAGTGTGAAAAACAGTAATTACTACTCTACTTTATTACTATACTTTTTTTATTTTTGTAATTTGTACTTTTAAGTACTACTGTGAGACTGATTACTTTTACATTTACAAAGTTGAACTACTGTGCATTAACATTGCATTAACAGTCACTAGGAGTGATCAGTCTTTTCAGATTCAAATTAGACCAATCTACCTTTATGTAACTAGCATAAAAAGTTTTGACTTGTGTTAAAGATAAATATTACATGACAAACTGGTCAGACTAGTCTAAACAACTGTGGCAACGGACCACGGTCACTCTCAGTCATTATTCAGCCTTTTCTCATGGTTTCTCAAAATAATTCATAAAAGTATAGAATATAATAGCACAGTTTTAATAGGGCCTCATTGTGACAACATGCCCCGCCTGCTCCACTGGGATTTAACCCGCGGCTTGTGTCTTCTGCTGTTAGATCAGCGTTAAAGAACAATGTCAACTGTTACATAACAGATATAAGATTACAGTAATCTTATTTTAAATAAACACAAAAAACAGAGATGAAAAATAAACTTAAGAAATTCACTTTTGCTATGGTTAAATAAATGTTCAGTGATATCTTCCAAAGATTTCTTAATTTTTGGTCGCAATTTTTTTCTCTAAATAATGTTGCTATGGCAGCTAGTAAATACACTAAGTTTGGTCATCCTGGCATGTGTGGAAAGTGTTAAACCATGTGTGTTACAGCTAACCTGTGTTAGATTGTGCCCCACACTCCCCTACACTTTAACTATAATATTTATCTATGCTTTTTACACCCCTAATTATATAACCTTAATATAACAAAAAAGATTTGACCGTACCCATTTCAATATCACCACCATATACTGTAAAACACAAATCAGACACATTTCGTAAATTAATGGAAGCATTGCCAAAAGCTGTGACAATGAAACAATGAATTCGCCATTTTAAAAAGTGATTCTAGAAAGTTGAGTTTCAGTTTACTTATACGTCTAGGACGGTGTCTCCAATACATACTGCAGAGAAAATATGAAAACAAAAAGTGACCAGTTATTAGGAAAAGCACTATCACATTTTGAGCCTTACACAAACTTACGCAAATACGCTAATTTTGAAAGTGAAAGAGACAGAAGGATGTCCTTCTTAAATAGGTGGCTGGTTCTTTTCCGCGAACCGGTTCTTTTACATCCTCGCATAATGACGTCAATTCTATCATCCTGTCAGAAGAAAATACATTCAAACACATTCATATAAAGTAATTTGTAATCATAACTTAGTATAATAATAATAATCATCGTCATCATCATCATCTTGGATAAATCTCTTAAATTTACGTTTGTCATGCAAACACAGATGTTTTACACAGATTAAATAAATTTACATTGACAAACTTACACAAAATAGACATACAACATACACAAGTCCTCTGAAACAATCAGAGAAAAGCATCAAAGATTCAAGAGACTTCATTTCTCCATCCCTATAGGTAGTCTTTTGATAACTCCACAGGTAAATCCATACAAGGAGAAGAGCAATCCAACATAACCATACAATAGACGACACTCGACAAGAATAAGAGAAACAATGAAACTTCCAAAGATTAATGACAACACAGCTCAAATTAGAAACCATGACAACAAACTAGTGGCGGGAAATAGTGCAAGCAGGAAAACTGTCCAAAAAAAAAAAAAACATGTCCAAACTTCTCCATCAATCTCACCCACCAGGCGAACATCATACACTTGATCGCTTGACCAAAGTTTTGTGCCGAAAAAAGAATAATAACTAGCATGTACATTTCCTGATGAAAATGTAAGTCGTGCTTGCAGTGGCAAAACTCAGCACTTGGTTGCTAGGGTGTTCTGATTGGTTGCTCGGGAGTTGCTAGGCGGTTTATAAGGTGTTCTGGGTGGTTGCTAGGTGATTGTTAAGGCACTCTGGATGGTTGCTATGGTGTTGCTAGGCGATTTCAAGGGTATCCTGGCTGGTTGCTAGGACATTGCTATGTGGTTGCTTGGGTGAGCATGAGTCAAAAGAGCCAACCCCATGTCTCTATGATATTGTGTTGCAGAGATATAGGTATTGCTATATGGTTACTACTAGTGTACTCTGGATGCTAGGGAGTGGCTTGGCAGCTGCCAGTGATGATACTTCAATGGCTGCTATAAAATGAATGATATAAACCAATCTCTGTAACAGCAAGATTTGAAGATATCCATATTTGGGTTTGGGTTGTTAGGGTTGCTAGCGCATGGCTAGACAGTTAGCAGGGTTAAACTAATAGACTGCATGTCTGCCCAAATTGAAAGTGCCCAACTCATGTGTCTCTATGATGTTCTGATTCATTTATATCTGATTGCGCAATGAATCTTTCATAATGTCTACACCTTGTTTGTTATAATTAGAGGATTTGCCAGCATGCAGAATTCAGCACTGAACAAAACTGATTGGCCATTGCGTTAAAGAAATCAACACATATGTCTGTCACGCAGAGCCGGCCCAAAGCACCCTCAGCGAGGACCTCTTGGCTGATGGCTGCTTCTTGGTTTCGGCGCACCAGTAATGGCATTACATGGATCATTTGACATCTGTTAAAGTCTTATTTTGAACGAATTTTGGTTGTTGGATGTCGACTGAGAACGAAAAAGCATGAATATGAAAAGACATTTAAGTTACCAATGGCGGACATATTGCAAACAGCAGAAGGTAAATCCCTTTATCATTTTTCTACTGTCACATCAAGATATAGTGTATTGAAGTGATATGCTAATCACGATTACATATTCCGTTTCTGTGTTTTGTTATGTTTTAATACTGTTAAGCTAGGGTTGGGCGCTATGACGATGACAGATATTTTGCTATACTTTTTTATATAAAAAATATTATAATAAATATATCCACGTAGCACTGTTCTACTTAAAAGTTATTGACATTTTGATAAAGAAACATGCACGAATGAAGAATAAAGAGCAAGACATGCATGTGTCAAAATAAGCCGCCTCTCAGACAGCATTTTAAGCTATGAAATGTCTAAATGTCATTATATTGGGTACAAAATATGAGAGCGAATGTAATTTATTGTAAAGATTTGATAAGCGGGGTTGCTGGGTTTAAAATGCTAAAACATTGGATGCAGTGTTGAAGATGAAGACATCAGTCTTGCATGTGTTTGTAGTGTTGATAGGGGTATACGACCGCCGCTAGCTCATGCAGTGCTGCACCGAAACAATCAATGCATGAAATAAATGCATTTAAAAACTTATCATTTGCAGTTTGCTTTGTGATTGTTCAACACTGCAGCTTTAGACGAGCCCAAGAGTGTCTATTTTAGAAAATACTGTTGTTCTGTGGCCGTGCTGGTTCGCTATTTTACTAGACACACGTACAGATATCTTTACTGGAATGAAAAATGGTAACACCAGAGTTGAATCAGACTTTAGCTGTAGTTATAAGTAACGAGAGCACAGCCCAAACATAATGACACCTTTCACAAACCAATTGAGAATATTGTCACTAAAGTTTAATAAAGCCTAGCCTAATCTACATGTGAAAAAAAAAATGCAATTAAATGTGAAGGGCTTGTATAATTTGTCTTATTTGTTTAATTTGTAGTGCTTGTTATGTGTATGTTTTATACTATAAACAAATGTCCATTAAAAATCAATAAAAGTGAACTTGCATTATAAAACTGACCCGGGGATCGGTTTAGGTTCAAATGCCAATGACAATGCATTGGTAGGCATAAGCAGTTATTGTACACTCGTTATTGTGGTGCAATGTGGGATTGAATGAGTGCACTCAATAACACCCACTATGGTTTTGGACACCACTACAAATGGCTGTCCCCTCAAATAAGGCTCTATTTAAGGGCATAGGGGGCGATTTCAGATTCAGCCCAAGTGTGCCACACGAGTCCTGAAAAGTGAAGCCAAAGCGTCTCAATCACCCCCAGGTGTCTGGATGCAGTACAGCTCATAAACCCCGCCCTCTCCAGGTAATCGAATGGGACATAGACAAATTAAATAATCAAATTACACTTCAAATACATTTTTTCCAAAGATGGTTTCTGTCATTTTAGGCAGTTTTTATCACACTGATGTTAGTTCAAGTGTTCATTCTTTAAATAAGTTTGGTTTTATTTAGTTATTTGATGCTATAAAAACGGGGGTGTGACGTTATGATTGACAGCTGAGTTTGATGGCTTCTCTGAGTGAAGTAGTCACTGAGGCACCAACGGACATTTTGGGAACTTCAGGAGGCGATTGGAGCTTTAACTTTAATTTCTAACTTTAACTTTAATTTCTTTAATCTCTATTTGATATCAATCTCTATTTGATATATTTTCTTTGTTGTTTATATTGCTAAATATAACTTACTCATCACCATATATTGTTTAATATTACCTATCATGTTAAATTTGACATTGCTAGCTTTTAATCGAAATCACTATCACAACGTTAGCTTGCCATCTCTGCACCCGGGTTTCCTGTTTTCTGAGTTCATTAAACAACTGTGGTGAGTTGGATTAGTAAATAGACTCCATCAAACAACTTTGGTAAATTGGATTAATCAACAAATACGGTAAGCCATGTCTTCTTCTCCAGTCATTGTCACTTGCACCGCATGTTTCATGTTTAGTGTATCTGTCTCCGTTGGCGAGCAGGGCTTCACATGTGATAAATGTAAGGAGATAGTCAGGCTGACGGAGAAGATTTCAGAATTAGAGACACACATCCAGACTTTATAGTGAGAATAGTAGTGAGAATGTAACAGCTTTAGACACTGCTTTGGATGTGACTAGCTTAGTGAACGTTGTACATGGTTCGGTTCTGGTTGTAGAGCCCATGCAGCAGGGCAATTGGGTAATGGTGAGACGGCATAGTCGTGCCTATTAGTCATGCTTAAAATCTTGCTTATTACTTACAAAGCACTAAATGGTTTAGCTCCCCAGTACTTGAGCGAACTCTTAACACATTATACTCCATCACGTCTATTGAGGTCTCAAAACTCTGGCCAGTCGATAATCCCTAGAATATCAAAATCAACTGCAGGCGGTCGATCCTTTTCCTATTTAGCACCTAAACTCTGGAACAGTCTTCCTAGCATTGTTCGGGAAGCAGACACACTCGGTTTAAATCTAGACTAAAATCCAGTGATCCAGATCCAGTGACTGTCTGCATCAGCAGTTTTCTCTTTCTCTCATCCAGTTCCATCTCTCTTCTATCCAAAGCTCTCGCTCTGTCATGCTCTTCTTCTGCTGGAACCTGTGCTTCTTTTTCCTCCTGTAATGTGTTATGCTGTATTTTTGTGAGTGGACATTCTTCTTTAGGCCTATCCTTTTATTCCCTTGGATTCTCTTCTAGCCTTTTCTCACTGCCTTTGAGTTGCTCCAGTTCTCTTTGAAGCTTCTCATAGTCAGATTTCAGCTGACTCTCTCTTTCATTGGAAGCGGTATGTTCAACCAGTCTCTTATAATACCTGAGGGGACACAGCTCTTCTTTTAGTTCACATTCTTTCTTTTTTAAAGCATCCACCTGTTGGCTTAACTGAATCTCTCTGCTTCTTGAAGCATCTAATTCTTTCCTTAACTGATTCTCTCTGGCTCTATGAGCATCCATTTCTTCACGCAGATCTTGTAATTCTCTCACATTTTGGGAGTTCTGTTTTTCCATTTCTGTAATATTAGTTCTTAGATTTTCCTCTGATGTTTTCATTTCTGCCAAATCTGCTCTCAGGCTGCTCTCCCTCTCCTCATATTTAGCATCAAATTCCCTCTTGAAATAGCTTTCTGCTTTGTCCAGCAAGTCAAGATCCTTTGTAAAAAAGTTAGCTTTTCTCTGTTTTATCATTGTCCCAGTAGCGTCATGGAATAGCTTTAGAACATTGTTCTCATTGTCCTTATTTTTCTTTAAAATGTGGAACCTTTTTCTGCACTTTCTGACACAACGGTTCCTGTCTATATCGCTGTCCCTGTATGCATTCATAAATAACACCATACTGTAGTCCAATGCCTCCTGCCCAAACACTTCACTGAGGGCTTGTAGAAGATAATGCTCTTTACCAGAGTTACCCACATCTCCAAGCACTAACAGAAACACATGAGGCCCAGGAAAGACCAGTGAGTAACAAAACTCCATGTCCCTTTTCATAGATCTGACTCTTTTGCTGAAGGAGAGGTACGTGTTTGAGTTTTCCAGCCAATAAGTGGGTGCTTTTACTACAGAGACATGCCATCCGCTGACACAGGCCTCTCTAAACTCGCTGTATATATATATATATATATATATACATATATATATACACACACACACACACACACACACACACACACCTAAAGGATTATTAGGAACACCATACTAAATGCCACGTAGAATTAAGGCAGTTCTGAAGGCGAAAGGGGGTCAAACACAGTATTAGTATGGTGTTCCTAATAATCCTTTAGGTGAGTGTGTATCAGTCAAACCTGAAACTGAGACGGCAGGCCATAGCAGAGCCTGAAATATGATGACCAGCATTCCCCTCATTGACCCCTGCAGACAAAGACAACACACCAGTGTGAAATCACATACAAAACCCTCTCGATCCGAAGCCCAAACTGAGCTATGAAGATTTTAATGAGAGAATAATGTAATCCAGTTAGACCAATAACTCACACACATACACATACTATGTTTAACTTGTGCTACTTGTCGTTTCTTTCCTATTGTTTGTAAAATATGTGAGTAAAATTTTTCGTACACCATTTTTTTTAATTAACCGCCATTGACTTGCGACCAGCGACTGACCAGCGACTTGAGTCAACTGTACTACATTTCTGCTGAATCCATTAAACCCAAGACCATGGAGTCACTGTATAAATCATTTTACAGAGATTACAGGGGAGTCACGAAACAACATTTGTATAAAAGCCTTAAAAAAAGAAGAATGACTGTGTCTTAAGAACCATTCTGAGCAACTAGCAGTTAGAAAGACTAACCCTAACCAAAAGTTATGACTAGTCTTAAAGAAAAATATTAGATGACTTGTAAGATTAGTCTGTGCATTTTTTTGCAACTGGCCCTTGAACGTATGGATTTGTATGGATGGATATCTACTGTTAAGAATGTGTGGATTTAGAGCCTCCACAGACAGCACAGCCAAAGAAATTTATATTCACTATAAACATTTGCATTACTTTTGCTACCATGACACTTTATCCGATTTCTATGTGCACAAAACTCTGCACTTTGAAGATGAAAAAATCCTGAAAACTTCAGGAGCTCAGCTTCCCTTCGGCTGCGGGTACGAGAACGCGATGACACAATCCGGTAAACTGGCACTGGAATCAGCTGTTGATTCGCTGACATCACATAGATAGATAGATAGATAGATAGATAGATAGATAGATAGATAGATAGATAGATAGATAGATAGATAGATAGATAGATAGATAGATAGATAGATAGATAGATAGATAGATAGATAGATAGATAGATAGAGATAGATAGATAGAGCAACAGACAGATGATCACATAGATAGATAGATAGATAGATAGATAGATAGATAGATAGATAGATAGATAGATAGATGGATGGATGGATGGATGGATGGATGGATGGATGGATGGATGGATGGATGGATGGATG
>CM031963.1:15596840-15641840 GCA_018749465.1 Paracanthobrama guichenoti
TATCCTGCTGGAAGTAGCCATCAGAGAATGGGTACATGGTGGTCATAAAGGGATGGACATGGTCAGAAACAATGCTCAGGTAGGCCGTGGCATTTAAACGATGCCCAATTGGCACTAAGGGGCCTAAAGTGTGCCAAGAAAACATCCCCACACCATTACACCACCACCACCAGCCTGCACAGTGGTAACAAGGCATGATGGATCCATGTTCTCATTCTGTTTATGCCAAATTCTGACTCTACCATCTGAATGTCTCAACAGAAATCGAGACTCATCAGACCAGGCGACATTTTTTCAGTCTTCAACTGTCCAATTTTGGTGAGCTTGTGCAAATTGTAGCCTCTTTTTCCTATTTGTAGTGGAGATGAGTGGTACCCGGTGGGGTCTTCTGCTGTTGTAGCCCATCCGCCTCAAGGTTGTGCGTGTTGTGGCTTCACAAATGCTTTGCTGCATACCTCGGTTGTAACGAGTGGTTATTTCAGTCAAAGTTGCTCTTCTATCAGCTTGAATCAGTCGGCCCATTCTCCTCTGACCTCTAGCATCAACAAGGCATTTTAGCCCACAGGACTGCCGTGATACTGGATGTTTTTCCCTTTTCACACCATTCTTTGTAAACCCTAGAAATGGTTGTGCGTGAAAATCCCAGTAACTGAGCAGATTGTGAAATACTCAGACCGGCCCGTCTGGCACCAACAACCATGCCACGCTCAAAACTGCTTAAATCACCTTTCTTTCCCATTCTGACATTCAGTTTGGAGTTCAGGAGATTGTCTTGACCAGGACCACACCCCTAAATGCATTGAAGCAACTGCCATGTGATTGGTTGATTAGATAATTGCATTAATGAGAAATTGAACAGGTGTTCCTAATAATCCTTTAGGTGAGTGTATAGAGCTGTTCCACTTCAGTAATTCATTGACAAAAATATCTCTCTATAAAGCTTATGGCTCCTATTTGATCGGTTTCATTACTACTAAAGTCTAGCTCAGTTTATAGGCTACAGTGTGCTGTGTAATTAGGAATTATGGTCTTTACAGGAGCATATCTTTCTAGTAATTATATAAAACCAATATTAACGTGCAGATTGTTGGTGTTGCTCATTTTTTAGAAAATTGTAAGCAGTGACATGATCATTTTAACCGTCACACGATGCATAGCCATCATTTACATCTACGTCCAGTTCAAAAACCTGCGTCAGCTCGGCTCCAAATACATACTGGGTGAGTTTCTCTCTGTCCAACTCATTTTACTTCCTTAATGTGATATACTTCCAAATGAAATCGGATATTCAACAAGACAGGACAAAAAAAGATTATTTAAGAAGTTAGTGTTTATCCTGGAGAACTAGATGGTCTTTATATACTTCAGGATTGTTCGTTATAAGAGCAGGAATCTTTGTCTCATCTTGAGTAGATATTTTGTTTGCGTTTCACGTCCAGGCATCGCAGGTCTGTTTACCATCTTCTCCAGCTTTGTGTTCAGCACTGTGGTCGTTCACTTCCTGGGCAAAGAGCTCACAGGACTGAAGTATGATCTCCTCCGTCTCCCTCATTCATTATCTTCTCCGTGTCTTGAGTTTGTCTGTAACCCGTGTGTTCATGTTCCTCCAGTGAGGCGCTGCCGTTCTTCCTGTTGCTGATCGATCTGTCTAAAGCCTGCACACTGGCCAAGTTCGCTCTCAGCTCAAACTCACAGGTACAGAAATAAGATTTTAATGTGATTGTACAACATCATGCTTTTTGTTTTTATTTTGATCATTTCTTCAAGTGCATGTAGATTCACAATCCGTCCTGAGTGTTAAGACAGATGTTTTTATAGTGTTTTTTTTATTTAAATGATTCCTCGTCCATTTAAATAAATAGATTAAAAACTGATGATGCAAATCATTGGTTTGTTTGCATCATCAGTGAACACTATGAATAATGAACAAAAGATACACATTGCTGAGATATATATCGAACTATTATTATGCTTGTTTGCTTGTATCGCCACAAAATGTAACTATATTATCGGCCAGCTCTAATCTGCTAAACGTCACTATAATGCATGAAGATATTAAGGTGTTATAAACATCAACATCAGGATTTTCTGTAAAGCTAGTTTAAAAAAAGTGTCATAAAATACATTTGACTTGTACATCTATGTGAATATTTCTGTTTGATACTACGTGCTGTTATATTTGTGCATATGAATGTAAATTATGACGGGTCATGTGACCCACAGGAGGAGGTCAGAGAGAATATCGCTCAAGGCATGGCCATGCTGGGACCCACGTTCACACTGGACGCGGTCGTGGAGTGTCTGGTCATCGGGGTGGGCACTATGTCTGGTAAGTTAAAGGAACATGTGACCCTGGACCACAAAACCAGTCATGTCTCATGGGTATATTTGTGGCAATAGCCAACAATACATTGTATGGGTCAAAATTACCCATTTTTCTTTTATGATAAAAATGATTAGGATATTAAGTATCTTGTAAAATTTTATTTTGCTCAGCTTTTAAAATATTTTGCAATTTTTAGTCAAGGAAATGTATTGGTTAGAAGTTGCTTGAACCCGTAATATCTTAATCTGGCTTTAAACTTCCTGTTATACAGCTGCCACTGTAACTACTTCCTGTCTGTTTCCAGGTGTGCGTCAGCTGGAGATCATGTGCTGTTTCGGCTGCATGTCAGTTCTGGCCAATTACTTTGTGTTCTTGACGCTCTTCCCCGCCTGTGTGTCGCTGGTGTTAGAGGTCAGTGTGGCACTGTGGGATTTGTTCCTTGTTTAAGATGCATAACATATAAACCCATTTGTGAGTGAACCTTGACCCCAGTCACTCACCCCTGTCTCGTCCAGTTGTCCCGTGAGAGCCGTGAGGGTCGGCCCATCTGGCAGCTCAGTCATTTCGCTCGTGTTCTGGAGGAAGAAGAAGGAAACAAACCGAACCCCGTCACTCAGAGAGTCAAAATGATCATGGTGAGCTTTACAGACCAAAAGAGGTCACACACTGCTGTTCTGTACGAATAATTTTGACTCTTTTGTTTTGCGCTTGCTTCAGTCTCTCGGTCTGGCGCTGGTTCACGCTCACAGTCGCCTCGTGACTGAATCTCCGACGCACAACATGAGCAGTTCAGATGTGGTTCTGCCCACACCCAACATGGAGTCCGACAGAACCATGTCCAGGTACGAGCTGAGAAATCAGCACAGCGATGTTGTTGAGAAGATTTCGGCCGTCGTTTTTAACAATCTCGTTGTTGTTCTCAGTGTGGATTTGGAGCAGGTCATCACGCTCTCTCTCGCTCTGCTGTTGGCGGCCAAGTACGTGTTTTTCGAGCAGGCCGAAGCGGAATCCTCCTTGTCAATCAGATCTCCTGTGGCCACGCCCAACTGCACTCTGACCAATAGGAGAGAAGAGGAGCGCTGTCAGAGGGAACTGGCCCCGCCCAAAGCCCTGAAGAGGGTCCATACCAATAAAGGTGAACGAGAGGCGCCTGATCTTTTCTTCTTTAAACTTTTGTTTATTATTTCTGCTTTTTTTGTTGATTGATTCATTCTTTTGTGGTTTAGTTTCTGTTGTTTATTAATTGGTTCTTTCTTTCATTGTGTGGCACTTTCTTATCGATCTGTCAGATGGAGATGGACAGTGTGAGGAAGAAACGGATGAGTGCCGTGAGCTCCAGTCTCACCAGAGTCGCCCTGTGGACGAATGTCTCTCCATACTTAAAGATCCCAAAGTAATCAATCAGTCAATCAATCAATCACATGTGTTCACTGATCTTAGAAGGTCATGTGCTTTACATGATCTCTTTCTCTCTTTGTTTAAGAGAGGAGCTCGGTTCCTGAGCAACGCTGAGGTGACGGCGTTAGTGGAGTGCAGAGGGATTCTGGGATACCTTTTGGAAACAGTGCTGGAGAGTCCAGAGAGAGGCGTGGCCATACGCAGAGAAATGCTTTCCGCCAAACTCCCGGACTCGTCCGCGCTGGAGAATCTGCCCTACAGACACTACGACTACTCGAAGGTGCGACTCGCGATCGGCTGCGGAGATCCAGAGTCACGTGTGTGCTGACGTGGCGTTTAACTGTTGTTTCCTCGTTCTCAGGTGGTTGGCACTAACTGTGAGAACGTGATTGGCTACGTGCCTGTGCCAGTGGGCGTGGCCGGACCGCTCCTATTGGACGGGAAAGAATTCCATGTCCCTATGGCAACGACGGAAGGCTGTTTAGTGGCCAGCACTAACCGAGGATGCCGAGCCGTCACAGTGAGTCATACGTCGATTTTCTTTTTTTCATTATTTATTTTTTCGGTCTTCTGCTCATTCTTTCTTTTTGAGATCAGGATTGTCCAACAATTAGGAACAGACAACTAAACAGTAACATGTCAATTACTAGAGGTTCTTACAAAATGTTAATTGCTGCAGTCTGTTTAAAAATGAGTGAATGATTCAATGACTCACTCATAAAGACTTCAGTGCTTCATTCCTTTTTGAACAAATCTTTTGAATCCCAGTGAAACAGTCACTTGTCTCCACCTACTGGTGTAACGTTGTAATTGATAGTCTTTATTTGAAGCATCATTACTTTTAACATTTTGGTTTGGGCTGTTTGCGAAGCCGTTTCCTTCCTATACATGACAACAGCTCTCTCTGGATCAGATCTGAATGTTCGCTGTGGTCGTGCTTGTCAAAGCTTTAAAAGACACAAGGAATCGCTGTCATTAGGAATAAGATCACATGGGTGTTTGAATCGGGATTGTGATCTGTTAACGATTAATCGTGCAGCTCTGGTTTCATGTTTTCTCTCTCATTGTAAGTGTCTCAGTCTCTCTGACAGATGTGTGCTTGTGTCTGTAGTTGTCGGGTGGAGTGAGCAGTCGCGTTCTAGCGGACGGAATGACCCGCGGGCCGGTGGTTCAGATGCCGTCTGCGTGCCGGGCAGCGGAGGTCAAGGGCTGGCTGGAGAGTTCAGAGGGTTTCAGTGCTGTCAAACAAGCCTTCGATCACACCAGCAGGTCAGAGGGCGAAGGTCACATACCGAATGGGCCTTATATAGCACTGCTATGGGAGAGTGATAACTTTAGCTCTGTGTTTTTCAGGTTTGCTCGTCTGGACCGACTGCAGGTCAGCTTGGCCGGGAGGAACATGTACATACGCTTCCAGTCTCAGACGGGAGACGCCATGGGCATGAACATGCTGTCAAAGGTGTGTGTGATGAAGCAGAGCTTACAGAGCACCTGAACCATTTACTCCAGTATGTGGTGAAGGTTTAAAGGCTGTGTTTGGTGTGTGTAGGGAACGGAACAGGCTCTGAGCAGACTTCAGGAGCGCTATCCTGACATGCGTCTGTTAGCCGTCAGTGGGAACTTCTGCACCGATAAAAAACCAGCCGCTGTCAACTGGATCCAAGGCAGAGGAAAATCCACAGTGTGTGAAGCCATCGTACCGGCACGAGTGGTCAAAGAGGTCAGACAGAAGATCACTTAGGTTCTGTTCCTCTAGGGGGCGTCAGAACTCTTTGTTTGATGTTTAAGTGTACACATGTCTCCGTTTAACCTTCTCAGTGTGTTCAGTGCATGAAACACAAAGAAATAATTGCTTGCTGTGGTAATAGTGTTGTGTTTGTAGGTGTTGAAGACGAGCACAGCCGCTTTGGTGGAGCTGAACATCAGTAAGAATCTGGTGGGTTCAGCGATGGCCGGAAGTATCGGCGGATTCAACGCTCATGCGGCAAACATCGTAACGGCCATCTACATCGCCTGCGGACAGGTGCGCGCTACACACTACTATAATGACAGCATGACTCTGTTATAATAATACACATATTACTGGTCATATAGTGCATGCTATTCTCAACAAAAAAATTAATCTTACTCAATCATCTACTCACAATCCAGTGAATAATAAAAATAAACAAATAAATGCATTAATATATCATTTATATGTATTATACATTTACAAAAATTGTGTGTATGTATGTATGTATATATATATATATATATATATATATATATATATATATATATATATATATATATATATATATATATATATATATTATATAAAATAATCTGAGAAAAAAATTCATGTTCAAATTCATCCAAAGTCATAAGTTAATGTTTATATATACAATAAGCTTAATAGCATACAATTCCATAATATCTAAACCTGTTCTTTTAGAATATTATACCATAATATGCTATATTATAAATGTATATATTTTGTAATAATAATCAGCCATTATTATTTGTATGATGATTAATTATTTAATTATTATACTGTTGTAATTATAGAATTTATAATATTTTATCTGTTTTTGCTATGCACTTTGATTCGCCTTGCTTGCCATTTTTATATGTACTAAAATGCGAAAGCCGAGTAAAGATTTCACAGCACATGTTGTGTTTGTGTGTAGGATCCTGCGCAGTCGGTGGGCAGCAGTAACTGTATCACACTGATGGAGTGTGTTGGGATGGATGGAGACGATCTGTACATCTCCTGCACCATGCCTTCATTAGAGCTGGGCACCGTGGGCGGAGGAACCGGACTGCCCGCACAACACGCCTGTTTACAGGTAACACACACACACCCGCTCTCTCTCTCTCTCTCTCTCTCTCTCTCTCTCTCTCTCTCTCTCTCTCTCTCTCTCTCTCAAACACACACACACATGCACGCTCTCTCTCTTAAACACACACACAGTATGTCTGGTTCACTGCCTTTATGGGGACTCTTCATAGACGTAATGGTTTTTATACTGTACAAACTGTATATTCTCTCCCCTTACACTAACCCTAAACATACCCATCACACACACAAACACCCCTAAACCTACCCATCAAACACTTTCTGTATTTTTACATTGTCAAAACTCATTCTGTATGATTTATAAGCTTGTTTCCCCACAGTGACATGAATCCCCATGAGTCAGTGTGCATTCAAGTCCCCACCGGGATAGAAAAACACAAGCACACACACACACACACACGAGCACGCTCACATGAGCACACGCACACACGCACACACACACACACACACCTACCTCAAGGGTCAGAGAGGCACTCTATGAGATGAACGCATGTTTTGTGTGTTGTCAGATGTTGGGTGTTCAGGGTGCCAGTGATCAGTGTCCCGGTGAGAACTCCCGGACGCTGGCGCGGATCGTCTGTGGCACAGTGCTGGCAGGAGAGCTCTCGCTGATGGCCGCACTCGCCGCAGGACACCTCGTCAAGAGTCACATGACTCACAACAGGTTAAACGTTAATTATACAACTATACATATGGAACATATAGTATGGTTGTATAACATATATCATGCAGGAAACAATAAAATAATAAAAAATAAAAGTGAATAAATCAAAGATTATCAAAAAACTGCTGTTCTACTTCAAACGTTACATTTCATTCAATGCATTTATTGCCATTTCTTTTAAATTATTTGTGAAATATACTAGCATATTGAGTAACTGTATATTTAAAAATATTTATATTACATGATCTTTCTAAATTGCCTAGTAATATTACAAATAACATTCAGTTTATAGTGCTAATATACAGAATTATATTACATGTATAATATGATTTTTGATGATATTGTTTTCTTTGGATTGATGCTCTTTCTCTCTCAAACAGGTCAAAAGTCAACATTAGAGAGACTGAATTGCAGCCAAAGGAAGCTTCGTGAAGCACGGCACCCAGAGAACTCTGGGAAATGGAGTCTTGAGTGTCCGTCCGTGTGGTTCCTCGTGTTCATTGTCAGGGCGTGTGAAGACACGGCCTTTCGCAGTGGACAGATGTCCGGAGGAGCTTTCTTCTGTGAAGCAGTCTCAACGGGAATTATGGGAAATACTAATGCTTTACCTTTGCTTTGTGCCTCAATTTTATAAGGCGACGACATGAGTAAACGAGCGAGATGCCCAGTGATTGTGCCTCAGTCGATGCTCATTTGACTGAATCTGTGTTTAGTCTTGCACTACAAGCCAGGCTTCTTTTGCACACTGGCAAATTTTAGACTAAATCATGATCTCAGATCAGAGGGATTTTGCAGTTTGGACCTTTAAGAGCGTCAGGTTGTGAATGAATGTATTTAATGTGTCTAATCAATCACGCCAAACTCACTGTGACAAACTCCACTGACGGACCTTATAAACGAGGTGCTAATGTAATGTATGAATCTGAGTGTGTGTGTGTGTGTGTGTGTGTTACTAATGAATCAAGTCCGATTGTGTTACGCTTCTGTATTGCCACCGTATGAGTTCATGTCTGTAAAGTGCTTCAGCTGTTCTTGATAAAAGCAAATCCTTTGACTTTCTGACTACAGGAAGTGCCGGTAAAGCCATATCAGTGTCTTTTAGAGTTGCTTTCTCTCCTGCTAAACTGTTGATTACATCAGCATATTTTTAAATGTCAGTATTTTTGTTGAAGACCTGATTAAAATGCATCAAACTGGAAAAATAAACTTATCAGATATTTATTTGCATTTTGTGTGCAATAGTTTATCTAAAATGTGCAAATTCAGTTCAATTCAAGTGTTTTATATTATTTTTTTCTTTTGATGAAAGCCTTTATATTTAGTCAGTTTTCATACACTCACCTAAAGGATTATTAGGAACACCTGTTCAATTTCTCATGAATGCAATTATCTAATCAACCAATCACATGGCAGTTGCTTCAATGCATTTAGGGGTGTGGTCCTGGTCAAGACAATCTCCTGAACTCCAAACTGAATGTCAGAATGGGAAAGAAAGGTGATTTAAGCAGTTTTGAGCGTGGCATGGTTGTTGGTGCCAGACGGGCCGGTCTGAGTATTTCACAATCTGCTCAGTTACTGGGATTTTCACGCACAACCATTTCTAGGGTTTACAAAGAATGGTGTGAAAAGGGAAAAACATCCAGTATGCGGCAGTCCTGTGGGCGAAAATGCCTTGTTGATGCTAGAGGTCAGAGGAGAATGGGCCGACTGATTCAAGCTGATAGAAGAGCAACTTTGACTGAAATAACCACTCATTACAACCGAGGTATGCAGCAAAGCATTTGTGAAGCCACAACACGCACAACCTTGAGGCGGATGGGCTACAACAGCAGAAGACCCCCCCGGGTACCACTCATCTCCACTACAAATAGGAAAAAGAGGCTACAATTTGCACAAGCTCACCAAAATTGGACAGTTGAAGACTGGAAAAATGTTGCCTGGTCTGATGAGTCTTGATTTCTGTTGAGACATTCAGATGGTAGAGTCAGAATTTGGCGTAAACAGAATGAGAACATGGATCCATCATGCCTTGTTACCACTGTGCAGGCTGATGGTGGTGGTATAATGGTGTGGGGGATTTTTTCTTGGCACACTTTAGGCCCCTTAGTGCCAATTGGGCATCGTTTAAATGCCACAGCCTACCTGAGCATTGTTTCTGACCATGTCCATCCCTTTATGACCACCATGTACCCATTCTCTGATGGCTACTTCCAGCAGGATAATGCACCATGTCACAAAGCTCGAATCATTTCAAATTGGTTTCTTGAACATGACAATGAGTTCACTGTACTAAAATGGCCCCCACAGTCATCAGATCTCAACCCAATAGAGCATCTTTGGGATGTGGTGGAACGGGAGCTTCGTGCCCTGGATGTGCATCCCACAAATCTCCATCAACTGCAAGATGCTATCCTATCAATATGGGCCAACATTTCTAAAGAATGCTTTCAGCACCTTGTTGAATCAACGCCACGTAGAATTAAGGCAGTTCTGAAGGCGAAAGGGGGTCAAACACAGTATTAGTATGGTGTTCCTAATAATCCTTTAGGTGAGTGTGTGTGTGTGTATATATATATATATATATATATATTCATATATTGGCTAAAATAGTTCCAAATTAAAGTAAATATTCAAGTATTTTATATATTTTATAAACATAAAAAAACTCATAATGAGTACACGATTGTAATGCGATATTAATTCTTTGTGTGTTTTAAAGGGATCACATCATGGATTTTTACACTATCCATATAAAAGCATAATGTACAGACTTAAGTATTGTGTAAATCACGTGTGGTTTGTGATATAGCTGCTGTCGGGTCCAGTAGTTCGGCTGCTCCTTCCAACAGGTTCCTTTGCGAACCGTGCATTACATTATGTCTTGTTTAGAGATCAAATGCTCAGAACAAACATAATCCGCAGAGTCCGACGCGATCAGGGTGCCATAATACTTGTAGAAATTGTGCGTCAGCCACAGCTACGGCCGGAAGTGATGCAAAATCTCACTGGATGGATGGGAAGAAATGAAACGGGACAGTGAAAAAGCCTGTCACATGACTATACAGTGCATAATGTGCGTTTATGAATTATGCAGACGGCGAGCGTTTTCGGGATAAAACTAACCATCTCTAGTCTCTGTGAATACAGTCAGAGACTATGGTAACTGTAGCCATATGAGCCGTGCAGCCTTCTAGAAAGCTCATTCAGAAAGGGAATTCTGACTTCTGAAGTGCCATCCTTACATGTTCTGGATATGAAGTTGGTATTGACCCATCCTTCAGAAACAACTTTTTAGCAAATCCAGCGCTGTACTGACCCTCGTTGGTGGAGCATGCGTAAAATGATGATGACATTCTGCGCCACATTTCCTTCACAAATGAAATTCATCCACGCCGTCCTCAGTGGCTCGGATGCCGGGAGTCTATGGAGACTCGCATGTTTGTTGGTACATTTGTAATGTTTTGGTGCAGATATTGTAATACTCTAGAGCTGATACAGTGAGTGAACAGACATGTGCTTCTCAGGGGCGTGTCTATGCTAAAAGGGCAGCTCATCGACAGTCATGGGCGGGGCTTCCCTACTCTTACATAGGAGTAAGGGAAATCTGAAATGCCGTGTTATGAGAGACTGATAATGATTGATGGAGAGTATTGGGTGGGTTTTCACCATTAAAGGCAGGTTGTTTACACACACTGTGGACACAATCACACCTTCATAAAAGTGAATTTTGCATAATAGGTCCCCTGTAATTATGTTACAGAGTAGAATGAGCCGGTCGTACCAACATTTATAGACAGATATTTAGCTCAGTCGCTGAATAAATATAAATATGCACCTTGTAATCAGGGAATCTGATGAGATGAGATATATTGTGGCTGGGCCGTCCAGTTTCTTTGAGTCTTGAAGACGCCGTCGCCTGTCGTTATAACAATGGTCATCAAGCTAAAGACAATGCATAATAATATACAGTTCGTTTTGTTCATGCATTGTGATTGATATTCCATGTGTGTTGATATTTAGCATTTATACTTGGTCGGCTAACATATGAAGTAGCACGACGTCTTTATGCCACTGTCCAAGTACAAGGACTTTATATTTGAGTGAACTTTCTTACAAAACGGCATTGATTTCATACCGGGACTTAAGTCATGTTTATCAGGAATTATGGGAGACACAACAAGTGAACAGGGAAAGAAATGACATGTTCCTGTAAAATATTAGATATTATTATGAAAATGTTGGCAGCTATTACTCCCACTTTTTTCATTAGATGTTGCTCCAAGAACACATTAATATGCAGATTAGATCCAGTGTGTAAATGCATTGCATTGAATGGGAAAACCCATACATGGCCATGTTTACACACATATTGCATAACTAAAATGGTATATCAATTCATTCCGTTATATCGTTCATAACATAATTGAGAGTCCGGTGTCCACTTCCAAGGACATAGCATAATATATGAATAGAATATAATTAAAAAAATAAAATAAAATGATGCAATTACATGAAAAAATTGTTACTTTTTGGTAACACTTTACATTAAGGTTCCTTATGTAAAGGGTTTATAAAGGTGTTTGTTAATGACTAATAACTCATTTACAAATGCATTATAAATCATTTATAAATAGTTATAACTGCATGAATAAATAGGGTGACTTTAATGCAATGCCTGCCAAATAGTGAGCCCTTTTTAACTCACATTATAAATGCTTAATAAATGTATTGATTAACAGTTATTTAACTCAAACCCAGATTCCTGATTCCTGAAGTGAACAAGTTCGCATGTGTTCACTTTACATTAAGGGTCACTTTCACAGGTTATTAATGTTTTATAACTCATTAATAAACGGTTCGCATGTGTTCACTTTACATTAAGGGTCACTTTCACAGGTTATTAATGTTTTATAACTCATTAATAAACGGTTCACAGGTGATCACTTTACATTAAGGTTCACTTTCACAGGTTATTAATGTTTTATAACTCATTAATAAACGGTTCACAGGTGATCACTTTACATTAAGGTTCACTTTCACGGGTTATTAATGTTTTATAACTCATTAATAAACGGTTTGCATGTGTTCACTTTACATTAAGGGTCACTTTCACAGGTTATTAATGTTTTATAACTCATTAATAAACGTTCACAGGTGTTCACTTTACATTAAGGTTCACTTTCACGGGTTATTAATGTTTTATAACTCATTAATAAACGGTTCGCATGTGTTCACTTTATATTAAGGGTCACTTTCACAGGTTATTAATGTTTTATAACTCATTAATAAATGTTCACAGGTGTTCACTTTACATTAAGGTTCACTTTCACAGGTTATTAATGTTTTATAACTCATTAATAAACGGTTCGCATGTGTTCACTTTACATTAAGGGTCACTTTCACAGGTTATTAATGTTTTATAACTCATTAATAAACGTTCACAGGTGTTCACTTTACATTCAAGGTTCATGTTTTTTCATTAAGGCGGGTTATTAATGTTTTTTACATATAACGGGTTCGGTTCGCATGTGTTCACTTTACATTAAGGGTCACTTTCACAGGTTATTAATGTTTTATAACTCATTAATAAACGTTCACAGGTGTTCACTTTACATTAAGGTTCACTTTCACGGGTTATTAATGTTTTATAACTCATTAATAAACGTTCACAGGTGTTCACTTTACATTAAGGTTCACTTTCACGGGTTATTAATGTTTTATAACTCATTAATAAACGTTCACAGGTGTTCACTTTACATTAAGGTTCACTTTCATTAATGTTTTATAACTCATTAATAAACGTCACAGGTGTTCACTTTACATTAAGGTTCACTTTCACAGGTTATTAATGTTTTATAACTCATTAATAAACGTTCACAGGTGTTCACTTTACATTAAGGTTCACTTTCACGGGTTATTAATGTTTTATAACTCATTAATAAACGGTTCACATGTGTTCACTTTACATTAAGGTTCACTTTCACAGGTTATTAATGTTTTATAACTCATTAATAAACGTTCACATGTGTTCACTTTACATTAAGGGTCACTTTCACGGGTTATTAATGTTTTATAACTCATTAATAAACGTTCACATGTGTTCACTTTACATTAAGGTTCACTTTCACGGGTTATTAATGTTTTATAACTCATTAATAAACGGTTCACATGTGTTCACTTTACATTAAGGTTCACTTTCACAGGTTATTAATGTTTTATAACTCATTAATAAACGTTCACAGGTGATCACTTTACATTAAGGTTCACTTTCACAGGTTATTAATGTTTTATAACTCATTAATAAACGTTCACAGGTGATCACTTTACATTAAGGTTCACTTTCACGGGTTATTAATGTTTTATAACTCATTAATAAACGTTCACAGGTGTTCACTTTACATTAAGGTTCACTTTCACAGGTTATTAATGTTTTATAACTCATTAATAAACGGTTCACATGTGTTCACTTTACATTAAGGTTCACAGTGAACTAATATTGGAATTAAAATATTCATTATTCATATCTCAAGTTATCAAGTGGCTCACTATTTGGCAGGCATTGCGTTAAAGTCACTCTTTTTGTTGATGCAGTTATAACTGTTTATCAATGATTTATAATGCATTTGGAAATGAGTTATTAGTCATTAACAAACACCTTTATAAACCCTTTACAAAGGGAACCTTAATGTAAAGTGTTACCAACTTTCCCCCCTGGGTCTTAGGAGGTTAAATAAGCTATTCCTGGCTCTTCCCATATGAATAGCCACTGCCTAATGGATATGTGAGCAAAGTGCATGTAGGCTACCTGTTCATTGACATACCAGTTGTAGTTGTGTTTTTCGTGTTTGTGCTTGTCCACCCCTCGGTGACAGGAGTACACCCTCCTCCCCACCACCATGAAGGGTATCCCATCAAAAGGAACATACTGGAGCTCCCACATAATCTTTTTGGATCCTGGTTTGGAGTCTGTAAAGCAAGTTCACGACTGTAACGTCTAGCTAGCTAAAAACGCAGAATAAAACCTGACTGCTTTAAATCTGGTCATTTCAGGGCTACGAAAACCCACCATCCACACCAAAAGTCTTGTCTTTTGTCCAAACGACAAACTTTGTCATCGTGTCCTCCTCGAAACCCCTAAGACTGCGATCAGAAAACTCCTTTGATGGGAACTGTTGACAACAACCGGTCACCATTTCTCCAAGAACTGTTGTTTCTAATCCGCAGCGAGATTCTGCAAGATCTGCGTCTCGTCCGGCCATAGCTGTATCTCCACAACCATAGATATATACACATAGAATCCTCATTTCAATAGTGGTGCAGGTATGACGTCCCTTTGTAGGCCAATCAGCAGTTCGCATCGCACTGGTTCCCTTGAGAAAAACCAAGCGACAACCTCCCCCAGTTTCTGTTGAAGCCAATACGGAAGTGATTTAAACTGCAATTCATCGACTGGCCGGGAAGGGAGCAGAATCTCATTGAGCCCCATGTTAAAATGCTCAACTTTACAGCAGAAAAAAAAAACATATATACAGCCTGGTAAAAAGTGTGGTTTTGGTCTATATGGCCAATTCTGCCCTTCATGAGGACTGTGAATTTTTTTTTAATAACTAAGGATAATAAAGGATAATTAGTTTACATTATATAAAGCCTTAAAGTTCTGCATAATTAAGGGTGTGGCCACTTTGAGTGACAGGTAGCTAGCCAGTTATCTTCTGTCTGTTAGTCACTGTGTCACCTCAGCTCCGCCCACGTCCCGCCTCTTTGCCCATTTTCTTTTTCCTGGCGTGACGCGCAATGACGCCAGCTAGACCCTACTTTACGCTTCAGAACTGCTCTTCAGAATCCTATGGGTGACGTCACGGACACTACATCCATATTTATTTACAGTCTATAAGAAAAACACAATAGGATTTTCCCATAGGCTTTTGGATTATCGCAAAAAAACAAGCTCTGTGATCAACGCAAGTTTACACGTTTTGTCCATTTTATGAATTTTGAAGTCTAAATGCAGTTGCCATAAGTAAAAAGCTAAAGGTAGGCTATAAACGGACTACACCACAGTCCTGCGATTTCAGCGTCACCATCACTACACTCCCGACAACTCAATTCAGTTATCATCTCAAAATATTTCCCCAGAACGTTCGAGTTAGAATAGTTTATAAGAGCACAATTATGACGTTTAGTCTTCTCGACAGCCTCTGTAGTCCCATTTAGCCACTTGTTAGCAACTGGCTTTTTCAAGACACGTAACAGCTTAAAAGAAAATCATGAGTGGGGTCGTAGAATCGTTTTGTCGTAGAATAAAATGTGAAAGTGTCTTGAGCTTGTGTTCATCACAGACCTTATTTCAGCCATTTAACCAAAACCCCATTAAAAAAAAACATCGACTTCGGGGTCATTCAGACCCATTGACTTTAAGCATAAGTGCTAAAATGCTAACTCGCTTCCGCAATTTGGCATACCTGCACCACAATACATAGATGCCTCATTAGTGGCCATCCATCATGCCTCATTAGTGGCCATCCATTAGTGGCCATCCATCATATTAGAAAGGTCAAAGCCAGTCCGTGAACATTCAAGAGCTAGTTGACAGTGTCTGCAACAAGTGTGCCACACGAGTCCTGAAAAGTGAAGCCAAAGCGTCTCAATCGCCCCCAGGTGTCTGGATGCAGTATAGCTCATAAACCCCGCCCTCTAAAGGTAATCGAATGGGACATAGACAAACTAAATAATCAAATTACAGTTCAAATAAATTTTTTCCAAAGATGGTTTCTGTCATTTTAGGCAGTTTTTATCACACTGATGTTCGTTCTTTAAATCAGAATCAGAATCAGAAAGAGCTTTATTGCCAAGTGTGCTTGCACACACAAGGAATTTGTCTTGGTACTGAAGCTTCCAGTGCACATATACAATACAACACAACATGAACACAAATATACAAATATGAAAAATAGTATAAAATAAAATAAAGGTATATATATATATATATATATATATAGGTCATAGTTACATTTAAGAATATATTGCATATAGTTTAGAATATATTATACCAAACAGTCAGTTACATTTAAGAATATATTGCACTAGTTTAGAATATATTGCACCAAACAGTCAAAGTATTGCAATTTAAAGGCGGCTGAGGGGTTGGGGGTATTCAACTGTTCAAGAGGGAAATGGCCTGTGGGAAGAAACTGTTCCTGTGCCTAGATGTTCTAGTGGCCAGTGATCGAGTCGCCGTCCTGACGGTAACAGTTCAAACAGGAAGTGTCCAGGGTGAGCGGAGTCTGTGATGATTTTACCTGCCCTCTTCCTCACTCTGGAAGAGTACAGGTCCTGGAGGGCTGGCAGGGGGCACCAATAATCCTCTCTGCAGTCCGGATTGTACGATGTAGTCTCCTGATGTCAGATTTGGTAGCTGAACCAAACCAGACAGTGACGGATGTGCAAAAAACAGACTCAATGACAGCCGAGTAGAACTGGATCAGCAGCTCCTGTGGGAGGTTGAACTTCCTCAGCTGACGAAGGAAGTACAGTCTCTGCTGGGCCTTTTTTACAATGGAGTCAATGTGATTGTCCCACTTCAGGTCCTGCGAGATGGTGGTGCCCAGGAACCTGAATGACTCCACTGCTGCCACTGTGCTGTTCATGATGGTGAGTGGGGGCAGAGCAGGGCTGTTCCTCCTGAAGTCCACTATCATCTCCACCGTTTTGAGCGTGTTGAGCTCAAGGTTGTTATAACTGCAGCAGACAGCCAGCTGTTCAACCTCCAGTCTGTAAGCAGAATCATCACCGTTTTGGATGAGGCCGATGACGGTGGTGTCGTCTGCAAATTTCAGGAGCTTCACAGAAGGGTCTTTAGAAGTGCAGTCATTGGTGTACAGGAGAAGAGCAGTGGGGAGAGAACACACCCCTTGGGGGCGCCAGTGCTGGTAGTGAGAGTCCTGGATGTGAGTTTCCCCAGTCTCACTCGCTGCTGCCGGTCTATCAGGAAGCTGGTGATCCACTGACAGATTGAGGATGGCATGGAGAGCTGGGTCAGTTTAGCTGTAAGAAGATCAGGCATGATGGTATTGAAGGCCGAACTGAAGTCCACAAATAAGATCCTTGCATAAGTCCCAGGTCTGTCGAGATGTTGCAGGATATAATGCAGTCCCATGTTGACTGCATCATCCACAGACCTGTTTGCTCTGAAGGCAAATTGAAGAGGATCCAGCAAGGGTCCAGTGATGTCCTTCAGGTGGGCCAGAACCAGTCTTTCAAATGACTTCATGACCACAGATGTGAGAGCGACAGGTCTGTAGTCATTAAGTCCAGTGATTTTGGGGTTTTGGGGACAGGAATGATGGTGGAGCGTTTGAAGCAACGGGAACTTCACACTGCTCCAATGATCTATTGAAGATCTGCGTGAAGACTGGGGCCAGTTGGTCAGCGCAGGCTTTCAAACAAGCAGATGAGATGCCATCTGGGCCTGAAGATTTCCTTATCTTCTGTCTTTTGAAGATTTTGGTTACCTGCTCCACACAGACCTTAAGCTCAGGTTGGATGGCGGGGGGGAGGAGAGGGGTGCAGGAGGTGTTGGGGACGTGTGAAGTGCAGATCAGAGTGGGTGTGAGGTGTGAGATTGGGTTTCTCAAACCTGCAGTAAAATGCATTCAGCTCATCAGCCAGATGTTGATTCTCAGCAGGTCGGGGGGATGGTAGCTTGTAATTGGTGATATTCTTCAGGCCTGACCAGACAGCAGCAGGGTTGTTAGAAGAAAACTGGTTTCTCAGCTTTTCAGAGTAGCTTCTTTTAGCAGCTCTGATCTCCTTTGTCAGTCTGTTCCTGGCCTGGTTATACAAGACCCTATCCCCACTTCTGTAAGCATCCTCTTTGGCATGACGAAGCTGTTTGAGTTTCCCAGTAAACCATGGTTTATCATTAGTGAATGATAAGAATGTCTTGGTAGGAATGCATGTATCCTCGCAGAAACTGATGTATGATGTTACAGTATCTGTGAGCTCATCCAGATCAGTGGTAACAGCTTCAAAGACACTCCAATCAGTGCAATCGAAGCAGGCTTGTAGGTCCCGCTCTGCTTCATTAGTCCATCTTTTTACAGTCTTTATTACAGGTTTAGCTGATTTCAGTTTCTGCCTGTAGGACGGTATAAGATGAACCACACAGTGATCAGAAAGCCCCAACAAGAGCACATCTTCTTCAGCGTTGTTACATCTGAACACCAACGTTCGTTGATGTAGAAACACAAACCTCCACCTCTCGTTTTCCCGGTTAGTTCCGTGATGCGATCTGCTCGGAACAGCTGGAAGCCCGGCAGATGTAGTGCGTTGTCCGGTATGGCTTCACTCAGCCAGGTTTCAGTGAAGCACAGTGCAGCAGAGTTGGAAAAATCCTTGTTAATCCGGGTGAGGAGAAGCAGTTCGTCCATTTTATTAGGAAGAGAGCGGAGATGCATTATCAGAGTATATACACTGCATTAGCAAGATGAATACTGGGAAGAGGAGTGCGGAGGCCGCGCACGTGGAGTTTAACCAGCGCACCGGCTCGCTTCCCCCACTTGCGTCTGGCCGCGCGATTTAAAGAAACCGTCGCGACTCCAACGAGGATATCAAACAAAACATCTGAATAATCAAAAATTGCAGACATATTGTCTGGTGTGTGTTTCCTAATGTCCAGTAGTTCGTCTTTGGTGAAACTGATCGGAAAAGAATGACTAAAAGCAGAACAAACAAACAAAAACAAAACAATAGCTGAAGAGCTCAACACCGAAGCAGCCATCCGCGGCGCCATCTTGTGTCTTGTGTCAAAATAAATTTGGTTTTATTTAGTTATTTGATGCTATAAAAACGGGGGTGTGACGTTATGATTGACAGCTGAGTTTGACGGCTTCTCTGAGTGAAGTAGTCACTGAGGCACCAACGGACATTTTCGGGAACTTCAGGAGGAGATTGGAGCTTTAACTTTAATTTCTACATTTACATAACAAAAAGTTGATTAGGCAGGAATGTGGGCGGGACCTTGATATTGAAGGAAATATTAGTTTAAAATGTTTGATTCTGTGTTGAAGTGTTCATTTCTAATAGTAGTTTAAAATGTTTCAATTTACCTTGACGTGTTCTTGAATGTTCAAACACAAAGTTACTGTTTCTAATTCTATAATAAATTGTTTCTTTCAAAAACAAAGAACAATGCACCCAGGGTGAAAGGTCCAAGACTGATACTGTGGACGCTATCTGTTTACCAGAAAAGTTACAGATAGAAAAGGGATGAGGCAAGGGGGTTCTTGTTTTTTGTGTGCAGACTGATGATTAGTATGGAGTAACCTGAGATGATGGAATCAACCTGATAACACTGATTAATATGATGCAACCAATGAGGAAACCTGCCTGACAACAGTCACGAGTTGGAGAAGAGGACTCGAGGGAGGATCCAAAAGACAAGAATATAAATATTGTGTTTAGATGCTTGTGAGACATTCTGGACTGCCCAGGTGTCAGCTATTGACTTGGTGGTCCTGTAATCCTGAGCTCAGAGCTTTTCTGATTCTCCATTAAATCGACTTCATTTATTTACGAGTAGCGTCTTTCTTTGACTGGGCAAATCAACGGACTGGGGAAAGGATTTATTTCCGACAATATCACGGCTCCACTTCACGCTCACTACTGCGCAGACTCGACTCAAGATGTCAGCGCCATATTTGAACACTGCGGCTTTGCTCAACGGAAGAGAGTGAAGGAGCGTCGTCCATCTTTTTTTACTGTCTATGGTCTGCAGTTAGATGCATGTATGAATATCTATATATGAAATAGACTTCAGCAGATGATTTCACTAAACTAACACAATACAACACAACAACACAAGACGAAGGCATCAGAAGACACATTAAAAAGTTACCACTGTAAAAGTAAAAACATCAGAAGTACCATAAATGTAATATTGAGTTAATACATATAAAACACAAACCAATACATTCTCACCTGTGAAAGGTTATCCCATTTCTTCTGGAATTTTTTCACAACCAGAAGCTGTGCAATGTTGTGGCTTCGTTGATTCTTACTGTGAGTGACAGTAATTTTACTTTAATCTTTTAATTGTACATGTAAATGTATATATACACAGACAGGCGCATATATAAATACACACACACACACACACACACAGACCTAAAGGATTATTAGGAACACCATACTAATACTGTGTTTGACCCCCTTTCACCTTCAGAACTGCCTTAATTCTACGTGGCATTGATTCAACAAGGTGCTGAAAGCATTCTTTAGAAATGTTGGCCCATATTGATAGGATAGCATCTTGCAGTTGATGGAGATTTGTGGGATGCACATCCAGGGAACGAAGCTCCCGTTCCACCACATCCCAAAGATGCTCTATTGGGTTGAGATCTGGTGACTGTGGGGGCCATTTTAGTACAGTGAACTCATTGTCATGTTCAAGAAACCAATTTGAAATGATTCGAGCTTTGTGACGGTGCATTATCCTGCTGGAAGTAGCCATCAGAGAATGGGTACATGGTGGTCATAAAGGGATGGACATGGTCAGAAACAATGCTCAGGTAGGCCGTAGCATTTAAACGATACCCAATTGGCACTAAGGGGCCTAAAGTGTGCCAAGAAAACATCCCCCACACCATTACACCACCACCACCAGCCTGCACAGTGGTAACAAGGCATGATGGATCCATGTTCTCATTGTGTTTACGCCAAATTCTGACTCTACCATCTGAATGTCTCAACAGAAATCGAGACTCATCAGACCAGGCAACATTTCTCCAGTCTTCAACTGTCCAATTTTGGTGAGCTCGTGCAAACTGTAGCCTCTTTTTCCTATTTGTAGTGGAGATGAGTGGTACACGGTGGGGTCTTCTGCTGTTGTAGCCCATCCGCCTCAAGGTTGTGCGTGTTGTGGCTTCACAAATGCTTTGCTGCATACCTCGGTTGTAACGAGTGGTTATTTCAGTCAAAGTTGCTCTTCTATCAGCTTGAATCAGTCGGCCCATTCTCCTCTGACCTCTAGCATCAACAAGGCATTTTACCACAGGACTGCTGCATACTGGATGTTTTTCCCTTTTCACACCATTCTTTGTAAACCCTAGAAATGGTTGTGCGTGAAAATCCCAGTAACTGAGCAGATTGTGAAATACTCAGACCGGCCCGTCTGGCACCAACAACCATGCCATGCTCAAAATTGCTTAAATCACCTTTCTTTCCCATTCTGACATTCAGTTTGGAGTTCAGGAGATTGTCTTGACCAGGACCACACCCCTAAATGCATTGAAGCAACTGCCATGTGATTGGTTGATTAGATAATTGCATTAATGAGAAATTGAACAGGTGTTCCTAATAATCCTTTAGGTGAGTGTATATACTCAAGTAAAAGTAATTAAGTTAGATAAAGTAAGAAAGTACTACATTTTTAATTGAATTAAGTGTTAAAGATTAAAAGAAACATGAAGTGCAGAAAAAAAGTACAACATTATGCTTTGGAATGTAGTGAAGTAAAATTTTTCCCAAAGAAAAACACTGATAAAGTACATATAGTTGAAAAATGTGTACATATAGCAGAGTAAAAATACTTCACTACTGTCCACCTCTGTGCATATTAAACATTTATCCTAATTACCCAACATTACAAATATTCAATTAATAGTATGAACTGTGTATGTGTGTGTGTGTATGTATATTATATATATATATATAAACAATGCAATTTTTGATGAATTGTCTAATAATAATCACAAATATTATTGTTTATATAATTAATATATTTATATTACAATACGATTTGACATTAATATTGGCTTTTGACCTGTTTGAGAGAGACAAACCTGTGGTTTCTCATGTTTGTTCTCAGGTATATTTGGACCATATCTGTATCAAATATTGCATTATTATTGCACTATTTGTGAGCTTCTAAAACTCCAGAACAGCAACAATCTGAGCAAAATGAAATCTGGACTCGAGCGTCAAACAAAGAAATGATCAACAGAAGAGTCAGAGTGCAGAAAGATGTCAATCATTTTATTCCTCTCTAACAGGCAGCGGCGCCGCCCTCTATTCACAGTACATGTTCATCCTGACACCTTTAGTGTGACGCGTATGTACACAACACCTGAACCCCGAGGACTTTACATTCAGTGCAAATGCAACTAAAAAAACACACTAGACTGTATTAGAGGGACACACAAGCAGAGCTCCTCGCCTGATTGGCTGTTTCCACCGGAAAACCCTCCAATCAGGGGAAAGCAGGTGTACGCTGTTTTTTTTACATTTTTTATAAAGTAACACATTCAGCTTTACGGTTTCACTCCGGTGGATTCGTACATTCGGGTTCAGCGAGTGTCTGGAATGTTTAAGTTGTACGAGCGTGACGTTTTGAAAGGTTACCGTGAACACTCAGATGTTGTCGTCGTGCACCTGCTCTACGATTGGCTACTTCTTGTCCTCTAAAGCGTCTTTAACAGTCATGGGAACAGTTTGACCAATGAGAATGTTTAGCAAAAAATGCAAAAGCTCTTGTCATTCTGCAATTTTATTACTCAGTAATTCTGTATTGTTTTCCAGTACAAATATTCTTAAATCAAGACACATTTACAGGAGACTTCTAAAAAAAAGAATACATTTGTTTATGCAAATCTATGTCAGAGAAACTTCATTCTTAACTTAATTTCTGACCCAATTGGCAGATATCATTTCTTGTTTTAAGCATAAATGTAATAAATGTAGATTTTTTTCCCCCCAGAAAACTCAAGTAAATGCATCTTGATTTAAGCACTACTAGAAAACAAGACAAAAATACAGACTAAGAAAATAATTTTCCCCAATTTGTGCCTTGTAAGATTGTTTATGAATGCTTGTGAAATTTAGCTTTCACATTGGAAAAATACATTTGATAAAGAAAAAATAAATAAACATAACTACATGTCATCTACACCCCGAATTTAAACCGCATCGCCCTATTGGATAGAATATTTGATTGGCATCAGAGCTCCTCCAATGAGAAGACGCTTTTTCTGATGACACAGTGTGTCCTTGCTGATTGCAAAATCACATTTAAATAATACAAGGTAAGAAATCAATATGAAACGGTCTTTGTAGAAACACTAAAGGATGCCTGGGTCGTGGCTGATATAATGGACGTGGGCGGTACGAACAGCGAGACGTACCAGATCAATAATGAGGCACTTTTCTAGAAACGTTTGAGTAGGATACACACTGCTCAGTCTCTCACTCACTCACACACACACACACACACACACACACACACACACACACACACACACACACACACACACACACACACACACACACACACACACACACACACACTAAGGCATATGGAGTTGGATTAGTCAGATAAAAGCATCGACTGACGATCTTAAGCAATAATGATATTATTTACAAATAATCTGCACGCAAAGCTCGTCCGACGTATTAAAATTTTTTGCCTGTTACAATCGATCTGGAATTGTGCTACGGTACGTCAGCTGCGGAGACACGGATATAACTAAAGATTACATCACGAAAGAAGATAATCGTCCATATCAGCTCTTCGTCAGCGGCAGACTGTGCGCTTCATGAAAGAGCCGGCGAACATTGAGACGAAAGGCAGGTTCACAGGCCGACGAAAGCCTCGAGTTCACTCACAAACATGCCTTTGATTCCACACTGAACGTTGACGATTATATACGTGGACAATGAAAGCAAAGCTGAAATGTTTGTTCTAAACAAAAAAACACTAATAATCAGGACTAAAACAGCCGGTCTCGTGTGTTCAGCTTCAAAACTCTGTTATATATAAACTTCCCATCTCACTTACTTACATACATACATATATATTTATATCAATATAGATCTCTGGCAGAAAACACGGGACAGACGTTGGCGTTTGGCATCTCTAGTCCTCTGCCTGTGTGAACTAGTGTGGCGCTACAGAAGGGCATCAAGCGTCTACCGATGGGCCGCTGCCGCTGAGGGCTTCCTGTGGCAGCGGGATTCAGAAGAGTCTGGAGAAGGGACGCGATGAGTCTTCCGTGCGGGAACCGGACGCCCTCGCTCAGGCACACTGACGGCAGAACTGGGGAACTGCAGAGAACAATACAAACACAACTATTAATCATCAGTTTCACAATAATAATAATACATAATAACAGAACTAATGAAATGGTATCACTTCACTTCACGTCCCATTAGATAACATTATTTAATACATTAACGGGTTATACATTTCTTACTAGGGCTGGGCGATATGTCTCGCGATAGACACGTAATTTAAAAAATGCGTTCGATCATTTCTTTTTCTTCGGCGGAAGAGGTTTGCGAAGCAAGTTTGGTTGCATGAGCAAAGGCACTCATTCTCTGGTAACCTAGCAACGTAGGGAGTGACTTGCTAACAGCCAATCATGTAACAGTATCATGTTTGGTTGCGCCATATCGTTGTCTCGTGTTGGATTCTTCAGTAACAGAACCGGCGTGGAGTGATACGTGGAAAATGAGTGCCGCAGCGAGCGAGGAAATTGTTGATAAAACAGAAAAACAAGTCAGCTCACCAGTATGGCAGTTTTTTGGATTTTATAAGTCTGACCGTAGTCAGACCAGTGTCGTCTGCAAATGCAAGACCGTCATCTCCACCAAGACTCATAATACCATAAACTTGTTTTACCACCTCCGCAGCACGAGCCTCTTCAAGAGTTTTATTTGTCACATACACAGTTATATTCAGAATATACAACCGGCAGTGAAATGTAAACAGGTCCGCTCCATGGACAGTGCAAATTCACAGTTAAAAACACAAGGAGGAAATTATAATAGAAATAGAATAAAAAAGTACTATATATACTATATATAATCTGTAGAATTATAAATAAGTCAAGTAGAAGAAAAAGTAAAAAATAAGAATAAAGAAGTGGAATAAAATAACTGAAGTAGACTGTGCAGTGAGTAAACTGTAGACTTATAAATATGTGGTTAACAAATGTATAAAGAGTATAATGTGCAAACAGGTTTATGACAGGTTATTACACAGTAACAATGAGAACAGAAAGTGCAGTGCAATGTCAGTGTATCGACGTTTATCCTGACGTGAAGTCACGTGATGTTAAGTGACTGAGTTCAGGAGTCTGATGGCCTGGGGAAGAAGCTCCTCCTGAGTCTCTCAGTTTTGGCCATCAGGCTTCGGAAGCGCTACCAGATGGCAGCAGCATGAAATGAGGGTTTGCAGGGTGATTAGAGTCCTTGATGATCTTGGTAGCTCTACCTTTGCAGCGTTTGGTGTAGACGTCCTGCAGAGACGGGAGAGCTGACCCTGAGATACGCTCAGATAAGCGCACGACTCTTTGCAGGGTTTTGTGGTCATGACTGGTGCTGTTCCCATACCACGCTGTGATGCACTGAGTTAAAACACTTTCTATCGCCCCTAAATAGAAAGTTTTCAGGATAGCTGGTGAAACCCTGAATTTCCTCAGCTGGCGCAGGTGGTACAGTCTTTTGCCTGGCTTTTTCACCTGTGTCTGAATGTGAGCAGTCCAGGTCAGGTCCTCGGAGATGTTTACTCCCAGGTACTTGAAGCTGCTCACTCTCTCTACTGGTGACCCGCTGATCATGAGGGGGGAGTATGTCCGTTGCTGTCTCTTCCTGAAGTCCACAATCATTTCTTTGGTCTTGCCAACATTCAGAGAGAGACAGTTGTCCTGGCACCATGATGTTAGATGCTCCACCTTGTCCAAGTATGCCGTCTCATTGTTGTTGGACAGCCCTATTTCTTACAGTATTTATTCATCTTAATGTTAATCTTAAGTTACTAAAAGTTGTTCATTTGTTGTTCATTACTGCTGACTGTGTGCGTGCCTCGTCCGTTTGGGGAAGTGTTTATACTCGACAGGCTTGCCGTTGTGCTGTTCTTTGAAACAACATAGAGGGAGACTCGGAGTAATTGCTCTATAAACCATCAGGAAACAGTGGTGAGAAGAAGTAAGGGACACACGTGACAATATTTACTTTATTAAAATTCACCAAAACGACACTACAATCGTGTAAACTCAGTAAACCCAGTATTACTTGTGGCATTAGAACAGAATATATGGATGGGAGAACAACTAAATTAACGATCTCTTAAACAGTTTTTAAATTTCTCTAAACAGCTTCAATTAGTTTTGTGAAAATTTGTATTAAACATGGATCTTTATTTTCATTAAAAGGGCTTATTTCTGCTATCGTTGGCTCATTTTGCCCAGATTCGCCTTGAGCTCGTGCATCTTCGGTTGTGGAGCCGCGCGGAAAGTTCACCGGCAAGCGAAATGGAGTCTCGTGCACGACCGCCACACTGACGTCACTTTTGCCGCGCGCACCCTCATGCTCGTGCAGATTTCCATTTTAATTATTTGAGTGTTTTCCATGGCTGTGTTGACATTTCTGCCTTTATAACTGAGGGGATTATAATCAGAGGAAGGTTAAGTTTAAAATAAAAATGTTTAAATGTAATATATTTTTCTCCTGGTCCTTATTTAAATAGGTCATAAAAATCAATAATTATCGATATTGACAGATATGAAACACTTATATCGTGATACAGTTTCCAGCCATATCGCCCAGCCCTATTTCTTACAGTATTTATTCATCTTAATGTTAATCTTAAGTTACTAAAAGTTGTTCATTACTAGCTCATGTCAGCTCAGATCCATTAAATAATATTAACATGCAACTTTTAATTTTAATAATGGTAAAATTAATATTAATATAAAATTAAGATTAATAAATGCTTTAGAATTATTGTTGATTGTTAATTCAAGTTAACTAATGGAACCTTTTATTGTGACCAATAAAATAAACTACTACTAATGCAATAATAGCAGCACTAATAATAACATAACTAGCCAAATAAATAATAACAATAATAAAATATATATTTAAACATATAAATCAAATATATTATATTTAAATATATAATAACATAACTGATCAAATAAATAATTCAATTATATATTACTGAATATTATTCAATATATAATAATAAAATAAATAATAATAGAACAGCACTAATGATAAAACTAAATATATTTATTTTATTATAAATTATAATAATAAACTACATTAAAATTATACTAATAATAATTTATAAATTAATGAAACATTTTATTGTGACCGTAAAATAAATAAATACTTAAAATACTACTACTACTACTACTACTACTACTAATAATAACAATAATACAATAAATATATAATAATATAATTAATTATATATATATATATATATATATATATATATATAAATAATAGTCTTATTTTAGCCAAATAGCTTTGATAAACCTGTAATAATAATAATAATAATAATAATAATAATAATAATTAGTATTTTAGAGCAGACAGATTGTGTTGCTTGCATAGTGACAGGAATGGTGAAAAAGGTTAGCATGAAACGGTTGACATGAAACTCTGGCTGTAGTTTGCTGTACCTGGTGCTCAGAAGAGGATGGACTTTCCGGCAGTTTTCTCCTGGACGTAGGAAGTGAAGCGCTTGAGGAATTTGGGATATTCTCTCTTCGCCACGGCCCTCAGGACAGACGCAGGAGCCCAGCCGCCAGGATTCACTGCAACAACAACAAACGTCCACTCAAGTGTTCATATATATATATATATATCACACACACACACCTTATTGTGTTGAATAGATGTCCCTACAGTCATTGTATTCATCACACTAATGCATTTATATGAACAGAGGCTGACAGATAACAAATATTGATACATTTTTATGTTATTTACATATTTTGATAAACTATTTGATAAGGATTATAGGCAAGAAATACCGTTGGCCACGTATGTGATTTTGCACAGGATGTTGTCTCTGCTGATCTCTTTGTCGCCCTCTGGTGGACTGACCAGCGTCTGGCAGATCATTGCAATGTTGATTTTAGCACGAACGCATCTGTTGTTTGGCTACATGAAGACAAAAACAATGTAACAAAAATTATACAGTGGCTACTTGCTTACTGTATCATAGGAGCTCTATGTAACAATGTAACTCAATTTAAAGACGCCATATTATGCCACAAATCTTCATGTTGTTTTTGGGCTCTACTAGAACAAGTTTTCATGCTTGAACAGTCATTATTTTTTCCCATAATCTCCATTGTTGCAGCTCCTCTCTTCCCAGTCTGTCAGTAATGCTCAAGGGGGTAATCCAGCACCCGGAAAGCGTACCTTCCATAGGGGCAGCCATTGCTAACCCGCTGTTAGCATTCCATTGACTCCCATTCATTTTGGCGTCACTTTGACAGCGAATAACTTCACATCTGAGGTGTTTAAAGACTCCATTTGTCCATTGTTTATTTCTAAAGAAACAGGACAATGTATAAAAGGCTCCATTACCGCGTATCTTACACTATCGCCCCGTAGAAGCCGTTTTGTAACGATTGCGCCATAACCACACGACTCTCTGTCGCACAGTAGAGAAATTACAGTGTAGACAGGAGGAGAAGCTCGCAGGCAATCTTTTACTGTCTATGAGGCAATCGGGGGGACGTGGAGGCATAAAGTCTGATAAAGTCAAGGGAGAAGCCCACAGAGAGCCAAAATCTCTGCATGATTCGGTGATTCAGATTTGACTTTAACTACTGGAAGACTTACAACTGTCAGACAGGTTGCTCACGTCACATCTACGTGGTCAAGCTCAGTCTGAGGCTGCGCAGTACGCTCCGCCATCAGGAAGTGAGTGCTTCTAACTGACTTCACTTCTCTCCGTTGAAGTCTATGGGGTCGCTCTGTCCATTTCTTTTACTGTCTATGGTAACGCTCTGTTTAGTTCCTCTCTCTATGAAGCCCCTCCTTCTGAAAAGCACTGTGTGCTCTGATTGGTCGGCTGGATCAGTGTGTTGTGATTGATCAATTGCTTCGAGCATGTTTGGGAAATGTCCCGCCCCTTACCATAACCTCCAGTTTCAACACAGTACTAACTCAACCAGGCCCGGCCCTTTATTTTGCGTATGAATTATTGAAATGAGGAATATCGTGTTGGTTCCCAGAAGAAAACTCCATAAGACTACAAAGGAGGCGTTTCAGGGAGTTCAGAAACAGTGACACTAGCTGCGTTTACACGGACCCTTATAATCCGATCGTAACCGGACTAGTAGCACAATTGGAACAAAGAAGTCACATGTCAATCGGAATGAATTGGATAGATCTGATTAAAATTTCATTTGGATTGAACGGGGTGGTTTATTTCTTTTGTAATCCGATCGAGGCGACATGTAAACACTTGGAAAGGACTGCGCAATGACGTGCTGCTCTTCCTGTTGAATAAAGCGTCATAAATGATTGTCCTGTCATTCGTCTGTGAAGTGGAGCAAGATAACGTCCCACCAGTCCTCGTTTCAGACTCTTATCCTCAGACGCTTTGTTTTGGGTGCGGGAATGGGCATTTTTACCATTTAATAAATATAAACAGCACGGCATAATGTGCTTGTCGTTGTCTAATTAGGACCCGAAATAGAAAAATAAAACTCTGTATATTCATGCAGTGTGCCCATATCAAAAGATAACATCCAATCAGAAGCTTGTGACATATAAACGCACACATCAACCCAATCGCTTTATTTAGTGTTCACGTAAACACTATGTTCAGATTCATCAATCGGAATGAATTCATTCAGACTGAAGCAAAAGGTGTCCATGTAAATGTAGCTACTGATATAGAGAATAACGCCCACTGGAGGGACTTTGCAGTAAATGCACAAAATCTGAATCCATTTTCAATGTTTCTAAAAGTCAGAAGAGATCCACATAGCATCACTGAACTGCTGTTCGCTTGATCAGAGGCAACATAAACATACTGACCCGTGGAGACCAGACTCACCTGGGCATTCTCGTGGTCGACCGAGAAGTTGCAGACGAGCCACGTGTCTGGATCGTTCTCGTTGTTGGCCAGGATCTTCCGAATGGCAGACAGATACAGGACGTCTCTCTGGGATGCCGGCCACACTCTCTGCACGGAGGAAAACACAACATCAGGAAGTGCCCAGGAAGTGCCCAGTGTAACTCAGGTACTCTTCTCACCTTATGAGTCTGGTAGATGATGACGGCGTTATCCGACAGCGTTTCCACTATGTTGAAGTTTTCAACCGTAGCTGAAGACAGAGTCAAAAATGAGACTTGATAAAAATATCTAGATAAACTATTTTATTTGGTAAAGAATTAATAATAAATTAAAAATAAATTATAACAGTCTGAACTGCATTTATTATTATAATGTCTTGTTATTAGGGGTGTAACGGTACACAAAACTGACGGTTCGGTACGTACCTCGGTTTTGAAGTCACGGTTCGATACGGATTCGGTACAGCAGTTTTACAAAATAGCTTTTATTTATTTTTATTCAACAGAGATTTACTGAAAAAAAATGTGTCTTTGAATTAATTAAAGATAATGCTGTAAACTATATGGGGAGCCCTTACATTTTCATGACAGATTTATTTAAACATACATTAAATAAATCAAGACATCACTAACAGGTTAAGTAAAATATATATATATAGGTCATATATTTAGTGAAAGAGTTGATTTCTCTAGTGAACTAACAGCTGTGGACACTGAATGACTCCTGAGGTAAATGTGATGCTACGGGACATTGTTTAAAACAGCTGTTTTATTGTCTTTCCGCCGTTGAAACACTGAATGAGCGATTACATGACATATGATACATTTCAGTAAGTTGTAATGTATCCTCAACATACCTTAAGGAGATATTAATACAGTGATACGCCTATACAGTGATCAGGCACGTCACATTAAAGAGCGTCAAAACAGCATTTATTGTTTGATTTTCGTGATAAAATGGACAGAATACTTAACAATGCCTGTGGGAACTCGACATTAAGACAAAACAAGTCGACTGTTAACTGTTAAAGATTGCATTCGGAACCGTTCGGGACACACGTGCACCGTACCGAAAGCCCTGTACCGAAACGGCTCGGTATGAATAAGTGTACCATTACACCCCTACTTGTTATATACAGTACCGGTCAAAAGTTTGGAAGCATTACTGTTTTTAATGTTTTTGAAAGTCTCTTCTGCTCATCAAGCCTGCATTTATTTGATCAAAAATACAGTAAAAACAGTAATATTGTGAAATATTATTACCATTTAAAATAATGGTTTTCTATTTTAATTAGGGCTGGGCAAAAAAAATCGTTTTTCAAAATGTGGTCGATTCAAAATCAATTCTCAAAGGCCACGAAGCGGGTTTTTTCCATATTTATTTCCTCTAACATTGAACATAAGATTAACGTAAATCGAATTACTTGTCTTCTCCACTAGATGTTTACCCTCTTATTTGCCTTACGCAATGTTACAAAGGCGCGAGAGGCATCCCTAGTGCTTCCACAAACTGAGTTTAATAATCAAATGTGCTCTATTATTAATGATATACAGCAGCAGAGCATTACTGGATTATATGTAGACGTCATACAAAAGTCAAATGCATTGCTTAGAGATGTCATATGTAAAAAACTGATTTTTCAAGGCATTTTAAAATTAGAAATACTTAACACCATATTCAATATTCAACTCACTCTCCCAATCGTTACGGACATCTGTGTCCCAGAAGTAGTGGCAGACCTCATGACCTGTGACCCCTTTGACGGAGTGTGTGGCCTTCAGAGGGTCCAGCACGATCCCGTTCTCCTCTACCTCCCTCCGGTACACCTGTGAGAGAGAGATGGTTAGAGTCTTCAGGCTAAAACACACACATTATATTGCGTTTAGACCCAGTTTTATCTATCAGTTACAAACAAAAACTAAAAAATTACAAACGATAAGCTCTATATGTGTACCAAGTTTCATACTAATACGTGCAAGTGTGTTTAATTTATGGACAAAGTTTTAAAAGGGGGCGCTGTTGATCTTCAGCCCGAACCCTGTTGGCCGCACATTCTGATGTGTCTGCAAAGTTTCAAGAGTTTTCGGGTATGATAAGGGCCCCAAAAATGCCACAAAAAAAAATAAATAAATAAATAAATAATAATAATCCTTACAAGATCAAATATGGCCTTCGCCCTTTCAGGGCTTGGGCCCTAATAATACATTCTATAATATAAAATATAAATAATAAAAATAACTAAAAATAAACTTGTAAACTAAAATATGAAAGCTAAAATATATAAGTAAAATATAGATTATCAGTTTAAACTAAAACCAAAAGAAACTAAACTAAAAAAAAAACTGCATAGAATACAAATATTGGGCTAAAGAGTGTGCATTTGATCTATTTTCCTGAACAGACTGTAGGATTATCCTGTACGTGTCAGGATTGTTGAGCTCGCCTTCATCTCTCCCTCCTCCACCACGAGCTGCCAGTTAGCGTCTCCACCCACGTCCTGCAGAGAGTAGGTCATGTGATTCTGAACCATCTCCTCCACCTGCCCAACACAAAGCAGAACAAGAAGGTCAGCGGTCGTGCCCTCATTTAAGAGGATCTAGATAAATAACACTGAAACTGAGCAGAAATCAGTCATCATGAAGCACCTTTCACAACCCATTTCACTTCTGAATGAATCAGAAAAAAATACTCCCTTCCTGAAACGTAACCAGCAAGTCTTTTTGAGGTCAAGCCTCCAGACCATCTCCATTTATTTCATAGCTGTAAACTTTATTATGGCTGTATTATTTATGCATTGCATCATATGTTTTGCCCTTATAATTAAAACCACGGATCATAAAACTAATCATTAAATGTTATCTTACCAAGACATTATTGGGAGCATTGTGCATGCATTGTATGAAATGAAATATGCATTTAATTAGCCATTTGTTTACATAGTACAAACATGTAAGAAAGCAAATTTGCTTCATTTTGATGTCATGGTGACTGAACATGCAAATTATGACTTCAAAAAGCATCATTAGCTTTAATTTTAAAAAGCAAACAAGAAAATAGAGGCAGACTATGTGGTTTTAATGTGCTGTTAACAAACATAAGGCATCATGCGGACTTGCCTATAATAATAATACAACTGGCTGTGTTTCAAAACCTAGCCAGACAGCACTTTTGGGCTGACTAAGCAGCTCACTAGTTTTTGAAAAGCAATTTTTTATATGTATGCCTGCCAAGAGGTGCAATGTTTACAATGCATCAGCAATGCAACATCCTGTCAACGGCTTGTAATGAGTCTTGGATGAGTGTGCTAGAGGGCGCTGTTACCTCAGCGCTGAATCGGTGCTCATAGAGTGAAGGAGTGAAGACTACAGCAGAAGATGAGGGAGAGGAAGGACGAGAGGGGGGCTACACAGGTGAGGAAGAAGAGAGAGATGCAGCTTCATCAGGAGTGCAGATTAAAAAAAAAAAAATTATAAAATGGACAGAGACAGAAGAACAGGGCACAACAGGGACACACAGGAAGAGGTCCGTGGATGATCATGATGAGAAGATCATGAGGAAGAACAAACTGACCTTCTCAGCGAATCGGTGCGAGCCCACGGTGGAGTATGCGTCTCCTGAAGGCACTGAATTGCTCCTATGTATCCTGCTCTTCTCACACTGGGACTATAAAAACATACATTCTGTATGTTAATGATAAAAACATAACATCTGGAAATTATTCACCTCCATGATGTGACTGATTATTCAGTTTCACATGAAATCCATGGAAAATGATTTGTAAAATAATTACATAATATGTAAATGTTAATAATTTATTGGTTTATAATCATTTATTTCCCTTAGAATTGAGTGCAGTGATGAATCATGCCAAGTAAGACTGGAGACGTATATTAAGACAATAAATCCATTTTCCAATAATATTTGCTTCACATTTTTAAAAAGCTACAAATATTTACACTTATGTTACATTCACATTTATGCATTTGGCAGATGCTTTTAACCAAAACAACATATCATTTGGTTCACGCGTCCCATCTCAGATGGCTATCAGCAGTTTTAATAAATCATGCATCTCAGATTCTCAAGAGAAGTTTAAAATATTCAGGACATGTTTTATTTAATATATACAATACCATTCATAAGTTTGGGATCAGTACGATTTTTAAAAACGAATTATAACTATTTATTCAGCAAGGATGCTTTAAAGAGATGTCAAAAATGACTGTATGACATTTGTAAAGTTAGAAAATATTTATATTTCAAATAAATAAATTTCTGTTTATCAAAGAATCCTTTATTTTTATCATGGATTCTAAAAAAATATGAAGCAGCAACTGCTCAACATTGATAATAATCGTACATGTTTCTTGAGCATTAAATCATGATATCAGAATCATTTCTGAAGGATCATGTGACACTGAAGACTGGAGTGATGATGCTGAAAATTTTTCTTTTGCACTTGAACTGACAAACACACACAAAAGTATGCCCCAAATGTCCACTTTGAGTATTCTCGTAAGTACAGCCTTAAAAGAGTCAAATAAAGTCTTAAATGACAATGTGTCAGATCCACGTCATGTGCTTCAGATCTTAAAGAGACAGCAGCCTAATAAACCTGCTGCTGTCATTTCTGTTATTAATGTAAATCAAACAAAAGACAGAAAATCACTCAATGCTCTTGACTGAACTTTGGTAGCTTTAATAAGGATTAATCTATATTTAATGCATAATTTATATAGTGAAGACTGAAGTGTTTGATAATTTAATTCAATTTCTGTACATGTCCTAGCTGTTAATATTTAAAATATACTGTCTTTACGTTGTTTCTACATTCATTTGGAGATAAAATGTGAAATTATTAAAATGACACGTGCAATTAAATCGCGATTAATTACAGAAAAATGTGTGATTAATTAGTTTGTTTTCAATCAATTGACAGCGCTAATTCATAATTAGGGATGGGTATGGAGAACCGGTTCCATTTTAGAGCCGGCTCCAAATTGCCCAGAACTGGTCATTCGATTTCGATTCTGCTTATTGTGTGCGCATTTTATTGTGATTTTTAACCATTTGCGTGCAAAAATGACGCACACGCTGTCTTCTGTGCTACAGACACACACACACACACACACACACACACACACACACACACACACACACACACACACACACACACACACACACACACACACACACAGAACGGCTTCTCATGGTGAATGAATAGTGCGTGATAATGAACAGAGTTCTCTTCCTCGTGTTTTTGGACAAATACACACAAAAATGTCAAAATACTCGTAAACACAGCCGGTTATGTCGTTGACAGCTGGTTTACGTGATGTCGTCTCTATAATAACGTTAATCAAACAACAAAAGATGAATTTATCAATAAAGTGCAATGTCATTTTGCATTTGATTACAGCTTCTGTACCTACCTGAAAATGTTTATTTCAATCCTATCTTTGTTCAATTGTATTTATTTGTGCAATTGCTAATTTGTTTATTTGTTCTTTTTAATTACTGAGTGTTTGCTTTATTAAATTAAGGGTATTTGTTAATACTGCTATGGTATTTTTAAACCATAGGCAAAATGTTGAAATGTTTTGCAACAATAGACTAATAATACATGTGAATATCTAAGGTTGTTTTTTTTTACCCTATTAAAATCTAAATTAGGAATCAATAAGCAGAATCAGAATCGTTAAAATTCAAATGATACCCAACCCTATTTCATAAGAACATTAGACGGTATCCTGATTCACTTTCCTGATTTAAGTCCTGATGATAGGACTTTTGTTATACCATTTAAGACTTTGATCAAATGAATTTTAAGGGCTCTGTATCAGAGAGCTGTCTGTAATAACACACCTGCTCTTCTATTTTGTCTTGTCGGTCCAAAGCGGCCTCCACGGCATCAAAGAACTCGTCTTCATTGATCAGGCTGTTCGGACCCTCCTGATGGACAGAACAAGATAAACATCTTAATACGGTTTACAGCTCTGTCTTCATTTTTAGGTTCTGCAGACATCAGCGCACAGACAGACAACTGAACCCACCTCGTAATCGGGCCCTCCGAAATGAGACTTCTTCTTCAGCTCAGACAGAGCTGATTTATACGCCTCCTCCACCCTCCTCCTCTTCTCCATCTCCTGTAGAAAGCAAGAGAGGGGGAGCGACTTCAGCTGACTAAACATTCTGCTGCCGTAATGTTTAATGTCTTGGCTTGAGTAGATCTTGTCTCTGTATCGGTGCAGGATTGTCCTGAAGCGCTCCATTGTTCAGACAGAAGCACAACGCCCGTGTTCTCGTTCTGATTGTATATGTCAGTATTGTGCTGAATGCTGCTGACTGCGACACACGCTCGCCACTTTCACACCCAAACCCATTAAAATGGCTGGATTCACTTCTCTGGCAAAGATACCGCAGCAGTCACTCACAGAAACAGCAGCTTTCCATGTTTATAAGTACCATTACCAAAATGATGCTCAGACTCTCAGATATATGATTTGTTTCCTTGGAAATTACCAGCACTTGCAGAATTTGCAATAGCAGCACTAAAAGTATAGTGATTTAACATTAGTAGTATACTAGCATAGTAGTAAATACCGGTTTGCTATATAACTAACTACAGTAGTAAAACAGGAGGGCGAAATGCAGGTCTGCATATTAATAAAATATTAATAGAGCCCAGTCACTAAACTTGCTGATTAGCTCATCCTTCTTATATCAGATTATTCTAGCTTGTACCAGTGTTATTTTAGAGTCATTTAAATAGTATTTATTAATATTTTGAATTTTATTTTTTTGAATTATCATTTTTATATTTTAATTTGTTTTATGAAAATATGTTATTAATAAATACTATGAAACTATATGAATAATACATATTTTTTGAAATGGCAGTTAAGTTTAGTTTAAGTTTTAGTCATTTTGTTAGGTGCATTTGTCATTTTATTTATATTTTTATGTATCTTTAACCCTCATCCCTCCCTACTTGAGTCGAAATGACCCAAGACCTAAAATTATACTTCTTTTTTTTTTTTTTTTTTTTTTGTCCAGAAAGCTAATTTCATTTTGATAATATTTTTGCTATTTTTAATGCATTTTTGGAGATTTGTTATATTTTATTTACCTATAAATGACTAAATAAAATAAAAATGATAAATAATAATTTAAGCAGCTTAAATTCTTAAATGCTTAAAATTCAAAATAATTCACAAGTTCATGCATAACCCTTTTAATTCAGCTCAAAATATCTTACACTGGGTGTCTTTGCCAACCTCTTGTGGAAAAATAATAATATAACATACATACACATATATACACACATACACACATATGATATGTCATGCCTCTTGCCACTAGATGGCCTTATAGCTCTATATGGAGCAAATGAGCTGTTCCACTAAAGTCAGTTTCTCTTCAGTATGTGCACATGTAGACATTATGAAATCATTTTTTAGCAAAGCTTTAACACTTTTAGTTGTAATTATGAGCATTTTTTTAGGTCAAGGGGTCATATTGACCTGCGAGGGAAGGATTTGTTACTTTTTAAAATATCAACCACATAAACCTTTTCTCGTGTATTCATGGTTCAAGTGCAACAAAAGTCCTAGGACCACTCAAAAAAAGAAAATGAGTTGGTCAAAATGATCTGAGGGAAGGATCAGGGTTCATTTATTTTTATTTCAGTTTAAGTAATTACTAGTAATCATTTTTAATCGTTAGTTCGGAAGGAAACATTTACATTTTAATTTAACACACAACTAGTTTGCACAAACTAGGCGATTAGTTGCTGCATTTATTCTGTGTCAATGAGTGGCATTATCTTTATATATTAAATCTGGTAAAAACCAAATACATTTGAAAACGGCAAGAGTAACGGTCAGACTGAAACTGAAGCTGACTATAGCTATGGATGATTAGTATAAATGAGCAGTCATGGAAGCCTACCTTGTACATGCTTTGTACCAAATTTGTTCACATATTGCATCAATACGAAACATTCCTGCCAATTTTAAAACTACTTCAGCTGATGAATTGCCAGAGCTGATGTGCATTCATTTTGACAACAGTGCACACATACTTTTTTTGCTCCACACTATGAATTTCAATGTGTAATTCAGGGCTCAGTGACTGCGCTTGTGATTGTGACTCTGGCAGATACAACATCCCTCTCCTGATTTCAGCAGCTCAAGGACGAGCTCCAGACGCCCGTGTATCGTACCTTATCCAGTCTCTTCTGCCAGCTGTCCTCTCTCTTCACCATCAGATCGATGCAATGAGAAAGTGTAGCCAAGATCCCCGCCGTGGTCGCCTTGAACGTGATGGCCTCTCCTTTAAAATCTATCCCATTAATGCCTTTATGACTCAAACACTGGAATACTGATGGGGAGAGAGAACAAATCCAGTCACACTCTTTAAAGATTAACCTTAAAGACATTATTTCACTGGAAAGTGTTACACAGTGTACAAATCAGGCACAATGCAATAAAACAAGCGACCTTGAGGTTCTGAAAGGCACTGTATAAATAATTATTATTATTATTATCAAGTGATAAATCAAATCTCTTCTATGTTATTCTGAGTTTTTATTCATAGGCAGCAGTTGCCACAAATTATATTTCTAAGTATTTTTATATTATATTTATGTGTGTGTGCATATATAGTATAGTTGTATATTTTATATTAATATTTTTAGATAAAAACACAATATGTATTATACATTATATATAAATAAAATATATTTTAAATAAATTATATTTTTATAAATCAATTTATAATATAATAATATAATTTTTAAATAATTTATATATTTTACAACAAACACAAAATTATAGTATTAATCTGTATATTTTATAATGTATATTAAATATACGTTATACGTTAATATAAAATATCTAATTTATATCAGATGTGTTTTCATACACACACAACTATATATATATGTATTATATAAATAAATATAAAATATGACATGACAAGTATTTTCTTTTAAAATGTGACAAGTCTTTCTTTAAATATCCATATCCTGATTGGCTGTGACTTTGTTGCTTCACACTATTTTGTTTTCAATAACACGTCACATTTTACAAAAATACTTGTCATGTTGTGCCTGGTTGGGACACAGAGTGAAACATCTGACAGAACATTCTTTGTCATATTATACCACATACAATTTGGTAATATAGTATTTCCACAAAAAAAAAAAAAATGCAGAAATGTATAACTCAGTGAAAACATTTCAAAAGCAGCTCCAATGGAGAAATGCTTAGTTTATGTTATAGATTTCACACAATTCATTACAACAGGCTCAAATTACTGGATCACTGGAGTAAATTAAGTGGACAAACTGTTCAAATTGTCAGTGCCGCCTCAGTAGCGTCTCCTCGAGCTGAATCCGAGAGAATTCATTGAGCGTGAAACCTGCTGAATTTTCACATGCACAGAAATCAGTAGAGACAGTGCAGAATGTGCTCACACTCACGTTTCTCCTTGCTGCCGTTGTTGTTATGCAGGAATTCTCCATCCGAGCGAGTGGTAGGGAAATCATCTTCATCATCCTCCACGACTGAGATGAGAAAACACACACACACACACACACACACACACACACACACACACACACACACACACACACACACACACACACACACACACACACACACAGTGAGAATGAACTCATTGCCCTGTGGTTGGTGGTGCCCCGATCGGCCCATTCACATACTGAGAGTCTACTGTAGGCGCATACTGTAGTACAGGGGAAGGACTGGGACAAACAAAAGAGCCAGTTGATCATTTGTGTGAATCAACAGGCCCTTGTGCTGTCACAACAGATGCATCCAGAGAGAGCGAGAGCAACGGCACCCATGCAGAGGAATCTGGATGTTGCCGCAGTCTGAATAAGTTTCAGCGTTGTCTAAACCATGCCTGTCAGCAGAATTGTTCCGTTCTGACTCACATTCAATATCCTGATCTCTCCCACTCGCCTGACACACCAGAGCACGCTCCGTCTACTCACTCTTGTCTCTCTGGAGCTCGTCTCTGTGCACAGCATCGGCGCAGCCGTCAAAGTATTTCTGCAGCGTGTCCACCTGCCTGCACAGGATGTCCCGAAACGTCTCCATCTCAGCCAGCTTCTCCCGCAGACTGTGACCCTTCTGTGGGTTACATACACAAACGTGTTTGATTTCAGACTTGGGAGGCATGGCATATCATATCAATATTGATATGACATGTCGCTTGTATTCTCACCTTAAAGGAAGAGGTGGAGGTGGCCGAGTACCCGCTGGTGGCAGATGTGAGGGAAAGCATGGATCCATGTCTCCTCAAACTGGACTCAGAACCATAACCAGATTCAGCCTTAACACAGACAAGACAAAAATAACATGATATTCAGAAGCACTTTCACACTGAAGACTACGCAAAGATCTGCAATTGTATATTTACTTTACATAATTACCATTTGTATTACAGGAGTTACACTGTTGTTCAAGTATTAATTAATACTTTTATTCAGCAAGGATGCATTAAATTGATCAAAAGTGACAGTAAAGGCATTTATATACCAGTTTTCAATTCATTCACAACGGGCATTATTAAAAAATATACAAACTTGCATCCCAGTGCTTCCAAAAACAGGAAAAACACCTTGTATCACTTAATGTAATATTATTTAAAACCATTATAATGCTATTTTTTAATCACTTAATCGACACATGAAATTATATAATTCCTTAAAACAGCATGCAAAGTGGGTACATTATTAGATACAAACATTTGGCTTGCACTTGTCCACCTTGGGAGCTTATAATGTTAAAATGTTCAATTAGGGATTATATTAGGGATGTGATGATATGAAAACGTTGGCGATACCGATAATTCTTTATATTTGAAAACCGATATATTGGCCAATAAATCCAAATCCAAGTTTTCATATATTTTTGAGAGCCTGATAACAAAAACAAGTCTCACCATTAAAAGCCATGACCCAAGCACTTCAATATAAATCAAACATATACAGTACAGTAGCTTAGTTCGGACCAGTTCAAGTTTTTAAAATTGTAAACTATAGCTTACTTTCCTTATCTATTGCTTTACAAATAAATAAAACAATGCCTAAATAATGCAAACAAGTAATTGGACAACATACTTGCGTATTAAGAATCGAAAAGCATATGCCATGGATCAAATAAAATAATCCATTATTTATTGGTTTTTAGATATCGGGCCGATAACGATAACATTAAATATTAACATATATCGGCTGATACCGATATGGTGGCCGATATTTTGTGTGTCCGTACTTTATATTCATCAAAGAACTTTACACAAAAGTATGAAGCAGCATGACTTTCTGCCATTGATGATAAATCATTGATGATAAAGTTGTAATGTATTTTTGACCAAATAAATGCAGTCTTGATGAGCTAAGAGACTTTCTTACCAACCCCAAGCTTTTGAATGGTTTTTCGCCACCCTCTCCTAACAAGTCATTATCTCAGTGCGGTTGCAAACAGCTGATGCTAATGCTCATGATGATTCTCTGGCTGGTGGTGATGAAAACACAGAGGTTCAAAGCTAAATAAATAATACATGATCTGAATCTTTATATCAAACAAAAACTATAATACGAGATTTGCATTGATATATGACACTTTAAATACAATACAACATAAGTTAGTGCGTGTGCGTGTGTGTGTGTGTGTGTGTGTGTGTGTGTTTTCCACTTCATCTTCAGGGTTCATCACTCACACACACAGACAGAAAGCACAGAGAGTCACTTTCCATGAACCTAGAGCTCTCCTGTGGCTCATTTCATGAGTAACAGCCTCTGAAAATAGTTTCTGAGTTTATTTAGAAGCATAAACACACACAATGCCTGTCTCCCCATGAGGCCTTGAGCAGAGCATGACAGCACAAGCCCAGGTTACTGTATCTTTCCTCCAGATGAACAATTTTGACCTCTGTACCACGTTAATAAACTCACCCAATCTGAAAGAGGGAATGATGAAATACGATCTGAAAATCATTTACTTCTCCTCTGACGTTCCGCATAACAAATCTGAACAAATGAATCCGAGCTCAGTCTGAACACGCACACACACACACACACACACACACACACACACACACACACACACACACACACACACACACACACACATACACATACACATACACACACAAAGCCCAGAGAGAACTAGGAACACGCAAATATACCTACACAAACAAAGCTTTCCTGTAGATAAGAGACGCCTGTAAACACACACGACTTTACAGTCATAACAATCTATTAATAAATAAATGTACAACAGTCAAGAGTAGATAAGAGTCAAAACATTGCCTTCAACCCTGAACAGAAAAAAAATCTATATATTATCTCATCCATCACCATCATTATCTCCAAAACAGATTTAATCAACTGGCTATAGAATACTAGTACACTTTTACTGTACGCCAAAGTATATACTAGTTTTCAAAACTAGTGTGTGAAACAATTAGTGATGCACAATTGGCGATTGAATGATGAAAGCGTTGCATTACGGGACACTGTGCCTCTTGTCACATGCTCTTGTTGTATGCTGCACATTTTGGGTATGCATATGGAAAAACTTGCATCAAACATGCACAGATTGTAGTATAAAGCATGCTGCACTGAACACCAGGGTTTCTGCAGGTCTTATGAAGGTACATTTAAGACCCTTTTTAAGACCAATTAGTGAAAATGTAAATAACACGTCAGTATGTTCTCGAAATGTAAAGAAGCACACAATGAGCTGTATTAGGTGACACGTCAAAGCATTTTTGCAGTGCATGCAATTTAATTTAGGGCCCTTTGAAATCTGTTCTATTTATTTTTGTTTTATAGTTTATTCTGTTTTAATTGTTATGGACTCTGCTTTAATGGTTAATTTGATTTTGCACTCATCTTCAAAACACAAATGAAGATATTTTTAATGAAATGGGAAAGATTTCTGTCCCTCCATTGACGCTTCAGAAAGTTCATAAAGAGATCGTAAAAGGAATCCATACGAATCAAGCGGTTTATTCCACATTTTCTGAAGAGACTCGACTGCTTTATATGATGAAGGAAAGTCTTACGGGTTTGGAATAACATTTGGGTGAGTAAATCTTTCATTATTGGGTGAAAATGAAAAGTAGTACTCCCTTTAAGTGTACTGACCTACTTTTCATTTATTCTTCCAAAATTTGACAAATTCCATGACATTCTGGATTATATAGTAAATTCCATTTTTATGAATGGACTCTGCAATTTTGTCCACATTTTATGCATCATAGAAATCATATTTAATGCCATGATATTGAATTTAAAACTTTCTGCTCCTATTGAAAACATTTTTAAGGCCTTAAATTGTGGAAGGTCAATTTAAGACCCGCAGTAACCCTGACATACACAGTCTTTAATGAGGAATTTAACACTGTCCACCACTAGATGGCAACAGTGAGCTCAGTCTACGGTTGACTGGGTTGAATCTGAGGTAACTATCGGGTAGATAACCATTCAGTGTCTCAATCCTACACGGGCCGGTCCTGCATGCACTCCAGCCAACCAGACACACTCTTACTGTGACTAAGGCATTGATGATGCTTCCACTGACCAATCAGATGTCAAGAACACCGGCCGTGTCTTAGTTACACAATCAATAGCCTCAGCGGCTGGAGCACAGATGATAAACCTCAGGATGATCACAACCATTAACGCTGTATCACAGACCACACACACCAAATCAATAAACCTAATCAAGTGATTACAAAAGACAGCGAGAGAGAGAGAAAATGTGTCATGTTTAATTCAGCAGCAGTATCATTTAAAATATATTGTGCGTGTGTGATGTGTGCAGTGTTATTTTAGTATACTGTAGTAGTTACAGTATTAGTACACTACTAAAGTCATTGAGTATGTGTGTGTGTGTGTGTGTTATGTCGTGTGTTATGATGTTTTGAAGCCATGGACTAATGCGATGAGATGAAATAGAGCAGGTTTTATAGATACACAAGCACGCGTCTCATTACCAGTAGCCTTATTGAGAGTGTGGTGTTGACACAATGAGAGTGAAAGGCTTACAGCTCTGATTAGATTTACAGATTACACTCACAATCTGCAACAACAGGCAGATCTGAACAGCACCACCCATACGGGTCTGTGTCATCCTCCATGTAACTCAAGCCACAGATTTGTTATTAAAGGTGCAAATAGACGATGTTATTATGCTCTTGCTATTTCTGCAGTCAGGTTCCCACACTACAGATAACTGAATACACAAAAGTGCAATTAGCTAATGCTGTTTAGAGCAGAGGCAAAAAAAAACAAACAGATTTTTCCAGGACTGTGGAAACCCTGTATTTGACACATTCCATGTATAGCAAGTACACAGAAACTGAATTGATCTAGCACTTTGCACAGTATGCAACATGGAATAATGTATCCCACAATGCAATGTGCTCCACTTCAGATTCATATTTCTAGCGCAGCAAATGTATCACCCGTTGAAGTCCAATCAAACAATGAGATGAGATAAGACATTTCAATACAAATTTGACCCTGGACCACAAAACCAGTCACAAGTCTCACAGGTATATTTGCTGCAATAGCCAACAATACACTGTATGGGTCAAAATTATCCATTTTTCTTTTATGCCAAAAATCATTAGGATATTAAGGAAAGATCATGTTCCATGAAGATATTTTGTAAATTTCCTACTGTAAATATATAAACAAATGTATTATTAGTAGTAATATGTATTGCTAAGGACTTAATTTGGACAACTTTAAATGCGATTTTCTTTAGACTTTTTGCACCCTCAGATTCCAGATTTTCAAATAGTTGTCTCTCGGCCAAATAGTGTCCAAAACACACATCAATGGA